>CM035427.1:3913443-4513443 GCA_020310875.1 Ceratopteris richardii
CCCAATCTTATTTTGAATTATAAAAGATCACTAATAGGCCTTCAATAAAGATAGGGGTTTAAAAGAAAATGATCACGGTTGTGGGCTTGCTGAAATTTGCAATTCTTGCATCAATAAGAATCTTTCAAAATGGTGCTCATCCAATGTTTGAAGGTCATCTAGGTGATTATATAGGGCTTCTCAAGTAGTAGCTTTTGCTCAACAACAACACATAGATTGGGAACAACAATTTCCATAAGGACAATAGCTTGCAAACCATAAGCTACTTTGAAAGAAGTATGGCTAGTAGCAAATTTATTAGTATGATAGGCCCATAAAACAAAAGGAAGTAGTTGTTCCCTATGCTCAACACAAGCTACAATCCACTTCTATAGCATAGTCAACATTGTTTTATTAGTACACTCTGCCAATCCATTCGCATGAGGGTAATATGGTGTATTGAATTACGGGTAATCGAGCCATAATTAAATCATTAGAAAAATGTGTGCCATGATCAGAGACAATCTCCAAGGGAAGACCAAAATGTGGGAAGGCATCTTTTGTTAGACATCAAGAAACCACTAAAGTAGTAGTAGATTTAACAACCTAGGCTTCAGCCCAACAATTGGTGTAGTCCTATATAGGTGAGTATATATTGATTGTTGGTGAGGATGGTAGGTGGAGTGACTAGCCCAAAAAAATCCAACCCCACTTTTGGAAGGGTTCCAAAGGTAGAATAGGTTAGAGGAGGAAATGATGATGAGGTAGAGGTTGTTTTATCCTCTCAAATGGATCATAGGCCGTGACATACTAGTGAGTGTCCCACTGCATAGTTAGTCACTAGAGTCCACTCTTCAATAGCTTCTTTTATGTTAAGTTGGCTGAAAAATGACCACCAGTGGGGTCTGAATGAGCCTATTCTTAAACAGAAGGAACTTCATGTGCCAAGACACATGGGAGCCAAGCTCTCGAGGGGTTAGAATAATAGAGATGACCAACAATGGTACACTATCGATGATTGTACAATGCTAGTTTTTGCCACCCACCAATGGGAAGAGAAACTTGGGGACAATCGACAATCAAGAAAGTAAGTAGTGTATCATAGCAAAAATATGTTGAATCCGATTGAACTAGGGAAATGTTGGGCTAAGTATTGTAGATGGGAGAGAGGAATCATCTACTCTGGTAGGAGCTTCATCAGAATTGAGTCAAGAGAGAAATTCTACTATGGCATGAGAGGATCCAGGGCAATGAATAACATCATAGTCAAATTCCTAAAGGAGTAGGACTCAGTGAGCTAATTGATCTCCAAGATTCTATTGGTGCACCAAGTATCTCAATGCTAAATGGTTTACATGAATGTGAATTTCTAACCTAAAAGATAGTGTCAAAACTTCTTTATAGAGTAAATAAGGCCTAAGCACTCTCTTTTGGTGACTAAGTAGTTTTGCTCCATAGGTACAAGCCTTCGACTAGCATAGTACACCAAATGATACCACTTATCCTTTAATTGCATTAGAACATTGCCAATGGCTATTTCAAATGTGTTGAAAAAACATGAAAATGTAAATCCCATTGTGGTGCTTTGAGTATGGGTACCTAGGTCAGTAAGTGCTTGAGTTGAAGAAAATTGGTTTGACATTCTTTGGTCCATTTAAACTCTCAAGGTGAAATCGTGGCTAGGTGTGTGAGAGGATTTTGAGATGGCCAAGCCAATGAAGACGACAGCCATGCCATTTGATTTGTCCAAGGAAGCATATAACCTCTTTTGGGGATTGCAAGGGTGAGTAGCAAGAACAACTTGAACTTTATTAGGATCGACGCGGATCGCTTGGCAAGAGATGATGTGACCCAAAATTTTTCCGCACGAGATCGCAAAGATGGATCTAGTAGGGTTAAGTCTTAATCTTTATTCAGTACACTTGAGAAAGCATAAACATAAATGTTGCAAGTGATCCACCTTGTCATTGGATACCCAAAAGCATTCAAGAATACTCACATGAAGCTCATCAGGTAAGGAGAGAAAATGTTCTGCATACATCATTGGAAGGTAGTAAGGGCATTTCGTAGGCCAAACCACATCACTCTATAGGCATAACTCCCCAATTGGTAATAAAAGTTGTCTTAGGTACATCTTGTTCCAGAGGGAGAAGGGTTGTAAACGAAAACAATGCCATGACAACTATTGGTCACTACATTGGAAAAGATCACACTACTAGACATAAGCATGCAGGTCATGTTGCATCATTGACCACAACATCCACTCTACAAAATCTTCTTATGCATCAATTCAATTGAAAAATGAGGACTAGTAGGTGTTGAATGGGCCAATGCCAATACCGAAGGAACCTCATGAATAGGAACATACCGGAGCCAAGCTCCTAATGGATCAGCATGGTACAATTGTCTCACATTGACACGAAAATGCTGGTTGTACACGACTAGCTTCTCTCTAAACGCTGTAGACAGGGAGTCAGGTGTGCAACTAGAAGTTAAAAAGATCATGAGAGTATCATAGTACAAGTCTGCTAGATTCCAAGGAACCAATGAAGAACTAGGTTCAGACTTATAAAGGAAATCAACAATCACATGGGATGAATCAAGGCAATATATAATCAAACAATTGGAGGAGGAGAACCCAGCAAGCAAGTCTTCCACCCAAATTTTGTTACTGGACCAACTAGGTTAAAGCGGAGTGATCCACATGAAAGATAAGCCTAGGAGGTAATGCCAAAATTTCTTGATAGAATAGATAAGACCCAAACATTCACCTTTAGTGATGGAATAATTGCATTTGGCAATGGCCAAATGGTGGCTAGCATCGTAATTGGATGGTACCATTTGTCTTGAAGTTGCATCAATACGCTCCCAATGGCAATATCTGAGGCATCCACAAATACGTGAAAAGGCAAATCCCCATTCAGAGCCTATAGAGTAGGAGCTTCCATAAGGAGCCACTTAGGTTGTAGAAATCTCGCTTGACACTATGCAATTGGATGAAAATCATAGGGAGCAATAGTCCTTAATCAAGTGAGGGGAATCGTTAAATGGGCTAACCAATGGAGATGGCGACCATGCCAACCAATTTGGTCAAGAAATCTCCGAATTTCCTTGGCTGACTTTGATGACAAGGCTTGCAAAACTACGTGCACCTTATCTGGGTCAACTTGAATCCCTCGATGAAAAATAATGTGGCCTAGAAATTTTCACAAGTTACAGCAAAAATGGATTTGTTTGAATTAAGGCACAGTCTATAATATCTTCACTTTATAAGGGAAAGGTGAAGGTGTTGCACATGTGCCCTTGTAGCACCTGATATTGAAAAATCATCAAGATAGATCCTCATGAAACTAGTGAGATAAGGAGAAAAGATCTCCTGCATACATCGTTGGAAAGTTATGGGAGTGCATGTGTAGACCCCCCAATTTGTAATGAAAAATGTCTTAGGTATGTCTTCTTTGGCCATATAGACTTGTTTATAGCCATTGTACCCATCAAAAAAATAATACATCTCATGACCTACGACTACATCAAGTATATTGTCTAGAAAGGGCAAAGGAAAGGGGTCAGGGATAGTGGTGACATTGAGCTTTTGGTAGTGGACACAAATTCGGAGTTTCTTATTGTTCTTAGGTATGATACTGATTGGGGAGATCCATTCTACATGTTTGATGAGAACTATAAAATTAAACCGTAATAGGTGGTCCAATTTATCCTTTACTTTCTTGGCATAATGGGGATTCATTCTATAGCTTTGCTACTTGTCAAACATTGATCCACAGGGATCATGATATTGATCCATAGGGATCAGTCCATATGTGTGAGGGACAAGGTCCAGCTATTCAAGGTCCTAAGCTTAGGGGATATCCTAAAGTACTTGGTAGTAATGAGAATAAGTGTTGCATGATGACCACATGTTCACACTAGACTATTCCAAAACATTTCTATTTTTAGATTTCAAGAGGGTATATATGGATGGGAGGTGAGTCGCACAACATCAATCACGTAGTTTCTGATAATTGGTATCAGAGCATGCTAGATTTTGGGTGTGAGATTTTTTGGGCCCCCATCGTCCTAATCAGGGTTGGCATTTGTCTTCTTTGTAGCATTTTCAAAATCTTTTCGGTGGTTGTTTCGGAAGCTTTTTGGTGATTCATTGGTCGAATTATGTGTTAAAAGAAGATTGGAGAGGACCATAGGATACCCCCCTCTAGAAGGTATGCGATCAATGGCTATCTATAGACCATCCACATGCTCATGATGCTCAATTCAGATTTGCTTGATAGCATTTCAGAATTCTGGCAGCGCTTCAGTGCTAGGGGAGAGAGAGAGAGAGAGAGAGAGAGAGAGAGAGAGAGAGAGAGAGAGAGAGAGAGAGAGAGAGAGAGAGAAGAGGTAGCACATGCTCACTTTTTTCCTTGTTGTTGGAGGTATGAGAATCTTACCTCTCTATATGAAGGCATCTCATTCGTTTGAGCAAGCTATATGGGATATCAAGATTGCACGCATGTGCTTTTGCACTGAAGGGCGTTTTTCATAACACATTCAAAGTTGTTTATTATTTAATGGTCAAGGGTTGTCTACTTTAGTGCTTTAATTTCACCCACCTTCTTCCACTCTTTTAGCCATAATTTGAGCATCCAAGATCCAATTTTGGAAATTTTTGTTGCTACAAAAAGGTCTGTTAGAGATCTTTCCATAGAGTGACTAGAAGCCATACTTTGGCTTCAGTTTCCATCAAGTTCAGAGTTTTGAATTTGCCATTCATCCGTCAATAACCCTCTTTTGATCATCATTTTGAAGCACAACTTACTGGAGAAACTTTGAAAGTTATGCCAATGGAGTGTGGACCATCTTCAAGACCTGCACATACCTACAAATTACGTTTTGAACCTCCAAATAAGTCTCTTGTCAATTCATATGCATTGTTACTCTCTTTTTGCATCATATTGCATATAGGATATGCAAGTTTTGCATAGTACCTAGAGTATGCATGTAGTCTAGACATGGATTCATCTTATATGGTGCATGTATTCTTCTTTGTAGGGATAGGTAAGTATTTAGTAAGGAGAAAATATACACTTGCTAGGGTGTGTAATCCCCGTTTGGTCTATCTGTAGTTAGATTGTGCTTGTCGGCATTGTTTATCACAGAAATTGCTTGTCGATTACTTGGTAAAAATTTTTTGGTTTTTAAAATTGCACCGTTATGTTGCCAAAATTTCTAGAAATCCAGTATGCATATTCATTCAAGAATTCAAAATATATTAAAAGTTTCTTGTTTCTTTATTTTTCTATTAAGCAAAGGCTTGTGATTAGTTTCTTTTTGCTACCACTGATTTAATTAGGTTTACATAGAGCATCTTATTCAAAAATTATAAAAATATAAAACTAGAAAATACCAAAAATATTAATCACCATCATCTAATATGGACACATCACCATCATCCCCTTCGAGGAGAGATACACTCATAGATCCTATGCAAACCATGAGTAATAGGATTACTAGTTTAGAGAGCACTCTTCATGACATCTTGGCACATGTCAATGGGTCCAAGAAAGAGGAAGAGGTGCATGATCCTGATCTGCCTTGAATGGACATAGATGCTGCAGATGAGTATCAAACTCCAGACATCCCTAGTGATAGCATCCTACTCTCATAGGCCAGGTGGCAGCTTAAGGATCTTAAGCCACCTAGATATCATGGTTTGATTAGTGCTAGGACTACTGATGCGATTGAGCACTGGCTCGGTAAGTGGGACGAGTGCTTTCGCGATAAGAAAGAGCCCTAAACTTGGGATTAGTTTAAGATCTTGTTTTATAATAATTATGTACCCCTCATGAGAGGTCTAGAGCATTAGACACCTGGTTCTTCATTAGTCAAAAGAATCAGATAGTTCAAGATTATTCAGATAAGTATAGAGAGGTACTTCTTAAAGTTCTTGATACTATCTCAGAGTTTCTCGAGGTCCACAAGTTCATGTTGGCACTTAGGGAAACTATTAGACATTTGGTGAGGAAGGACAGATGCAAGTCCGTGGCACATGCCATGGAAATGGCCTTATTTTATGAGGATGGACATAGGGGCATAGGCTTCTTGGGTCAGAGGTCCTCATTGTCTAAGGTCAACCAAACCTTCCACACATCTACTTCTGGTTTGATTAGTACACAACCTTTTAGAGAGGCTAAGCATGTGCATATGATTAAGGCAGTTGCAAAAGAAAACAGAAAATTGATTGCTCGAGTGGAGAGGGCTTATAATAAGTCCATACTTACCCTTTAGTAGGAAGAGAAGACCATGAAAGAAGAATTATGCTATGGGTGTCTAGGGCAACACTTGTTCAAGGACTATCCTAAGAGAAAGAAGATAGCCACCACCGTAGTCATAAATCCTACTCAGGAACGGAGTGATGATGATGATGATGAATTTGGAGATCCCCCATCACCATGATCATCTCCCCTCGTGGCCATGACGATCACAAAGAAGGTCCCAACTGTGCCAAATGATGTGCTTGTGCTAGTGGCAGATAAAGGATATTAATTTCCCAATACAAAACTCATTGTCATGAGGGGATTTGTGGTCAGATAGCATGTCAAGGTACTCTTCGATACTAGGTCTACACATAATGTCATTAGCTCCTAACTAGTCAAGAGGTTATATCTAGAAACGGTGCAGTTAGAGTATGCCTACACAGTAAAGTTAGCCAATGGGAAGGGAACTGAGACATGGGATCGATGAGTTATTGATCTACCTATTCAGATCTAGACCTATGAGGACAGATTGGATTTTGAGATAGCGAGACTAGCACATTTCAATGTAGTCCTTTGTAAGAAGTGGCATGCGAGGAAGAGACCAATCATTGACTTTGCTTCACATGTTTACCAGTTTAAGCATGAGGGAAAGCAACTACTAATCCATGGAGAACAGGTCTCCAAGACACGTGATTGGTAACTGCTATGAAGTTGCTCAAGATTGATTATAAGAACATTTACTGTCTTTATTTTATGCATTTATCATGTATTATGATGGATTCATGCAGTTATCGAGACTCTAGTTTGAATGCTTCAACACTTTCAGCGAAAGTGAGAGAAGAATCCTAAGAGTTGTTTTTGAAAGAATTACCTTCTAGTTTTCTTCCTTGTAGAAACATATAGCATGTACCAGGATCAAGTCCAATTGCTTTGCCACCATTTCGAATGAGTTTGTAGGAGGAAAATGAAGTTTGCAAGGTCATGGATGAGTATTTTGATGATTAGACTAAGCTATTCACCCTTTCCAGCACTAGTTCTTCTAGTAAAGAAGAAAGATGGATCTTGTAGGATGTGCGTTGAGTATAGAGCACTCAATAAGATTACTATGAGACACAAATATCCTATGCCAGGATTGATGATCTTTTAGATGATCTAGGTGGAGCCATTGTATTCAGTAAAACAGTTTTAAAAGTGGCTACCATCAGATTAGAGTAAGAGATCATGATGTACATAAGACAACTTTCAGAACATGTATTTGACATTACGAGTATTTGTTCATGTCCTTTGGTTTGACTAATGCACCAACTACATTTACGATGTTAATGAGTGATATCTTAAGACCATTCATTAGAAAATTTGATGTTGATTTTGTTGATGATTTGTTAGTGTATAGTAGAAATGTACATGAGCATGAGAGTCATCTCCAATTAGTATTGAATGTGTTAAAAGAAAATAAGTTGTATATGAATCCAAAGAAGACTTAGTTGTTTCTTCCAAGGATAGAGTATCTAGGGCATGTGGTATCACTGAATGGGGTTCAAATGGATCCCAAGAAGGTTTAAGTTATGTTAAACGGCCGCCGAATAAGGACAATTGTACTAGGACAGGCGCCTTAAATAGCAAGAGCCTTTTGAGAAATGCACAGAGATTCGCGCACCACTGTAAATCCTCTATATAAGGAAATAAGAAGAAAATGGCAAACGACGCCCCTTCTGGAATTGCTGTGTTCTGTTAAGGTGTATCGTCTAGTCGATTTTAATTGTGAAGTGCATCTTCGATTCTGTCTGTGAATACGCCCATTCTGGGGAACTACTGTGTTTGGTTAAGTACATCTTCTAGTCTGTCTGAGCGCATACCCCTTCGGGCTCTACAGGGTCTTGTTAAGTTATCCTTCGATTCGTGTCTGTCGGTTAAGTGTATCTTCTATGGTGAAGTACCTCTGTTGGGAAGTGTAACGTATTGTTGAAGTGTCTACCTTGTATCTGTATGGTTCTGTCCTGTTCTGCTGTGTTTGATTAGTAGTTGTTCGTATCTTAAAGGGTAATTACGCACAAGTGACAGTGTGCTACGAAGTTGGTTGGTAATGGTGGTGTATTTGAGCATTGTTAAGTGTGCTTAATATATATTGGTAAAGTAGGAGTGTGGGGTGATCTCGCTACTGGTCTGTCAAGTTCTGTGAAGTACTCGAAGTCGATACAATAGTCTGTGTTTTCTGGAGATTCCGTTCCAGGAAGGACTTGTATCTGTAAAAGCCTGTGTGCCTTAGGAGCTAGTGATACGATTGTTACACTTTGGATGATGACTACATACGATAATTTGTATACTTTGAAGTATACTGTTCGATGTGTCTTTGAGTCAAGAATAGGTGTGTTCTGTGCAATACTCGGTGAATGAAGTAAGTAGTTAAATAGTTAAGTCAGGACCGGACTACTGCTCTCCTGATATAGCAGATTCAGACCGGAAATGTCAACGTCCCAATAAGTCGCGTAGTAGTATTGTTCAGAGACCAGGACTGAGCTAAGACGTGACCGTGTGTTTAATACCTGTATGAGAGTTTGGGAAAATAGTACAGGGCCTCTGTCTAACAGACCCCTACCACTCCCAAGGACCCACGTGGCTAAGAGAACGAATCACGGTTAGAAGATCTAGAACCAAATTGAACGTAAAACATTTGAATAGGAAGTAAAGTAACGCTCAAACCATAATTAGTTTAACAATTGGCACCGTCTGTGGGAAAGTGGCAACTGTTTACCAGTCTCTGCGGTAAAGTAGCTTTTGATTATGAGTTATTTGTGAGAAAGTGGCATTAGAGTGCTAAGCGGTTTGTAAGAAGCAAACATCCAGTAACATTTGATTTACGGACAGTAGCAACAGACCCAGATTGTTGCAAGCTGCGCAGATAGTATCACTGAGCAATGTTACATGCCGATTACTCGGTCTGGTGAAACGTATCCTAAGACCCAGACGACGGGAACAAGAAAAGTACAAAAAACATTTCTAGGAGAAGAAGGTATAACGCGACCTGACTCAGTGGTCGAGCACGTTAAGGACGCTAGAACTAATTTCGGTCATATTCCGGTGGATCGATCAGCGCCTTTGGTACATGCTGGTGTCACCTCGACCCAGCCTAACCAAAGTATAGTAATTAAAGAATCTATTAAGACGCCACTGGAAATTAGACAAACTCTAGGAAAAGAAATCAGTAAAAGCAAAAAAACGCTACAGTCTGGTAGACTGTCAGCTCATTCCGGTGATATTCCGGTGATAGAAAACCAACGGGCGGTCAAGGATAAGCATTTTTTGCAGAATCCTCATCCAGACCCGCGTGTCTGGAAGAAAGATTTCGGATATTAGACATCCAGAAAGAAGGAGACCTATTCGAAGCTGAGGACCGAAGTATCCTGCGCAAAAACAGCACACCGGAAGGCACGCAGTCCGGCGAATCAGATTCTGATAGTTCAACTACTCAACCTCAAAATACAGAAGAAGGACCGGAGATACTTACGATGAACGGACAACAACAACAACAGTTAGGTCAACCAAGGCCGCCTCCAACAGGAGTAACCTACACGAAATTCGGTGGATTCCCAGGAGATGACCCAGACGCTCATGTACGAACTTTTGAGATAAGTTATGCAGTTCTTAACCATCCACCAGATCAAGCGTACAAGGCCATTGTTTTTCAATCTACTCTAGTCAATGAAGCGGCTAGATGGCTTATGGAATACGACATTAATCATTTCGGTACCTATGATGCAGTTCGAGACGCTTTTTTGCAACGATTCAGGTTAAAGAAGAATCCCGTCGAAATATTTGATTATTTACAGAACAACCGACAGAAGGTGAATCAGACTGTTCAAGAGTACGCTACACTCTTTAGAACGCACTTGAGACAGATACCACCGGCCCATGCTAACTTACCAGATGATGTCATCTCTCAGTGGTTTATCAATGGTTTAACTCCGCAATTGAAGCAGATCATGATTATAAGATGTGTGGGAGCTATGACGTTGGATGCAGTCATCGCCATGGCTCTGCAACTAGAATCCAAGGTCGGTGGATTTACAGAAGATATGGAGTGGTTAAAAACGAACAGAACTATGAATGAAGATATAACCAGACAAGTGTATTGTATCATATGCAAGAATTCAGGGCATACTAGTGCCAATTGTGCGCTTAATCAACCGTTCTGTGCCATCTGCAACACTGCCGGACACACCACTGGAAATTGCGTTTACAATACCAGAATACGAGGAACAGCAACAGTCAATGCTGTCATTCAAGAACATGGACAGGCAGCAAATCATTACGTACCTCCGCCACTGAGAAACAATCAACCGCAAGGATATCGAAACTACCGAGGACAGAGAAACAATAACTATAATGCAAACCGCTGGCAGAACGAACCACCACCGGAAAATCCCAATTTACCACCGCCACGCTGTCATTTTTGTGGAGATTTCAAACACATTAGAAGATATTGCAAAGACGCAGCTGAGTATGATCAAAGGAAGAAGGAGCGGCAAAACCCAATGGCCAACATGGTACAAGTTACTCCGGTAGAAACGCAAACTGCTACAGTCCAGACCCGATCAGGTAAACAACTACAACCAGCGGCAGAAGTATTTGAACCAGGGATACGAGAACAACATAGGATATATAACAAGGCTAGTCACTAGACCGCCACAGAACCACCAGTATTCCCAGAACCCATTCCGGTGACTCAGACCTCGTCGATAAAAGAAGGGACACAACAAATGAGAGCAGCAGCAGAACAACCATCAGTAGTAGACATAACAACAGATACTTCGACAACAGTAGAGACTTCAAATTCAAAGGAACAGGATAACCAATCTCAGCAGGCCTGGGAAATTTTATCCAAGGCATCTATCACCCTACCTCTCGGCCAACTTTTGGCGTTAGTACCCGGAATTCGGCAACAGTTTCAACAACATTTTAGCCCGGCACCCTCTTGCATTCCGGCAACCGCCGTAGTTCAACCAGAATATGATTCTACGGTTGATCATGCAGTGCCCTTGATTACAGTATGGTATAAGAATCAGAAGATCACGCAGGTATTAATTGACGGAGGCTCCGGCGTAAACATCGCAACCGCAGCATTATGTAAAAAGCTAGGCTGGACCGAAATCGAACGAGTTCAATTCTTTGTCAGAATGGCTGATCAATCTAGAGTCCATCCCGTAGGACTTGTACGGAATGTACCCAGTACTCTACAAGGTACGACTTTCAAAATGACTTTTATTATACTAGATCTGCCCGAATCCACCTTGGATTACAACCTCCTTTTCGGCCGACCTTGGCTGAAGCATGCAAAGGTAATACAGGACTGGTCTGCGCAAGAGCTCACATTCAAGGATGCTAATCATAAATATGTGGTAAAACTAGATGCTATACAACCCTGCGAACTTCACGCCAGACCTTATCTCGCTGAACCAGTTCATATGTTAGATGGACTATCAGATGATGAAGAAGAGCAATTTCTGAAAAATAACGCCGATTTAATGTCTCTAGGAACTGTTGATCTACAGTCCGTCATTAATACTTGGAACACTTCAGTTTGTACAGTAGTAGCTATCACCGAAAAGTCTGAACAAGCAGATACTGAATTACAACCACTATTCAAGCCAACAGAGGATACAGAGAACCCACAACAATTTTATGTCCCTAAAGACCAGCTGATCACATACAATCTAGGAGACAAGGACCATCCTCGACCTGTAAAAATAAGGCAAAACTTGCCGGAAACCTTTCAGGCTAACTTGATTCAGCTCCTTCGCGAATTCTCAGACGTCTTTGCATGGGATTACAAAGATATGAAAGGATTAGATCCACGCATATATCAGCACAGAGTCATGCTGAAGCCTGAAGCTAAACCAAATAGGCAGCCCAGCTATCGGATGAATCCCAATTATGAATCTCAGGTAAAAGCCGAACTTGAAAGATTATTAAAAGTAGGATTCATCGTACCAATAGAACATGTTGAATGGATTTCACCAATTGTGATTGTGCCAAAGAAAAATAAGCAACTACGAATCTGTGTAGACTACCGGAAATTGAACGCAGCAACAGTACCAGATCCTTTCCCGATACCCTTTCTGGATACCATGCTTGATAGGGTAGCAGGCCACGAAATGTATTCATTCTTAGATGGATACAGCGGGTACAATCAGGTTAGAATGGCTGAAGAAGATATACCAAAAACTGCTTTCATTACCAATTGGGGTGTCTTCGCCTGCACCGTAATGTGGTTCGGATTAAGAAATGCACCAAGCACATTTCAGCGATGTATGCAGGAAATATTTTCTCCTTATCTCACTTCATTCATGCAAGTATATCTTGACGATTTCTCAATCTTTGGGGAGATGATAGCACATTTAAGTCATTTACGATGTTGTTTTCAGAAGTGTAGAGACTATAGACTCTGTCTTAACCCAAACAAATCCGTGTTTGCGGTTTCGTGCGGCAAACTACTTGGGCATATTGTATCTGCTCAAGGTATCCGAGTAAACCCAGATAAGATTTCGGCAATTTTAGAAGCCCCGGTACCCGCAACTCCAAAAGAAGTAATGCGTTTCATGGGCCAAATACGATGGCATGGCAGACACTTACGGTGGCTTGCTCACCTCGCAGTACCACTGAACAGGCTAATCACAAAAACTCCCCGACAGTTTGAATGGACTGAAGAATGCCAAACTACATTCGATCGGCTCAAGCATCTCCTGACACAAGCTCCAATTTTACAACCACCGGACTGGGACAATCCGTTCCATGTTTTTGTCGATGCTTCAGATATTGCAATTGGCAGTATTCTGATGCAGCAAACAGATAAGTGGTTTCGCCCTGTTTATTACGCCAGTAGAAGGCTTGCACCAGCAGAAAAGAACTATTCCACTACTGAAAGAGAATGTCTAGGATTGATTTACTCAATCAAAAAATTCAGACATTATTTATTAGGCCGGAAATTTACCTTTCATGTGGATCATGCTGCCCTTGTCTATCTAGTAAGACAACAACATCTAGGTGGACGATTAGCACGATGGGTGCTACTTTTACAAGAATTCGATTATGACGTCATTCACCGACCCGGAAAAGCACATGCCCTAGCAGATTTCTTATCTCGCCTGGATTCCGGTGAAGCTCCGGTAGGCATAGATGACACGACTCCTGCGATTTATAATGCTGAACCACTATCCGATGAAACGGCCAACCTACAAGCACCATCTACATACTATGATCAGATTTTAACTTTTCTCACCAAAGGATGCTTCCCATCTGAGACGACCAAGGCAGTTCGAAGGAAATTGGTAGTCTTTAGCCGTCGATTTCGGTTAATTGCTGGAGAGCTCTATTATGTAGACCTCACCGGAATCTTACTTCGCTGTGTTCCTCCGCATGAAATTAACTCAGTTATCACAATGGCTCACTCGACACCTACTGGTGGTCACTTTGCCACAGATTTGACTCACCGGAAAATCCTGCAGAGTGGTCTCTGGTGGCCAACTATGTACAGAGATGTGGCCCAATTTGTCAAACATTGTGATAACTGTCAAAGGACGGGACAACCGCTACAACGACACTTCTTTCCCTTACAGCCAGTCATGCCATTAGAACCATTTCAAAAATGGGGATTGGATTTTATAGGCCCAATTTCACCTCCAGCAGTCTTCAGTAACAACAGATATATACTCACCTGTACAGACTACGCAACAAGATGGGTAGAAGCATGGGCTTTACGGTCAGCCACAGCGGTGGCAGTAGCAAAATGTCTGTTGAATGATGTCTTTCCACGTTTCGGTTTACCACTGGAAATTGTCTCAGACCAAGGTACTCACTTTGTAAATCAATTAATGAAGGTACTCACCCAATCCTTCCAGGTGACACACAAACTCAGCTCGCCGTACTATCCTCGTGCCAATGGTTTGGCCGAGAGTACAAACAAATCACTACTGAATATCCTCCGGAAATTGATCACGGAAGCACCGGAAAGATGGGATCAATTACTACCTGCAGTCCTATGGGCATACCGAACTACATATAAGGTAACAACAGGCTTGACACCTTTCAAACTAGCTTATGGTTTAGAAGCAATAGCACCCATGGAAATAGTCATTCCAAGCCTGCGTGTAGCGATCACTCAAAAGATGCTACCGGAAAATTCACTGATAGCACGGATGGATGAACTCAGAGAACTTGATGAGCACCGATGGCTCAGCTTTTTAACCATGCATGAAGTACAACTAAGGCAAGCCAAGACACACGATCGATATTTGAAGACTCCAATCTTTTCGGTAGGCCAGCTTGTACTCTTCTATAACGCAAAATCGGATAGAGCAGCAGGAAAATTCAAACTATGATGGTTCGGCCCTTTCAAAACCTCAGAACAAGTCGGTCCGGCAACTTTTCGGTTGACTACGTTGACCGGAAATCCACTTCCAAAGGTGATCAATGGGTCGAAGCTACGGCCATATTATCCCACTACTAGTACGCATTAAATTTTTCGGCGGTGGACCGCGTTTTGTTTTATCTTTCCCTTTTTTTTTCTTTTTCTCCCTTTTATAAATAGCCGCATTTTGTACGAAACTTTATGTTACCATCCGCCCCTCCTTACCGGTCACTCAAGTACGCACGCCTGCATGAAAACAAATACCACTCCCGCACTGCACAATGATACCCAACCCCCTTCCCCACCCCACCGTATTGTTCCTATTTAACCCCTTCAACAATGTCAGAAATCGCTACTGTAGTAATCTCTGCGAACTTGTGTTCTATAGTACTATCCCTAGTCTGTCTTAAGCAATCGCCATGGAAGCACTCGCTAATTACACTGCTTTTTGCGATGGTATCCCTACCGAGGTAGGCGAATATCTGCGTTGTAGAGGGTTGGCCAACTTCGCTGAGTTGCCTTGGCACTCAGTCGAAGACCATCCCTTCTCCGCGCAGATCATCCACGCCATCGTCCAATTCCCCATCACCGAACGACAGTGGGTCTTCCCTTCCCTCCCATCTAGAACCGTCATCACCTTCCAAGCCTTCTCTGCAGCCTACCGCCTCACCCCGCAAGGCCGCGAAAATGGCCCTAGCATCCCTGTCGCTCGCATGGCCGAACTCTTCCCCGCTCCTCATCAAACGAATATGCCATTCTCTGCCGCCCCGAACCCGAACGGTCCGCCCTACAGTTCCTCGTAGCAATCCTCAACGTGCAAAAATGAACCTACGGTATCTCTCGCCCCTTCTATTCCGCCCTGGAGTTAGCCACCCGCGAACCTGTCAACTTTGCCTCTTATTTCTTCCAACGAATTCATAAGGAATCCGTCGCTATAGTAAAACAACTCCAGAAGGGCACTTCTCCGCGCTCTCGCCTTCCCCACATCATCTCCTCCCTCTTCCCAACCATTCTCGCCGCACAACCCCCACCCACAGGCCCCGCACTTAGGCACGAAGAATCAGCACACCCGCTTGATGAATCTGACGAAGAAGACGAAGAAATCAATCAACTCTTCCGCACTAAACGAATCCGGATTAGCTCTTCCGAAAGCGAAGTCCAAGGATCCGCCGGAAAGGAACACGACGCCAAAGAAGATAAACAAAAAGAAACATACCACGACACCGCCACTTCAATACCCAACAACACGTCAACAGAGCAACAAGACTAGCAAGACCAAGCAGACACAGAGATAGTGTCCACCGAAAAGGAATCCGAGCATCAACAGGACGAACCGGAATCCGCCACAAAAGCACTGGATGAACTTATCGCGGCCATCAACCATACAGAAATCGAACAACAGACCATTATAAAGGTAACCACGATTGACTCTGTTCTGCCCACCCCACCTGTCAACCCCGACCTCCCACCAGAACCATCCCGCCGACCCGGTTCTGAACCTACACCATCCTCATCTTCCTCCCCTAACTACTCTCCGCCAAACTCCCAGCACCTACTCACCGATACGTCCTCTCAGCCTCGTCAACCACCACCACCACACAACGTGTTTTCGGAACTAGCCTCCATGGGGCAGTTCCTCCTGCATTTATCACACCAGCTGCCAGCACAGTTTCAGGAAGCCACGGACACTCTCAAGGCAGAATACCAACATAAGGTCGACGTCCTGGAAGCGGACATCACCCCCCTTCAGGAAGAAATCGAAGCTATCAAGACTGAGAACCATCAGCTACAGACACAGTTAGCAGAACTCCAAGCCAAATTCTCGGCCGAACAGACTCTAGTACAGCAAAGAGATGCCGCCCTCGAGCAAGTTGCAGCCAAAGAACGACTCCTACAAGCCGCATATGAAGAAATCCGAGCCCTGAAGACCACCCTCCACGAACACGAAGATATCAACGCCTCCCTCGAAGAACTGGTCACAGAAACAAAGACTCAATTACAGGAGACCATCAAGAAGAATCAGGACCAACAGAAAGAATCCCAACAAGTCCAAGAAGAGTTACGACGACCCCAAGAATGCGCAGATGAGGTTAACAGTATCCTCAAACGACAATTAATACGGGAAGGCCAACACCTAAAGGATATCGACAAAACGCGCAGAGAACGAGATGCGTACCGGAAAACTCTCGATTTCCAAACCCAGCAGTTTGAACGACTAGACAACCAAGTGCGCAACCAGAAGGAGCGTATTACAGAGATGCAGACCAAACTGACCGAAATGCAGACAGCCCGCGATGTGGCATTAGCTAACGAATTTTATTTACAAGAGGCTTTCCTTCAAACCCAAGCCGAAATTTTGTTAACTCAAGCCATAGCCCTTAGTGCAGTAAGAACCGACGCCCAATTACTAGAACCCACCACCTTAGTACAGATGTTAGAAACTCTCAAAAAGAAAATTACCCGAACATTTAGGCTCGCCCGAAATATGTACTTAGAAGGCCTAGTATCCGAACCGTAGAAACCTGCGGGTTCGAGTCCACCGTGCGTGCCAGTGTTAGACGGCCGCCGAATAAGGACAGTTGTACTAGGACAGGCGCCTTAAATAGCAAGAGCCTTTTGAGAAACGCGCAGAGATTCGCGCACCACTGTAAATCCTCTATATAAGGAAATAAGAAGAAAATGGCAAACGATGCCCCTTCTGGAATTGCTGTGTTCTGTTAAGGTGTATCGTCTAGTCGATTTTAATTGTGAAGTGCATCTTCGATTCTGTCTGTGAATACGCCCATTCTGGGGAACTACTGTGTTTGGTTAAGTACATCTTCTAGTCTGTCTGAGCGCATACCCCTTCGGGCTCTACAAGGTCTTGTTAAGTTATCCTTCGATTCGTGTCTGTCGGTTAAGTGTATCTTCTATGGTGAAGTACCTCTGTTGGGAAGTGTAACGTATTGTTGAAGTGTCTACCTTGTATCTGTATGGTTCTGTCATGTTCTGCTGCGTTTGATTAGTAGTTGTTCGTATCTTAAAGGGTAATTACGCACAAGTGACAGTGTGCTACGAAGTTGGTTGGTAATGGTGGTGTATTTGAGCATTGTTAAGTGTGCTTAATATATATCGGTAAAGTAGGAGTGTGGGGTGATCTCGCTACTGGTCTGTCAAGTTCTGTGAAGTACTCGAAGTCGATACAATAGTCTGTGTTTTCTGGAGATTCCGTTCCAGGAAGGACTTGTATCTGTAAAAGCCTGTGTGCCTTAGGAGCTAGTGATACGATTGTTACGCTTTGGATGATGACTACATATGGTAATTTGTATACTTTGAAGTATACTGTTCGATGTGTCTTTGAGTCAAGAATAGGTGTGTTCTGTGCAATACTCGGTGAATGAAGTAAGTAGTTAAATAGTTAAGTCAGGACCGGACTACTGCTCTCCTGATATAGCAGATTCAGACCGGAAATGTCAACGTCCCAATAAGTCGCGTAGTAGTATTGTTCAGAGACCAGGACTGAGCTAAGACGTGACCGTGTGTTTAATACCTGTATGAGAGTTTGGGAAAATAGTACAGGGCCTCTGTCTAGCAGACCCCTACCACTCCCAAGGACCCACGTGGCTAAGAGAACGAATCACGGTTAGAAGATTTAGAACCAAATTGAACGTAAAACATTTGAATAGGAAGTAAAGTAACGCTCAAACCATAATTAGTTTAACAGTTATACTATCTTGACCTACTCCTCAGGATGAGGGGTAGTTATGGTCATTTCTAGGACTTTTTAGTTTCTATAAAAAATTCCTCTCTTCATATTTGTTGATAGCAGCACTTATCATGAACTTGCTTCAAGGAAAAGTTCCATTTGCATGGAAGCAAGAGCAACAAGTTAGTTTTGATACTCAGAAACAAGTTGTTTTAGAGATCCCTATACTCAAAGTAGTAGATCCATAGGAACCGTTTGAGTTCTAGAAAAATGCTAGTGGCATAGCCATAGGGATAGTTTTGAGCCAAGATGGCAGGCCCATAGCTTTTGAGAGCAAGAAATTGACTAGTGCATAGTGCAACTAGCTAGTGCATGAACAGGAGTTGTATGCAGTGGTGCATGCACTTAAAGTTTGGAGATCTTATGCTATAGAATTTAAGGTATACATAGATCACCATACACTTAAGTATGTTTGTAGTCAACCAAATCTTCGAGGTAGACCAACTCGTTGGGCTTAGCTCATGCAAGAGTTTCACATGGAAATCCTATATAGAAGAGGCAAAGAGAATATAGTTGCTAATACATTATCCCAGATAATGTATCAAATAAGCTTTACAGTTCTAGAAAGCTCATTGCTTCAAGAGATAAAGGAAGCACATGTGGAAGATCCACATTTGTTATAGATTACGAGAGCCATCAATGATGACTCTATTATAGGAGACAAAACACCTCCAACTGTTTCTTCCCTTAGCAGATCGAACAAGTCTATTCCGTATTCCAATTTCTCACAATAGAATGGAATAGTTAAATGGAAAGGAAAGGTTTGCGCACTAGATTCTTAGGATTTGAGAAGAAAATTCATGCATGATAACCATGATATTCCTTGCATAGGACATCCTAGTGCTGACAAGACAGTACAACTTGTTAAAAGAACATTTTGGTGGTGTGGATTAGCCTAAGATGTCCACACTTATGTTCAACAATGCTTTATGTTTCAAGTTAACAAAGCAGAAAGGGTGAAGACACCACATCTTTTGCATCCTTTACAAATTCTAGATCATAATTAGGACACTATATCCATGGACATCATAGTCGGGTTATCATGGACCCAAAGGAAGCCAGATACTATCCTAGTTTTGGTAGATAGATTGAGAAAGATGGCTCATTTCATTCCCACGTAGGAGACGATAAAAGCTCCATAGGTAGCGAAGTTGTTTATCCACCATGTCTTCAGATTGCATGGGTTATCGACATCCATAGTTTTAGATAGGGATGTCAGATTCACAGGAAACCTATGGATGTTTGTATTTGACAAACTGAAGGTGTCATTAAAGATGAGTCGTGGTGATCATCCTTAGACAGATGGTTAGACCACAACAGTGAACTAGATTCCAGAGGACATGTTGAGGGCATATGTGTCTAAGAGACAGACAGATTGGGATAGTTATTTGCCACTAGTTGAGTTTTCTTATAACAATAGGCCTCACAAGGTGATAGGTACGTCTCCTTTTGAGCTGAACTATGGCATGAATCCTAATGTCCAAGTACCATAGGCATGTCAAAGAAATGTCCTACTACTTCTGAGTTCTTAGCAAGCCTCCAAGCAAATTTAGAAATAGGTAAAGCCAAGATGCAGCAAGCCGTTGATAGGGCTATAGAGTACACTGATAAGAAGAGATCTCCTAGATCCTTTGAGGGAGGAGACAGAGTCTTTCTTCAGGTAATAGCTAAATCTACTTCCTATCCACAAGGAAGTGTAGTAAACTATCACTAAGGTTTTGTGGACCTTGGAAGATAGTTAAAAAGCTAAGTGAAGCTGCATACCGATTAGAGCTTCCTCCAAATTGCAGAGTTCATCCAATGTTTCATGTCAATAAGCTTAGGAAGTATTTTTGTAGGGAGGATAATCTAATAGAAGGTATTGTTTCTTTAGAAGAAAGTGATAGCACATATCATTCTCCATATAGGATGCTAGATCAAAGACGGAAACAATTGAGGAATCGTGTCATCCAGGAGTATTGGGTAGCCTAGAGAGGATTACCACTTATTGAATCTACTTGGGAATCAAAAGCTCTGGTTCACAAGTACTTTCCCACATTGATCATTGAGGAAAATTATCTTTAGAAGGGGAGAGAGTGTCAGACATTGATCCTCAGGGATCATGATATTGATCCATAGGGATCAGTCCATGTGTGTGAGGGACAAGGGCTAGCTAGCCGAGAGGCAAGTAAATGAGTACAAGAGAACTACTATATCAACTAGAAAAGGAGAATTCAAGAAGAAGGTAGTTCCAAGCATGAAGCAGATTTGGGTACGAAAAGGAGAGCAACCACCAACTTTACCCCAACGATTTCCATCTAGGCAAGTCAACCGTGCCCTTAGGCACTCCTAGCGACCAAGACAAGCTCAACCACAAGGTCTCCGACAAATTTTTGTGCCTTAGAAACTAGCTACAACTCAACAAGGGTGATTGCACATGTGGGTTCCCAAAGAACTCTTACATGCACAAAGGCCTAGTATCCCCACCATGCAAAAGGTCTCAAGAAAGAAGCCAAGGACAGAAACAATTAAGAAATGAACACAGGGACCAAAAGAAAATAAACTCATCCCTTTGGAAAAAGTAAGAAGACAATCATCAAGGATATGGGTTTGGAAGCCAAAAGTACTAGTAGCTTCCACATAACCAAAGAGCCAACCACACTAGATATGAAATTTCAAAAACCATCCAAACATGAAGAGGCCAGAGGTGATCTTGGGCCAAATACTATTCCAAAATGCAACCCTATAAGGAGGATTACATCATTTCGAGATCCAGTCGACACCTCCAAAAAAAAATTGCATCCACATCGACAAGAACATTGAAGCCTTGATGGTCAACAACCATGTGCCTTTGGCATAACCTTGTCTTTTGCACCATTGAGGTCATGCATTTCCAAAGTATGCATTAATATAGGGCCACATTTCATGGCCGTGCATAGCACAGTTGAGAATCCCAGTCACATGTGACACACTTGACATATGTAAAATGTTTTATTGATACTAACCTCCTTCTTGTTATTTTATGCCCTTGTTCCCAAGAAAAAAGAGAGAAGAAGAAGAAGAAAAAAAGGAAAAGAGATAAGAAGAAACAAGACCATGTGCTCAAAGAATCTCATCGATGAACCATGAACAAGGACATCTATCAACAAGAAAAGCACACCATTGATCAATCACCATGATGGGGGTACAACAAGAAAAGATGACTATTAACAGACCTTTCACCATGGTAAGAATTGTGTGCTTCAACAATATAACCATGACAGATTAGGAAACCTCTTCGTCAGCATATCCTTGAGCACTTTGCCCAAGACCATAATTTCTTGCACCATACTTCTTTCAATGCATTCCCAAGTATGCATGCATAGGGCTACATTACAAGGTTGTGCACAAGGCACATATTTGTTTTAAAATCATGCACTAATGCACTTACCCATCAGTCATTGTGGGTCAAAAGCACTTGGCATCATACTATAAATCTCATGATTGTCAAGGGTACAACATCGGTGCCTATAAAGCAATTCAGAATCTACAGCTGCTCAAGATCAAGATTGACAACCTTTTTTGAGCAACTAAAAAACTTTGAAAGCACACAAATACACCATCAAGCTCAAATCCAAGGAAGCATTACATACATTAAGACCAACTTTGCATAGGCTAGCAATAGAACGTTGAAGAACCAGACAACCAACCAAGCTACATTGGGAAGAGAGACTGTCCCTATTGCTCCATGAAGAACACTACCTCTCAATGTACTACATGGAACAACCACTCCAAGACGGGTCTCTTAGGTATGACAGACTCGAGAGGGGCGAGTGTTGAGGCTCAAGATCAAGCACATAAAAGAAAGTGGACACAGAAGAAGAGAGTATTGGGAAAGATGGATGGACACTCCAAGAAATGAGTAGGCACTACCAAATCCTGATTAGTACTAGCCTCTTGTAGCTTCAGAGTTGAGTTGTGGGCCTTCTTGTCCTTCCAATGACACTATACAAGTGCTTATGTACCATGGAAATGATCTAAGATAAGATTGGATCAAAACATACTACTTCCAAATAGGAAGATCAATGAAAACCTTCTATTTTTTACCACACATGTGCTGCTTGTTATGCTCACTGCTACCAATACACTAGGAAATAGAAAAATTCCTTTTAGAGGTATCTAATTAGCTTAGTAAGCTAATGATTCCAAGTGAAATCACTTGAAAGGATGCACTATACACAGAGCAATCAATTGAACAAATAAATCATTACCCCCAATTTTTTAGTACTTCTGTAGAGTTTGACCAGTGAGTGCTTTGACGCATGTTTCTCCAAATTGGCTGAATGCATTCCCTTCACAATTTTTCTGCATGGAGACAACTTGGATCTGATTCCAACAAGCTATAGATCATTGAATTTGGTGGAGAATTGACCGAGATATGAGCAACACAAGTTGACTATTAGGAATGACTATAACAAAGAGATCATAGATGAACAATGTAGATGTATTGTATTAATTGTACAAGATCATAGGCTTAATAATCATAGCGTGATGATGGATACTAGTATAGGCTACAATGTATGCCTCACACTCTTACAAAATGACAATGCCATGCTCCATATGGGGTCATCCCATCAAGAGATTTGGATGGCAACCTATTTACAAGATAAGTGGCAGGAGATACACTCTCTGCCCACAAGTTGTTAGGTAATTTTTTCTCATTTAACATTGAGCTAGCTATTTCAGCAATTAATCTATTTCTCCTCTCTGCCACCCCATTTTGCTTACGGGTATACCTTGTTGTGATTTCTATTTTGATTCCTCTATCCTGCAAGAATGCATCAAAATCATTTGAGAAGTACTCACCTCCTCCATCTGAGCTTAGTCTTTTTAGATTTCTCCCTATTTGGTTCTCAACAAGTGCAAGATACTTTTTAAAACAACTAAATACTTCATCTTTGTGCTTCATAAAGTACAATACAATCCACCTACTATAATCATCAATGAAAAATACATAATACCTTGATCCAAGGATTGAGGGATCTTTAATTGGTCCCCATACATCTGTATGGACAAGCTCTAGGTAGTCCTCATGCATGTAACCTTTCCTTGAGAAGGGTAACCTGTGAGATTTTTCAAATTGACAAGCACCACATTTATAAATCATGTGTTTCTTGGATACATTAGGTATCCCAAGCACACATTGGTCTCTGCATATTTGTTTCAAGGTTCTCTCACCAACATGCCCTTATCTCTTATGCCAAATCTCAAGCTCTGATAATGTTTGATCTTTATAACTATAAAGTGAAATGTTCTTTGTATCCTCAAGTTCAAAAGTGAATAATCTACCTGTCTTTTCTCCTTTGGCTATTCTCTTGAACCCATGTTGAGGATCCTCCACAAATGCTCCATATTGATTGAATCTAATTTGCAAACCCGTTTCCACAATCTGTCCAACACTCATCAGATACTTGGAAATTGTTGGTACATATAGAACCCTAGTCAACAAATTCTTGTTTCCATCAGAGGTCTTAACATTCCCTACTTTAATAACTGAGTGCTTGGTGTCATCACTTGTTTGTACCAGATGCTTACCCTTTGGCTCCTCAAGGTCAGAGAGAAGAGCTACATTGCCTGCCACATGATTTGAGCATCGTGAGTTAATGTAGAAAAAGTGGTCATCATTTATACCTCATTTTGAAGTCATGTTCATAATCAGAAGAGAATCTTCTTGCTCCTGTGTGTAGTTTTTGTAATCTTTTCTAGATTTATATCCTCCTTGGTAGTTGCTATTGTAGTTGCTATTGTAGTTTTTATTGTATCATTGGTGATGATTGAATCTTCCTCTTGATTATGTATATCGACCTCTTTGATATCCTCTTCCTCTCCGATTTTTGAACTTCCTGAAACACTCATCTATAGTATGATTTGATAATCCACAAATATTGCATGGTGAGGAGTTATAAGGTCTCTCCCTACCTTGCTTACCTCCTCTGCCCCTTCCTCTTGAAGTTCTACCTCTCCCTGCATAGTTGCATCGGGAGGTAGTTCCTTCATCTTCAACCTTTTTGTTCTTCCCTTTCTCTTTGGACTTACTCTTATGAGTGTATTGGGAAAAAGAGCTATTAGCTCCTGATGAGTATCCATTCTTGTTGAGCTTGAATTCATGGGTACATAGTTGCTCCATGAGTGTGGTAAGGTCTAGAATATGCATGTCCTTGTACAAGTCCCTGGAAGTTGTGAAGCTCTCCCATTTGTCATAAGCTTTAATACCATTGATTACTTGTCTTACAATCTTCTCTTCTTCAATCTATTCACCTATGCTTGCCAATTGATTTGCTACATATTTGAATTTGGTCACATACTCTGAGATGCCTTGCTTAGGTTGCTTTCTTTGGGTGGTGAACTCAATCCACAATTGGTTCCTCCTAGCCCTTGTGTTGGAAGAGAAACAAGAAGACAATGTTTCCCAAGTCTCTTGGGATGTCTTACAGTTCCTAATATGTGGAAGAAGAAAATCAAAGATTGAGTTAAGTAAGTAGGACCTTGCTAATGCATCCTTGGTACACCATGTGTTGAGTCTTTCATGCTCCTCTCTTGTAGGTTGCCCTTTGCGTCTGAATATGGGCATCTCCTCATCTCTTGAGATGTATCCATAGAGGCTCCTTCCTTGTAAGTATTTCTTCATCCTTGAAGACCATGCTTGATAGTTGTTCCTATCCAATTTATCAATGAAAGAAGGAAAACCATCTCCCATTTTATCTTAGCTTTGCTCTGATACCACTATTGGGAAAGATGGATGGACACTCCAAGAAATGAGTAGGTACTACCAAGTCTTGCTTATTACTAGCCCCTTGTAGCTTTTGAGTTGCATTGTGGGCCCTTGTAGCTTTCCAATGAAACTATACAAGTGCGTATGTACTTTGGAAATGATGTAAGATAAGATTGGATCAAAACAGACTACTTCCAAATAGGAAGATCAATGAAAACCTTCTATTTTTTATCACACACCTGCTGCTTGTTATGTTCAAAGGTACCAATACAGTAGGAATTAGAAAAAATCCTTTTAGAGGTATCTAATTAGCTTAGTAAGATAATGATTATTTAAGTAAAATCTCTAGAAATGATGCACTATACATAGAGACATCAATTTAACAAATAAATCATTACCCCCAATTTTTTAGGACTTCTGCAGAGTTTGACCAGCGAGTGCTTCGACGTGCTTTTCTCCATATTGGATGAATGAATTTTGTTCAAAATTTGTCATCATGTAGATAACTTGGATTAAATTTCGACAAGCTATAGATCATTGAAGTTGGTGGAGAATTGATCGAGATATGAACAACACAAGTTGACTGTTAGGAATGACTATAACAGAGAGATCATAGATGAACAATGTAGATGTATTGTATTAATGGAAAATGTTGTACAAGATCATAGGCTTGATAATCATAGCCTGATGATGGAGATTAGTGTACGCTACAATTTATGCCTCACACTCTTACAAAATGACAATGAAAAACTCGAGAATTGAAACTTCTTCACGCAACTTTTTCAAGTCGCCTTTTATAAGTGCTTTGTTCAAATTTGAATTTGAATTCAACTTTTGGCTCCCTCTCATAAAGTAATCCACCAATTTAGGAGTTATTCTCGCAATGAAGTATTTACTTTTGTAACTAACAAATCCACAAATAGTGGTTTTCATCACTGTCGTGGAGTCATGGTACTAGAACGAGACTTGAAGACTTTATGAAGGAGTGTTTAATTTTTCCATTATTCCTTCATGGGAACTCCTTCTTAATCCATCTTTTCATAAAAATACATAAAAACCCCTTTTTAGACTTTAGAACACTTCTTTTTAGAAAACCTTGTTTTTGGATATTCTTAGATATTGAAGTACTTCTTGTATACGTGCGTGCAAACTTCCCTCCCTCTCTCTCTATCTCTAGTTTGTTACCTTTTTGAAATCCCACTATCATATGAAGATCCTCTTTTTGATTTAGCACATGTGGTCTTTTGACCACATGTTGTATTCACGTATGCCTCTGTTCTTCTCTATATAAAGAAGAGCCTCATTTGTAAAAAGGGAGGTCCCTTGGCCATGGCCTTGGCCTCCATTTTGGTAATGGAAGAAGGTGTCATTTGGTTTCATCTAAATCCTTGTGTGCAATGGCGTTGGTCTTGGTGTATGAATTTGCATGTGTGTGTGCATGGTTGGGAGGATGTTCCCCTTGCTCCTTGTGATGTTGGCCATTGTTGCCATTGCTCCATGAGCATGGGTGAACCTCTCCTCTCATTCTTTGCCCCAACTTGGAGAAGCTTCTCACTTCCATGTGAGGCGGTTAGGGTCTGTTGCTCCCCTTTTCTCAACATTTTGGCACCGTTGCCGGGGACGTCGGCCTTTAGCCGTTGGTTTTTCCAAGTTTGTGTGTCCATACTTCATGAGATGCACCTTGACACTTGGAGGAAGATGAATACGTGTGGACTTTGGTTGGTCAAGGGTACCCCTTATTTCTCAATTTTTTGAGTAGTTTTAGTTTGTTTCCCTGTTTGTTGCACACAAACATCCTCTAACCACTCTCTCTCTCTCTCTCATTCTCTATCTCATACACATCGAATCTGGCATCACTTTCCATCTACGTCTTATTCATTTAATGTTGAGTGGGTGTGTGACTCTCTTCATGGCTCCCTCCCACTTTCCATTCTTTTTTAAAAAGTAAAAATAAAAGAAAAAAAATCTTTGAGATCACGAGAAAAAAATTTGAGTAAGGAAAAATATTCTTGTTATTGCATGCAAATTTGATCTCTGGCATAAGATTCCTTCAATTAATAGGCATGTGTGTGGGCTTTGGAAATTGGAAGAACATGGGCTGCTTTTGTGCATTGGAATCCCCAAGTGGCTTGATTAAATGATATTCATTGCAGTATGCATGTGTGAGAGTGGGGAGACGTTACCCTCCTTCTCTCTCCAGTTATGGGAGGGCTCCCTGTGTGCATCAATGGGGGGCAAGCTTTCGGTGCTCTCCTACCCCTCTTTCTTGTGCACTGTACGGTTGGGCTCTTCCTGAGCTCCCCCTCCATGGCGTTCTACTGTTTCTACTTCAGCTGGGGTCGAGCTTGCCCGCAGCTCCCCTTCAAACCCTTTCAGATATGGCTACTATTAGCACCCTTTACTGATTCCTCTTCTCTACTTCAAGATCATGCTCCTTGCTGCATTTTTCCCTGATTAATCACATTTCTTGGGTGCCACCGACTTCTAAGAATGAGGTTGAGGCCCTATCTTCACCACTTTCTTGTCGAGCTTGCTGCTGCTGGGAAGTTGAGTTTTCCCCTTGCCCACCCATTATTATGGGTTGTGCAAGGAGTCCCATGTTCTGATGTGTGGTAGGTCGAGCTCTGCTCTGCACCTACATCTGTGTTAAACAGCGGTAGCAGCTCTAGTTCTCGTTTGTCGATCAAGTCCCTCATCATGCTTCACTTGTGGCATCTTTGCTCCCAGTTCTTCCATGGCCTTGCACCACTCTTCTTTTTGCTCTAGGCATGCAGAGGTGGATGTATCGCCTAACATGATAAGGGATATGGTGGTGTTTGTGTTTCATGGCATCTGGTGCTGCACCATGGGAGAAGGATCATCATGTTTTTTCCTTTTTTGCCTTCTTCATTTGATGTGCTTGTTTGTTGTATCTCCGGTTTCTCGCAGTAATGAGTAAAGGGCTCGTATAGTTTTTTCATTCCTCTCAAGAAGATGCTCCTACTACTAAGGGAGGAGGGTCATTTTGGGGCTGAGGTGGGATTCAGCAATAGAATCTCTTATCATTGCTCCTTCATACCTCCTCATTGTTGTGCAGTTGCCTTTCAGGCTTTCATAGTTCCTGAGAATCCACGATCAAACCCATGCTCTGCTACTTGCCATCACCTATAGAAATTATATAATTTCTAAGAATCGGATAGATGTGGTAGCTCTAGGTTCTTTGAAAGGAAACTAAACGGTGCTGAACTTGGTGATAGACCTTGAAGGTTTATAAAGGAAAGATTGAGGTAAAGATATTTAGTCTCAAAACTTTGTTATTCTTACTAAGGAGGTGTGAAGTGGACGTCTTAATGTCTCAAAGGCTTGCATATCAACAAACTTCGTATTTCCTTGTCCCTCCTCTTCGTCTATCATATTTTGCTAACAAAGAATGATTCTTCTAGTCAAATGTTCACTATGTTTTGTTTTCCTTTTAAATTCACATTCAGGGATACACGAAGCTGACGCAGGTTTGATGTCATAAACTTGTGACAACCCCATAGGGGGTTTGTTGATGGGGAAAGTATCTCAACCCCTAAGCAACGATGAAGCGCGAATGACCTCCACAGGTATCCTTCTTTGACCTCTGCACACCAAAAATGCTCTTACTCAGAGCTTATGCAGAGAACTCCAGTGAGCTTTTGTAGACCTGTAGTAGGCACCAAGGGCTTTCCAACAAAACAAATTTCACTTGAAATGGATGCTTACACAAAGAGAAACAATGTCTACAACATGAGCTAGTTGAATGCTCACAACTGCTAGTCAAGCAGAGACCTCACTTCACTCCAGCAAACTTTTCTCAGAGATTATACAGAGAATGAATCTCAAACTTGAGTCAACTTTAGAGCACTCTAATAGCTACCCAATGACACCAAAATCATAGCAAATGGATACATAGAGAAGGAGAACCAGCCCTTACAAGAGAGAGCAAAATATTTCCAACAGAGCCTACACAAAGAGAGAGATATCAATCACACAACTTCACTAAAATGAATGTTGCTCCCAGCTTACTCAGAGAATGCTCCAGAGAATTGGTAAGCATAAAATAGAGTCTTTTAGCTATCCAATGAGACAAGAATTACATCAAATGGATACCATATGAGGGAGAACCAATGCTAACAACTCAGGGGTAGAGAGTTGCAACACTGCCTGCGCACACACATAGATATGCCTACTAAAAGAAAACAAACAAGCAAGCAAGGGGGTTGCTTAAGCAAGGGGCTTGCTTATCACAACTCCAGCACTTAGTGCTCACTTTACATGAGCTAAAACTCCAAGAAGATGGCCCAAAAGAAGTCGGGATACATGCTCCTTTTATAGCGAGAGGTGTGCCCCTAAAATCTAGGAACTACCTTTCCAAATCAGCCTCCTAACTTGGAGGAATTAGTTGAGATGACTTGGGGAGTGGTTGAGTGACTTTTCTTGATGGAATCTCGTGGCTTTTGGCTTCCTTTGATTGCTCCACATGTCCATAAAAGATTCCCCACGAATTTTTTAGCTTGAAGCTTGACTTTTAACACTCCCCCTCAAGCTTCAATTCTTCATCCTCATCCAAGCTCCTTCATGTTGATGCATTGCTTGAATTTTGAAATCTTCATCCCATCCAAAGCCTTTGTAAACATGTCCGCAACTTGGTCCTTGGTACCAATATGATGTACTGAAACTTCCTTGGATATCACCTTTTCCCTTATGAAGTGATAGTGCACTTCAATATGCTTGGTTCTAGCATGATAAACAGGGTTCGATGCTAGATGAATGCTACTCATGTTGTCACAAAAAATTGGATATGTGTCAACCTGCAAATTAAGCTCCATAAATAACTTCTTAATCCACATTAGCTCACATGTGACTTGAGCCAAAGCTCTATACTCAGCCTCGGTGGAAGATAATGCCACCGTGGGTTGCTTCTTTGAAATCCATGAGATGATCTTGCTACCTAGCATGACTAGGTAACCACTTGTACTCCTTCTATCTTCCTTCGAACCGGCCCAATCGGCATCGGAATAAGCTTTGACCTGCATATCATCATCAAATGAGTAGAACAATCCTTCATTTATAGTGGCTTTGAGATATCGCAACATTCTTCTTGCAGCTTGCAAGTGTGTAGTCCTTGGACTATGCATAAATTGTGATAACACTCCAACTCCATATGCTATGTCGGGCCTGGTTATTGTGGCATAATTGAAAGAGCCTACAATAGATCGATACAAAGTTACATCCTCTAATGGCTCTCCATCAATGGAGCTTAGCTTTACATTAACTTCCATGGGATTTGAAATAGGCTTGCAATGTAGCATCCAAAACCTCTCAAGTAGGTCTAGAATATACTTCCTTTGTATGAGCATAATACCTTCTTCTTTGTATACAACTTCAATGCCAAGAAAATACCTAAGATCTCCAAGATCAGAGATCCTAAACTCCTTTCCAAGCTTTGCCTTGATCTCCTCAATGCCCTTTGTATCATTACCTGTAATGATAAGATCATCTACATACACACACATGTAGACCACAAGTTCTCCTCTTTGTTTGATGAAGAGAGATGGATCCGCCTTGCATTGATTGTAACCACATTTGATCAAATAGTCCACCAATCTTTGGTTCCAAGCCCTTGGAGCTTGCTTTAGGCCATAAAGTGCCTTCTTCAACCTACAAACATGATGTGGAAACTCTTTATGAACAAAACCTAGTGGTTGCTCCATGTATACCTCTTCTTCCAAGTCTCCATTGAGAAAGGCATTCTTGATATCCAATTGGAAGAGCTTCCATCCTTTGCTAGCAGCCATTGCAATGAGTGTCCTAATGGTGCTCATCTTTGCCACGGGGCTGAATGTCTCTTCAAAGTCCACTCCATAGGTTTGTGCAAAACCCTTGGCCACCAATCTTGCTTTGAACCTAGAAATAGATCCATCTGAATTCCTCTTTACTTTATACACCCACTTATTACCTATTACCTTCATGTTCTCCTTCTTGGGCACTAGAGTCCATGTTTGATTTTCCTCAAGTGCGTCGATCTCTTCTTGCATTGCCTCTTTCCATTCGGTGTACCTGCTTGCATCTTCATAGCAATCGGGCTCATGATCTTCTACTACTTTGTTCATATATGCATAATGTGTTGCCATGTATGAATCATAAGTAAACCTTTGAGTTGGATACTTAACTCTAGAAGACTTCCTTTCTTCACCTTTTGGAGGAATAAACCTCCTTTGCCTTGGGAACTTGATCTCTTTCTTTGACGTGGCTTCTTTCTCCATCATGTGTCCTTCATCATCTTCAACTTCATTACCTTCTTCATCCAACTCCACCAATGTTGCTTTGCCTTTGTTGATTGATTGTGCTTCATAGCTTGATGAAGATCTCCCCCTCCATGGTGAGTTCATGCTTGAACTATCTTCATTGATGGAACACCTTGGGCCGCTTAGCTCTAGGTCGATTTGTTCTTCATCATGTCCATGCTTTTCTTCTTCATAGTCCTGCATACAATCATACTTCTTATACCAAGGGAGTAGCTCATCAAATGCTACATCCCTTGATATCCTCAAGTCCTTTGTGTTTGGGTTGAAGCACCTGTAACCTTTATGATCATTTGAATATCCTAGAAACACACACTTTTCTGCCTTTGGTTGTAGCTTGTGCCTCAATTCACTTGGCACATGTACATAACAAGTACATCCAAATATCTTCAAGTGGGAAAGATAAGGTTTCTTACCATAATAGGCTTGATATGGTGTCAAGCCATGGATCCCTGAGGTAGGAGCCCTATTCATTAGATACACGGCGGTATTTGCTGCATCACTCCAAAACATGTTAGGTACATTCATCTCATTAAGCATTGCTCTAGCGATCTCGGCAATGTATCTATTCTTTCTCTCTGCTACTCCATTTTGTTGGGGTGTGTACCTGCATGTTACTTGCCTCTTGATGCCTTGATCCATTAAAAAATCAGAAAACTCATTTGAGAAATATTCTCCCCCTCCATCGGACCTTAGCTTCTTGATATATGTACCTGTTTCCTTCTCTACCATTGCCTTGAATGCTTTGAAACATGTAAACACATCTGATTTGTTTTTTATGAAATAAACCCAAACCATCCTTGTGCAATCATCTATAAAAGTGACAAAGTACTTGTTACCTCCAATGGATTGCTCTTTCGTTGGCCCCCACACATCTGTATGTATCAACTCCAATGGATGTTGGCTTATGTAGCCACTCTTCTTGAATGGAAGTCTCGCTTGCTTCCCTAGTTGACAAGATTCACATAAATGCTTCATACCTTGTCCTTGAAAGTTGGGGAGACCTTCAACCAGCCTCTTGAATTGCATTTCCTTCATTCTTTGTATGTTGATGTGACCTATCCTCTTGTGCCACAAGTCCAACTCCGAAATCCTCTTGTTTCCATATGTGAAGTAGACATGTTGAGTAGAATGAGAATTTACCTTTAAAGTGAAGAGTCTCCCTTGCTTCTTTCCTCTTGCTATGACCTTGTAACCTTGCTTAGGGTTCTCCACAAAGCATCCACCTTTGTTGAACCTTACTTGATAGCCTCTTTCAACCATTTGCCCAACGGACACCAAGTTCTTTGTGATGGTAGGTACATGCAAGACATCCTTGAGACATCTTCCTTCCTCCTTGTTATCCAAAGCTACATCTCCAACATGGGAGATCTCATGGGCTGTATCATCACCTGTTTCTACATGTCCTTTACCTTTGGGAACGTGTAGATTAGTAAACCAAGAAGCATTGCAACTCATATGGTTGCTACATCCACTATCAATATACCAAGTGTTATCTACTTTGCTTGAATTCCCATTCATGTGCATCATCAAGAGATTGTCATTTTCTGAACTTGTAGAAGCATAATTACCTTGGCCTTTGTATGAAGAACCTTGATTATAGTTCCTTTGGTTTCCTCCTTGGTAGCAATCTCTAGCATAGTGGCCAAACTTGCCACATATGTAACATCCTTCGCCATCTTGATTCCTGTTTTGTTGATGTCGTCCTCCTCTTCCTCTTGATCTTCCTCTCCCTCTTTGTGATGAGGTGCCTTGGTCATGTCCTTGATTTCTTGAGTGGCCTTGCCTTCCTCCAAACCTTCCTTTGCCCCTTCCTTGTCCTTGTCTTCCTTTGCCCCTTTGATTACCTGCATAGAAAACTTGTGCATCTTTGCTTTTAGTTGAACTTCCACCTATGTTCATTTCTTCGGTGACCATGAGAGCAACCAATTGCTCAAAATCGGGAAGATTATCCCTTACATAAACTGAAGTGGTAAAGGGCTTCCACTTCTCATCATCTCTCAAACCATTGAGAGTATAAGCCACAAGATCGTCATCGTCTACGTGGCTTCCAATGGATCCCAATGCATCTGATAACTCCTTGACCTTAAGTATGTAGTCATTTATGCTACTCCCTGAGCTCTTCCTAAGGTTGTTGAGCTCATTCTTGAGTTGGATCTTCCTTGCTTTGGTGCTTGTTGAATAAAGCCTTTCAAGTGTCTCCCATACCTTCATGCTTGAATCCAGGTCTTGGATATGGCCGATCATGCTATTGCTAATGTGTTGGGAAAGAATAAAGATAACCCTCTTGTCTCTTTCATTCCATTCCCTAAAGGCCCTTCTCTGGTCATTGGTTGGATTCTCATCCAACCTAGGTCTTGGTTCACTTCCACTAATCAACCCCCAAAGGCCCTTGCCCATAAGATAGTTGGAGACCCTAAATCTCCATGGTTGATAGTTACCTTTGTCTAGCTTTTCAATTTGAGTGTTGAAGTCTCCCATATCTAGTCTTTGATACTTGACCTAGCCCTTGGCTAATGCTCCAATGTGTGTAAAATGAAAATGAGGCTCTGAGGTTACCTCAATCCAAAGCTTTCCTTAGATGGACACCTTGTGCTCTTGCAAATTTGAGTAGAATAGCTCCCCCTTGATGTGAGCTACCTCCAAGAAGCTTTTGTTTATGCAACTCTTGAACCACCAACTCCAAGAGGTCTTCTTGCTTGTATGTGATACCTCCAAGATGCCCAAATGCTCTGATACCACTGATGGGGAAAGTATCTCAACCCCTAAGCAACGATGAAGCGCGAATGACCTCCACAGGTATCCTTCTTTGACCTCTGCACACCAAAAATGCTCTTACTCAGAGCTTATGCAGAGAAATCCAGTGAGCTTTTGTAGACCTGTAGTAGACACCAAGGGCTTTCCAACAAAACAAATTTCACTTGAAATGGATGCTTACACAAAGAGAAACAATGTCTACAACATGAGCTAGTTGAATGCTCACAACTGCTAGTCAAGCAGAGACCTCACTTCACTCCAGCAAACTTTTCTCAGAGATTATACAGAGAATGAATCTCAAACTTGAGTCAACTTTAGAGCACTCTAATAGCTACCCAATGACACCAAAATCATAGCAAATGGATACATAGAGAAGGAGAACCAGCCCTTACAAGAGAGAGCAAAATATTTCCAACAGAGCCTACACAAAGAGAGAGATATCAATCACACAACTTCACTAAAATGAATGTTGCTCCCAGCTTACTCAGAGAATGCTCCAGAGAATTGGTAAGCATAAGATAGACTCTTATAGCTATCCAATGAGACAAGAATTACATCAAATGGATACCATATGAGGGAGAACCAATGCTAACAACTCAGGGGTAGAGAGTTGCAACACTGCCTGCGCACACACATAGATATGCCTACTAAAAGAAAACAAACAAGCAAGCAAGGGGGTTGCTTAAGCAAGGGGCTTGCTTATCACAACTCCAGCACTTAGTGCTCACTTTACATGAGCTAAAACTCCAAGAAGATGGCCCAAAAGAAGTCGGGATACATGCTCCTTTTATAGCGAGAGGTGTGCCCCTAAAATCTAGGAACTACCTTTCCAAATCAGCCTCCTAACTTGGAGGAATTAGTTGAGATGACTTGGGGAGTGGTTGAGTGACTTTTCTTGATGGAATCTCGTGGCTTTTGGCTTCCTTTGATTGCTCCACATGTCCATAAAAGATTCCCCACGAATTTTTTAGCTTGAAGCTTGACTTTTAACATTTGTGTCCACACACCCCTTACCGCTCTGTGGATATGATGAAAATAGTTGATGTTTAGAACATATGGTTTTGTGGCTACTGATTTGCAATTCTCGATGAGTTTTTTGTTTGACTGTAGCTTTGCATTACAGGATTCAGTCCCACATTTAGATGGATTGTGCACAACTTGAATCCTAAAGTTCACTCACATGTATTATGGGATTTTCTAGGCTGTTTTACAGATCTCTATGTTTCAATTGATATGCAGGTCTTGCGAGGTGGGAAGGCTCATGAGGATTAGTTCTTCTTGTATTATGCACACGATAGATATATGTACTGAAAGTTGTATGTCATTTTGATCATACTGTATAGTATTCTTCAAATATATATACTGTTTTTCAAATGAGAATTCTCTGATGCATGATCACTTTCAGTCTGTCTGAAGAACAACATGGGAGTAGTGTTCTGTGGGATTAACCCATTAATGAAGATGCACCCTAAACTTGGCCACAATATGTTTTATGTTTGGGCAATGATCAAATGTTTACTTTATGCTATAATCATCGATCATGTCACTCATGTACTGTTATGTTCACATAAAAATACATAGGCCATTGCACACATTGGAGGCACTAGAAGGGTAACATTTATCTCATGCCTCAAAGCAATATTTCACATGCACCTGTTTGATAACACATCAGAATCAATTCTGACATACTTAAGATATGGGAAATATGGTTAAAACACGAGGTTGTTGCTTAGGAGCTTCGTGGAGCTATTTTGTGTTGATTCGCAGGGATGTGGAGCTTCTAGTCAAAACATGTTAATTTTGCAAACAACCGACAATCCAGTAGAACTGATGTTCCTTGAAGTGACTAAACACTTCATAACACTAGGACTCTGCTCAGGGCTCTGTTCTATAATTAACAAAGATTTGAGTAATTGTTTTTTTCCTGGGAAGTCACTCTCTGGTTTCACAATGCTCATATGGTTCTCATTTAAGATTTGTTTCACTTCTTTGCTTAGGTGATTGGAAGCTTTGCATGTGCAAAACAAACCTCTTGCTGATTTTGTTTTGCTATTCTACATTTGCATACTGTATAGGATGTTGAAACATGGTACTAGAATCACTCCGAGATCATCGATGCACCCACACCATGGGCAGAGCCTTATTGGTTGTTTACTTAATAACTCAATTCCTCTTGACTCTGTGTTATAGTTTTGAAAGAAAGACAATGGTGCTTCCTGGTCTTGTGAAGTTTCTATTGCATGCTTGCCATAATCATTGGAAATGGATAAATTGCTTATATTTTTGTGTGGTATAAAAGTCACAATGGTCTGAATGATACTTGATATTTTGTGTCATTAACCCACTAATAGGAATTGGGTCCAAGGCTACACAACTTTGGCGATGTGCTAATGCATCTCTATTGATGTTTATTCTACTCTTTATTAATGCAAGTGGCTGTTTCTAGTAAAATTTGTGGATAGGGACAAGGAAGCCAAATAAGGGAGTCAGGGCAAGGAACAAGGAGGCAGAGCAATCAACGCAAATCAGGCAAATAGGCCCTTAAATTTTTCCACGAAGTAATACTTCCCAAATAGTGATTTTAGTCACTCCACACCATTGTAAATACCATTCCACCTTTTTGTAGCTCCATTTTGTGCAAGCCAAGGAGTCCTTAAGCTTGAGGAGCATTAGAAGTACCTACCTATCAATTTTCATATTTTTTAGACTCCATTTGAGCCTTCAAATATGCCCTAGAACCTAATTTTTAACTAGGTTGGACACTAGGTCTGGACAGGGCCACAACTAGTCAAAAAACTATAAAAAGAGCTAGAGAGCTCATTTTTGAGGTTAGCTTGTTGTGGATTTGAACTTGTATGAGCACGTTTGAGTAATCTAAAGAACTCCATTGTTCCTCTCTTTGTTCTTGCCTTGTGTGCACGTGTGTGTGTGTATTGTTTGTTTGCTTCTCACTCACACACTTGTGCCATCACTTGTTCGAGGTCTTCATACCATCCTCACGTCTTTCTGGATTGACATTAAAGGAGGTGCTACTCATCACTAAGCTACACCAAATTTTGGTGCCATTGCCGGGGAACGAGCTTTGAGAACGAGCGTGTGATGGTAAGATGTAGAGTTGTGATGTTGGCGTTGTAGGTAATCTGTTTACTTTTCTTTATTTTTTCTCCTTCTTACTTCACGATCCTCATCAGCATCATCATCCTCACCATCTCCCACCTCCATCTCCATCATCGCAAAAATTTCAGTTTTTTTTTGTCATATCACCTTCTCCCTTCCATTTCCCTCATTTCACTAATGAGAGAGAGCGAGAGAGCGTTTACAAACTTGTGCTTTTCTGTGTTTTTTGAGATTTTCTACATGAATCTGCCTCCCCAGCGACTACACCAGCTCTAGCAGGTAAAATTTTTTACTGTGGAGGCCCTAAGGCATTGACCTCTATCAATTGCGATCGACAGAAAAAGTGATCCATGTGCTAAACTAAGTGCATAAATGTGATGTGTAGGCCTAGAGCTTCATGAATATGTGTTTGAAATTTTAAAATTCCTCAATTTTCTGTCCATTTCGATCGACACGTCAATCGTGATCGACAAACGATGACGAACACTTGCCGATGGACCTGTCAACTGCGATCGACACGTGGATTGTGACCGACAGAGTCAATGACCGACTGACCACGATCGACATGTTCTACGGGTGCCACCTGTCAATCACGATCGACCCATCAATCAAGACTGACAACCACGACGAACCCATCAATCACGGCCGACGAAGTCAACGATGCTTTGACCCCGACTAAGAGACCCCCTCGCATGACACGTGTGAATCGTGATCGACCCATCAATCGAGATTGACCCATCAATTGTGACTGACAGCCCCGACGGACCTATCAATCGCGACTGACCCAATCAACGACCCTTTGACCACAATTGACTAAAAATTCGGGCCAAGTGTCAATCGCAATTCACCCATCAATCACGACTGACATCCACGACGGACCTGTCAATCGTGATGGACACGTCGATCGCGACTGACATATCAATCATGATTGACAGACCATTCGATCGCAATTGACGGGCAATTTTGACATTATTTTTAGGGAAAAAAATACTTGGTCTATTTTTTGGCTAATATTTGGGAAATATTAATGGTTGTCAAAGCATTGTGAGGCCACTACGCAAGTAATTCAAGAAAGCTTGTTTGCTAGTTAGCATGTTTGCTAGTTAGCCTGTTCGAACCCTGTTTTAACCCTAGAACCCTGAACAGTCATAACTTCCTCATACGAAATCCGTTCGGGGTGATCTTAGGCTCGTTGGAAAGCTCGTGGGGAGTACTACCAAAACTTAATGTGAGGATTATTAGATATAGTATTTTGAAGTTGACCATACCCAGGGGGAAGAAAACTGAGGGGTCTTTAGAATTGTTTTCTACAAAGCCAAAGAACAATTTGATCTCTGAATTGCATGAATGAAAATGGTTTGTTGTGTCAATTAGATTCCAATCTTGAGCTAACTTTGGGACTTTTACAGGTCCATTGAGAGAATTGAAGGGCATTCTAAGCAAGAGTAAGTGCAAGCTTGGGAACATGCTTCTGGAGCACACAAGGGCAACCAAGGAAAGAGATTTAAGGTTGGAGATTCTCAACTTCCTGTTTCAATTCCTAGCTTAGGCTAAGAATGTAGAGTGTGCGAAGTCCTTTTGGGCGACAATAGGCATGAGGAACATGCAGAGAAAGTAGCTCAGAAGTTAGGTGTCTCAAGCAAACAGATACCCAGATTCACCCTAGGGAGACGATGCTATACCTTTGGAGGTGACCATTTGGCAAGTGTATGCCCCATTATGGCTCAACCCCAAGTGAATCCTAGTAGCCAATACTGCACAATAGAGCGAAGATACACCAACCACACCGCACAAGACTGCCCTTATAACAAACAAGCGGTCAAACAAAATTACCCTCAGTTATATCCACAACCGGGAAGATACCAGAACCAGTACCCACCACAGCAGTATGCTAGGCCTCAGCAACCCTACCAACCGCAATATCAGTCCCAAAAAAGACCTCAACCAGTTCTAGCTCACAAACCTCCTACCCCAGCTAATGTGATTCCAGTAAAGTATGCAGCTGTAGAAGAGAATTTGAAAAGAGCCATAGTCCTAGTAACTCCGTTACTTTCCGAGAGTGGCCCAAGTGACCATAACTTTGATTCTAAACATATTGATAGCCCCCACTACATGCAATCTCCTGAACATAGTGAGTCCTACTATTGTGAAGAACCAAGTGAACCTAGTTGGGAGTGTTGGTGCAGGGCAATCAACTTATGACCTGTAATTCTCTCTGCATACACATGTCAATGTTTGAATGTATTGAATACCTCTGACTTATCTTTGATCACATAGATAGTGATCCATCTGGTAGCATCATCAACATAAATCACATAATACCTTGATCCATTGATACTGAAATCCTTTGATGGTCCCCACACATCTGTGTGTACCAATTCAAGCTTCTCTGGATACATAAAACCATGCTTGGAATAAGATTGCTTATGAGCCTTACCTAATTGACATGCTTCACATTTGTATGTCATATGTTGACCTGCAACATTAGGCAACCCAAGCACTGAACCATTGTTAACCATATCTTTGATACCTCTTTCAGTGAAATGTCCAAGCCTCTTGTGCCAAAGATCTAACTCATAGATATTATGTCCTCCATAAGTGAACAAGGCATGACCAACATTGCCTTGGATCTTCAATGTGAACAATCTTCCTTCTTTCTTCCCTGAAACAATTTATTTATACACATTGCTAGGGTCTTCCACAAACACTCCTTCATTAGTGAACCTAACTTCATAACCTTTTTCAACAATTTGTCCTACACTTATCAGATTCTTAGGAATTGTAGGAACATACAAAACCTTACTCAAGAGAGTACTACCATCCTTGGCCTTCACTGATCCAATTGACTTCACATTGTGCTTTGTATTGTCACCTGTTTGAACAACATGATTAGTTATCTTATTCTCCAAATCAGTCATCAAAGCTATGTTGCCACTCAGGTGATTGCTACACCCTGAGTCAATGTAGAAGACTCTTTGGTCTTCACTTTTCCTTTCATAAGTTTCATTCAATATCAATGTTGAATCCTCCTTCTGATATGAAGCAAAATTGTAGTAGGTATTGTTGTATTGTTGACTTTGGAATCCTCTACTTGCATTTCTTCCAAAGTAACCTCTACTACCTCTACCTCTGAAATTACCTCTTTGATTTTTGCCACCTCTTTCTCTTGAACTAAATTTCTGATTATATCCACCATTATTCTGAGTATTATGCCAACAATCATTAGCTAAATGATTTGTCTTAGCACAAATCCAGCAAGCTTTGACTCCATCTTTATTACTCCTGCCTCTTCCTCTACCTTTGCCACCTCCTCTTCCTCTCAAGAAGTTAGCTTGGCTAGTTGTACCTTCATCTTCATTTGCTTGTTGCTTCCCTTTGATATTCTTCTTCTTATCCTTTGAATACATTGCATGACCTATAATTTTATCACTTTCACCTTTGACATCCTGCTCAAAGGTTAGCATGTGTCCTAGCAACTAATTTAGATCAGGAGTAAAATGATCTAGTGATAATTCAGTAGACAAAATGAATGGCTTCCGTTTATCATCACCTCTTAAACCTGTGAGGATTTGCCTTACCAATTTATCCTCTTCAATATCTTCATCAACTGCTCCTAATGCATCTGCAATGTCCTTCATACATAATCTGAGATGGATTGAGAGGCCTTCTTCTTAAATGTGGTAAATTCTACCCACAAGGATGCCTTCCTTGACTTTGTGGTGTTTTGGAAATGCTCCTCCAAAGCATTCCATATATCATTTGCACTTTCAATACCTCTAATGTGAGGTAGCAAGTAGTCATTAACTGCCATGTAGATAATGCTCCTAGCTTGAGCATCTTTTTTCATCCAAGTCTTCAAATCTGATAATTCCTCCCTAGTTGGAACACTAGGATCTCTAAACTGAGGCTTTTCTTCTTCACCTATGATATAAATTATCAATTATTTGCTCATAAGATCAGCTTCCATCCTCATTGACCATGCTGGATAGTTCTCTCTATCCAATTTCTCTATCTGAAGAGAATCTCCTATCCTTTCTTCACCTATGTATTGAATTCTTCAAACTTTATGAGTAATAGATGTACCTTTACTTAGAATGATACTCCTTTTGTCTTCCTTGATTTTGTATGGCCTCCTTCTCAAGCTTTGCTCTCAAGCTTTCACCTTTTGAATCTTCAGATGTTGAATTCTTTATATAACTGCAGTAATTGGGATGCTTCTTTCTTCGATTTTGATGTTTCCTACTCTAATACCACTGATGAAGAGTGTTAGTCTCCAAAATAACAAGATAATCTTGAAGTTAGAGCACCTCTATATCAAGAGTAACTCAAAACATTCACCAATTTTGAGGATTAATGATCAATTATAAAGATTTTGAATAAACTGTGAAGAAGATGATTCTCTTGAAAGTCTGCTGCACATATCTCTCTCATTGACTTATCAAATGTGTAACGTATTTTATAAAACTTTGCACAAGGTGTCGCCTATAGTTTGTGCACTTTCTCCAATATAAAGCACTTCAAAAGACTTAGTATATCTTGAGAAATGATCTCATCAAGTCACCTATGTCTAAAACTATTCTTCTGAGAAGTCGATTCAGACACTTGTAACTTCTAACACTTGGTTCTCTCAAACTAGAACCCATTTATGCAAATGCTTTTAGCCATAGATGGCTTACCTTCCAAATTAAATTTTGACTCCTCATGCATGCAAAACTTTAACCTGTGCACTAAGAAATGATCAAATCTTTGCCCATCGAGAATGAGCCTATTTCAGAAAACAGTGAACACTTCTTCACATATGAATGTTCCTACTCATAATTCTCACAGCTTGTTTACAATTAGGCTCTCAAAATTTAACCATAAACTCATTAACTATGGAATTAGATGTCTACAAAAGAATTCTTGAAACGATCAAGCACAGTAGGAGAATACACAGAAACATCGGGCAAATTTTTTCTTCATTACTGAAAAACATTACATCTGGATGAGAGAGCTAATCTTCACACTTCTCAAGTGTCTAATCTCTTCTAATTCTTCTCAATTTTTGTATTCTATACTCTCATATATTTGCCCCGACATTTTCCTTTGTTTATATAGTCAAATATTTACAAGCTCATGACTATACAAAAGTATAAGTGAACTATCTCTGAATTAATCTACATATGTGTACACATCTTCATCTTTTGGATATGCACTTCCTTCATGCTCCATAAATTGATCTTTTCTTTAGTCCTTGACTTCAATTCTTCACCAAAAACTTGGAGGTACTGTCCTCAAAAAAATGGTGTAGTAGAAAGGAAGAATAGAACTCTTTTTGAGTTTGCAAGATCCATGATGAAGGAGAAAAATTTCCCAAATTATTTGTGGGTTGAGGCTGTGAATACAGCTACATATTTGGTCAATAGTTTACCATGTAAAGCTTTGTAGGGTATGACACCATATGAGGCATGGTGGGGTAAGAGACCTACTCTAGATCATTGCAAAGTACTTGGATGTTTGGCATATGCATATGTGCCATCACACTTAAGGCACAAATTGGAACCTAAAGCTGAAAAATATGTATTCATTGGATATGATGATAAGAAGATGGGATATAGATTGTGGAGTCCATCCACAAAGCAATTCATTGTGTTTAAAAGTGTTACATTTGATGAGAAAGGTACTTGGTATGCAGGTACAATCAATATTTATGCAGGTGATGAAGAAGTTGTGAATCAAAAGAAAGGTAAATCAAAGGTTCAGATATTTGAGGAGGAGGAGAACAATGAAGTATAGGTTGAAGTTGAAGAAGTGCCAAGATTTGATCCAGAATGTGATGAACCGGAAACCTCAAGGAGTGGAGAACTCACAAGGTCATCAAGACACAAATGGCAACCTACAAGGTATAGCTATGAAAATTCTTTTTTGGATACCAAAGATTATGCTTATATGGTAAAGGCAGATGAAGATCCTTCTACATATGAAGAGGCAAAAGGTAAGGAAAATTGGGAGAAAGCTATGCCGGAAGAGTATGATGCATTGATGGAGAATGACACATGGGATCTGGTTTCTAAACCAAATAGTCAGAAGATCATTGGATGCAAATGGGTCTACAAAACAAAGAGATTTGCAAATGGAAGTGTGTCTAGGTATAAAGCTAGGCTTGTTGTGAAGGGTTTTTCTCAGACATATGGTATAGATTATGATGAGACCTATAGTCATGTGGCAGAGTTGACAACCATCAGGACACTCACAGCTATTGCTACATGTAAAGGTTGGAAATTATGTCAATTAGATGTGAAGAATGCTTTTCTAAATGGTTATATTTCAGATGATGTTTTCATGGAGCAACCACAAGGATTCAGAGATGAAAGGTATCCAGATCATGTATGTAAGCTCAAGAGAGCTTTGTATGGATTGAAGTAGGCCCCAAGGGCATGGAATTATAGACTTGTGAAGTTCTTGAAAGAACTTGGATTCCAAGTATCTAAAGCAGATAGTAGCTTGCTTGTTAAAGCAAGTGATGATGGGTTCATTATGTGCATATATGTTGATGATATAATTCTTACAGGAACATATGAGAAAGGTATTCAAAGCCTAAAGAAGCAAATGGAGAAAGAGTTCAAAATCAATGACTTGGGAGACTTGTCATATTTCTTGGGCATGGAGATCTTATACACTAAACATGGAGTGTATGTAACTCAAGAAAGGTATTTGAAAAACTTGTTGATCAAGTTTAAAATGGATGATTGCAGGGTAGCATCTACTCCAATAAAGGTGAATCATAAATTAAGCAGATATGGAGGAGAAGAGTTCAAGGACATGAAGCTTTATCAAAGTTTGGTTGGTAGTCTAATCTATGCTACATTAACTAGACCTGACTTTTCATATGCAATGGGAGTATTCTCTCAATTCATGCATTGTCCTAGGAAAGAACATTGGATTGCAAGAGAAAGAGTGTTGAGGTACATTAGCTATGTGTCCATGAGAGCGAATATCTGAAGATCTTGGAAACTGCTCACCAGGGTGTAGCAGGAGGACATTTTGGACCAGATCGGGTGATCAAGGCTATACTATTTGCAGGTAATTGGTGGCCAACCCTTCACATGGATGCACATACCTATCTAAAGTGGTGTGATGTTTGTGAGCAAACTCAGTATCTTGTACGTAAAGAGGAGATGCCATTGAAACCTATGATGGGTGGACGTGCATTCTCTAAATGGCTAATAGACTTTGTCGGTCCTATTAATCCCCCAAGTAAGAGTTCCCATGCTGAATACATTATTGTAGCCACTGATTATCTAACCAAATGGGTAGAAGTAAAAGCGATGACCAAGAACGATGCCCAAACAATAGCTAAGTTCCTATTTGAGAATGTATCACAAGATACGAGCTACCTATAGAACTAGTGAGTGATAGAGTGCCTCACTTCTTGAATGATGCTATTGAAGATCTTCTTGAAGAATTCCTGGTGATACACAAGAAGTGTGCCCCATATCACCCCCAAGCTAATGGCCAAGCCGAGAGCACAAATAAGATTCTATGCAATGTGCTGACCAAATTCATGAATAATAAACACTCTAATTGGGACAAACAACTACACCATGTTGTTTGGGCATACAGAGTTGCCTATAAAACGGTAATCCAAGCCACACCCTTTCAAATGGTATTTGGCCAAAATGCAGTGCTACCTTTGGATTTTTTGATACCAACAGTGAGAGTAGCACAGGAGCATGAATGGACAGGTCATGAGCTCTCCTCTAGACTTTTTGATCTTGAACAACTAGGTGAAACAAGACTGACAGTTGTTGCAAGAATATATGCAGCTAAGAAAAGACAGAAGGCATACTTCGATGCCCACGTGAAGGATAAAGGCTTGAAAGTAGGAGACCTAGTTCTAGTATACACTTTGAAGAAACACGCACAAAAACTAGAGAAAAGAGGATATGGACCTATGATCATAAATAGGATCTCAACTAGTGGAGCAGTTCAATTAGCTACACTAGAAGGTGATGTTCTCTCTAGTTACATTAGTGGATGCAAAGTCAAACTATATCAAGAACCCCTCACAGAAGAGATGCTATATCGACTCAATACTGCTTAGAAACGCAAAAGAAGAAAAACAAATCTGAGAAGAAGCGCAGGCAGAAGCCATGGAACGTATCCAAAAAACGAAATTGAGGAGATAGGGCAGAGAGCAGCCTAGGATAAATTCCTATGTAGAAGTCGCAGATGTAAGTTCCAATAGAATAATTGACCGACGTCCCTTTGTGACCCTAGAGGTAGGACAGGGAGAGAGTGCAAGGACCATGAGAGCTTTAATTGACTCAGGTGCAGCCACTAGTGTTGTTAAACTTTCTTACGGTCAAAAATTGAACTTAAGTGTCAATCCTGTAGAGGCATATCTCATAGGATTGGGAGATGTGGAAACCCCTTGCATGGGTGAGGTAGAACTTCCACTCTACATTCAAGATGTTCTTATGACAGTTAAAGTGCTAGTGTGTCAAGGCGAGGACCTCACTGAGCCTCTTGTCTTGGGTCAAGAATGGATCTATGATCATGCAGTCAACCTAAACCTGAGAAGTGGACTTCTTCAGGTTTGGGTAGGACACACCCGCATTACTATTGAACTAGAAAATGAAGCACTCAAGGAACTAGGCAATGCACACACTCATGTCCTTCCATGAGTACACATGAAGATGACGATGCTATTCTTGCCCAAAACTATGTGATGCAGAGGGATGGCTGTCTCAACAAGGGAATCAAGGACACGATGGAACTCCCTTCTTTTCCAAAGGCCATAGGGATACGACAACCAAAGGCGGATCAAATGCAAAAGAAGCAGATTACCTATGTTCAAAAAGCAAAAGAAAGTGCGAACCAAGGTGTCTCAGCAACCAAAAAAAGTGTGGGTGCGGAAAGGCGACCAACCTGTTGCGGCCGAGTTACAACCACTGGCCAAACTTGACAATAGTGATCAGTGACTGACCACTAATAAGAAATCTTTCAAAAATTCTCTTGCGAAAGTGAAGTCTATGAAGTCAATGAAGTCAATGAAGGCCGACCCACAATGAAGTCAATGAAGTCAATGAAGTCAATGAAGTCAATGAAGGCCGACCCACAATCAAGACAAATTTTGGTGCCTAAGGCTTGCTTGCGGGCTCAAATAGCCACACACAGACCACAGCATGTACAACATGGTTCACTCACTCGAACAGCTAATGGCCAATCTTATTCTACACACACAAACACATATTCACCCATGAGCACGAGGAGAATCACTAGTAAATGGGTCCCTCAAAAGCCTCATTTCCAAGAAGACACTCTCATAAAGCCCTGCAGAGTCTCCACAAAACCAAAACTAAAAGCCATTCACTGTGTTTGGCAGCCCACAACTTGTAATAAACCCCCCGACCCCCATCTGTAAATTCATCTCCACCTACTAAGTGCATCATTCTCACACTGCATATTTCCATTTAGCTCATAGGACTATTCATCCACTAACTACACCCACAATCATCGAGCACCCATAGACCGACTAACCAATTACTAACCTCATGTTAATGTTGTAACAGGGGCAAAAATTATTGTGTCTTGTCCATTACAATGTTAACACATGCTTCTATATTCTCACAGAACCAGCAGACAAGCAGTAACATGGCAAAAGTAGCAGGAACTAGATCCCAGGCGGGGTCCAACGCCCAAATTGTGGACATTGAAACACTCCTCCTTGAGCCACAACTCACTGAGAGGCCTCGGGAACTCAGAGCAGTACATGTGCTTCCCATTCAGAACCCTCCGCAAGGGCACACATCACAGGTTGGCAAACATGCACACTGGTTCAGTGATGTCGTGGTCCATTGGGTGAGGGCACCTACTTTTCGGAATCAGAGATTGAATTTAATGGAAATGGGGAAGATACCATTTCTTTACACATGAATTCAAGAAGTATCAGGATGAGAAAGTAATGAGATCTATCTCGACCAAAGCGGGCTTGGATAGTTATTTTAGGGCACTCTTACCTAAGCCTGATTTCTTGCATTGCTCCTACCTGATCAGTACCATCACCCCTAGTAGAGCCAAGGGAGGCGATAATACCTTTGTGCTACCCTCATTAACACTAGGCCATGAGCTCAAATGATTCAAACTAACCCTCAACCTAGTAAGGGAGGCCTTGGAAATCAATGGTGTGCACATTCCCACGGAGAAAGAAACATTGATCCCTGGACGAATGAAACACAAAGATCTTAACAAATTAAAGGATATGGTCGCTATGACACCTACCATCGCCCTCGACCTACACACAATCATGCAACATTTTGCGTTTCAAACTCAAGATCCATTCACCATGCCACCCAAACAAATTTGGTTTAGCTTATATTTAACGGAGACAGAAAACCTCACAATCAACCTACCCCACTGGATCATAGATCAAGTCCACTTAGCACATCAGCACTGGAATAAGAAACATAAGAATGTGCTTCATGGATGTTGTGCGCTAACAAGGATAATTTACAGGTGCTTAGCTTATGATGTACCTATTCAAAGAGCACTAGTGTGGTCCCGAGTCCAGGAATTCTAGAGACGGATATCAACAACAGGGCCACCATCGAAGAAAATGAGGGGTGCAGTTCAAATACCCTGTGCACAAGCAAGGGGTGCCACCACCACACCAGAGGTGACACCACCACAAACACAACGTGTTTGACCATTTACAATTCACCTACCCAGACAGAGTGCAGAAGGACCCAATCTAATTTTCTCACCAATTCCCGCTCACCTCGAGTTCCCCCAAGGCTACACTCTGGATGATTTGACAGACGAAGAAATTGCTCAAATGATTAACTAGGCTAATCTTGAGATGGAGGAAGCCCAAGCACAAGGACCGCAACCTACCACAGTGACTTTTGCTCCCATCTAACGTGAAGTAGTGGAAGTAGAAGAAGATGAAGAAGAGACTGAAGAGGAAGTAGACGTGGAACACGACCAAGAATACGAAGAAACTTCCAAAATAGCGAGTGCCCTAGCCTATTCGTCACAAATAAAAAGATTGTATGAAACCATGAAGAGAGTCCAGGAACATCACAAGCTGTCGCTCAAAATAGGGAAGGTGCTAATAATCCAAATGTTAGGAGAGAAAGGCGTTGATGAACAATTCATTGAGTCCATGAATCTTCACGTGGATGCGCTAGGCCTAGATGAAGCCATTCATTCGGCTATGGCTTACATTCATCGCTTTGAGAAACGAGTGCCTACTCGTCCCATGCACTCTGGCAAGAAAATTCACATAGAAGTATCGGCACCAAGAGACACCACATAGACAGAAGAACATCAGATGGCACCACTATCACCACACTCCTCACCTCTCACTACACAATTCACTTCACCCCATGACACTACCACCCCAACTTCCACGATCACCACATATGTCATGGGAATTCCTCTCTCTCCAAGCATCCAATTCAGAGGGATTACCATGCCTTTAGTCACAACACTATTCACAAACATCACCTCCACTCCGCCTTCCATTCCCATTTACACAGTCACACACACTTTTGACACAATGGAGACATCACCAGCCACAGCACCACTCCCTCCCCATACACAGCCACAATCTCCCATACCCCCTCCACCCACATCACCACTTGATTCCACCTCATTCATGATTCCCTTTGCCTTCCCCATTCACCGTGCATCCTCCACTTTCCCAGCATTCTTAGGTGTAAATAATGTGTTTTCAACTTTACATCAAAGTGTATATCAACTACAGAGTGAATATCAGACTGTCCAAGATCGCCATCGTCAATTAACTATGGACCACCAAAAACTATAAAGGCGGCTCATGACTATAGAAGAAGAAAATGCTTACCTGAATCAACGATACACTACGCTTGAACATGCCCACCAAACTGTATTAGAAGCTCCCCCGCAATCCAACTCTTCCAAAGTTAAGAAATAAGCAGCTCTACTTGAACTCTATCAGACAGAGAATGTCAAAGTCCGGCGCAACCTGACATTATTACGAAAGCACATGGCCACGTCCCTAGAAGAAAATAAATTGCTTTCGAATCAGAACAAAGAAAACCTAAAAGCTGCGATGGAAGGCTCCCCCCATGAGATCGACCCAGATAAGTTGAAAGCAATCCCTTCCGATACGATGAAAACAATTCTGGAGAGCTATGCTGATCTGCTGGAAGCGCATGATGATATGGAAAAAGAATGAGATGCACTGTGCCGCCAGCTAAGGGAGCAAGAAGATCAACCCAAGATCATAGAGTCAGTATCGAGTTCAGAGGAGGTAAAGGTGCTAAAGGAGCAGGTTGAAGAATTGCAAAAGAAGCTACTTGAGTATGAAAGACAACCCTCTCCAATGATCAAAATAGAGCCAGATGAATTGGTGCCCATCAAGGTGGATGAGTCGTATGAGGAACCCTATGTTCCTATGCCTATGCCGGGCGGCCAACAAACATCGGAAGGAATGGATACCCTGGAAGTCGAAGCACCCAAATGGCTTCAGAAACTCGAAAAGACCACTAAAACCCATGAAGATCGCGTCGCAGTCCAAATCCAATCCATGGCTAAACTGGAGGACACTATCATCAACTCCGAGTACTTCAAGCACATGTCACATCACCACTGGATTGGAACAAACGATGCTCAATATGTGCTTTACTGTGTGCTCTTAGCAGATTACAATGTGGAGATTCAACGAAGGTGTGGCAAAACCCTGACTTTTGCCACTCAATTTGGCCCTGAAGATCTACCTGAACGTGCAAAACAAGGATCAACCTTCCAACCCACCTGGCGGATTTGTCTCCTTGAAACATATCCAGCAATGGTCCACACATGGAACAACATGCCACTATTTATCGAATATAATCCATGTTATGTTCCAGTCCTCCGAAGGCGCACTTGGCCCGAGTTTGCCATTGCTGTCAAGAACGTTAAAGGCTGTGCAAAATGGTTGATTTATGTCTATCTTGCACCTCCACAAGGAAAAGTCTCGGTGACATATATGATTTCCACCATCCGTCACTAGAGTCTTAGACTACGCAACACCCCCAATGTGAGGGCTCAAATGTGTATGAAGATATTTGAACTAATGCTGGTCACATTCACAACATTCAAAAACATCAAAGATCCACATTTCTTAGGAGTCGGCTTCATTGCCGGCAACCTAGACCTGAGTATGACATGAGCCCAACCCCCTCAATCAAGGTAATATATGCTTCACATGTAAGAATAAAGTACCTCCCAACTTGCTGCAAACAAACTTTCGAGGAGATGTTCATCACAGGGTTCTCGGAATACCAGTATGAAATATTCGTAGATAGACCCTCACATCTCCTCCAACTATTCATTACGGAGAGGACCTTACACTTGGAACAATTGCAGTTTCCACATCCAGACATTATAGAGCCAGTAGATTGGGATGCATTATTAACAGACCTAGCACAGGGGTTGCGGTTGGAAGAACATCACCTAGCTTCAGATGTGGTTTAGTACTATGTCACACGCTTAGCCAAACAAGGGTCTGTCAGAGACGACAGACGCGAGAGAAGGGGGGGTGTTGGTAGCAGCCAGGACACCCAAGGACTCACGAGACAAGGAAACCAAAGAAGGGAGTCAAGGCAAGGAACAAGCAGGCAGAGCAGTCAACGCAAATCAGGCAAATAGGCCCTTAAATTTTTCCATGAAGTACTACTTCCCAAAAAGTCATTTTAGTCACTCCATACCATTGTAAATACCATTCCACCTTTTTGTAGATCCATTTTGTGCAACCCAAGGATTCCTTGAGCTTGAGGAGCATTAGAAGTACCTACCTATCAATTTTCATATTTTTTAGACTCCGTTTGAGCCTTCAAATATGCCCTAGAAGCTAATTTTTAACTAGGCCAAAGACTAGGTCTGGACAGGGCGAAAGCTAGTCAGAAAGCTATAAAAAGAGCTAGAGAGCTCATTTTTGAGGTTAGCTTGTTGTGGATATGAACTTGTATGAGCACTTTTGAGTAATCTAAAGAACTCCATTGTTCCTCTCTTTATTCTTGCCTTGTGTTTATGTGTGTGTGTATGTGTATGCATGTTTGTGTGCTTCTCACTCACACACTTGTGCCATCACTCCAGGTCTTCATACCATCCTCACGTCTTCTTGGATTGACATTAAAGGAGGTGCTACTCATCACTGAGCTACACAAGGTCAACCAGACTTGATCATGCTTGACCATGATTGTCCAAGAACTTGCAATTGGAACTACTCTGTAGATTGCCCAAGTATTGGTAATAAAATTCCTTTTGAAAATTATTCACTCAGGTTCCATTCATCCAATGGAAAACTGTGAAAAGAGTAAGTTGTTCCAAGTCTGAATAGAGTGAAGAAATTCCAAGGATGTAGTTGGTAACCGTCAAAATGGTACTTAAGTCTATGGAAGGTAAAACATGATGGTTGCCTATCCTTAAAGGGATTTTCATACAAATCCAGAAAGCATGAGAAATAGATGCTTAGACTTATGTGATGGAGAGTGTTAATCTCCAAAAGAATAAGTTGTACTTGAATTTAGAACTCCTCTATATCAAGAACAACTTCTGACTCCACTTAATTTAGAAAACAAATACCAAATTATCAGAATTTTGGCTAACTGTTGAAAACTGAAAACTTCCTGAAAGTCTGCTGCAGATTAATCACTCATTGACTAATCAATCCTGTAAAGTTTTTGATAAAACTTTGTAAGTTGCTTCGCCTTAAGGTTGCGCACCTCCTCCAACTTAAATCTCTGTAAATGATTCAGTGTACTCTGAGAAATCATACAAACAAGTTACCTGTGTATAAAACACCTTCTCTGCAGTGACGAGTTTGACACCTATAACTTCTTAGTTATAGTTCTCCCAATGTCGAACCCGTTTGATCAAGATCTTTTAGCCATAGATGGCTTACCTTCTAACTTAGATTTCAAGCCCTCACTTGCATAAAACTTTACACCATACACTGAGCAATGTTCATTTCTCTGAACATGAAATTTGCGCCAGTTTTGTCGACTCTCAGAACATCATTACATATGAATGTTCCTATACAAAATTCTCCTAACTTGATGACAATTAGACTCTCAAATTCTAGCCATAGATGGATTAGCTATGGACTTAGATATGTGCAGAAGGATTTCACAAAAGATTAAACACAGAAGGAGAATGGGAGAGAAGATTGACGCGCCATATCTGAAACTTTCACTTTTCTCTATATTTCATACATCTGATGGATGGTTTGTACAATGTACATACTAACTCATCTCATACTCTCTTCTCAATGTCTCAGGGCTACATGTCCCGACTTTTTCAACATATTTATAGTCAAATATATACAAGCTTATGACTAATCATAAGTATAAGTCACCTATATTTGAACTAATGTACATATGTGTTCATATCTCTGAATTTCTAAGTATGTCCTTCCTTCAAACTTCTGAATTTGTTCTCTTCTTGATTTCTTGACTTCATTTCTTCATAAGCCTTCAATTGATGATTGTCATGCACCAACAACTCCCCCTCAATCATTAATTGAGGTTCTTCTCTATCTTCTTGATTCCTGCCATATCCTTGAATCTCTCTAGCTTTGGTCCATCTAAACTTTTTGTCATCATATCTGCAAGTTGATCTTTTGTAGGAGTGTGTATGACTTCAACCTCCTTATCAATGACCTTCTCTCTCAGGAAATGATATTGTATTTCAATATGCTTAGTTCTAGCATGAAACACAGGATTAGCTGCCAAGTATAGAGAACTCATATTATCTCCACAAATTATAGGAGTGCTTTGAATCACATCAAAATCCTTCATAAGTGTCTTTAGCCATATTACCTCCTTTGCAGCTTCCACCATACCTTTCTATTCTGCTTCTGTAGATGATAAGGCAACTGTATGTTGCTTCTTAGAACACCATGAAATCAATTTGTCTCCTACATAGCACAAATATCCATGTGTTGATCTTCTATCATCCACATTACCTGCCCAATCTGCATCACTGTATATCTTCACTCTTGTATCAGAAGTAAATCCATAGTACAACCCTTCTCTGAGTGTACCCTTGATGTACCTAAGTACTCTTTGTCCTGCAGTCCAATGTTCCTTTCTAGGACAATGCATAAATTGTGAAAGCACACCAACTGCATATGACAAATCAGGTCTTGTCAATGTAGCATAAATCAAGCTACCAACCAAACCTTGATAGAGCTTCATGTCTCTGAATTCTTCTCCTCCAAATCTAGACAATTTATGGTTCACTTCCAAAGGTGTAGGTGCAACCCTGCAATCTTCCATCTTAAACTTGGTTAGCAAATTTTTAAGATACCTTTCTTGAGTCACATATACTCCATGTTGAGTATATAAAATCTCCATTCCCAAGAAGAATGACAAGTTCCCCAAATCACTGATTTTGAACTCTTTCTCCATCTGCTTCTTGATCATTTGTATTCCTTTATCATCTGTTCCTGTAAGTATTATGTCATCAACATAAATGCAAACATAAATGAATCCATCTTCACTTGCTTTGACTAGCAAGCTACTATCAGCATTTGATGCTTGAAATCCAAGTTCTTTCAAGAACTTTACAAGTCTATAATTCCATGCCCTTGGGGCCTGCTTTAATCCATACAAAGCTCTCTTGAGCTTACACACATAATTTGGACTCACTTAGTCTTTGAACCCATCTGGTTGCTCCATGTACACTTCATCTGAAATGTAACCATTTAAAAAAGCATTTTTAACATCTAATTGAGATAGCTTCCAACCTTTGCAAGCAGCAATTGCTATGAGAGTTCTGATGGTTGTCATCTTTGCCACAGGACTATAGGTCTCATCATAGTCCACTCCATATGTCTGTGCATATCCTTTCACAACAAGTCTAGCTTTGTACCTAGACACACTTCCATCTGCAAATCTCTTTGTTTTGTACACCCACTTACATCCAATAATTTTCTGGCTATTAGGTTTAGGAACCAGATCCCAAGTCTGATTCTCTATCAATGCATCATACTCCTCTTGCATGGCTTCTTCCCAATTTCTCTTGCCTTTGGCTTCATCATATTTAGATGGATCTTCATCTGCTTTTACCAAATAAGCATAATCTTTAGTAGTCAAGAATGAGGTATCATAGCTATACCTTGTAGGTTGCCATTTGTGCCTAGATGATCTTCTAACTTCTGCACTTTTTGAAGTCTCTGGTTCATCACATTCTGGATCAAACCTTGGCCTTTCTTCAGCTTCAACCTGTACTTCATTATTCTCACTTTCATCAAGTAATTGAATCTTTGCTTTACCTTTTCTTTGATCCACTACTTCTTCATCATCTACATGTACATTATATTTACCTGCATACCAAGTACCTTGCTCATCAAATGTAACATCCTTGGACACAAGGAATTGCTTTGTGGATGGACTCCACAACCTGTATCCCATTTGCTTATCATCATAGCCAATGAATACATACTTTTCTGCCTTAGGCTCCAACTTATGTCTCAATTGAGATGGCACATATGCATATGCCAAACATCCAAATATTCTGCAATGATCCAAGGTAGGTCTTTTACCCCACCAAGCTTCATATGGTGTCATACCTTGCAAAGCTTTACAAGGCAATCTATTGACCAAATAAGTAGCTGTATTTACAGCTTCCGCCCACAAATAATTTGGGCAATTCTTCTCTTTCATCATGGACCTTGCAAACTCAACAAGAGTCCTATTTCTTCTTTCTGCTACCCCATTTTGTTGAGGAGAGTACCTGCAAGTAACTTCTCTCTTTATACCTGCATTCCACAAGTAATCATTGAACTCATTTGAAAAATACTCTCCCCCTCCATCTGACCTTAGTCTCTTCAATTTTTGACCTGTAATCCTTTCTGCATAAGCATGATAGTGTTTAAATGTATTAAACACTTCTGACTTTTCTTTAATCACATAAATTGTGATCCATCTGGTAGCATCATCAACATATATGACATAATATCTTGAACCATTTATACTAAAGTCCTTTGAAGGACCCCACACATCTGTATGCACCAATTCAAGTCTTTCTGAATACATAAACCCATGCTTGGAATAGGATTGCTTATGAGCCTTACCTAATTGACATGCCTCACATCTGTATGTCATGTGTTGACCTGCAATGTTAGGCAACCCAAGCACTGAATCATTATTGATCATGTCTTTGATACCTCTTTCATTGAAGTGTCCAAGTCTTTTATGCCAAAGATCGAATTCAGACACCTTCTACTCTCCATATGTGAACATAGCATGTCCAACATTTCCTTGTACCTTCAATGTGAAGAGCCTCCCTTCCTTCTTTCCTGTAACAACCTGTTTATACCCTTGACTAGGGTCTTCAACATAGACTCCATCATTGGTGAATCTTACCTCATATCCTTTTTCCACAATTTGACCTACACTGATCAAATTCTTTGGAATTGTGGGAACATAAAGAACCTTACTCAGAAGAGTGCTCCCATCCTTAGCTTTGACTGAACCAATTGACTTTACCTTATGCTTTGTATTATCACCTGTCTGAACTGTATGATTAATTGCATTATGATCTAGATCAGTCATCAAAGCAATATTTCCACTTAAATGATTACTACATCCTGAATCAATGTAGAACACTCTCATGTCCTCATGTGAAGTTTCACAAGTTGCATTCATAATGAGAGTCGAATCCTCCTTTTGATCTGATGCATAGTTGTAGTAGGTGTTATTATAGGATTGATTTTGGAAGCTTCTTCCTCCACCTCTTCCAAAAGAATTCCTACCACCTCTACCTCTGAAGTTTCCTCTCTGAAATCTACCACCTCTTGCTCTTTGATTAAAGTTTTGATAATTGCCATTGTTCTGATTATTATGCCAACAATCATGAGATAGATGATTGGTCTTACCACATATCCAACAAGCTCTTGTATTATCCTTGTTGTTTCTGCCTCTTCCTCTACTTTTGCCATTTCCTTTTCCTCTTATGAAGTTTGCTTGATTTGAAGTACCTTCTTCTTCACCTGATTGTTGCTTTCCTTTGTTAGCTTTCTTCTTGTCCTTAGAGTACATTGCATGACCTGCACTCTTATCAACATCTCCTTTGATATCATTCTCAAAAGTTAGCATATGACCTAACAATTGATTCAAATCAAGAGTAAAGTGATCTAGTGAAAGTTCTGTAGACAAAATAAAAGGCTTCCACTTCTCATCTCCTCTTAGCCCTGTGAGAATTTGTCTTACCAATTTATCTTCTTCAATATCTTCATCCACTGCACCTAAAGAATCTGCAATGTCCTTCATCTTTGTCACATAATCAGAAATTGATTGTGAGGCCTTCTTCTTGAAAGTAGTAAATTCTGCCCATAGTGAAGCCTTCCTTGATTTGGTTGTGTTTTGGAAATGCTCTTCCAAAGCATTCCAAATATCACATGCACTTTCAAGTCCTCTAATGTGAGGAAGCAGATAGTCATTGACTGCCATGTAAATTATGCTCCTTGCTTGAGCATCCTTCTTCATCCAATTCTTCATGTCTGCAAGCTCCTCTCTAGTTGGAACACTAGAGTCTCGAAATTCTGGCTTTTCTTCCTCTCCTGTGATGTATCCCATCATATCTTTGCTCATAAGATGAGCTTCCATCCTCATACACCAAGCTGGATAGTTCTCTCTATCCAACTTTTCAATTTGGAGACTATCTCCCATCCTTGCTTCACCTGTAGTCTCAAAGCTTTAACCTTTACAAGAAATAAATGTACCTTGACTTCGAATCTTACTCCTTCTGATCCTTTTGATAGCTTCAATGTGTCTACCTTCAAGTTTTCTTCAACCTTTATCCTTTTGCAACTTCGAGATGTAAAGATTTGTGTTTCTGCAGTAGTCGGAGTCTTCTTCACTTCAATTTTGACACAACCTGCTCTGATACCACTGATGGAGAGTGTTAATCTCCAAAACAATAAGTTGTACTTGAATTTAGAACTCCTCTATATCAAGAACAACTTCTGACTCCACTTAATTTAGAAAACAAATACCAAATTATCAGAATTTTGGCTAACTATTGAAAACTGAAAACTTCCTGAAAGTCTGCTGCAGATTAATCACTCATTGACTAATCAATCCTGTAAAGTTTTTGATAAAACTTTGTAGGTTGCTTCGCCTTAAGGTTGCGCACCTCCTCCAACTTAAATCTCTGTAAATGATTCAGTGTACTCTGAGAAATCATACAAACAAGTTACCTGTGTATAAAACACCTTCTCTGCAGTGACGAGTTTGACACCTATAACTTCTTAGTTATAGTTCTCCCAATGTCGAACCTGTTTGATCAAGATCTTTTAGCCATAGATGGCTTACCTTTAACTTATATTTCAAGCCCTCACTTGCATAAAACTTTACACCATACACTGAGCAATGTTCATTTCTCTGAACATGAAATTTGCGCCAGTTTTGTCGACTCTCAGAACATCATTACATATGAATGTTCCTATACAAAATTCTCCTAACCTGATGACAATTAGACTCTCAAATTCTAGCCATAGTTGGATTAGCTATGGACTTAGATACGTGCAGAAGGATTTCACAAAAGATTAAACACAGAAGGAGAATGGGAGAGAAGATTGACGTGCCATATCTGAAACTTTCACTTTTCTCTATATTTCATACATCTGATGGATGGTTTGTACAATGTACATACTAACTCATCTCATACTCTCTTCTCAATGTCTCAGGGCTACATGTCCCGACTTTTTCAACATATTTATAGTCAAATATATACAAGCTTATGACTAATCAAGTATAAGTCACCTATATTTGAACTAATGTACATATGTGTTCATATCTCTGAATTTCTAAGTATGTCCTTCCTTCAAACTTCTGAATTTGTTCTCTTCTTGATTTCTTGACTTCATTTCTTCATAAGCCTTCAATCGATGATTGTCATGCACCAACATTATGTAGTAGAGAGATTGTTATAATGTCCTGGCTAGGATAGGTACCTAAATCATCAAAAAGAAAGGAATCTAAAGACAAGAAGTAAAAATCTATTGTCACTACAAGATGGTTAACAATAAACCAATTGAACTTGAATCTATGAAAATTCAAGTGCTTGGAATTCTGAGTGGTTTTCATTTGAAAACCCTAGCAAAGAGGAAAAGATATTCTATAAGGAGGTTTGCAAGTTTCCAAGGTAAAGCATGTGATTATATGATAATCATGTGAAGGGATTCCAAAACCTTGAATATTAAGTTAGAGATAATGCTTGAAACTTCAAAATTCTTATCAAGAATTGAACTATAACGTTCCCTATCAAGAGATGTTCAGACTTTAGGATAAAGTTCACTCACACATCAATGTGAATATAAAATAGGGTGGTATGGACACCAAATTTTATAATCGGATTGATGTAGGAGAGATGGTATGGGACATCGAATCCTGAGATGATGATTGTCTTTTAGTCTTAGAATAAATCTTGAAGCTAGATCTGATCCTCAAAAAAATACAAACTTCAAAGAAGAAGTTTAAATTCAAGGAAGATAAAAGCATGATTTAAAGATACTTCAAGATCAAGGAAACAGAAGATAGGAAGCAAGTAACTTCCAAGATCTTCTTGAAACACTTCAAGAAAACGTATTGTTAATTCAGAAATATTTCATAAATTTTTGAAAAACGTTGGAATTTGATTTTGAGTTGATCTTTTCAACAAAGGATTTGATTGACTAAGTCAAGCACCAAGTTCCTAGTGTAGCCTGGTAAATTCACTCTTTTGACTCAAAGAAATGCAGAAGAATTGCATTCCAGTAAGGAGTCAGAAAGACTGAATATGACCTAAACTTAGTCTCAAGTGAAGCATTCTTTGAATAAAAAACTCATCTATAGAACCTCAGTGGGTCGACACATTGATGTTGGTTACCACACTAGTGTCTTGTGGTTGGATGATGTTTTTGATTTTCTTTGAATCTTTTTGAGAATCCAGCTTATTTCTCTTAAAGATAGAAAAAATGCTTCAATACCTTGCTGAAACAGTTCTTTGAGAAGTTAAAGTCTTGAGTCATCTAGACTTTAACTCATAGAAAGTTTACATATCTTCAAAGTTTGAAGTGGCTGAACAAAGTTTTTAGTTCTTTCTTTCTACTTTCTGAATCTTTTGAATCTGACTCATATATGGTATCTGATTCTTTTTGCAAAAGACAAGAGTTAACCAGATAGAACCATGTAACTAAATTAAACATCCTAGGTAGATGTTCTGTATAAGAACCTTTTCAAATATGAAAAGATGATAAGTTCAACATTGACTTATTCATTTGAGTTTGCTTCAAGTTATAGCATAAATGATTAACTAGAGTCTAGTATACTCTAGAATAGAGAAGTTAGGAATCGCTCAGTAGATTGATAATTCCCAAGAACTTTTAGCTCAAGTCTATGAGAAAAGTGACCGAAGTTGGACAATTTTAATTTTGAATTTGAATTTTTCAAGTTATAGTAAAGTTGAATCAAAGAAAATGGTAAACTTTCTTCTACAATTTACATAGGATTTTTAAACTTGTTAGGACAAAGTAATCCTCTAGTCAGGTGGAAAAATCAAGTGACTATTGGATAGGAGTAAACCATTGTACAAGCATCCAAGTTAGATGTTTGTGACAACCAAACTTTAAGTTCTCCAAAACAAATTCAAGTGAATCAAGAGTTCTCAAAGTCTTGCAAGGGATAAGATCAATCCCACCTTCATTACTAAGTCCGTGCACCAGTCATGCCCACAAATCGGCTAATAATTTTAATCCATCCAGTTCACATGTTTATACCTAGATTGCACATCAAGAAATTTTAAATTCGCAGGGATGTTTCTAGATCCACACTTATTATTCATTCGCTACTTTGTACTCTGATGAGTTTATCAAAGTGCAAAGCAAGATAGTGTTTTGAATTATTTGAGCAGGGAGGCCATCACAGAGATGAGACATGTTATTCCAGTTCTAGAACATGACCATGTTCTTCCAATTTTAGAACATGAGGCTGGAAGGTTGCCTACAGTATGTATATAGCTCTATTTTTGAGGACAAAAATATTTTCCAAGGGGGGAAGAATGTAATAAAGTAATTCTATGATCTATTGGTCTAATTGGTTCAGTCAGATCTGAAATCGGACACCGTTTCTTCACCACATATATGACCAAAGATCGCGAGTCTAGAATTACTAGAAGGTCATTTACTCTTGTAACCAAGTGATCCACTTAGCCTAGTGGTTAAGACTCAAGGATGTAAAGGAGGAGGTCTTGGGTTCAACCCCCATGGGGTACATGGTGAGAGTGTTTTGCACAAAGATCTCTAGAACCTTCTAGAAGCATCCACTTGAGTTAACTTTGGTTAACTGGAACACTTGGCACACATGCAGTTACATGGCTGACACATGGATCATTAGTATCCACTTGCCCAAGCAAACAGTCCCCTAGAGAGAGCTATATATAGGGGCATTTGGTTGGGAGGAGATTCATCTCTCTAGCACATGGTGGTCGTAATATTGCACCAAGCTATGTGGAATCAATCCACAAGAGAAAGAAAGCGCAAATCTTTATGAAAAGCTTCAAACTTCTCCCTAGGGAGAGCCTTTGTGAAAAGGTGTACAATGTTCTCGAGTGTGGGTAGATATGCCAAACTAATCTCTCTAGTAGAGAACATCTCCTTGACATAATGGTAGTGCACCTCAATGTGCTTAGTGCAAGCATGGAACACAAGGTTCCTAGCAACTGCCAATGGGCTCTGACTGTCAGTGAAGATGGTGGTGGTACAAGACTGGCCAACACCTAGATCAACCATATGGCATTTGAACCACACACACCCAATATTTGCTCTAAAATCTACCCTATACCCAACCTCACAACTAGAAGTAGCCATATTAGGCTGCTCCTTGCCAAACCAAGATATACATGAGCTACCAAGCATGAAGCAAAAGCCACTAGTGGACACAAGAGTGTCATAGCAACCAACCCAGTAAGAGGTAAAAAAAGCATGCAAATATGGTGGTAGTGATCCCTCCTTGGGATAAAACAATCCAAGTAGTCGTCTACCACTCAAGTAGCGAAAGATGTGCTTAACCGCCTACCAATGCTTAACACCTAGGGAATGCATAAACTTGCTCTTCTCTGAGACAACAAACTAAATATTTGGTAGAGTAATGCATAAGTGAATCAAGCATAATAGCCTATTGATGGAGAACAACATCAAATGCATCTTATGCATCATGAAAACTCAACCATAGACTTGTCACCATACGAGTGGCAATAGGTTTATAGTATTCAAGGCCAAAATGCCCCAATAATGTGGCTGTATATTTTGTTTGACACAAAGCTATTCAACCATCAACGTTCACAAACTAAATGCACAAGTAATGATGCAAATGCCCCAAATCTAACATTTCAAATGAGGCATTTAAATCAGCCTTAGAACCAGCAATATGATTCTCAATAGGACCAATGAAGAATATTTCATCAACATAGACAACAATGATCATAATCACATCATTTGCACACTTAATGTATAAGGTGCTCTTAGTTGGACTATTCTCAAAACCATGTGCAATCACGTAGGCATGTATTTTTTCACACCACGCATGTGGTGCTTGTGTCAAACCATATAATGCCTTTTTCAACCTGCACACCTAGTTTTCATGCCCTTTCTACACAAAGCCATGGGGATGAAAAACATACACTTCTTCATGTAAGTCACCATTCAAAAATGTAGTTTTAATGTCCAACCGATGTACATTCCAACCATGATGAGCTGCAAGTGCACGGATGCTAAGCAGCATGTAGGAGCAAAGGTCTCATCAAAACGAATGCCTCTTTCATGAGCATAACCCTTTGCAACAAGCCTAGACTTATACCTATCAACTGTTCCATTAGGCTTACACTTAAGCTTGTATACCCACTTAGTGCCAATAGCCTTCTTGATAGGAGGCAAGTCACACCAAGTACCATTTTTCATGATAGCATCATATTTTCATTGGATAGTAGCCATCCAATTTTTTGAATTTTGTGCTTCATGAAATGAATTTGGCTCATTCTCATCACATAGACTCGAGCAAACCATAACATATCAATCTAATGCAGAAAACAAGCACTATGAGAGCCTGAATGAGTACGATATGATAGAGGTGCATCTAATTTGCTATCATGCAAAGTCTATGGTGGCACATTTTACCCAAGCGTACGTGCTTGATATGATTTGATTTATGTTCATTTGTAGTCATATGTGTAGACATATGAACACCTCTTGTAAAACATTATATTTTATCTCTTGTACAGTGAAAGAAAGAATGGCTTAAGTCATCCATAATGTAAAAAGGAATTTCATGGCTCTATTTACCTAAAACCACGAATCCATCAGCTGAGAGAATATATCCTAATTCTTAGCTCACTTTTAGGTGAAGTTATTTGAATTCAAATTCAAAACTACCTCCAAAGTTAGCTATAAAAAGAGCAAGAAGGAAGTCGCCATAAGAGAGCTTGATTCGTGCACACTTCATGTTCATTTGTAGAGATTAAAGAGCTTACTCCATAGCCCTATCATTCTTCTCCCATTGTGCAAATATTTTACATCATGTGAATGCCTAATCCACACCATCAAGCTACTAATAGCCTCTCCATAAGCAAGAGTGTGAGCACACTCTTCTTCTCCAAGAAGAACTCCATAGCTGCTCCTCAACATGCTTCAACATAGCACCATGGCTACCCCATGTGCTAAGAAGCACTACCTCTATTGAGGTACCAAAGCTTCAAGCTTGGGGTTGAAATTGGTGATGGATAAACAAAGTGATCCCTAAGACTCTCTTTTATAGTAGAGCCTCCAACAATAAAGCTATTGTGAAAAGCACTCCCATAAAGCACTTTCGTAGCGATCGCCTTGGAAAAAACTTTATCGTTCATTGTAAGTGAATTTGTCCGTCGTCATGCGTTCGTGTGCTTTTTCCTCAAACAAAAATATTTTCACTACGCCAATCTGTTGCCAGACGTGAGATTTGAACCATGGTGGGAGTTTTGGGAGGCGATTGCTTTACCTAAGGCACCCACGCCTTTTGGTGTATGAAAGCTACATAATAATAGCTACACATGTTGTAAACTGGTATAAATTTGGACCAATGGACATGCACAATATGACATTGTTTCCAACAATCCCCCCTGCAATGTCATATTAGTACAAACTAAACTGGATCTGCAAACTTCATAAGTTGCAAACTATCACAAGCTTCAAGCTTGTACTCCCGCACTTCAAAACTGACCTTCAAACCTTTTCTTCAAAACTCTTCTTCGAAACTGAATTTGAATTTCCTTCAAACTTATTGCTGAATATGAACCATAATACCTGAGAAAATATGTAAATTAGATATCCAATAGTGTTCTCATCAAGCAATCACTGGTTGACAACAAATGTAGCAAGTACTGACTTTGAACCTGCTATCTCCTGTCTTCACAAACCTGAAAACATACACTAGGATCCACATATTTGCATTTACCTTCCAAAAAAGGTTTCTCAACGTACTTCTGTTGTGTCATGTAAATACACTAAACAAATTCAAGAACTGAATCTTGGAACTTATGACTGACAACTCACAACTTAGTGTATTATGAACACTATTGATTCATCTCTGACTGTACTTCAAGACCACTCAACTGAACTTAACTTAACTGAAATCAACTCATAAGTCTCATAAAAAAATCTATGATGTCATCATGTCTTCACCCTTGTTCAATCTATAAATCCTTCATGCCTCTTTCCTTCAAAACCTCGTATAAACATAAATGTGTGCACCTCTAAAACATACCTCTCTGAAATATCAAGCTTCTCTTCAATAGAACTCTGGAACCTTCTCCTCGACACGAACATCCTAACAGGAACTTTCTCTAGACATTCTCCTTCTTCCTTCTTTTTTTCAAGCTGGAACATAAAGAGAACCTGACAAAGGAAATATAGGAATACCTAAAATAGGAATACCTATAGTTATGACTCTGCATTCTTTTACATATGGCTGAAAATAAGTCTTCATGTTTCATCACCCCCCTGGATGATTTAACACTAGTATCCAGAATTCTTCAAATATATCAGAATTTATGAAATCTGGAACATCTTCCTTCTTTCAATAAATCTAATCTTCAATTATCAATACCTGTATCTGAAACAGAATCTCTGAACCCTTTTTATTAGCATTGTGTAGTTGCTAATAGCTTCCACTATCATTCCTCAACTTCCCAAAATCTCGAATAAGGTTAGCTGATCTATCATAACACCCTTGCTGAAAGCATTTTAGGATTCATAACCTTCTGCAACATAACAAGTATCTTCTATTTTTTTGCAACACAAATCTAAAAGAATCTGAATCTTTGACTTACTTCTTCCAATGCTAAGAACCTGAATGTCTCCAAGTGTTCATGCTTCTTAAAAAGTTGTAAAACTTTTCTTTAAACAAATATTTTCCAAGAATCTGCAATTTTTACTTGAAATATAATTGGAAAAACTCTCACCTTGAGAACTCCAAAAGTTGCAAGTTGATACTTCAAATCTTCATATTCTTCCCAGGTGAAATGTCATGGTACCTGCTTGACTTTCTTTTGGCTAGCTCCACTTCACAATCAAGTGATAGGATCTGATGGAACACCTTTTTGAATAAACATGTATCAAAAAAACTAGACAATCATAGAAAGTAGATTCATCAATTGACTTGTACATCAAAAATCTAAAATTTTTGAAGTTTTTTGAAAATTCTGAATATGAGGTAACTTTTTCCAAACACAAAACCTCAACCCAAGTCGTCAAGCTCTGCTACAAAAAACTCTTTTACCTCAAGAGTTAGATAACGAAGAAATATACTTCTTTGCAACTTGGCATATACCAAGTAGCTCTGTATTGACACTCCAAGAATTCTTTGAGGGAACATATAAGCTGCCTGCTTAAAAAATCTTCAATTTATACATAACTCATACACATATGAATCAAAACATATAAGCTTCCTTTCTTTCTCTCAATGCAATTCTTTGTCAAAACCTACTAAATCATGACCAAGTATAATGCAAAACAAGAAACTGCTTCTTCTTTAAACCATCTTCACACAAGATGTTCTCGTAGACTTGTCTTTGGATGTAGAGGATAAAATAGGAAAAGTAAATGGAAAATATGAGAGAAAAGGAAGTCATACTTTTCTTTTTGAAATGTTGGACTTTCTTCTTCTACATCTTTCTTCCACCTGATGATGTCAACATCTTCAAACTTCTCTTCCATACCTTTTGTTCTCTTCATCTTGAAGTAGCAAACACTCTTACCTTCTTCAAATGAAATTTTCTCTTCCTCTAGTGCTAAGAGCAATAGACAAAATAAACATGGTATACAAATGTAAGTGAATATGGAAACATGTTTTACCATATCCTCATATCTCTGAATCAAAACTCTGCTTCAAATGTCTGAGATGACTAAATTCATCAACCTTTTGTCTGATTGATGAATTACCTTTCTAGAGTTACCTCTCTAGATCAAATTTTGTACCTGGATATCCAACCAAATTACAACAAAAAATTGGCTGAAAACAAAACCGATGCTCTCCACATTTGTCTTCTTAGATGAACTTTCTTGCCATGAAAGAGATCTCTCAAAACTCTCTAGAAAAAACCTCTAGAGACCTGTTTTGATGTAGCCTTTAACTTTCAAATAATGAAAGTGTATAAAAGCACTCCTTGAATCCTTCAAATCTCTTCTAACTGCTCTTCTAAAACATGACCTGCAAATGATAATCTGATAGTAGAAACTGATACCTGTGATTTGATGTTGATCTGATTCCTTCATCTTCTCCAAACCATTGTTTTTCCTTGAATTTGAAGTAACCTTCTCTTCCTCAAGTCTAGGTCTTCAAATAATACTTTCGGTAAAGTATTTTCATACTCTTCCAAAAGTATTCGGCAACTAACAGATCATCAACTTCATACTTCCACACTGATGAATAAACATGTGACCGAATTGTCTAATTCTCAAATCTTTACTCATCTAGATTAAGTGTGTATTTCAAATGTCAAATATTGGAAGATGCTCTTTAATCATATGTTGTAAACCTGGAAGCCTGGGAACCTGGGAATCTGAGAGCCTGAATGTTCTGATGCCAAAGCCCTAAAGCTCTGATACCAAAACCTTAGAGCTCTGATACCAAATGTTGGAAATTTAGTAGGCCCATAGTTCATATCACAAGTCCATGGTTCCATAGGTCCAACATCTACAACATATATTCCAGCAATCTTCCAATATTGACAAAACATGAACATACCACATTTAATCATACAAATGATGAGGCAAAGATAGAGAAAGATTAGACAACATGTGTAAAGTATTACGTAAGCCATCGCTTACTCCTACTATCATATATACCAATGTTCAATGTACAATGTGGGAGGAAAACTCTCAACCACTCTATGTGAACATAAATAGATGGATGAGTGAATGTAGAAATGTAACAAACATATTCAGATGTATGGACAGAAATCTGAATATATATGAGATGTGTGACCTAATAGGTTGTAGAAGAGTGCATATGAGTGATAGAAAGAGGAAGGATCAGCAGGTGCATTGGTGAGCCCAAATGGCATCACACGAAATGCAAAGACTCCCCACTCTGTAGCAAAAGCTGTTTTGTGTTGATCTTCTGGGGCAATGGCTACTTGATTGTAACCTGAAAATCCATCAAGGAAGCTATAAACTTCCTTGCCTGCAACACGCTCCAATAGGTGTTCTGTGATTGGAAGTGGATAACTATCTCTGATCATAGCAGCATTAACTTTTTTAAGGTTAATACACACTCGCAACTTCTTGTTCTTCTTGGGTACCACTACAATGGGGGACACCCATTCAATATGCTCAATCTCATAGATGAATCCAGCTTCAATCAGCCTATCAATTTCTTCTTTTATTTTGGCTGCATAGGTATCAGTATATGTGTAGGGCTTCTGTTTGGTGGGCTTGGCATCAGCAGTCATGGGGATAGTATGAGAGCAAATTCTTGGATCTACCCCTTTCAAGTCTCTATAGTGCCACGCAAACACATCCCTATATTCCCTTAATAGAGCTACAAGCTCCATTTCTTCTCTTGCACTTAGGTCATCTCCTATATATGTGCATCTCTCTTCGTTCTCTTCGATGGTCACTACAATCTTCTTGGTCTTTTCTTTAGTATCATATGATTCTCCTATGATGGCCTCTCTCTTAGGCATTCGTACCAAAATTTTGCGGTCGTCAACTTCATATTTCTTGAAGTTTTTTGGTACTTCAAACAATGATTCCTCCTCTTATAGTTTCACTGCTTTTCTTTTCTTTTTCTTTTGATTGCTCTCACTTCCATCCTTTGAATTTACCGTTTTAATACTTGTGAGAGGTTCTTCTTCTTTCTGGGTAAACACTCCTATATCTTCTAGATAGTGTTGCTCTGAGTTAAAGCAACTATCCATCACAATGGACTCTATATCATCGTCATTCTCTTCTTCTTCTATGACATCACTAGGGTCACATTCTTCTAGCAAGGGCTGACACATGAACACTGAGATATCATAACCCTCCTCATCACAATGAGGTATCCATTGTTCTTCATTGATAGCAATGTCCATGGTGGCTAAGATTTCTGGCCAGCCATGAGGCTCAAATTCCTCATGTGGAAAGATCATTGGTGTATAGGCTGGGTCTTTAATTGGTCTATCTCCTTGCGAAGTTCCTTCTTCTCTTGCCTTTAAACATTTTTCCTCTTCCTCTGCGACCTTGCACATCCACAAATGAGTATCTTCATGTAGCCATGATGGATCAGGTGAACTTTCAGAATGCACAGAGATGAAATCTTCTTTCGCTTTGTGGATAGAATTCCACTGTAGGGGTGGTACATCTCTGAAGGTGTAATCCTTCAAATTGACCTTGGTGGTGACCCCTAAGTGCTGTAAGTACAAGGAGTTGGTTCCCCAATCCTGTACTATTTGCAATTGTCATAGGAAGGGTCTTCCTAGGATCATCTCATAGATGTTATTTTTCTCAAAGTCACATATAGCAAATGTATGTTCAAACTCCACACCACAAGTGGTTAGAGTTATCCCTTCGAGCAATCCTAGAGGTCTTTCAAAATGACTGTCGGCCATTTGAAGCTTCATTCTAGTTGGTCTTAATGTGGGTTTGCCCCATTGCTTCCACAAGGAGGTGGTCGCAATGGCAACACCAGCACCTGAATCTATGATTCCATAGCTCAGGTTTTGCTTTGAGCAGCTCTTCTACAGTGAGGTGACACTGAACCTTAGTGTTCTTTACGACATCAGTGTTCCTTGGAACCACTAAGTCTTCATTTCTTACTAGTATTGTGGGAGCTCTGATTTGAAGAGATTCAGATTCCCATGGGCCTGGAAATTGAGGCGGTTCTTCTAAGGTATTAGATTCAAAATCTAATCTTTCGTCTTCTTGTTGTTCTGCTTCATCTCCGTAAATAGATGGAATGTCTTGGGGAAATTGATCATGAAGATCATCAATCTCAAGAATAGGAGGGGAATTACCCTTCTCCTTGGCCCATTTCTCCTCTTGTATTTCCCGCAAGAACTCTTGAGAGTACTGTTGAATTGAAGGAGGTATTCCAACATCCGTGGAATTAGGAGCATACGCTCCCATTGGTGGTGAGCTTCCTCTTTCCATAACTGGTTGAACCTGTGGTGGTAAAGAAACTTGTGGTTTGTTTACCAATTGCTCTAATCTTTCTAGTAAGCCCTGAAAATGCAAATCCGGTTTGACAGAGTTTGTCTGATTGAACTTTTGACTAGTCTCTAGTATAGCTTGAGCTTGTTCTACCATTTTCATGCACATTTTCATCCGTTCAATCTCTAAATCTGCTCTAGGGTAACTCTTGTCTAGGTTTGCAGCTGTTGGCCCTTCTTGAAGTCGAGCCTGGTAGGCCTTGAACATCATGTCCAAGCCTTGTGGGGTTGGAACTGCAAGAACAGACCTTGGTTGCGGTCTATTTACAATGGGTGGTGGGGTGGGATGAGGTGGAGTGGATGAAGTTTCGGCATGCGAGGGGTTTTCAGATGCAATGTCTTCTATTTTTGTTTTTGCGTCTTTCAAGCTTTCTTCTAGTTTCGATAACTTTTTATTCCACTTACCATTTGCCTTTTCTCTAGTATCCTTCCATGTTCTTGTTTTCCTCTTACTAGGCTCTCCTGATTCACTCAACTCCGATTGTTCTGCTGGTTTATCTTGTTTTAATGCTTGAGCCTTAGTAACTGTCTGTACAGGTGCCACATTACTACTACTTGAACTTGAATCCGCCACTAAGCCTACCACATTAATGGGTGTAATCTTGGGTGCACTGGAGGGGTTTCTTGGACAATCTCTAGGGAGATGGTCTTTTCCACAATCAGGACAAAAAGCTTGTATTGTGATAGCCTGTCCTTTACTCGGAGATGGTGGGTGGGGACAGTCACGAATGAAATGGTCACCTTGACATCTGAAACAAGATCCTCTAGGGGCTTGTGGTCTCATTTGTCTCAATTGGGGCCTAGGGTTAGGATTTGTGTACATGACATTGGAGTATTCTGGCTCCCAATTTTGCTCCATAGGTGGTGCCTCATATTGATACGAGTAGATCTCACTATGTTCAGGTGACTCTGTGTAATAAGCATGTGGACTACCTTCATGGGAGTAGTCTGAACTATGAGCATGAGAGTCATTATCTGGTATCAATGGGGTTAGTGGGACCAATGCTCTATTTGGATTTTCCTCTCCCACGGCATACTTGACTGGAATCACGTTGGCAGGAGTTGGTGGTTGGTTTCCCAAGACTGGTTGTGGCCTATATTGTGCCTGATATTGCTGTTGTGGTCTATAATATGGCTGTTGGTATTGGTTCTGATACCTACCTTGTGGGTAAGGTTGCTAATAATTCTGTCTAACAGCCTGCCTATTGTAGGGACAATCCTGAGCCATATGGTTTGTGTACTTCCTTTCAATAGTGCAGTATGGGGTATTCCTTTCTCTAATGTTCTGGTTGTGCATTGGGCATACATTAGCCATGTGGTCGCCTCCGCAAGTATAACACCGATTCAATGGGGTGACTCTCTGTGTTTGTCTATTTTGGACTCCCAGCTTCTTGGCAACTTGCTCAGCTATCTCCTCTATTTCCGTGGAGATTTTTGAAGTATGACTAGTAGAACTATCTGAATCCTTATAGAGTTTGGATAATCCTAACTCCTCACCCAAGTTATCTTCTATGTCAATGCATGTCTGCACGCATTCTTCTATGGATCTAGGCTCTTTCAAGTACACATATGATCTTAACTTTGTGCTCAGTAAGCCATCTAAGAACAAAGCCACTTGTTTGGCTGGTGTGGGTAGCTCTGGAGCGGGGCATCTTTCTAGGTACTGTCTAAAGCTTCTACCTGCTAGCCGCACTGTTTCTTGGGGTGTCTGCTTGAAGCTGTGGATCAAAGATGAAGTGTTATGCGTGATACCACTCTTGGAAAATTCTACAATGAATTCGTCTAGTAGTTGACCTATATCGCGATAGTTGCGACTACTCAGTGGTTGAAACCAAGCTAAGGCAGTGCCCTTAAGAGTCAGACCAAATGCCTCGTACTGGGTGAACAAATCCTCAACCTGTTCAGCTCTTAACACTTGTTTGAACTCGGCCACATGATCATAAGGATCTCCTGACCCATCAAAATAATTCTTCATTGCCTTGATCACTTGAGTGGGTCTAAGGGTTCTTAGGTGCTCTCGGGGTCTAGGCACTCGAAAATCCTATTCAGCTCTTTGTTGTCTATGTGCTTGATGTCTCTCTCTTTCAGGTCTTTCGTTTTCAAATCCTGACCTATTCCTGCCCACGGTGTGTGCAAAACTTACCTCAGGTCTCTCTCTAGTTCTTTCTCTCTGGGCTTCATGAGCATGGGATGATCCTACTCCTTGGAGGCCATGGGAAACATTGGATCTTGGTGGAGGGAAAATCAATTCACTCTTCCAAGTATATGCATGTCTATCATGTTCTGTTACCAAGAAAATTTTCTCTGATGTGTTATCCAGGCTGGTATCTCTGGATCCTTGAACTCGTAGATGATGACTATGCCCAATTGGCTAGGTTGATCTGGCTTGAATCTCCAAAAGGCTTCCTCTGTTTCTCTATTCAAGAAGAGTTCTATGCTTTTGTTGTCTTGAGGGATCCAATCTGGTGTGATCACTCTGGTCAGAACTGACTTACCTCTAGGAGTATGGGTTCCTTGTCCTACATTTCCTTGTTCTAGGTCTCCTATCTCATTCTCATGAATGACATTTCCAAACTCATCGGTCCTATCTAGTTGGTTGGTAACCACATACATGGTTCCTTCCTTATCAATGTATGAACCCTCTTCGAACTTGACCACCGGGTGTTCAAGTCCAAAGGATTGATCTAGATTTTTGAGTTGGACCACTGATCGCCTCAGGCCATCCTCATAGATGCGAGCACCTAATCGGTTGGCTCGAATATATTCCAACTGTGTCTTATAGGGACCTTCTGGTGTTTGTAGATGGGCAGTCCCTGAGCCACCTACAGGTTTCCCCATGCTAAAAGACATTTCTGAATCACTTGTGTCTGAACTTAGTCTGTAAGGATGACCACTTAGTTGTTGCACCCAAGACTTAGCTGTATGGTTGACACTAGCCTCATAAGATCTAATGCTTTGTTTATCCTTGCCTAGGTGTCTACCAGACCTCAGGTTCATAAGCTTTGGCTAAGAGTCCAAAATTTCCCCTTGGTATGGTTCAAAAATCCTTTGGAGTCCCCTTGGGGTCCAGGTCCCACTTGAAGGTCAACTCAGGCTATAGAGCTTTCCAACGAGCTATAGAGCTCAAAAAATGGACTTTGGATGAAAAAGTTATGTCAAATCAGGCTCTTGGGGGTCAAAACAGGCAAACAGGACCTTTTAGAGAAAATCGCGATGTTGTGAAATCAAGAGAATCGTGATTTTGTGAAATCAGAGAATCACAATTTTGAGCACAAAATCGTGTTTTTGAAAATCGCGATATTGAGCACAAAATCGTGTTTTTGAAAATCGCGATGTTGAGCACAAAATCGTGTTTTTGAAAATCGCGATGTTGAGCACAAAATCGTGTTTTTGAAAATCGCGATGTTGAGCACAAAATCGTGTTTTTGAAAATCGCGATGTTGAGCACAGAATCGTGTTTTAGAAAATCGCGATGTTGAGTAGAGAATCGTTATTTCACAAAATCGTGGTTTACAGAATCATGTTTTTTGACATGAAAATCGTGATTTCTGAGAATCGCGATTTTGAGTACAGAATCGTGTTTTTCACAAAATCGTGATTTTGCTGAAAATCGTGATTGGTGAGAATCGCAATTTTGAGTAGAAAATCGTATTTTCACAGAATCATGTTCTAGAGAATCACGATTTTATCTCAGAGAATCGTGTTTTCACAAAATCGTGTTTTTCACAAAATCGTGGTTCTCAGAATCGTGTTTTGAAAATCGCGATTTTGTACCTTGGATGAAAATCGTGTTTTTTAGAGAATCGTGTTTTTAGAGAATCGTGTTTTCTCAGAATCGTGTTTGTGACATGAAAATCACGATTGTCTACAAAGAATCGTGATTTCACAAAATCGTGTTTTTGCTAAAAGTCGTGATTGGTGAGAATCGAGATTCTGTCCTAGAGAATCGTGTTTTTACAAAATCGTGTTTTTGGCTAAAAATCGTGATTTGTGAGAATCACGATTTTGAGCACAACCACAGAATCGTGTTTTTGCTGAAAATTGTGATTTTGCTGAAAATCGTGATTTTGCTGAAAATCGTGATTGGTGAGAATCGCGATTTTGAGCACAATCACAGAATCGCGATTCTGAGAATGACCACAGAATCGTGATTCTTTTAGCAAGCTTTTAGGCGGGAAACAGAAAATCGTGATTTTTCAAAAGATTTTGAATTTTCACATAATCGCGATTTTCATCACAGAATCGCGTTTTTTGGCGGGAAATTCAAATTTCTGAGTGTCGGCAATGGCGAGCTCCATATGAGCAGAAAATCATGAAAAAAACACAGCGCTTGCTCTCCCTTGCACCTCCTAACTCCTTCCCACACAAGAATGCATGAAAAATGGTATGAAAATGGTGAAAATGCACTAAAAAACAAGAAATTTCTATGAAGAAGAAGATGGAAGAGGGTGGAGATGATGATGATGATGAAGATGAAGAGGAAAAGAGAGAAAATGAACTGAAATGACAGTTTTTTTACCTTCCAACGTCGCAAATCTATGATCTTATCATCACAACGCTCGTCCTCAAAGCTCTCTCCCCGACAACGGCGCCAAAAATTTGGTGTAGCTCAAGCGTAAGCACCACCTCCTTTACTTGTCAATCCACGGAGACGTGAGGACCGGTATGAAGACCACGAGCAATTGAAGGCACAAGTGCGTGGGTGAAAGCACACAAACATGCACACACATACACACACATGCGCACAAAGTAAGATCAAAGAGAGGAACAATGGACAGCTTCGATTGCAAAAGAGTTCTGTTACAAAAGCTCTATTCTCTAACAAGCTAACCCCAAAAATGAGCTCTCTAGCTCTTTTTATATTTTTTTGACTAGTTTTGGCCATGTCCAGACCTAGTGTCCGGCCTAGTTAAAAATTAGGTTCCAGGGCTTATTTGAGGGCTCAAATGAAGTCTAAAAATTATGAAAATTGGTACGATGGTACTTCTAATACTCCTCAAGCTCGAGGACTCCTTGGCTTGAACAAAATGGAGTTGCTAAAAATAGAAAATGGTATTTACAATGGTTTTTAGTGATGAAAATCACTATTGTTGTAGGGGATTCTTCTGAAAATTTAACGTACACTTCTTGGAGCTCCCTACTTGCTCCCTTCCCTTGTGTGTCCACCTTTTGATGTGCTTCCATGCTTTGTCCTTGACTTTGAGCTTCAACAATATTATTATCACAAGGAATGATCTTGAAGGAATCAAACAGTTAATGAATCAAATGAAGGAGTTCAAAATGAGTGATCTTGGACCACTCACTTATTTTCTTGGATTGGATTTAATCTTCACACTTTTAGGTATATACATCACACAAAGGAAGTATGTGCATGACATGCTCATCAAGTTCAAGATGGAAAACACCAAGTGTGCAGGTACACCTATGGAGGAAAATCATAAGCTTAGTGCTTATGAAGGAGAGCCAATTGAAGGCATCCCAAGCTATGAAAGCTTGGTTGGAAGTTTGAACTATGCATCACTCACAAGGGTGGGTATATGCTATAGTGTTAGCATATTGAGTTTGTTTATGCATAAGTCGAGAAGAGCACATATGGAAGCGGCCAAGAGAGTCCTCAAGTACCTAAAGGGGACCATGAATGAAGGTTTTTTTTATCCATTTACTCAGATATTGAGCTAAAGGCCTACTGAGATGTAGATTGGCCCCGATCTAGAGATGATAGAAGAAGCACATCCACGTATGTATCATTTGCAAGTTCAAAAATAATTTCTTAGTCATCTAAAAAGCAACCAACAGTGGCATTATCATCTACTGAAGCCGAATATAGAGGTTTGGCTAATGCAATTCAAGAAATCATCTGGTTAAAATCTTTGGATACAGATCTTGGACGACATTTTTCAACACCTCACATCTTTTGTGACAACACAAGCTCACTACATCTTGTAGTTAATCTAGTATACCATGCTAGAAACAAGAATATTGAAGTCCACTACCATTATGTAAGGGAGAAGCTAATGAGAAAGGATATTCAACTATCCTATGTCTCATAGACATGTTGACTAAAGCTCTTGATGGTACAAAATTGAGTAGATCCAAGTTGATGATTGGCTTGCAGGAAATCAAGGACAATTGAAGAATTATTTGGACGAAAAGCATGTTAGGCTTGATGTGGAGCTGTTGGTGCAGTCTACCCAAGCTTACATGCTTGATAGGATTTGATTTATGTTCATTTGTAGTCATATGTGTAGACATATGAACACCTCTTGTAAAAGAGTATATTTTATCTCTTGTAATTGTGAAAGAAAGAATGGCTTAAGTCATCCATGATGTAAAAAGGAAATTCATGGCCCTAACTACCTAAAACCATGAATCCATCAGCTGAGAGAATATCTCATAATTGTTAGCTCACTTTTAGGTGAATTTATTTGAATTCAAATTCAAAACTACCTCCAAAAGTAGTTATAAAAAGAGCAAGAAGGAAGTCACCATAGGAGAGCTTGATTCATGCCCACTTCATGTTCATTTGTAGAGATTGAAGAGCTTACTCCATAGCTCTATCATTCTACTCCCATTATTCAAGTATTCATTGCCAATGTGGTTGTAACTATATGTGAATCTATACATTCATCATTTACTGCTTCTCTATTTTTATTCTCTCCTATAGTCACTTAGAACAGAAACTTCAAAAGCTCATATCTCAGGTTGTACATAACATTTTCAGAGTTTTAAAGTGCATTGGATTGCTCTCTAAGTGTAGTGTATGCTCACAAAATTGCATGGTCATTGGATTTATGATTTTTAAGAAATCTGTTTTTCTAATCACTAGTCGAATCATTGCAAACCCCAAAAATGGTGGGAGTGTTCTAGATTTTGCTAAATCTTTTTCTCAATGCCGAGTTGATCAATTGAACTGTTTTAACTTGGATTAGCAAGCTTTCTATGACTATTTGCTATTTACAATAGGAATGTTTCTAATTCCTACTAGATTGAGAGCACTGTTGATTGTTTCCAGTAGGTGTATGCACAAAAATAGCAAGTTTTGGGAGTTAGTCATTTTGCAACTAGTCTATCTTGACTCAAACTTTTCAGATACTTGTTCCAAAACACTTGGGTAATTTTTTTGTAGATTTAGGAAGCTCAAAGGGTCTACTAATCAAATTTGAAGTCTCAATTGGCTGATGTGAAGCTGGTTGTAGTGGCATCAATTCATCATTGCATCCACCATCTCTCTTTATAGTCTACACAAGCCATTTTGACATAGTTTTTGCCCCCTCAATACCAACTCTCTAATCAACAAGTGCATCATGTGAATCTGCATCACAAATGGAATGATCAACATCATCACATGAAACCTATAAAGGGTGAGAACTTTCCGCATTAGGAACAATAATAGACTATCCACCTGTAAAAAGAGGTAGCAAAGTGTCATACATGTCTTCGGAGCTAACTGATGTCTCCTTGGTACATGAAATTAATGGAAGAATAACATCTTCTACAAAGAAACATCATGGCACCAAAATGCATTTAGTTCATGGATGATAGAGATGATCGCCTTTGCTTTCATAACTATACCCAATAAAAATACATTTCACTGCTTTATCATCCAATTTCCTGCATTTTTGTTCAGACACTAATACATATGCAAGACAACCAGAAACATGCAGATGAGCAATAGATAGCTTATGAACATGCAAAGCCTCATATGGAGTAATAGACTTCAATGTTTTAGTGGGACACCTATTTACATATGCTGCACACATAATAGCCTCAAGCCAGAAACTATGTGGTAAAGCCTAACCCTTGACCATACACCTCGCCATCTCCATGAGTGAACTATTCTGTCTTTCAAATAATCCATTTTGTTGAGGTGTATATGGAACTCTCCATTGATGTTTTATCCCATGTTCAGCCATAAATGCAGTAAAGTTAGAAGACATATTTTCCACCCCTTGATTAGAAGGGAGGGTATCGATTTTACATGCATCCATATTTTTAGCCAAAACCAGAAACTGTTTGAAGCACATAAACACTTCGGACTTTGGTTTCAATGGATATACCCATGCATGCCTGGACAAATCATCGATGAAAGTCATGAAGTAAAGATAGTTCCCAAAAGAAGGTGTCTGCATAGGACCATAGATGTTACTATGAACAAGCCACAATTTCTGAGTAGCTAGAACTGAATTATCTTTTGGGAAGGAGGAATGATGCATTTTTTCCAAAATGCAACCTTCACATACATGTTTACCAGGTGCCTTAATTTTGGGCAAAGAGGGTACCATTTCAGATTTGTATAGGCGTAGCAAACTAGGAAAATTGGGATGACCAAAGCATGCATACCAAAACTTTGCATCTAAGATAGCTTGAGAATCTTGAACTGCACATGCTAAATCATTCATATATTTTGCATAATCTATGATCTTATCCAACCTAAAACATAAAATTCTAGAAGCAATAATGATGTTTCCATTTGATAGATCATGAACTGTACATCTGTAATCAACAAATTTCACGACCAACAAAATCTTGTCTAATGTTGAAACTGATAATATATTTTTCTTGATCCCTAGCACAAATAAAGCATATGACAATGTGAAAGAACTACCACCAGCAATAGTAAGAATGATCTTACCAACTCCCATAACACGATAAGAGGAGTTGTTGGTGCATGTGATAATATCCCCTATAGGGATAGACTCAAGTGAAGTGAAGAAGCTACACTGTGAGGTAATATGTTTGGTTGCCCCAGTATCAAAGTACCAAACATCTGATTCCACTATAGACATACACTGTTCATGTGAAGATTGCTCATAACTACAAATTGTAGTAAATGCTCAATCTTCATTCTACACAAGATTAGCAGACTCTGTTCTGGGTGTAGGGGCCTCTACAACAACCATTCTAGCCTCTCTCTTCTTTGCCTCTTTTGCAGCGAATTTTGGACAACTCTTTATGACATGATCATTTCCTTTGCAATATTTGCAAAACAATTTTTTCCTTTTTGTTTCCTTCTCATCTCTATCATGCTTCTTTGTTTGTGTAAAATTAACATATGTTTGCGTACTAGTAGAAGAGCTCCATTTACCTTTTACCTTCTGACTAGCCAAGAAGCTTGATTTGTAACATGCATAATGGACCTATTCTGCCTAGACTGATCTTCCTACAATAGAACATAAAATAATTCCTCAAATATTAATGCATTTTGATTGCCCTTCATCATCAATCAAAGAGTAGAAGCAAAACTGTGAAATGAATCTAGAAGACCATTCAAAACAGTCTACACAAGTGAACTGTTGGCAAGACTTCATCAGTAGAAATCAATTACTCCTTCAAATCTTTGATCTTTGTCAAAAAACTACCCATGAACTCTCCTTCATTCATGTGCTCACTCTCCAACTGTTTTCAGAGGTAAGGAACACGAGCCTCATTCCTTTCCTGGTATAAAGTGATAAGTGTATCCCAAGCATTCTTTGCTATTCTGCACAAGAGAATATGAGGAATAATGGCACATTTGATAGAAAAGGCTATCAATGCATGTTCATGAGCATCTCTACCATCCCAATGGATTTTCTTTGTAGTAGCTGCAGCAAGAACCACAACACAAACAAGAAAGTGAAGAATATCACCATCTTTAATGCCATTACATCACCTTCAATAATTTTAATTGCACATGTTATAGAGACTTTCTTTTCTACTAGTACCAAAGCAAGAAATAATCATCTTTGCAACGAGTTCAACCAGATGAAGAAGACACCTAAACAAAGTATCATAGAGTTTTTTTTCAAGGTCAAGAAGGTTGCGGATCACTTAGCCCATTCGAGAGCTCATTGAAGAGAGGCCATCATGATACAAATTCTCAATGGGATTAGAAGTGACAAGTAATGAAAGGCTTTCACCACATCTTATGATCTCATCATGGATGTGCAAACTGCAAATTTCAACATCTTTCTTGGACAAATCGTCAATCAAGAGACCAACAATAGCATAAAGCAAGGTGTCAGACATTAGTCCAAAGGGACCATTACATGTGTGTGTATGGGACAAGAGATATCCATAGCCAAGGTCCCAAGCTCAGGGGGTATCGTAAGGTTTTCAGTAGTAATGGGGATGAGTGTTGCATAATGTCCACATGGGGGCACTAGACCATTTTAGATCATTGCTATTTTTAGAATACAAGAGGATATAAATGGATGGAAGGAGAAATGCACACACATTATTCATAAGCCTTATTTTTACCTTTTTCTCACACTTGGTATCAAAGACAAATTTGGAAGCTCTTGGGAAGCTCTTTTTCTTGTGTGCTTTTCTCTTCGATGCCTTAGGGTTCTTTTTTTTGCATCATGATCATTGTACAATTCTTTGCGAGAAATGCATGAAGAAGCTATCATTGAGTGCTCTATAGAGGTGGAGCAAAAGGAGTGTTGGAGGGAAATTGAGAGGAGTCCACAAGACACCCACCCACCCACCCCAATCACCATGGTGGATTTTTTCCCCATGGCATCCTAGGAGACTTTTCCCACGTGCTTAGGTGCTGCCCTCCGATAGAGGGAAGAGCAGAGAGAGTGAGGCTCCTCTCATCTCTTGATATGAAAGCACAAGAATACCAAGTTTTTATATCAACTACCCTCAATTCTTCTTCACAGCGTATATGGGTAAAATAGCTACTATGAGTGCACCCACCTAATGAGGGGAGCTTCTCAAAGAAATTTTGAGCTTTATTTTCTGTGATTCCATAGCCAAGGGTTACCTATCCTAGCTTAATTGACCACCTATCCTCACTCATATGAACATAAACTTATCATATCACATCCAAATTTAGAGATTCTTGTTGCTATGGATTTCTCTCTAAAAGGTCTTTCTAGAGAGTGGTCATAAGCCATCTTTTGGATTTAGTGGAAACCGTGTTCATAGCTTTGATTGGGGATATTTGTCATCATCGACTTGCATTTGAGCACTTTACTGATGCACCTACCATCTAAAGAGTCTTGGAAAGCCAAACAAAAGGAGTGCGGATAATCTTCAGCATTGGCATCCACCTACATATCAACTTTTGGACCTTCACATAAGATTTTTGGCCAGTTATTATGCATTATTGCTGTCTTTTTTATTCATGCGACATATAGAAAATGCATTTTTTCATATAATATTTAGTATATGTGTAGTTATAATGTTGTTTAGTCTTGTATGGTGCATGGAGTGTTGTTTTGAGGTACAAGTTATAGGTTCAGTGAGGGAAGTATAAGAGCTTATCATGCTCTTATTAAAATACTTTGCTGCAAGCACGAAGAAATACATAAGGGCATGTTGTGCCCTTTGGTTGATTTGTAGATAGATTATGCTTTTGGCACCATTCCTTATTGCGAAAAGTGCATGAAGTGTACTTAGTGTAATTATTAAGATTTTCATTTTTGCACTGTTATGCTGCCAAATGTTTTAGGATTCATTATGCATATGCATTAAAGGATAGCACCGTACTAAAAGTTTCCCATTTTATCATTTTCTTTTAAGTGATTTGTTTTATTCTCTGCTCCCACTTATTTATCTTAGGTATACATAGAGCATCCTGATTGGAAAAAAAAACATAAAAAGTGATCAAAACCATACTCTAGCATGGAATCAGGACCATTGTCACCTCTTAGGATTGACACGATCATGGAAGAGAACCCCATAGATCCTATTCAGACCATGAGTACTAAGATTACCAATCTAGAAAGCACACTTCATGATATTTTGGAACACGTGTGTGGTTCCAAGAAAGAGGAAGTGACACTTGAGCATGACTTGCGAGGGATGGAGGTAGATGCTCTAGATGAGCATTGTTGGTGCAAATATCAAGCCATCACACTTGGCTAGACTTTGAAGTAGATGTGCATCCATTTGATGGAGCATATGAATAGTAGAATGTAATAAGTTGATCATTACCCAATGTAAAATTGTTTTACATGAAGACAATATTGTAAATCCACTAAATTTCTAGAGTTAGGAGAGACAAAAGCTACAAAAATTTTGGTGGAATAAATCCTAACTTGGAGGAGAACTTTTAGGTGTAGACAAGTTTGAATTTGAATTCAAACTTGGAGGCAAAGCATCTATAAAAATGGAGTGTAATCACGCGGCCAAATGAGCCCCCTCTTACTAAGTTCATTGTTGATCATTTGATGTATTAGAGATGCTTACAATATAGCCTACTTCTATCACTATCATTGGGCATCATATTCATGCCAATGATCATCTATAACATTGTTACATAATACATTACATTGTTGGTTACATCCATCTTCATCTATGTCTTTGACACTCAGAATACTCTACTTGTCTTGCTCATATCTCAATGATTCCTTCATCATCTTCAATGATCCATAGCTTGTTGAAACAAAATCAAAGTCTATTAAAAGCTTTCAAAGTTTAAAGAAATGTCATTGAGCCAATAAGGAGAAAATGGTCTCGAAGTGGTCATTGGTCATACTCTATAGAATTCCTAAAATATCGGGGGTAAGATTCTAGTTGCTAAAGACATTGCTCAATGTGTGGTATATCATTTCAAGTAATTCCACTTGGAATAATTAGCTCTCTAATCTAGTTAGATACCCCCAGAAGGAAGTTTTCTAATTGCTACTATACTGTGAGTATTGTGGTCACTAGCTAGTTGCAAACTTATGTGTTTTGATCCTATTGGTTGAAGCATCATCCCAAAAGCCCATAGGCACTTATTTAGTGTCATTGGAAAGCTAAAGGGTCCTACAACAGAAATCTAAAGTAAAATAGGGAAGATATTAAGCATAGATTAGCAGTACCAACTCATTCCTTGAGGTGTCCATCCATCTTTCCCAACAGTGGTATCAAAGCAAATTGAGGTAAAATGGGAGTTGGTTTCCCTTCTTTTATTGATAAATTGGACAGGAACAACTACCAAGCATGTTCCTTGAGGATGAAGTCCTACTTGCAAGGAAGGAATCTCTATGGATACATATAAGGAGATGAGGAGATGACCATTTTCAGAAGCAAAGGACAACCTACAAGAGAGGAGCATGAAAAACTCAACTCATGGTTTTCCAAAGATGCATTAGCAAGGTCATATGTTCTCAACTCTATCTTTGTCTTCCTTCTTCCACATATTAGGAACTATAAAAAATCCCAAGAGACTTGGGATACATTATCTTCATACTTTTCTTCCAATACAAGAGCAAGAAAGAACCAATTGTGGATTGAGTTTACCACTCAACAGAAGCAACCCAAGCAAAGTGTTTCAGAATATGTGACCAAAGTCAAAGATGTAGCCGATCAATTGGCAAGCATAGGAGAGGAGATTGAAGAAGAGAAAATTATGAGACAAGTGATCAATGGCATTGTTGACCTAAGCACCAACTTAGGGACTTGCGGAGAAAGAGACTATACCTCAATCCCCTCACAAGTGCATATAGTGGGGATACACGCTTTTAATTATCAATCCAAAGAGTATACAAACCTAGCCGAGTGTATGAGGACATGCAATCATGTAATGATCAACGCAAATGAACTACTCAAAGAGTGTAAATCAGGCGAAGACTTATCCAAACAAGCTTCAATTGTCGGTTATGGCGAAACAATACTTGGTGCAGCAGCCGTCAGTATTTTGGACTTTTCTCCCAGCTCCAAACTCCAAATATAGCGAATAGCATATGCGTTTCGAAGCTCTCAAGAAGACGCGTCCAATGGCAGTGGTTTCACTCAATTCTGACGCTCCTACTTCAAGTTATGAGCGAAATACTGAGTCGCGGGAATACTTTCCTACACTTCAGCACTTCCTACACCTCGCACACACCTTACCTACAGCAAATAATAGCTCTCATGGATAGACAACACTCACACGCACTCTTTCCAAGCAATACACATGCATACAAGCTCACGAAGAAGAAGATAAGGAGTGAAGAAGACACAAATTCGAATTTCTGTGCTCTCTATTCTCACAATGGCAAAAGTTCTTTACAAAGAGTCACATTTGACTTATATACTAGTGCCCTAAAAATGGTCCTTTCACACAAGAGACCGGCACTTTATTCACTAAAAGACTAATTTCCTACTATTTTACATGGGTAAGCTTCTAATCTTCTATGGGGATGCATCTAGAGGACTCCTCTAGTGCCTTTACAACGGAAAGTATATTACAAGAATGATTATGACACAAAAATATGATGTCCAAATCGGAAAAATTTTGGGGCCCGTCTTTTTCTCTGCTTTGTGCTCTTTTTAGCTCTGCAACACTCTCCCCCTCTTCGTCTCTGTCGTCCCTTGACAGGCTTTGCTTCTTGTCCTCAGTTTGTTGTCTGCACGCAGCCTTTGCTCATTGTTACCTGTTTATAAAACAGGTGTTCAGTTTTGACGGCCTCTTCTTTATCCTTGTTTTACATTTTTTCTTTTGCTCGCCCGCAACCCCTGGAGTTTGACTGACTACCTGATATTTCGCAGTCTAATTCACCTATAGGCTCATTAATTCTGGGTTGCCATGGTAACTCTGGTTGCCACGCACGCCACCAGTGGAAGGTTGGAGATGTGGTGCTTCAGTCTTCGATCTGGACCTTCCAACAGATCAAGAGGTTGAAGCACCCATGTGGGTTGCGTCCTTTCCTTGGTGTGTGTGCCCCTGCGGGGCCCTGTGCAGAGATGGGTGTTGCGCCCCTGTGGGGCTTCTTGTAGAGACATATCTTCAGATATTTCCTTTTAGTGAAGCTGCTTCTTTCGTTGTCTTCTTCTTTTCTTCTTTTTACTTGGCTCTCCCTCAACATTGCCCCCCTCCTGGACTCTGTCGTCCCCGACAGGCTTTGATAAGCGACGGGCATATGTTTGATATACTCTTTGCTCTGTATCATTTAGCAGATTTGCTTCACGTATCATGAGTTGTTTCCATTGTTCTGCCTTCACTCCGTCATTGGGCGGCTGTCTGTGATCTGCGAAGAAGCTCAGTTCGTATGCCACTAGTCTGGCATTTAAATTTGACGACATCTTCAAAAAGATTTCGGAATCAATTTCAAAAAATCCTATAAAGAAAGCTTCTTCAAAAGTCTGCATATATACACTTGGTAAGAACATTAATCTGGAATAATATGCCATTATTGTGGAGCGGCTAGGCATGACTGAGAGATCAAAAATGAGGATCTCCGTTCCCTGATTAATACCGATGAAGTTCAAAAAGGTGTAAGCCGCGTGCTTGAATACCTTCAAAACGGTGAGGATCATGCTAAGTATTTTGTTTGTCATTTTTACAGCTAAATCAGGTACTGTCGCATAATTCTGTAGCCAAAATTCTATGGTTTTTACCATATACTCCTCCGTTGGTAAGTAATTATGTGGCGGGCTCGGAAGCATGGGATAATTGAGCCACTGCTTATTGATAGTGCCGCTTCTTTGCAAATCCAAAAATTCCCTGGTATCCCTTCTGCGTGGTAGTGGACAAAATGAAGGGTTTACCTGGAATGCATATGGCGCTGCTTGCCAATGCACTCGTAGTGTGGGATGTTTCTCCAAAAATTTTCGCCGCCACACAGGTTGCGCAGCTTCAAACTCTGCTTGAGTGTATTCGAATGTGTCATGTTTGAAATTTAGCTGCTCATCTGGACTCTTCCTTGTAATCTTTATTATATCGCGTCTGGTCTTTTCTTTCAAGAGTCCGTATGGAATATTGAATGGCTTCATGATTTTGTCCAGGTCTTTACCTTTGATCTTGGCCTCTCTCATGACTTTTACCACTTCATTTTCAAAATGTTCTGTTAACCGGGACACCACTAGTGCCCGTTCCTTCTGACTTATGTCTGCAGTATATGGCATAGGGTGATCATCATGTATATCCGCCACCTGCTCACGTATTGGAGAATTATAGATCGGGTGAGATAGAGGACTTACCTCTACCTCGTCAGTAGGATTTTCCTTAGTCGGCACTACTGGTGTCCCGATCGGTTCTTTCTCTTTTAGCTGAGTCTGTAAGTGTGCTAAGCATTCTTCTTTATCTTTTATCTCTTGCATGGCTACTCTGAGCTTTTCTTTAGTGGCTAGCAATTCTTTACCTATGTCAGCTACATGATCCATGTTTTCACTATAGCTTTGGACCAGTTTGGCATTCACCTTTTGTAGTTGACGCTTCAATTCATCTGTTTCGTTATCGTATCGGCTCTTCCATTCCTCCGTCTTTGCTTGTTCTTGCTTTAGCAGCTCTTCATATTTTGAGGTTTGATCTCTCAATTCTCGGTCTGTGGTTCCTGTGGATTCCTGAGACACGATTGGTTGATCATATAATAAAGAGTTCATCAATTCTTTATTTCTGTTGCGTAGGCTGTCGTTCTCTTCCATATACAACTTGAGTTGTTGCTCTAATAGGATGCTTCTCATTTTCATTTTCTTCTTCTCAGCCTCGCTTGCATCGTGTAATCTTTGCAACTCGGTTAGTTGTGTATGCAGCTGTTGATTCTGAGCGATGGATGCTTCATGTTGTGTCTTGATTGCCAGCACCTCAGTACTTTTGATTGCTAATTCTTTTTGCGCGGCAATCAATTGTGCCGATAGCTGCTCACTCATGAGTTGAAACTGATTCTTTTCTCTTCGTGCTTGATCATAGTCGGCATCTATATCCATCATCTGTTGTTGAGTGTCCATGGCCGTTTTAATCATCTGCTTGACTAATGGTTTCAGTTGAGTGACATCCACATTAAGCCATGTTTTTGGTATGCTTGGTTCTTCTCCGGTATTGATGTCTTTACCCTGTGCAATATGTAATGTAGTGTCATGGGGCTGCCTAATCTGAAGTTGGATCCTTGGCTCAGCCCCCATGTCTTCTTTGTTTCCTTGAGGTGTGTCATCAGGCACCTCGATCACAGTCTGTTCTTGGTGTTGGAACTCCTTCGTTTCCTTACTCACTGGAGTTTGTTCTTCCTCTTTAATAGGTGGTTTTACATGTGTAGCATTGGTTGTATCTTCTTTGATGCTTATTTTTGTAGTGTCATTCAATTGAATGACGTGTTCTCGTTCCGTAGATTCTTCGACTCTTTTTTCCTTTTCTTCCTGATTTTGTGGCATGACTTCCACTTGATCAATCTCATTCCATTCATCCTCTTGTATTTCTGTCCGTATATCAGTATCTAAGGTACCTTTGTCCGGGCTGGAATACGTGTTGGTACTAGAATCATCAATGCCCAGCTCTTTGTATCTTCCAGTTTGTTTTGGTGTTTTCTCTGGACTGCGTTGTGGCTTCTCTTGACTAGTCTGTCTATAATGATGGCCTTGAATGTTTAAATTTACCTGTCCTTGCATATATTGATGTGTTTCTTCGAGAGCAGCGGACAGATCTCTCTTCGTAATAGGCACTTGTGCCGTCGTGATCTTCGGTAAGAGATGAGTTCTCTTTGATTGTGGTGTAGCTTGGGCTTCCTCTTCCCGTAAGCGCTTCGTACCCCTCATGGGTTTCTGTGTGCTGGTTCCAGCTTCCTCACCCATAGCTACTGATTTCTTCTTCTTGGGGACCGTAGCTGATTTTGCATACTTGGCTAGCCCTTCTGAGGTAGGCATCTTCCGTAAGAAACTTTTCATATCCAAAGCTTCATATATCAATAATGTGAGAGCTGAACTACCATTCAAAAATTTCTTTTGTCCCCATTTCTTCTGGGCTTCAAATAATCTTTCTTGGACATAGCTTGTCAAATTGATTTTGTTTCCAATTTGTCTCATGGCATGCGACAGTAATTGTACTATTATCTTCTGTGGCGTAGTATACCTGTGCATGCTTGGGAAACAAAAGTGTTGATGCACCAATCGAAGAGCATCTTCTATGTCAATTCTGTTTATCTCCAAAAATGATCTCTTCTTGGGATCATGGCACTCCTCTTTAACACTAGTAATTCCTGCTTGATTCCATCCAAAAGCTTTGTTGATTAGCTCATGTGTGAATTGGATTGTCTTCCAAACTCCGACTTTATCCAAGACGCGTGCTTCGGGAACAGAGATCTTTGTCGCGGCAGGCTGCATGGTATTCATTACCTGTGCACATCTCTGAAAATCTGGAACATATATAGGCAATTTGAGAAATGCCTCTATGCCTGCTTATGTCCATACATCCTCAATATGAGGTAGTCCTTGTATGATCGTTTTGAAGTCCTGTGACATGATAGGGAAATAATGATCTGTATCCATTATTTTGATAGTTGCCATGAAGATGAGTTCTGCCACTGGTTGATCATCCCGGAACCAGTGACCTCTTGCTTTTGTTACTAATTCTAATGGAAGAAGTTGCACCTCTTCCTGCTGCGTAGATTCTGAATCAGTTGATGCCATCTGCACTCAATGTAGAGCATGAATTAGTGGCCATCTATTATCAGAAATCCTCCTTATTTTCTTGTCATAAGTTCGATATTGCTCCCAGTGAATGGTGTCGCCCTTTCCGGTGTGTGTGAGAAAGGTAATACCTGGATTTTTCACATATTCATGTATTTTTATATTTTCATCTGAAAAGGAAAACAGAAAAGTTATTTTATAGCCGAAGCGATTATTATTATTTTTTGGAGTAATTTCTTGTATGTACAAGTGCTCTCCTATTTCCCAATGAGGAAAATGTGCTTGACTATCCTGAAATAGAAGAAGGATGTGCCGAATGCTTGGCCTTATAATGTGGCCCTACTATGCATACTCTGGGTATTGACAATTCCATATGTGTGCAATTGGAAGTAGTTTGTTGATGCACGCTGTTTGTTTTGTCTTTCGGGATCCAAATTTGCTTCCTTGTGCTGGGCCTTGTTGTATGTTGCCCACTTCCACTGAAGGGGGCTCTTAATTTCTCTTTGTAGGTCTGTTTGATCTGATTTGTAAGTCTCGGAATGGCTCGGGTTGCCATTACAGACTCCTTCTTTTTCCAGTAACTCTTTTTTTGTGGCTGTTTTGCCTGTGGACCATACGTGTTCTTGTTGTGCTGAGGATCATCCTTTCGGTTTAGTTTCCTTGGAACGCAAGACTTAGGAACCCATATTTGCGAACGATCCTGTTGAGCAGCTACCACTTTCTTTGGAATCCATATTGTAGCAGTTCGTCGATGACTTGGTTGTTCCGACTGAGTTGGTTTCTCCTTTGATTGTTTGTTTTGATGTCGGTTGTGCTTCTGTCGTCGAAGATATTCCTCCACTTCATCTTCCTTTATCCACGCTTGGTTAGAGTATGGGATAGGGTATATTTTAATGGGTACCGATTTTGAATTACTCAGTGGATTAGTCTCTTTTAGACATTGTGTTTCACTGAGGTCAATTTCAGATTGATTGACACTCTCATGACTTGCTAGATTAGAAGATTGTGTGCAAGCAGAATTCAATGTGTCCTCACATATAGTACTCGATGATGGTGTTTCCATAGTGCTAGTGATCATACATTCAGGACTTTGTTCATTAGAATGAGCTGTTTGCTCCATGCTCACAGATTTGATTGGTCGTTCGTCTAGTAGACTGAATACTTCACGATGTCCTATCCTGGCAGAGATGTATCCTAACGCCAATTGAATGGTCACCTCGTATTCGTAAATCCAGTCTTGACCTAACACTACCTCCTCAAGTAAATCTTGATCATGACATACTAATAGCTTTTGTTCCATACTGTTGTTGCCAAGATGTAAAGGTAAGGTGATCTCTCCTATGCATTGAGTAATCGTTCCTCCTATCCCTAACAATTGGGCCATCGATGGGCGTACTGCCTCCTTGAGTTTTTGGGTTAAAGAAAGTTTGATACAGCTTACAGCAGCTCCTGTGTCAATGAGAGCATTCACCAAGTGGTACTCAGTTTTTCCCACTCCCAAATTTAAATATGGTTGCGTTCTCTGAGATCCTAGGTTTTGAGTGGCTCTAAAATTAGCCATCGGAATGAGTTCTTCTCCTAGTCGATATCTCTCATCTCGCTCTCTCATCCACTCCTTCCGTTTCCTTATTCTTTCCAATGCTTCCTGTCTCGCTTCCTCTCGTATCCTTTCCTCTTCTATGCGTCTATTCTTGCCTTTGATTAATCGAGACATTGTTTCTTCGGTCAATGGTTCTAGATATTTTTTTACTCTACATCCACTGATATAGTTTGGTAATACATCTCCATCTAGGGTTGCTAAGCTGATGGCTCCACTAGTAGATATACGATTAATGATTAAGGGGCCATATCCTCTCTTCTGCAACTTTTTAGCATGTTGTTTCAAGGTATATACCAAAACTAAATCTCCTTCCTTCAAATTTTTGTCCTTAATGTGCGCATCAAAATAGGCTTTCTGTCGTCGTTTAGCAACGTAAATGCCTGCTACTGCTTGTAACCTAGTTTCGTGAAGCTTTTCTATTTGATCCAATTGAGCTGATAGTTCATGTCCTGTCCACTCATAGGTAGTTGCTACTCTCAGAGTGGGAATTAAGAAATCAATTGGCAAAATAGCATTTTGTCCATACACTAAGTTAAAAGGAGTAGTGCCTATGGCGGTTTTATAGGTTACTCGAAATGCCCATAAAGCATGATGTAACTACTTATCCCAATCTGATCTACCATTGTTAACAATTTTGGTGAGAACTGTACACAAGATTTTATTAGAACTTTCGGCTTGTCCATTGGCTTGCGGGTGATAAGGAGCGGATTTCTTATGAATTACCAAGAATTTATTCAATAAAGCTTCTATCACTTCATTCACAAAGTGCGTACCTCTATCACTCACAATTTCTATAGGTAGTCCAAATCTAGTGAAAATGTTCTCGAAGAGAAACTTGGCCGTGGTTCTTGCGTCATTTTTCTTGGTTGCTTTTGCTTCAACCCATTTGGTCAGATAGTCAGTGGCTACAATTATATATTCGGCATGGGATCCTTTCGCTGGTGGGCTAATAGGTCCTATGAAGTCTATTCCCCATTTCGTGAAAGCTCTAGCACTCATCATGGGTCTAAGTGGCATCTCATCTCTTCTAATTGGATATTTAGTTCGTTGACAAGTATCACACCGTTGCACATATGTCATGGCATCTTGGTGTAGAGTTGGCCACCACATTCCAGCAAAGAGGATCATTTTTGCTCTTTTATCTGCAGAGAAGTGCCCTCCTGCAGCTCCTGTATGTGCCATCTCTAAAACAGAAAGATATTCGTCTTCGTGAATGCACATTCGTAATTGGTTATCTTTCCCTCGTTTAAAAAGTTGTTTTCCTACAATGGCATAATCCTTACTTTGTTCTACCAGTGCACGTTTCCTTGCCATAGTGGCTCCTTCGGGGTATTCCCGAGTTTTTAAGAACTTCACCAGAGGCATGCTCCATCCCGGTGCTACTGTGGAATAGCATAGAGTTGAGTTCTCTTCTGGATTTTGTTCTTGACAGGTCTGACAGGTTGACACATAGTTATGTGCATCTCTTTGCATGGTTGGCCAATATATGCCAAATCTCTTGAGTGTTTGCCACGTTCCATTTGCATTCAAATGAGTTCTCCATTGGTTTACATGTGCTTTCTGAAGCCACATTTCTTGTTCTTCTTCTTCCACACATCTCATTAATAATCCGCTTGAATCCTGGTGATACAAACTTCCCGCAATGATGTGAAGGTTTTTAGTCTTCCATAGGTCTTGGGTTTGGTTTGGCGTGATCCCATCTTTAGGTCCATGAGTAAGTATGTTGGTGCATGACAATCATCAATTGAAGGATTATGAAGGAATGAAGTCAAGGAGTCAAGCAAAGAACAAATTCAGAAGGTTGAAGGAAGGACATATTCAGAAAATCCAAAGATGTGTACACATATGTACATTAGCTGACTTATACTTTTGTTTTAGTCATACACTTGTATATACTCATCTATAAATATGTTGGAAATGTCGGGGCAAAAGAGAGGAGAAGAAGAATAGTGAGTAGGAAGAGAGAAAGGAATAGTAGAGAGTGTCATTAGACACATGAAGAGTGAGTGAATTGTTCATCCTCACTTAGATGTAATTTTTCTGAGAAATCGAAAAATCTTGCGCCCGATATTTTGTTGTCTACTCCTTCTGTGTCTAATCTTTTGAGAAATCCTTTTGCACATATCTAAGTCCATAGCTAATCTATCTATGGCTAGAGTTTGAAAGGCCAATTGTAATCAGGCTGAGAGAATTTTGTTTAGGAACATTCATATGTGAGAATGTTCTAAGAGTCGTGAAAACTGGCGCAGATTTCATCTTCAGAGAAATGGTCATTGCTCAGTCCATAGTGTAAATTTTTACACAAGTGAGGGCTCAAAATCTAAGTTGGAAGGTAAGCCATCTATGGCTAAAAGATCCTGATCAAACGGGATTTACTTTGGGAGAACCAGTGTTAAGAAGTTGCAGGTGTCAAAGTCGCCATTGCAGAGAAGCTGTTTCAGACATAGGTAAAGTGTTTCACATATTTCTCAGTGTGTACTCAATCATTTTGAGAAATTTAACTTGGAAAAGTTGCGCAATCTCAAGGCGAAGTGTTGTACAAAGTTTTATCAAAAACTTTACAGGATTGATTAGTCAATGAGTGATTAATCTGCAGCAGACTTTTCTGAGAAGTTGAATTTTTCAGAATAATCAGTTTCTTGATAAATTGGTGAATGATCTATAAAATTGGTGGAGTCTAAGGTTAATCTTGATATAGAAGTGATCTAAATTCAAGGTTAACTTGTTCTTTTGGAGATTAACACTCTCCATCAGTGGTATCAGAGTAGGTTGTGTCAAAATTGAAGTGAAGAAGACTCCGACTACTGCAGAAACACAAATCTTTACACTTTGAAGGGGCAGAAGGATAAAGGTTGAAGAAAACTTGAAGGTAGACACATCCAAGCTATCGAAAGGATCAGAAGGAGTAAGGTTCGAAGTAAAGGTACATTTATTTCCTGTAAAGGTTAAAGTTTTGAGACTACAGGTGAAGCAAGGATGGGAGATAGTCTCCAAATTGAAAAGTTGGATAGAGAGAACTATCCAGCTTGGTCTATGAGAATGGAAGCTCATCTTATGAGCAAAGATCTGATAGGATACATCACAGGAGATGAAGAAAAGCCAGAATTCAGAGATCCTAGTGTTCCAACTAGAGAGGAGCTTGCAGACTTGAAGAATTGGATGAAGAAGGATGCTCAAGCAAGGAGCATAATTTACATGGCAGTTAATGACTACCTGCTTCCTCATATTAGAGGAATTGAAAGTGCATGTGACATTTGGAATGCTTTGGAGGAGCATTTCCAAAACACAACCAAATCAAGGAAGGCTTCATTATGGGCAGAATTTACTACCGTCAAGAAGAAGGCCTCACAATCAATTTCTGATTATGTGACAAAGATGAAGGACATTGCAGATTCTCTAGGTGCAGTGGATTGAAGATATTGAAGAAGACAAATTGGTAAGACAAATACTCATAGGGCTAAGAGGAGATGAGAAGTGGAAGCCTTTCATTTTATCTACAGAACTTTCATTAGATCACTTTACTCCTGATTTGAATCAATTGTTAGGACATATGCTAACTTTTGAGAATGATGTCAAAGGAGATGTTGATAAGAGTGCAGGTCATGCAATGTACTCTAAGGACAAGAAGAAAGCTAACAAAGGAAAGCAACAATCAGGTGAAGAAGAAGGTACTTCAAATCAAGCAAACTTTATGAGAGGAAAAGGAAATGGCAGAAGTAGAGGAAGAGGCAAAAACAACAAGGATAACACAAGATCTTGTTGGATATGTGGTAAGACCAATCATCTCTCTCATGATTGTTGGCATAATAATCAAAACAATGGCAATTATCAAAACTTTAATCAAAGAGCAAGAGGTGGTAGATTTCAGAGAGGAAATTTTAGAGGAAGAGGTGGTAGGAACTCTTTTGGAAGAGGTGGAGGAAGAAGCTTCCAAAACCAATCCTACAACAACACCTATTACAACTATGCATCAGATCAGAAGGAGGATTCGACTCTCATTATGAATACATGTGAAACCTCACATGAAGACATGAGAGTGTTCTATATTGATTCAGGATGTAGTAATCATCTAAGTGGAAATATTGCTTTGATGACTGACCTAGATCATAATGCAATTAATCATACAGTTCAGACAGGTGATAATACAAAGCATAAGGTAAAGTCAATTGGTTCAGTCAAAGCTAAGGATGGGAGCACTCTTCTGAGTAAGGTTCTTTATGTTCCCACAATTCCAAAGAATTTGATCAGTGTAGGTCAAATTGTGGAAAAAGGATATGAGGTAAGGTTTACAAATGATGGAGTTTATGTTGAAGACCCTAGTCAAGGGTATAAACAGGTTGTTACAGGAAAGAAAGAAGGAAGGCTCTTCACATTGAAGGTACAAGGAAATGTTGGACATGCTATGTTCACATATGGAGAGCAGAAGATGTCAGAATTGGATCTTTGGCACAAAAGACTTGGACACTTTAATGAAAGAGGTATCAAAGATATGATCAATAATGATTCAGTGCTTGGATTGCCTAACATTGCAGGTCAACACATGACATACAGATGTGAGGCATGTCAATTAGGTAAGGCTCACAAGCAATCCTATTCCAAGCATGGGTTTATGTATTCAGAAAGACTTGAATTGGTTCATACAGATGTGTGGGGTCCTTCAAAGGACTTTAGTATAAATGGTTCAAGATACTATGTCATATATGTTGATGATGCTACCAGATGGATCACAATTTATGTGATTAAGGAAAAGTCAAAAGTGTTTAATACATTTAAACACTATCATGCTTATGCAGAAAGGATTACAGGTCAAAGATTGAAGAGACTAAGGTCAGATGGAGGGGGAGAGTATTTTTCAAATGAATTCAATGATTACTTGTGGAATGCAGGTATAAAGAGAGAAGTTACTTGCAGGTACTCCCCTCAACAAAATGGGGTAGCAGAAAGAAAAAATAGGACTCTTGTTGAGTTTGCAAGGTCTATGATAAAAGAGAAGAATTGCCCAAATTATTTGTGGGCAGAGGCTGTTAATACAACTACTTACTTGGTGAATAGATTGCCTTGTAAAGCTTTGCAGGGTATGACACCATATGAAGCTTGGTGGGGTAAGAAACCTACCTTGGATCATTGCAGAATATTTGGATGTTTGGCATATGCATATGTGCCATCTCAATTGAGACATAAGTTGGAGCCTAAGGCAAAAAAGTATGTTTTTATTGGCTATGATGATAAGCAAATGGGATACAGGTTGTGGAGTCCATCCACAAAGCAATTCATTGTGTCTAAGGATGTTACATTTGATGAGCAAAGTACTTGGTATGCAGGTAAATATAATATACATGCAGATGATGAAGAAGTAGTGAATCAAAGAAAAGGTAAAGCAAAGATTCAATTACTTGATGAAAGTGAGAACAATGAAGTACAGGTTGAAGTTGAAGAGAGGCCAAGATTTGATCCAGAATGTGATGCACCAGAGACTTCAAGAAGTGCAGAAGTTAGGAGGTCAACTAGGCACAAATGGCAACCTACAAGGTATAGCTATGACACCTCATTTTTGACTATTAAAGATTATGCTTATTTGGTAAAAGCAGATGAAGATCCATCTACATATGATGAAGCCAAAGGCAAGAGAAATTGGGAAGAAGCTATGCAAGAGGAGTATGATGCATTGATAGAGAATCAGACTTGGGATCTGGTTCCTAAACCTAATAGTCAGAAAATTATTGGATGCAAGTGGGTTTATAAAACAAAAAGATTTGCAGATGGAAGTGTGTCTAGATACAAAGCTAGACTTGTTGTGAAAGGATATGCACAGACATATGGAGTGGACTATGATGAGACTTATAGTCCTGTGGCAAAAATGACAACCATCAGAACCCTCATAGCAATTGCTGCTTGCAAAGGTTGGAAGTTGTCTCAACTAGATGTTAAAAATGCTTTTTTAAATGGTTACATTTCAGATGAAGTGTATATGGAGCAACCAGATGGGTTCAAAGATCAAGTGAGTCCAAATTATGTGTGTAAGCTCAAGAGAGCTTTGTATGGACTAAAGCAAGCCCCAAGGGCATGGAATTATAGGCTTGTAAAATTCTTGAATGATTTTGGATTTCAAGCATCAAAGGCAGATAGTAGCTTGCTAGTCAAAGCAAGTGAAGATGGATTCATTTATGTGTGTATTTATGTTGATGACATAATACTTACAGGAACAGATGATAAAGGGATACAAATGATCGAGAAGCAGATGGAGAAAGAGTTCAAAATCAGTGATTTGGGGAACTTATCATTCTTCTTGGGAATGGAGATTTCTTATACTCAACATGGAGTATATGTAACCCAAGAAAGGTATCTTAAGAATTTACTAACCAAGTTTAAAATGGAAGATTGCAGGGTTGCACCTACACCCTTGGAAGTGAACCATAAATTGTCTAGGTTTGGAGGAGAAGAGTTCAGAGATATGAAACTTTATCAAAGTTTGGTTGGTAGCTTGATTTATGCTACATTGACAAGGCCTGATTTATCATATGCAGTTGGTGTGCTTTCACAATTTATGCATTGTCCTAGAAAGGAACATTGGATTGCAGGACAAAGAGTACTTAGGTACATCAAGGGTACACTCAGAGAAGGGTTGTACTATGGATTTACTTCTGATATAAGAGTGAAGATATATAGTGATGCAGATTGGGCAGGTAATGTGGATGATAGAAGATCAACACATGGATACTTGTGCTATGTAGGAGACAAATTGGTTTCATGGTGTTCTAAGAAGCAACATACAATTGCATTATCATCTACAGAAGCAGAATATAAAGGTATGGTGGAAGCAGCAAAGGAGGTAATATGGCTAAAGACACTCATGAAGGTGTTTGATGTGATTCAAAGTACTCCTATTGTTTGTGGAGATAATATGAGTTCTCTATATTTGGCAGCTAACCCTGTGTTTCATGCTAGAACTAAGCATATTGAAATACAGTATCATTTCCTAAGAGAGAAGGTCATTGAGAAGGAGATTGAAGTCATAAACACTCCTACAAAAGATCAACTTGCAAATATGATGACAAAAAGTTTAGATGGACCAAAGCTACAAAGATTCAAGGATATGGCAAGAATCAAGAAGATAGAGAAGAACCTCAATTAATGATTGAGGGGGAGCTGTTGGTGCATGACAATCATCAATTGAAGGATTATGAAGGAATGAAGTCAAGGAGTCAAGGAAAGAACAAATTCAGAAGGTTGAAGGAAGGACATATTCAGAAAATCCAAAGATGTGTACACATATGTACATTAGCTGACTTATACTTTTGTTTTAGTCATACACTTGTATATACTCATCTATAAATATGTTGGAAATGTCGGGGCAAAAGAGAGGAGAAGAAGAATAGTGAGTAGGAAGAGAGAAAGGAATAGTAGAGAGTGTCATTAGACACATGAAGAGTGAGTGAATTGTTCATCCTCACTTAGATGTAATTTTTCTGAGAAATCGAAAAATCTTGCGCCCGATATTTTGCTGTCTACTCCTTCTGTGTCTAATCTTTTGAGAAATCCTTTTGCACATATCTAAGTCCATAGCTAATCTATCTATGGCTAGAGTTTGAAAGGCCAATTGTAATCAGGCTGAGAGAATTTTGTTTAGGAACATTCATATGTGAGAATGTTCTAAGAGTCGTGAAAACTGGCGCAGATTTCATCTTCAGAGAAATGGTCATTGCTCAGTCCATAGTGTAAAGTTTTACACAAGTGAGGGCTCAAAATCTAAGTTGGAAGGTAAGCCATCTATGGCTAAAAGATCCTGATCAAACGGGATTTACTTTGGGAGAACCAGTGTTAAGAAGTTGCAGGTGTCAAAGTCGCCATTGCAGAGAAGCTGTTTCAGACATAGGTAAAGTGTTTCACATATTTCTCAGTGTGTACTCAATCATTTTGAGAAATTTAACTTGGAAAAGTTGCGCAATCTCAAGGCGAAGTGTTGTACAAAGTTTTATCAAAAACTTTACAGGATTGATTAGTCAATGAGTGATTAATCTGCAGCAGACTTTTCTGAGAAGTTGAATTTTTCAGAATAATCAGTTTCTTGATAAATTGGTGAATGATCTATAAAATTGGTGGAGTCTAAGGTTAATCTTGATATAGAAGTGATCTAAATTCAAGGTTAACTTGTTCTTTTGGAGATTAACACTCTCCATCAAAGTATAGGGATCAAATTTTCTGCCCATTGAGGACATACTTCCAGGTTAAAAAGGTACGTATCTGGCAAATCATCTGGTACTCCTATGGGTGGTTCTCCATGGGTCATTCTTGATAAGTGGTCTGCTCTTATGTGGGTATTTCCTTTCTTGACTACTACCTCAAAATCAAACTCCATTAGCAATAAAAACCATCGTACTAGTCTTCCTGTATTACAAGGCTTGTTGACTAAGTACAATAGGGCTTGATGATCAATGAAGAATTTGAATTTGTTTGCCAACAGGTAATGTCTGAACTTTTTAACTGCGTATACCATCCCTAGGCCTTCTCTCTCCGTGGTAGTATAATTGCGTTCTGCTTGATTTAATTGTCTACTAGCATAGGCTATAGGGTGGTCTAATTTTCCTGTGTCAGCAGGCTGAGCTAAGATGCAACCAATGGCAAACTTGGATGCATCCACATGAATGTGAAACGGCTTATTCCAGTTAGGGACTTGAAGGATTGGTGCTGAACTCAATCGCTTCTTCAACTCATTGAAGGCTCTCTCGCATTCTTTGGTCCAATTAAATAGAGTCAATAATGCATAAAGAGGTCTAGCAATTATGGCGTACATATGTATAAATCTTCGATAGTATCCACAATGTCCCATAAATGCTTGAACTTCCTTAGCCGTCTTAGGTCTTGGTAAATCCAGAATTACTTTAATTTTGTCTTCATTAGTTGAGATTCCGTTTTTAGAGACAATATGTCCTAATATTTTCCCTTGTCTAACCATGAGGACACATTTTTCAGGGTTAAGGCATACTCGATATTGTCGACATTTAGCAAAGATCTTTTCTAGCTCAAGGATGTGCTCCGATCGTATAGCTGAATAAGTACAAAGATCATCCACGTATACCTCCATAATTTTTCTCAGAAATTCCTTGAACACATGACACATCAATCTTTGGAAGGTAGCTGGAGCATTCGTTAAACCAAAAGGCATGACTCTAAAGGCGTATACTCCCCATTCAGTTGCGAAAGCTGTTTTATGTTGGTCTTCAGGAGCAATGGCTACCTGATTATACCCTGAAAAGCCATCCAGAAAGCTATAAACTTCCTTCCCTGCTACTCTTTCCAAGAGATGATCTGTGATTGGTAAAGGGTAACTATCCCTTATTGTCGCGGCATTTACTTTCTTCAAATTGATGCACACTCTTAACTTTCCATTTTTTTTCGGTACAACCACCAAGGGTGACACCCATTCCGTGTGCTCAATTTCGTATATGAATCCAGCATCTAACAATTTGTCTATCTCTTCCTTTATCTTTGCTGAGTACACATCATTGTATGTATATGGTCTTTGTTTAGAAGGTTTGGCTTCGGATGTCATGGGGATTCTATGCGCACATATAGAAGGGTCGACTCCTTTCAAGTCCTTGTAGGTCCAAGCAAAGACATCCCGATATTCTCTTATGAGACGAATTAACTCTTGTTCTTCCTCTAACGAAACATCCTGTCTTATAAAGGTACATCGTTCTTCTCCTTCTTCTACAGTTACTACTATCTTCTTGGTTTGTTCCTTATTATCATATGCTATTCCCGGCTGTGCCTCTCTTTTAGGCATTTGAATAGCAATTTTCCTCTCTTCTACTTCATATTTTTTAAAGTGAGCTGGTACCTCAAATTGATCTTGTGGTCTGTTTTCTTCATCTTCTGATTCTCTTTCACATTCTAATTCCCTTTTCTGTGTGCGTTCCTGGTGTTTTTCATTGGCTGTGATATTTATGTTGGTAGTCCTATTCCCTAGATCCATTGGTTCGGGCTCCATTTCAATGCTCTCGTAGTCCTCCTTCCAATCTTTCTCGATCACTTCTCCTTCTTCCGCCTCCTGAAGGACTACCACATACAGGCTCACATCATAACCCTCCTCATCGATGCATTCGTTCATGGTCACTACTTCTTCGTTTACACAGACATCGAGGGTCGCTAAAATTTCCATCCACCCGTGTGGTTCAAATTCTTCATCCGGAAATACTTGTGGCATGTAAGCTGGATCTTGTACAGACCTCGCTATTCCTTGTTTCTGCTGCCATCCTTTACTTCTCTCCTCTTCCTTCTTTGCAGCTTGGCATATCCATAGATGAGTGTCCTCGTTCATCCAGGATTGATCACTAGAACCTACGCTGTGAACTGACTGATCGTCTTCCTCCTTATGAATTTGATTCCATTGTAGAGGTGGAACATCTTGATAAGCGTACGTATGTAGGTTAATTCTAGTGGTGGTTCCTTCATGTTGTAGGTACACCGCATCTTTTCCCCAATCTTGTACGACCTTTAACTGCCTCATGAAAGGCCTTCCCAAGATCATTTCATAATTGCTTGGCCTTTCGAAGTGACATATTGCTAGAGTGTGTTCGAATTCCACTCCACACGTAGTGAAAACTACTCGTTCCAACAATCCTAAGGGTCTTTCCGTATGTCCGTCCGCCATTTGTATTTTCATGCGTGTTGGTCTTAACGCTGGTTTTCCCCATTTCTCCCAAATTTCTTTGGTAGCAATACCAACACCAGCTCCCGAATCTAAAATGGCTTTAGTAGTGTATCCCATATAAGTAATTGGAAGGCAGGTATTTCCTTCATCTCCCTCACTAAAGTCTCCTACCTTATCCACCAGAATTCTCACCGTGTTTACTTCGTCTGCTATCTCTTTCTTTTCCTCCTTGACTTCCCATTGATTGATTAATTTTTCCTTCAAATGTGGTTTTACCTTCAACAGTTCTTCGAATGTTAGGGTACATGGGATTTTTACCTCTCTAAGGCATTGTATGATCTCAGATGTCTGAATTGACGGGTTCGTTTCTCGTTTCCTCATTGAAGGAATACGATACAATTCTGAATTGTGTTCGTACTCCCCTGTGTAATTGGGCAGTTCATTTGCATCTTCCTCTCCTGGGTTGCTTGCATCCATCGGTAAAATTTCTTCTGAATTTAGTTCAGGTATTGAACCCTCTATTTCATCTCCGGCTTCTAGTTCTTCAAAGGGTGGTTCAATTCCTTCCACTTTCTTCCATTTGTCCTCTTGAACTCGTTCCCATAGATCTTTAGTCCATTCTCCTTCTACCTCGGGAACTATGGATCCTTCCCTTCTCTCAATACCCCGTTCGTCATTCTGTGTTCTACTTACTTCAGGCTTTTCATGAGTGTTTACACACTCTTGGAACTCTCCTTCAGAAATTCGGGTATTGGGTAAAGGCGATGCAGGTTTTTCTAAAGTCTGTTGTGCAACTTCTATCAATTTTTTGCAGATCTCCAGCCTTTCCTTTTCTAAGTCGCCTCTTGGATATTCCCTCTCGTGTTGTTCTATGGTAGGTCCTGCTTTTATTCGTGCCTTGTATGCCTGAATCCACATGGCTAATTCTTCAGGCATAGGATCTGCTAACACTGATCCTACCTCCTCTTTTTTGTAGCTTCCATTTTTATTCTCTTCTACCTTTTTCTGTTCCTCTTTTGGATTCTGTTCGTTCCTCTCATTTTCCTTTTTCCTTAGTAACTTCTTTTCCTTTATTCTATCTCTACGGTTCCTCCATCTTTGAGTTCTCTTACTTATCACACTTTTCTCAGGCTCTTCCGAGTCTTCAACTCTCTGTGGTGTGTTCACCTCCTTGTCACTTTGGTTGTTCTCCTCCGTTTTATCAGGGGTGTCTCTGGCTTTGGCTCTCGTTATTGCTTTCAATGGTACTGTGTACTCTTTATCACTCCCTGATGATTCAATTACTTCTATTACGTTGATTTGCACGTTAGATGTAACCTTGTTAGGATTCTTGGGGCAGTCTCTGAAAAGGTGTTCCTTACCACAATCACTACAGTAACCTTCCCAGACTCGTTGTGGTGGTGGTGGGTTTGGCAATGTGCATTCTCTGATATAGTGATCACCTCCACATCTGTAACATGGTCCTCTGGGTACAGGTGGTCTGTTCATGGGTCGGGGTGGTATAGTTGCTCTAGGAGCTGTGTACATTAATGACACATAGTCCTGCTCATATCCGTATGAACTATCTGGTACTTCCATGCCATAGGCATATGGTTCATTTAGCTGTCCATATTTCATCATTGAGCTTTCATAATTAGGGTATGTTCCTTGACTAGGGTCATAAAACGAGTCATATGGTTCATTGCTAGTCAAAGGTGTGGCTGGGACTATTGCTCTCTCTAGGTTTTCTTCAGGTTGAGAAATCTTGACTGGGACAACGTTCTGAGGATGGGGCGGTTGTTGTCCTAGTACTGGCTGTGGTTGGGTGTATCCCTGATATGCATATGGTCGTGGTGCTGGTGCTTGCGGCTGATAAGTAGGGTATCTGACGGCTTCACCTCCCTGATCTCTCTGAGGGTATCCATAAGGTCTCATGTATTGCTGTGCAGGTCTCGCTTGCCTATTGTATGGACAATTTTCTGTGCTGTGATTTGTGTATTTTTGTTCTATACTGCAAAATTGTAGAGGTCCTGGGACAATTGGTCTATTATAAGCATAAGCTGGTGGTGGGACTACTCCCCTATGAGAAGGATGATCACCTCCGCAATGCATACACCTTCTGAGCATGGGAACTCTCATTGGGTTATTGGGGTAGTTCCTCTGTCCTTGAATGTTCAATTTTTTTGCTAATAATTCAGCTATTTCCTCTACATTATTTTTAGGAATTGATGTGTTACTGGCCGAATCTTCACTTTTCGAGCTTCCTTGAGGTATTTTCAGGTCCTCTGCTAGGTTATCTTCTAAATCTATGCATTCCTTCATGCATTCTTGTAAAGTCTGAACCCTTTTTACATACACCAATGATCTCAAGGATCCGTTCAATAATCCTTCCAAAAACAATGACACCATTTTATTTTGTGTCGGTCTCTCTTCCACTGGGCATCGGTCTACATATTGCTTGAATCTTCTAGCAGCCAATCTCACTGATTCGGTAGGGACTTGCTTGAAGCTATGGATCAATGATGAAGAATTGTTTTTAATTCCTGATTTAGTGAACTCCTCAATCATTTCTTGATAGACTTGCTCCATGTTCTGAAAATTATTAGGGTCCAATGGCTGAAACCACGCTAACGCAGTGTCTGACAATGTAAGACCAAAGGACTCATATTGAATCAAAAAGTCTTCTACCTGTTCGGCTCTGATTACTTGTTTAAATTCAGCTATATGATTGTAAGGTTCACTAGAGCCATCATAATGATTTCTCATGCATTTGGCAACTTGGATTGGCCTTAGTCTTCTTCCTGCTTCGGGTGGTGTAGGCATTACTGGGAAAATTGGTCTTCCTATTGGTATGCCTGGTCCTCTTACTACCGGCGGTCTGACTGGAGCATGAGTCCCAAGTCTTGGGTCAGTAGTTGGTTGAGGTCGGTAATTAGGGTTATTTGCAGGCATAGCAAACTGTACATGTGGTCTAATTGGGATTTGTGTTTGTTGTGTTTGTTGTGTTTGGCCCGACTGTTGGTATGAATCATTATGGGATGTTCCAAGTGGATTTCTTGAAGTAGTGGCTTGGTCCCTAGGGGGAAACACTGGAATATTCTGATATTTCAGTTCAGCTCTTTCTGCTTCTGTTAAGGGCCAATATCTTCTCTGATTTTTATCCAAATATGTGATGATGGTGGGGAAATCAGGATCCTGTAATTCATAGATGGTGACTGGATTAGGGGCAGCTTCCCAAATTGAGGAATGTGCACTAAGGAGATGCTCCATCCCATTGATCAAATATACATCCATTAAGGTGTCATCTTGGGGAATCAGGTCTCCCCTCCATATCCTAGCAACCGTAGATCTCCCTCTAGGTGTAGTTACTTGCTCTTCATCCCCTCCTCTATTTAAGTTTGAAGCGTTATTTTCTTCACCAATTTCATTGATGTTTTCTGGGTGTTATGTGACAACATATTGGATATCCCGTTTGTCCATGTAAAATCCTCCTAAGTACTTGACTGCTGGTCTAGGCACTATGTAAGCTTCTGATGCTTTCTTTAACCTGGCCACAGATCTGTTTAGACCATCCAAATAAATAGGGATCTCATTTTGGTTGGTGTTCACATACTCCAAAGAGGTCCTGTACTCTCCCTCAATGATTGACATCATGCCAATCATGGGTACTGTGTTCTGCATGTCTTCTGAAGCCATGGGAATTTCTTCCTCTGACTCACTGGACGTCTCTGAGTAATGTGAACGGTTGCTTGGCTCTGCTACGCTACCTACAGAAGAGATTAGACTTCTTCGGCTTCCTAGGGTTCTTCCGGATCTCAGGTTCATCCACTTCCAGACTCTGATCAGTCTTTGCAACCTTCTAGCCTCTGGGATTCTTCACCACAGGTCAGGGTTTCTAGCACACATTGGCAAGGAAAGGACTGAAAAAGAATTTCTTCCAAATCACGATACTTGACTCCCAAATCTCACGATACACGATCTCTGGCTAAAAAGATCTTTGATCTGAAACGATACACGATACTCGGAGATAAACGATACACGATCTCTGAAGTGGAACGATCGACGATACACGATATGTGGTAAGTATCGCGATCTCTGAAAAGCGATACACGATACTTAACCCAAACGATACGTGATCTCTCACGATACTTGACTATCACGATACTTCGGACAAACGATCGCTGCAAAAACGATACACGATACTTGCTAGGTATCGCGATCTTTCACCAAAACGATCTCTGGGCCAAACGATACTTGGGACAAACGATACACGATCGGCAATAAGTATCGCGATCTTTGGCGAAAACGATACACGATACTTGACCCAAACGATACTTCGTACAGACGATACTTGGCTCCAACGATACACGATCTCTGAACTGAAACGATCGACGATACACGATACTTGGACTAGCAAGCGATACACGATACTTCGGATCAGACGATACTTGATCTCTCGCAAACGATCGCTAGGAAAACGATACACGATACTTGCTAGGTATCGTGATCTTTGACCAAACGATACTTCTCAAGTATCGCGACCGGCACGAAACGATACTCGATCAACGATACACGATTGACGATTGCTGTCAAAACGATCTCTGACCAAGTATCGCGATCGGTATGAAACGATACACGATCGACGGGAAATATCGCGATACTCGACCACAGGAGCAAAACGATACTTGATAAGTATCGCGATACTCAACCGCGGGAGCAAAACGATACTTGACCCTTAGGCAAATTTTGAAAGATGTTTTTGAAGTTTTGTTTTGATGCCCTTGACCTCCTATCTCCTCTCTCCTCTCCTTACTCTCTGTATCAAACAAAACACACTTTTTACCCCCTGAAGACCTCAGACGATACCTGACGCAGATCGTTTTACACTGATATGGAAATATTTGAGTGATCAAAAAGATTTAGCTACTGAGTGGCTCACCTTTGATGCTCTTTCTCACTCTTCTAACACCTTTTCTAGCTCAAAGACACTCCACACGCTCAGAAACGATACTCGGCAGCTCGCGATACTTGACAGCTCTTCCACGATACTTGCTCAGAAACAAGTGATTTTCAGAATGACTCTTTTTGGTTTTTATACTTGAGATTTTCTATCTACTGAAAAAGAAACCACAAAACAAGAAGTAAAAGCTACTCTAATCTACCTCCTCACTCTTCATACTCTCCTCCTACTACTCACTTCCCTAAACCAACAACTCACTACACACACTCCAAGAATGAGAAGTAGCAAGTGCGGCTGAAAATGACTTACCAAAGAAGAGAAAATTTCCACTCCTCCACTTACTTCAATGCAAAAAAGCTACTTACCATCACATGAATGCCTCGGTTTGATTCGTCACTCCCCGGCAACGGCGCCAAAAAGTGTGTTGACCTAAGCACCAACTTAGGGACTTGCGGAGAAAGAGACTATACCTCAATCCCCTCACAAGTGCATATAGTGGGGATACACGCTTTTAATTATCAATCCAAAGAGTATACAAACCTAGCCGAGTGTATGAGGACATGCAATCATGTAATGATCAACGCAAATGAACTACTCAAAGAGTGTAAATCAGGCAAAGACTTATCCAAACAAGCTTCAACTGTCCGTTATGGCGAAACGATACTTGGTGCAGCAGCCGTCAGTATTTTGGACTTTTCTCCCAGCTCAGAACTCCAAATATAGCGAATAGCATATGCGTTTCGAAGCTCTCGAGAAGACGCATCCAATGGCAGTGGTTTCACTCAATTCTGACGCTCCTACTTCAAGTTATGATCGAAATACTGAGTCACGGGAATACTTTCCTACACTTCAGCACTTCCTACACCTCGCACACACCTTACCTACAGCAAATAATAGCTCTCATGGATAGACAACACTCACACGCACTCTTTCCAAGCAATACACATGCATACAAGCTCACGAAGAAGAAGATAAGAAGTGAAGAAGACACAAATTCGAATTTCTGTGCTCTCTATTCTCACAATGGCAAAAGTTCTTTACAAAGAGTCACATTTGACTTATATACTAGTGCCCTAAAAATGGTCCTTTCACACAAGAGACTGACACTTTATTCACTAAAAGACTAATTTCCTACTATTTTACATGGGTAAGCTTCTAATCTTCTATGGGGATGCATCTAGAGGACTCCTCTAGTGCCTTTACAATGGAAAGTATATTACAAGAATGATTATGACACAAAAATATGATGTCCAAATCGGAAAAATTTTGGGGCCCGTCTTTTTCTCTGCTTTGTGCTCTTTTTAGCTCTGCAACAGGCATCCAGGTAGATGACAAATGGGAAAGCTTCACAACTGCTATGGACTTAGACATGGACATGCAGATTTCAGATCTTACCACACTCATGGGGCAACTCTTTACCCATGAAGCCAAGCTCAATAAAAATGGAGAACCATCAAGAGGTAATAATGCTTTTGCCCTATACACAGATAAAGGAAAGACTAAAGAGAAAGGGAAAAGCAAAAATGTTAAAGATGAAGGTACCATCTCTCAGGCAAACTATGTAGGGAGAGGTAGGAACTCAAGAGGTAGGGGCAGAGGAGGTAAGCAACGTAGGGGAAGACCTTTCAACTCTTCCCCATGCGACATATGTGGATTGTCTAGTCATACTAGAGATGAGTGCTATAGGAACTATAAGAATCAGAGAGGAAGATGATATCAAAGAGGTGGCTACTCACAATCAAGAGGAAGATTCAATCATACGCAAAGCTACATCAAAAACTACAACAACAGTTACAACAATAACTCCCAAGAAGGCTAAAAATCAAGGAAAGATTACAACAATTACACAGAGGATCAAGAGGATTCCCTTTTGATTATGAACATGACTTCAAAGCAAGGTATGAATGATGACCACCTCTTCTATATTGACTCAGGTTAATCAAACCATGTGGTAGGCAATGTAGCTCTTCTCTCAGATCTTGAGGAACCTAAGGGAAAGCACCAAGTACAAACAGGTAATGACACCAAACATTCAGTGGTCAAGGTAGGAAATGTTAAAACCTCTTATGGGAATAGAAGACATTGCAAGATATCAAAGCATAGTAGGAAGACTAAACTATGCTACATTGACAGGAGGAGTACCTATGGTTATCTTTCTTTTGCAAGTGACAAGCCCATTTCATGGTCTTCCAAAAAGCAACCTACTATTGCTTTATCCTCAACAGAGGCTGAATACGAAGGATTAGCCAATGCTATTCGAGAAGTCATATGGATCATATTTTTATATTCACATTTGGGGCTACATTCTAACTCACCAATGATTTTTGGTGACAATACTAGCTCTTTACAGCTTGCAGCAAATCCTATCTATCATGCAAGAACCAAGCATATAGAGGTTCACTATCATTATGTGAGAGAGAAACTATTGAGCAAGGAAATTCAACTAGCATATGTATCAACTAATATGCAATGTGCAAACTTATTAACCAAGGCAATTGATGGTACTAAACTTTGCAGTTTTAAAGCTATGATTGGATTGCAGGACATTCAAGAGGATTGATGTAGAGGAACAAGCCAAGATGTTTTTCTTGCGGGGGAGTTGTTGGTGCAAATACCAAGCCATCACACTTGGCAAGACTTTGAAGTAGATGTGTGCATCCATTTGATGGAGCATATGAACACTAGCATGTAATAAGTTGATCATTACCCAATGTAAAATTGTTTTACATGAAGAGAATATTGTAAATCCTTTAAATGTGTGGAGTTAGGAGAGATAAAAGCTACGAATCATTTTGGTGGAATAACTCCTAACTTGGAGGAGAACTTTTAGGTAAAGACAAGTTTGAATTTGAATTCAAACTTGGAGGCAAAGTATCTATAGAAGTGGAGTGTAATCGCGCGACCAAATGAGCCCCCTCTTACTGAGTTCATTGTTGATCATTTGATGTAGTAGAGAGGCTTACACTATAGCCTACTTTTATCACTATCATTGGGCATCATATTCATGCCAATGATCATGTATAACATTGTTACATAATACATTACATTGTTGGTTACATCCATCTTCATTTTTGTCTTTGTCACTCAGAACAGTGTACTTGTCTTGTTCATATCTTAGTGATTCCTTTATCGTTTTCAATGATCTATAGCTTCTTCGAACAAGACCAAAGTCTACTAAAAGCTGCCAAAGCTTGAAGAAATTTCATTTTTCCAATTGGGAGAAAAGTATCTCGAAGTGGTTACATGGGATTGATGAGTTGTTGATTTTCCCATTTAGATCTAGTCCTATGAGGAGAGACTGGATTTTGAGATAGCTAGACTGACACGTTTTGATGTAGTCCTAAGTAAGAAGTGACATGCTAGGAAACGACTAGTCATTGACTTTGCATTGCATGTGTACTAGTTTGAGCATGAGGGGAGGCGACTACTGACCTATGGAGAAGTAGATCTCCAAGAGAGGCGATTCATAACCGCTACCAAGTTGCTCAAGACTTACTTTAAGTATATTAATTTTCCTTTTTTTGTGTCTTTGTTGTTATTATAATGGATTCATGCAGTCATAGAAAATCTAGTTGGAATGCTCAAGCAATCTCAAAGAAAGTAAGTGCAAAGTTCAAAGATTTATTCATAAAAGAATTACCTTCAGGTTTCCCTCCTTGCAGGAACATAGAGCATAGAATCAAATGGGTGCCAAGAGTGAATCAGACTGCTTGACCACCATCTCGAATGAGTTTGCATGAGGAGAATGAAGTCCACAAGATTGTGGAGAAGCATCTATAGAAAGGGTTGATTAGACCTAGATATTCACCCTTTGCAACACTAGTTCTTCTTGTGAAGAAGAAAGATGGATCTTATAGGATGTGTGTCGAATATGGAGCACTCAATAAGATTAGTATCAGACAGAGATATCCCTTGACCAGGAAAGATTATCTTCTAGATGCTCTAGGTGGAGCCATTGTATTTAGTAAAATAGATTTACAGAGTGGCTATCATTAGATTAGGGTAAAAGATCATGATGTACATAAGATAGCTTTCAGGATCCATTTTGGGCATTACAAGTATTTAGTTATGTCATTTGGTTTGACTAATGCACCAGCTACATTTATGATGGTAATGAATGACATTTTGTGACCATTCATTGGAGTGTGTTGGGGATTTTTTTGATGATTTATTAATGTATAGTACTACTATGCATGAGCATGAGAATCATCTAAGATTAGTATTGAATGTATTAAAAGAGAATCAACTATATGTAAATCCGGAGAAGACTTAGTTGTTTCTTCCGAGGATACAGTATTAAGGGCATATGGTCTCAGTCTATGGGATTCAGATGGATCCCAAGAAGTTCTCAGTTATCTTAGCTTGGCCTACTCCTCAAGATGAGGGGTACTTACGGTCATTTCTAGAACTTTTTGGTTTCTATTAGAAATTCATCTCTTCTTATTTGTTGATAGCCGCAACTACGATGAACTTGCTTCAAGGAAAAATTCCATTTGCATGGAAGCAAGAGCAGCAAGAGAGTTTTCATACTCTAAACGGATTTGTTTTAGAGGCTCCTATATGCAAAGTGGTAGATCCATAAAAACCCTTTGAGTTAGAGATAGATGCTAGTGGCATAGCCATAGGGGTAGTTTTGAGCCAAGATGGAAGGCCAATAGTTTTTGAAAGTAAGAAATTGAGTAGTGTAGAGCACAATTGGCTAGTGTAAGAACATGAGTTTTATGCAATGGTGCATGCTCTAAACGTTTGGAGACACTATCTTTATGGTGCGGACTTTAAGGTATACACAAATCACCATACACTAAAGTACTTTTGTAGTCAGCCAGATCTTCGAGGCAGACATGCTTGTTGGGTTGAGCTCATGCAAGAGTTTTACATGGAAATCCTATATAGAAGAGAGAAAGAGAATATAGTAGCTGATGCATTATCACGGGTAATGTATCAAATGAGCTTTACAATTCTAGAAAGATCATTGCTTCAAGAAATAAAGGAAGGACAAGTGGAAGGTTCACAATTTTTATAGATTATTGGAGCCATTAGTAATGACTCTATCATAGGAGATGAGGAACTTCTAGCTATTTCTTCCCATAGCAAAGCAAACAAGTCCAGTGCGTATTCTAGTTTCTCAAAGGAGAATGGAATAGTCAAACAGAAAGGAAAGGTTTGCATAATAGATTCCATGGATTTAAAGAAAAGTCATGCATGATAACCATGATGTTCCTTGTGCAAGACATCCTAATGTTGAACAGACAATATAGCTTGTTAGAAGAACATTTTGGTGGCTTGGATTAGCCATTGATGTCCACACTTATGTTTGAAAATGCTTTATGTGTCAAGCCAACAAGCCAAAAAGGTGAAGATAGCAGGTCTTTTGCATGCTTTATAGATTCTAGATGATAACTAGGACAATGTATCCATGGAATTCATAGTGGGGTGTTAGTCGGCCGCCGGAGTGGGACAGATGTAACAGATGCCAGATGTAACGGAGTTTTTTGAAACGCGCGCGAAAAGTTGGTACGCGCATCCTGTAAAATCTATATAAAGAAATGTAAAGAGAAGGGGGACGTTTTTTCTGGAATTTCCAGATTGATCACCTGAATATTTGTGAGAGTATTGTTTACACTGTTGTGAAGTCTTGAGTACTGTTGGTGTTGAGTATGTTCTGCATCGTCTGCTCATACTGTAGTTCACTGTAACGAGTGTTTGAGTAATGGATTGTGTGTCTGGTTACTATCGTCATGTTGCGTTGTTGTGTGCTCTTCAGTTGTTTAAGTACTCTGAGTCAGTTTGAGTAGTGATATTACTGTGTGAGTTGAATAGGTAACTTGAAGCATTGTTGGAGTATGTTCTGTTTGTTTTACCGGATTCATGGTGTTCGGTGTTATTATCTGTTGACCCCAAATACGAGGAAGAATTAGTACCTTTGGTAAATGTGAACGTTTATCTGAAAATCATTGTAATGTGTTGTGACGGATGAATCTGTCAGTTATAGTGTTCGCTCTGGTTGATTTACTACATACTGTTGAGTCTGAAGATCGGACTAGTGCTCTGTTCCAATAGCAGGTTAGTCTGAAGAAGTTCGGTACCCAGGAACATAGACATCAAGTATTGTCCAGTTAATGCTAGTAATTGAGCTAAGACGCGTATTAGTGCTTTTGTTGTTGTGACGAAGATTTGGGAAATAAGTACAGGGCCTCTGTCTAACAGACCCCTACCACTCCCAAGAACCCACATTGGTCTGGTAACGACTTTCGGCTAGTCAGAGACGTTACAATCTAAGAGATATGATTAACACATTTTTAAACATTTTACAATTAACACTTGGCGCCGTCTGTGGGAAGGTGGCATCAAGATTGCTAGTGTCTGTCAGAATCGAACATCCAGATTATCGTTCGATTGATTGGAAGTAGCAACAGAACCAGATTGCTGCAAACTGTTTCGTTAGTAATACTATGCAATTAGTACAAAAGATGATACATGCCGGTTACTCGATCCGGTGAAACGTATCCCAAGAACCATCAGTCTGGAGTACTTAATGTACTAAAGACAACTTTGGGAGGTAGAAGCACAACTAGGTTTGACCCAGTTGTCAAGAAAGTTAAGAACGTTAGAACTGATTCCGGTCATATTCCGGTGGAACGTGTTACGCCTCTGGTACATTCCGGTACTATTTCGGCATAGTCTGTCGAAGATATAGTAATTCCAGAACCTACCAAGATGCAGTTGGAAACTAGTTTAACAATCTTGGAAAAAGATTCAGATTTATCTATGATTAAAAGCACTTTAGTCAAAGAAATCGGCGAAGGCAAAAAAACACCATATTCAGGCATAATTTCGGTTCATTCCGGTGATATTTCGGTAAGAGAATCACAGTTTTTCGATGACGGTTTAGCATTTTGTGCTGAATCTTCAGCCCAACCACCACGCTTGGAAGCGAGTTCCCATACAGTGGACATCAAGAAGGAAGGAAAGTTGTTCAAAACAGAGATTCAAAGCATATTAAGCAAGATCATCGCACCGGAAAGTGCACCATCCGACGATACAGATTCCGATAGTGCAGATATTCAGGCCCGAGATATAGAAGGAAGGTATAATACACTCACGATGAACGGACAACAACAACAACAACAGCTATGTCCACCCAGGCCGCCTCCAATAGGAGTGACGTACACGAAATTTGGTGGATTCCCAGGAGATGATCCGGATGCTCACGTACGCACTTTCGAGATAAGCTACACAGTTCTCAACCATCCACCGGATAAGGCCTATAAGGCTATTGTCTTTCAAGCCACACAGGTCAATGAAGCAGCTAGATGGCTTATAGAATATGATATTAATCACTTTGGCACCTACGAAGTAGTACGAGATGCTTTTCTGCAGCGATTCAGGCTAAAAAAGAATCCAGCCGAAATTTTTGACTATCTACAGAACAACAGACAGAAGGCAAATCAAACCGTACAGGAGTATGCTACTCTCTTCAAAACACACTTAAGGCAGCTACCACCGGCCCATGCTAACTTACCAGATGACGTTATCACTCAATGGTTCATCAATGGCTTGACTCCACAACTTAAGCAGATCATGATCATAAGATGTGTCGGATCCATGATCCTCGATGCAGTCATTGCAATGACTCTGCAACTGGAAAACAAAGTCGGCGGATTTACAGAAGATGTGGAGTGGTTAAAAACAAACAAAAATGTTGACGAAGATATGACCAGACAAGTATACTGCATCACATGCAAAAATTCAGGACATACTAGTGCCAATTGCGCACTTAATCAGACATTCTGCGCTATCTGCAACACTACCAGACACACCACCGAAAACTGCGCATACAAGGCTAGAGTACAGGGAACAGCGACTGTTAATGCAATTATCCAGGAACAAGGGAAGCCAGCCAACCACTATGTGCCTCTACAAATGAGAAACAACCAGCAGCAAGGATATCAAAATTACCGAGGACAGAGGAATAACAACTATAATGCAAACCGTTGGCAGAACGGACCACCACCGGAAAATCCCAATTTACCACCACCACGCTGCCATTTTTGTGGTGAATTTGGACATATTAGGAGATTTTGCAAGGATGCAACTGAGTATGATCAAAGGAAGAAGGAACGTCAAAATCCAATGGCCAACATGGTACAAATCACACCGGTGGAAACACAGACTGCTATAGTCCAAACCCGATCGGGTAAACAACTGCAGCCGACAGTAGAAATATTCAAACCATGGATACGTGAACAACACAAAATGTACAACAAGGCTAGTCAATGGACCACAGCAGAACCACCAGCCTTCCCAGAGCCTATTCCGATAACCCAGCCATCGTTAACAATGGAAGGAACACAACAACGGGAGTCAGCACCAGGAACATCATCAGCAGCAGATACATTACCAACCGTAGACACCTCCGCATCAGTAGAGGCATCAACTTCAACATCGGTGGAGCCTATCAACCAATCTCAACAGGCCTGGGAAATCCTATCTAAGGCATCTATCACTCTGCCTCTGGGTCAACTACTGGCTTTAGTACCTGGAATTCGGCGACAGTTCCAACAACAGTTCAGTCCGGTGCCTTCTTGTATTCCAGCAACAGCAGCAGTTCAACCGGAACCTGATTCTACGATTGATCATTCAGTCCCCTTGATTACAGTTGGTATAAGAATCATAAGATTACGCAGGTACTAATTGATGGAGGCTCTGGTGTTAACATTGCGACTGCGGCATTATGCAAAAGGTTAGGATGGACCGAAATCGAACCAGTTCAATTTTTTGTCAGAATGGCAGATCAATCAAGAGTCCATCCCGTAGGACTTGTGCGGAATGTACCCATCACTTTGTAAGGTACGACCTTTAAAATGACCTTTGTTATACTAGATCTGCCGGAATCCACTTTGGATTACAACCTTCTTTTCGGCCGACCTTGGCTGAAGCATGCGAAGGTAATACATGACTGGTCTGCACAAGAGCTTATGTTTAAAGATGCCAATCGTAGATATGTGGTAAAATTAGATGCTATACAACCTTGCGAGCTACACGCTAGACCGTATTTTGCTGAACCAGTCCATATGCTAGATGGATTGTCAGATGATGAAGAAGAAGAGTTTCAGAAGAATAACGCTGACTTAATTTCCTTAGGGATTGTTGATCTACAGACCGTTGTAGATAATTGGAACGCTTCAGTCTGTACAGTAATACCCATCACAGAAGAAGCTAAGAAGGAAGACACTGTTTGGACACATGATGATGAACTGCAGCAACTCCTTAAACCAACAGACGACACAGAGAAACATCAACAATTCTATGTCCCCGAAGATCAGCTGATCACTTACAATTTAGGAGATGAAAATCATCCGTGTCCTGTGAAGATAAAGCAAAACTTACCGGACACATTTCAAGCAGGTTTAATCCAACTACTCTGAGAATTCACCGATGTCTTTGCATGGGACTACAAAGATATGAAAGGATTGGACCCCCGCATCTACCAGCACAGGGTCGTGCTGAAGCCAGAAGCAAGACCAATAAAGCAAACTAGCTACCGGATGAATCCCCATTATGCATCTCAGGTAAAGGCAGAACTTGATAGGTTATTAAAAGTCGGATTCATCGTGCCAGTAGAGCATGCTGAATGGATCTCTCCGATTGTGATTGTGCCAAAGAAAAACAAGCAATTGAGAATCTGTGTAGATTACCGGAAATTAAATGCAGTAACCGTACCGGATCCCTTTCCAATCCCCTTTTTGGATACCATGCTTGATAGAGTAGCAAGCCACGAGATGTATTCATTCCTAGATGGATACAGTGGCTACAACCAAGTGAGAATGGCCGAAGAAGATATACCAAAAACTGCATTTATTACCAACTAGGGTGTCTTTGCTTGTACGGTAATGTGGTTTGGATTGAGAAACGCACCAAGCACATTTCCAAGATGTATGCAAGAGATATTTTCTCCTTATCTCACGTCCTTTATGCAAGTATATCTCGATGATTTCTCAATTTTAGGTAAGATGATAGCACACCTGTTCCATTTACGGTGTTGCTTTAAAAAATGCAAAGAGTATAGACTCTGTTTAAATCCAAACAAATCTGTGTTTGCGGTTTCATGTGGCAAGTTACTTGGCCACATTGTATCTGCACAAGGTATCCAAGTTGATCCAGATAAAATTTCAGCAGTACTAGAAGCTCCGGTGCCCGCTACTCCAAAAGAAGTCATGCGCTTTATGGGCCAAGTACGGTGGCATGGAAGGCACTTACGGTGGCTTGCTCATTTGGCAATACCCCTGAACAAGCTAATCACCAAGACTCCTCGACAATTTGAATGGACCTAGGAATGCTAGATAGCATTTGATCGGTTAAAGCATTTATTAACACAAGTTCCTATCTTACAACCGCCGGACTGGTGTTGAAGCTCATAGTCAAGGACAAAGCATGGAAGCACATCAAAAGGTGGACACACAAGGAAAGGGAGCAAGTAGGGAGCTCCAAGAAGTGTATGTCAAATTTTCAGAAGAATCCCCTACGAAAATAGTGATTTTCATCACTAAAAACCATTGTAAATACCATTATCTATTTTTAGTAACTCCATTTTGTTCAAGCCGAGGAGTCCTCAAGCTTGAGGAGTATTAAAAGTACCATCGTACCAATTTTCATAATTTTTAGACTTCGTTTGAGCCCTCAAATAAGCCCTGGAACCTAATTTTTAACTAGGCCGGACACTAGGTCTGGACAGGGCCAAAACTAGTCAAAAAACTATAAAAAGAGCTAGAGAGCTCATTTTTGGGGTTAGCTGGAGAGAGAATAGAGCTTTTGTAAGAGAACTCTTTGCAATCTAAGCTTTCCATTGTTCCTCTCTTTGATCTTACTTTGTGCGCGTGTGTGTGTATGTGTGTGTATGATTGTGTACTTTCACTCACGCACTTGTGCCTTCACTTGCTCATGGTCTTCATACCGGTCCTCACATCTCCGCGGATTGACAAGTAAAGGAGGTGGTGCTTACGCTTGAGCTACACCAAATTTTGGCGCCGTTGCCGGGGAGAGAGCTTCGAGGACGAGCGTTGTGATGGTAAGATCGTAGATTTGCGACGTTGGAAGGTAAAAAAACTGTCATTTCAGTTCAATTTCTGTTTTTTCCTCTTCATCTTCATCATCATCATCATCTCCACCTTCTTCCATCTTCTTCTTCATAGAAAATTCTTGTTTTTTAGTGCATTTTCACCATCTTCATACCATTTTTCATGCATTATTGTGTGGGAAGGAGTTAGGAGAAGCAAGGGAGAGCAAGCGCTGTGTTTTTTTAATGAATTTCTGCTCATACGGAGCTCGCCATAGCCGGCGCTCAGAAATTTGAATTTCCCACCAAAAAACACGATTCTGTGATGAAAATCGCGATTCTGTGAAAATTCAAAATTTTTTGAAAAATCACGATTTTCTGTTTTCCCGCCTAAATGTTGGCTGAAAAAATCACGATCCTGTGGTCATTCTCAGAATCACGATTCTGTGAGTGTGCTCAAAATCGCGATTCTCACAAATCACGATTTTCAGTCAAAAAACACGATTTTGAGAAAACACGATTCCCTACTCAAAATCGCGATTCTCACAAATCACGATTTTCAACAAAAAACACGATTTTGTGAATCACGATTCTCTGAGTCAAAATCGCGATTTTCATAAACACGATTTTGTGCTCAACATCGCGATTTTCATGTCAAAAAACACGATTCTCTAAAACACGATTCTGTGCTCAACATCGCGATTTTCATAAACACGATTTTGTGCTCAACATCGCGATTTTCTAAAACACGATTCTGTGCTCAACATCGCGATTTTCATGCCAAAAACACGATTCTCAGAAAATACGATTTTCAGTGGGCTCAAAATCGCGATTCTCACAAATCACAATTTTCAGCAAAAAACACGATTTTGTGAATCACGATTTTGTGATCAAAATCGCGATTTTCATAAACACGATTTTGTGCTCAACATCGCGATTTTCATGCCAAAAACACGATTCTGAGAAAATACGATTTTCAGCGGGCTCAAAATCGCGATTCTCACAAATCACGATTTTCAGCAAAAAACACGACTTTGTGAATCACGATTCTCTGAGTCAAAATTGCGATTTTCATAAACACGATTTTGTGCTCAACATCGCGATTTTCATGTCAAAAAACACGATTCTCTAAAACACGATTCTGTGCTCAAAATCGCGATTTTCATAAACACGATTTTGTGCTCAACATCGCGATTTTCATGTCAAAAAACACGATTTTGTGATCAAAATCGCGATTTTCAGAAACACGATTTTGTGATCAAAATCGCGATTTCCAAAACACGATTTTCTACTCAAAATCGCGATTTTCAAAACACGATTTTGTGAAAACACGATTTTGTGAACACGATTCTCAAGGTACAAAATCACGATTTTTTCAAAAGGTCCTGTTTGCCTGTTTTGACCCCAGGAGCCTGATTTGACATAACTTTTTCATCCAAAGTCCATTTTTTGAGCTCTATAGCTCGTTGGAAAGCTCGTTTCGAATCCTACATGACCTCAACTGTTTTTTATAAGAATAATGCGCAGATTTTCAGATAGGATAATTTGAAGTTGGGCATCAAGTGGGACTAGGAAACCAAGGGGGCTCCAAAGAATTTTGAACCATACCAAAGGGAAAATTTGGACTCTTGACTAAAGCTTATGAACCTGAGATCTGGTAAACACTTAGGCAAGGATAAACAAAGCATTAGATCTTCTGAGGCTAGTGTCAACCATACATCCAAGTCTTGGGCACAACAACTAAGTGGTCATCTTTTACTAAGTTCAGACACAAGTGATTCAGAAATGTCTTTTAGCATGGGAAAACCTGCAGGTGGCTCAGGGACTGCCCATCTACAAACACCAGAAGGTCCCTATAAGACACAGTTGGAATATATTCGGACCAACCAATTAGGTGCTCGCATCTATGAGGATGGTCTGAGGCGATCAGTGGTCCAACTCAAAAATCCAGATCAATCCTTTGGACTTGAACACCCGGTGGTCAAGTTCGAAGAGGGTTCATACATTGATAAGGAAGGAACCATGTATGTGGTCACCAACCTACCAGATAGGACGGATGAGTTTGGAAATGTCATTCCTGAGAATGAAATAGGAGAGCTAGAACAAGGAAATGTAGGACAAGGACCCCAGACTCCTAGAGGTAAGTCAGTTTTGACCCGAGTGATCACTCCGGACTGGATCCCTCAAGACAACAAAAACATAGAACTATTTATGAATAGAGAAACAGAGGAAGCCTTTTGGAGATTCAAGCCAGATCAACCTAGCCAATTGGGCATAGTTATCATCTATGAATTCAAAGATCCTGAGATACCAGGCAAAGTTGTCTACCTGGATAACACATCAGAGAAGATATTCTTGGTAACAGAACATGATAGACATGCATATACTTGGAAGAATGAATTGATTTTCCCCCCACCAAGATCCAATGTTTCCCATGGCCTCCAAGGTGTAGGATCTTCCCACGCTCATGAAGCCCAGAGAGAAAGAACTAGAGAGAGACCTGAGCTAAGTTTTGCACACACCGTGGGCAGGAATAGATCAGGATTTGAAAATGAAAGACCTGAAAGAGAGAGACATCAAGCACATAGGCAAAAAAGAGATGAACATGATTTTCCATTGCCTAGACCCCGAGAGCACCCAAGAACCCTTAGACCCACTCAAGTGATCAAGGCAATGAAGAATTATTTTGACGGGTCAGGAGATCCTTATGATCATGTGGCCGAGTTCAAACAAGTGTTAAGAGCTGAACAGGTTGAGGATTTATTCACCCAATACGAGGCATTTGGTTTGACTCTTAAGGGCACTGCCTTGGCTTGGTTTCAACCATTGAGTAGTCGCAACTATCGCGATATAGGTCAACTGCTAGACGAATTCATTGTAGAATTTTCCAAGAGTGGTATCAGGCATAACACATCATCCTTGATCCACAGTTTCAAGCAGACACCCCAAGAAACAGTGCGACTAGCAGGAAGGAGGTTCAGACAGTACCTAGAAAGATGCCCTGCTCCCGAGTTACCCACACCAGCCAAACAAGTGGCTTTGTTCTTAGATGGCTTACTGAGCACAAAGTTAAGATCATATGTATATTTGAAAGAGCCGAGATCCATAGAAGAGTGCGTGCGGACATGCATTGACATAGAAGATAACTTGGGTGAGGAGTTAGGATTATCCAAAATCTATAAGGATTCAGATAGTTCTACTAGTCATACTTCAAAAATCTCCACGGAAATAGAGGAGATAGCTGAGCAAGTTGCCAAGAAGCTGGGAGTCCAAAATAAACAAACACAGAGAGTCACTCCAGTGAATCGGTGTTATACTTGTGGGGGCGACCACATGGCTAATGTATGCGCAATGAAAAACCAAAACATTAGGGAAAGGAATGCTTCATATTGCACTATTGAGAGAAAATACACAAACCACACGGCTCAGGATTGTCCCTACAATAGGCAGGCTGTTAGACAGAATTATCAGCAACCTTACCCACAAGGTAGGTATCAGAACCAATACCAACAGCCATATTATAGACCACAACAGCAATATCAGGTACTATATAGGCCACAACTTGTCTTGGGAAACCAACCTCTAGCTCCAGCCAACGTGATTCCAGTCAAATATGCGGTGGGAGAGGAAAATCCAAATAGAGCATTGGTGCCCCTAACCCCATTGATACTAGATAATGATTCTCATGCTCATAGTTCAGACTACTCCCATGAAGGTAGTCCACATGCGTATTACACAGAGTCACCTGAACATAGTGAGATTTACTCGTATCAATATGAGGTACCACCTATGAAGCAAAATTGGGAGCTAGAATACTCCAATGTCATGTACACAAATCCTAACCCTAGGCCCCAATTGAGACAAATGAGACCACAAGCCCCTAGAGGATCTTGTTTTAGATGTCAAGGTGATCATTTCCTTCGTGACTGTCCCCACCCATCATCTCCGAGTCAAGGACAGGCTATCACAATACAGGCTTTTTGCTCTGATTGTGGCAAAGACCATCTCCCTAGAGATTGTCCAAGAAATCCCTCCAGCGCACCCAAGATTACACCCATTAATGTGGTAGCCTTAGTGGCGGATTCAAGTTCAAGTAGCAGTAATGTGGCACCTATACAGGCAGTTACTAGGGCACAAGCATTAAAACAGGATAAACCAGTAGAACAATCAGAGTCGAGTGAATCGGGAGAGCCTAGTAAGAGGAAAACAAGAACATGGAAGGATACCAGAGAGAAGGCCAATCGCAAGTGGAATAAAAAGTTATCGGAACTAGAAGAAAGCTTAAAAGAAGCAAAAACAAAAATAGAAGACATTGCATCTCAAAGCCCCTCGCATGCCGAAACTCCATCCACTCCACCTCATCCCACCCCACCACCCATTGTAAATAGACCACAACCAGGGTCTGTTCTTGTAGATCCAACCCCAGAAGGCTTGGACATGATGTTCAAGGCCTACCAGGCTCGACTTCAAGAAGGGCCTACAGCTGCAAACCTAGACAAGAGTTACCCTAGAGCAGATTTAGAGATTGAACGGATGAAAATGTGCATGAAAATGGTAGAACAAGCTCAAGCTATACTTGAGACTAGTCAAAAGTTCAATCAGACAAACTCTGTCAAAGGGGATTTGCATTTCCAGGGCTTACTAGAACGATTAGAGCAGTTGGTAAACAAACCACAAGTTTCTTTACCTCCACAGGCTCAACCAGTTATTGAAAGAGGAAGCTCACCACCAATGGGAGCTTACGTTCCTAATTCCACGGATCCAGGAATACCTCCTTCAATTCAACAGTACTCTCAAGAATTCTTGCGGGAAATACAAGAAGAGAAATGGGCCAAGGAGAAGGGTAATTCCCCTCCTATTCCTGAGATTGATGATCTTCATGGTCAATTTCCCCAAGACATTCCATCTATTTACGGAGATGAAGCAGAACAACAAGAAGACGAAAGGTTAGATTTTGAATCTAATACCTTAGAAGAACTGCCTCAATTTCCAGGCCCATGGGAATCTGAATCTCTCCAGATTAGAGCTCCCACAATACTAGTAAGAAATGAAGACTCAGTGGTTCCAAGGAACACGGATGTCGTGAAGAACACTAAGGTTCAGTGTCATCTCACTGTAGAAGAGCTGCTCAAAGCAAAACCTGAGCTTTGGAATCATGTGAAGGATCAGGTTCCAGAACTTGATTCCAACATGCCAAAAGCAGGCTCCAAGCAAAGGGTACCAGAGATACCTCTAGACAAAATAGGGTACATGTGTGAGGGTGAAGAAGGTAATACTTATCTTCCAATCACCTACCAAGGTTACACAACCAAAGCAATCATAGATTCAGGTGCTGGTGTTGCTATTGCGACCACCTCCTTGTGGAAGCAATGGGGCAAGCCCACATTAAGACCAACTAGAATGAAGCTTCAAATGGCTGATGGTCATTTTGAAAGACCTCTAGGATTGCTAGAAGGGATCACTCTAACCACTTGTGGTGTAGAGTTTGAGCACACATTTGCTATATGTGACTTTGAGAAAAATAATGTCTATGAGATGATCCTAGGAAGACCCTTCCTACGACAATTGCAAATAGTACAGGATTGGGGAACTAACTCCTTGTACTTACAGCACTTAGGGGTCACCACCAAGGTCAATTTGAAGGATTACACCTTCAGAGATGTACCACCCCTACAGTGGAATTCTATCCACAAAGCGAAAGAAGATTCCATCTCTGTGCATTCTGAAAGTTCACCTGATCCATCATGGCTGCATGAAGATACTCATTTGTGGATGTGCAAGGTCGCAAAGGAAGAGGAAAAAACGTTTAAAGGCAAGAGAAGAAGGAACTTTGCTAAGAGATAGACCAGTTAGAGACCCAGCCTACACACCGATGATCTTTCCAGATGAGGAGTTTGAGCCTCATGGCTGGCAAGAAATCTTAGCCACCATGGACATTGCTGTCAATGAGGAACAATGGACACCTCATTGTGATGAGGAGGGTTATGATATCTCAGTGTTCATGTGTCAACCCTTGCTAGAAGAATGTGACCCTAGTGATGTCATAGAAGAAGAAGAGAATGACGATGATCTGGAGTCTATTGTGATGGATAGTTGCTTTAACTGAGAGCAAAACTATCTAGAAGATATAGGAGTGTTCACCCAGAAAGAAGAAGAACCTCTCACAAGTATTAAAACAGTAAACTCAAAGGATGGAAGTGAGAGTAGTCAAAAGAAAAAGAAAAGAAAAGCAGTGAAACAAGAAGAGGAGGAATCATTGTTTGAAGTACCAGAAAACTTCAAGAAATATGAAGTTGACGACCGCAAAATTTTGGTACGAATGCCTAAGAGAGAGGCCATCATAGGAGAATCATATGATAATAAAGAAAAGACCAAGAAGATTGTAGTGACCATTGAAGAGAACGAAGAGAGATGCACATATATAGGAGATGACCTAAGTGCAAGAGAAGAAATGAAGCTCATAGCTCTATTAAGGGAATATAGGGATGTGTTTGCATGGCACTATAGAGACTTGAAAGGGGTAGATCCAAGAATTTGCTCTCATACTATCCCGATGACTGCTGATGCTAAGCCCACCAAACAGAAGCCCTACACATATAATGATACCTATGCAGCCAAAATAAAAGAAGAAATTGATAGGTTGATTGAAGCTGGATTCATCTATGAGATTGAGCATACCGAATGGGTGTCCCCCATTGTTGTGGTACCCAAGAAGAACGGGAAGTTACGAGTGTGTATTAACCTTAAAAAAGTTAATGCCGCTACGATTAGAGATAGTTATCCACTTCCAATCACAGAACACCTATTGGAGCGTGTTGCAGGCAAGGAAGTTTATAGCTTCCTTGATGGATTTTCAGGTTACAATCAAGTAGCCATTGCCCCAGAAGATCAACACAAAACAGCTTTTGCTACAGAGTGGGGAATCTTTGCATTTCGTGTGATGCCATTTGGGCTCACCAATGCACCTGCAACATTCCAAAGGCTCATGTGTCATGTCTTCAAAGAGTTCTTGCGAAAGATCTTAGAAGTGTATGTGGATGATTTATGTGCTCATTCCCAAGAAAGAAGGTTTCACATCCCTGAGCTCAGACAAATCTTCAACAAGTGTAGAGAATATCGAGTGTGTCTGAACCCAGAAAAGTGTGTGTTTATGGTGCGTCAAGGTAAAATCTTAGGTCATATTGTTTCTAAGAATGGAATCTCAACAGATGAAGATAAGGTACGGGCCATAGCGGAGCTACCAAGGCCAAGGAATATTAAAGAGGTACAAGCCTTTATGGGCCATTGTGGATACTACCGTAGGTTTATCCACATGTACGCGATCATAGCTAGACCCCTTTATGCCTTGTTGTCTAATTCTGAGTGGAACGATGAATGCGAGAATTCTTTCAACGAACTGAAGAAACGTTTGTGCACGGCACCAATACTCACCACTCCTGATTGGAATAAACCCTTCCATGTCCATGTGGATGCATCCAATCATGCCATAGGATGTGTGCTAGCACAACCCACAAGTGAAGGAAACTTAGATTTGCCCATAGCATATGCTAGTAGACAGCTCACTGCAGCTGAACGGAACTATACCACAACTGAGCGAGAGGGCTTAGGCATGGTATATGCTGTGAAGAAGTTTAGACACTATTTATTGGCCAACAAGTTCAAGTTTTTCACTGATCATCAAGCTTTGTTATATTTGGTCAATAAACCTTGCAATACTAGACGCTTAGTAAGATGGTTCCTCTTACTAATGGAATATGACTTTGAAGTTGTTGTCAGGAAAGGTAGAACCCACCTTCGGGCAGATCACCTTTCTCGCATTACTTCAGAAGAGTCACCGCAAGGAGTGTCTGACGAATTACTCGATGCTTATCTGTTCAATTTAGAAGTTGTTCCTAAATGGGCAAATAAGTTGGTACCAGTCCTAACCTTTGGCCCTGTGAATAAGAACGTGAAAACATCACAAGAAGAAATTGTAAAATCACAAAAATATCACATATTAGCAGGAAGCATGTACAAACAAGATACTGAGGGTGTATTAGCTTGTTGTGTGGAGGATGATGAACATAGTAGTTGGTTGCAACAGGCCCATGAAGGAATGCTAGGAAATCACTATTCTAAACAACGAACATTGCAGAATCTAAAGCGTTTAGGAGTGTATTGGCCTAGCATGGACAAAGAAATACATGAGTGGATTAAGAATTGTCCAAGGTGCAGAGAGAGACCCCCCGTGGAGCATGCGACCCTTTATCAAGTGTCATTAATTCCAGATTGGAGTGCTCCATTGGTAGAGTTTATGAGATCGGGAAGATTACCCAAAGAGGCTAGTCTAGCAAGAAGACGAAGCATGGAGCAAGAGGCTCAAGGCTACGCCTTAGTAGGGGACAACCTATACCGAAGAGGCAAAGATGGTTACTTAAGACTATGCGTTCATGAATCAGACTATTTAAAGGTCTTAGAGACTGCACACAACGGTGTTGCAGGTGGACATTTTGGTCCTGACCGAGTGATCAAGACCATTCTATTCTCAGGACTTTGGTGGCCCACTCTTCATATGGACGCACATACCTATGTGAAGAAATGTGACACATGCCAACGTGCACAATATCCAGTGAGAAAAGACGAGATGCCCTTGAGGCCAATGATGGGAGGATGTGCATTTTCGAAGTGGGGCATAGACTTCATAGGTCCTATTAACCCCCCAGCTAGAAACTCCCATGCAGAGTAAATCATTGTAGCCACAGATTACCTTACAAAGTGGGTAGAAGTCAAAGCCACAACAAAGAATGATGCTCAGACTACGGCTAAGTTCTTATTCGAGAATGTGTTCACGAGATATGGACTACCAATAGAGTTGGTGAGCGATAGAGGCACACACTTCTTGAATGAAGTCATTGAAAATCTTCTCCAAGAATTCTTGGTGATACATAAGAAATCTGCCCCCTATCACCCACAAGCCAACGGACAAGCCGAGAGTACCAATAAGATCCTCTGTAACGTATTGACAAAACTGGTAAATAATAAACGCTCTGATTGGGACAAACAACTTCATCATGCTGTTTGGGCTTATCGAGTTGCCTACAAAACGGTACTCATCACCACCCCATTTCAGATGGTCTTCGGACAGAACGCTGTGCTACCATTAGATTTCTTAATCCCTGCCTTAAAAGTAGCACAAGAGTATGAGTGGAATGGGCATGAATTGTCCTCTAGGATCTTTGATCTCGAACGCTTGGGTGAGACGAGGCTACGAGCGGCAGCAGGCATCTACGCTGCAAAGAAGAGGCAAAAGGCATACTTTGATGCACACATCAAGGATAAAGGATTGAAAGAGGGAGATCTAGTGTTGGTATACACACTAAAACAACATGCCCGTAAGTTGGAAAAAAGAGGATACGGACCCATGATCATTAATAGAATTTCCACTAGTGGTGCAGTTCAGTTGGCCACGCTAGAAGGAGATATCTTGCCAAACTATATTAGTGGCTGTAGAGTCAAGCTATATCAAGAACCTCTTACTGAGGATATGCTAATGAGACTCAACACTGCTAAGAAGCGAAAAGATGAAGAGTTAAGAGTGAGAGAAGAAGCACAGGTAGAGGCCAGAGAGCGTATTAGGCGAAATAAGTTAAGGCGATTAGGCCTAGAAGTCAACTCAAAAGCCCCAAAATATCACATGGATATGTGTCAAAAGTCAGGCATAGCGACTTCTCAGGTCATTGACCGAAGACCCTTTGTGACCATAGAGATAGGACAAGGGACGGGTGCAAGGATGGTGAAAGCATTGATTGACTCAGGTGCAGCAAGTAGTGCAGTTAGACTTTCCTACTGCCAAGACTTGGGGTTGAACATCAATCCCATAGAAGCTTATCTCATAGGATTGGGAGGTGTGGAAACCCCTTGTTTGGGCGAGGTGGAACTTCCCATCTACCTTCAAGATGTTCCAATGAAAGTCAAAGCGCTAGTATGCCAAGATGAGAACCTTACAGAACCACTTGTCTTAGGTCAAGAATGGATATATGACCATGCAGTTAACTTAAACCTAAGAAGTCAAATTCTTCAAGTTTGGGTACATGAACAATGCATTACATTAGAATTAGAGAACTGCATGCTCCTAAATCATGGCACCACACACTCTCTTAGTTCTTCCAAGACTAATCATATGAAAGAAGATGTTGTATGTGTCAAAAGCTCTATGATGCAGAAGGAGTCAATCGTGGAAGACCAGGTTCGAAGGCGGGTGGATCTTTCTTCTTCTCCAAAGAATCAAGTGGCCACAGTAGTGAGTCCACCACACAAGCAAACACAACCGTTCATGACAACTGCTACATCAAATAGAAAGACACCATTCGATAAAAAAGCAGTTCCGAGCATGAAGTAGAGATGGGTACGCAAAGGAGAGCAACCACCAACCTTGCCCCCACAAATCCCATCCATGCAAACCAACCAGGCCAGAAGACGAAGGAAGCAGCTCAGACAAGCTCAATCACAAGGTATCCAACAAGTTTGGGTGCCTAAGAAGTTAGCTGCAGCTCAACAAGGGCAATTACAGATGTGGGTACCTAAGAAGCTCCTACATCCACAACAACCTTTGTTCTCCCACATGCAAAAGGTTTCAACAAAGAAGCCCAAAAGAGAAAAGGGTAAGAACCACGTACAGAGACCAAAGGAAGATCAAATCAGCTCTTCAACATTAGTAGGAAGACATGCAAAAAGGATATGGGTTTGGAAGCCAAAAGTGCAAGTAGCCTCCACCGAACCAAAGCGTCAACCACACTGGATACCACAGTTCAGAAAGCATCCAAAGAGAAAGACGCCTGAAGTGACCTCTACAGTGCCAAATGATGTTCTAAAAAGGACTCCCATAAGGAGGATTACATCAGTTCGAGACTCAATGGATACCTCCACCAAGGTCGGCATCAACCTCCGCAAATAACATCGAAAGCCTCGAATGAGCAACAACCATGTGCTCCTTGCACAACCCTGTCTTTTGCACCATTCAGGTCATGCATTTCCAAAGTATGCATTAATATAGGGCCACATTACATGGCCGTGCATAGACACACTTGAGAATCCCACGCACAAGAGCACAGTGACATATGTCAAATATTTCTATTGTGCTAACTTTTGTGTTCTTGTTTTGTGATATCCTTGTTCCTCAAAAAAAAAAAAAAAAAAAAAAAAGAGGGAGAAAGAAAAGCGGGAGAGAGCTTGTTCCCAGGTTTGGCTTATGAAACATGAATGAGTCATGCTTAGTTGAAGGTGGAATTGTTGATTACTAGGCATTTATCAATTTGGATAGAAGTGTGTCTCGGCCAGCAGTGAGATTATTGCTGCCTTATCTGGTAGATGACAAGCATTTGACATGAACATGGCATCTACAACTATGATTTTCTCTTACCATGGTAGGAATGAAGAGCTTGAAGGTCCGCAACTTGATTGATGCTTAACTACTTCATGTACCAGAGCATCCAAGGAGATATCTGCAAAGGGTAGTTCTGGAGGAGAAGACTCCTGCATATGGTGAGCTAAAGAGAACATGTGAAACTCAGCTTGGTGTAGTTACCCGATGTTGCTTGCCAAGGAATATAAAGAAATTCAATTCTCAGTATTTGACAAATGTTTCTTTGAAAAGAGGAGAGAGGATCCACAACTCAAACGATCTCATCAGTGGACAAGCAACATGGACATTCATCAACAATGTTCCATCCCAAAGGCCGAGTGTACAACACGAAGAGACAAACATCCATCAACCTTCTCCATGGTAAGTATCTTTACTCTGGAAACACCATAACCATGATAGTTTAGGAAACCTCTTCGTCAGCATACCCTTGAGCACTTAGCTCAAGACCCGCAATTTTTGCACCATACTTCTTCCAATGCATTTTCCAAGTAAGCATGCGTAGGGCTACATTACAAGGCCGTGCATAAGGCACATACTTTTTTCAACCCAGGCACGAACACACTTACCCATCATTCATTATGGGTTATGAGTAGTTGGCATGACTGCTCCCAACATCATCTTTGGATGAGCTAGCGGATGTCATGGGAACAACACCCCTATCTCGGAAGCAAATTGAAGCCAGTAGTTGCTCCAAATCACTCTCGACAACCTCTTTTGAGCAACTTGCAGTTTTGAAAGCTCACAATGACACATTCTTGCTGGAATCCAAAGAACCAGCTCATACAACGGATGGACACCACCTCTCAAAGCACTACATGGAACAGCCCTTCCAACAAGGGTCTGTCAGGGACGACAGACTCGAGAGGGGGGGGAGTGTTGAAGCTCATAGTCAAGGACAAAGCATGGAAGCACATCAAAAGGTGGACACACAAGGAAAGGGAGCAAGTAGGGAGCTCCAAGAAGTGTATGTCAAATTTTCAGAAGAATCCCCTACGAAAATAGTGATTTTCATCACTAAAAACCATTGTAAATACCATTATCTATTTTTAGTAACTCCATTTTGTTCAAGCCGAGGAGTCCTCGAGCTTGAGGAGTATTAAAAGTACCATCGTACCAATTTTCATAATTTTTAGACTTCGTTTGAGCCCTCAAATAAGCCCTGGAACCTAATTTTTAACTAGGCCGGACACTAGGTCTGGACAGGGCCAAAACTAGTCAAAAAACTATAAAAAGAGCTAGAGAGCTCATTTTTGGGGTTAGCTGGAGAGAATTTGGTGTAGCTCAAGCGTAAGCACCACCTCGTTTACTTGTCAATCCGCGGAGATGTGAGGACCGGTATGAAGACCACGAGCAAGTGAAGGCACAAGTGCGTGAGTGAAAGTACACAATCATACACACACATACACACACACGCGCACAAAGTAAGATCAAAGAGAGGAACAATGGAAAGCTTAGATTGCAAAGAGTTCTCTTACAAAAGCTCTATTCTCTCTCCAGCTAACCCCAAAAATGAGCTCTCTAGCTTTTTTTATAGTTTTTTGACTAGTTTTGGCCCTGTCCAGACCTAGTGTCCGGCCTAGTTAAAAATTAGGTTCCAGGGCTTATTTGAGGGCTCAAACGAAGTCTAAAAATTATGAAAATTGGTACGATGGTACTTTTAATACTCCTCAAGCTCGAGGACTCCTCGGCTTGAACAAAATGGAGTTACTAAAAATAGATAATGGTATTTACAATAGTTTTTAGTGATGAAAATCACTATTTTCGTAGGGGATTCTTCTGAAAATTTGACATACACTTCTTGGAGCTCTCTACTTGCTCCCTTTCCTTGTGTGTCCACCTTTTGATGTGCTTCCATGCTTTGTCCTTGACTATGAGCTTCAACAACTGGGATCACCCATTTCATGTATTTGTCGATGCTTCAGATATAGCAATAGGAAGTGTGTTGATGCAACAAATTCATAAATGGTTCAGACCAGTGTATTATGCAAGTCGAAGATTAGCCCCTGCTGAGAAGAATTACTCTGTAACAGAAAGAGAATGTCTAGGGATAGTATATTCGGTCAAGAAATTCAGACATTACTTGCTATGCCGTAAATTCGCATTTCATGTAGATCATGCTGCACTTGTCTATCTAGTTCGGCAACAACATCTAGGTGGTCGATTAGCACGATGGGTGCTACTCTTGCAGGAATTCGACTACGAAGTCATTCACCGGCCAGGCAGTTCACATGCCTTAGCAGATTTCTTATCCCGCTTAGATTTCGGTGAAGCTCCGGTATGTATAGATGACACGACACCCACGATCTATGTGTCAGAAGCAATTAATGAAGATTCTGCAGACCCACCTATCCCATTTTCATATTATGATCAGATATTGAACTTTCTCACTGATGGTTGCCTCTCATTTCAGACTTCTAGGGCAGTACGAAGGAAAATTGTAGTCTTTAGCCGCCGATTCCGGTTAACCGCAGGAGAACTATATTATGTAGATCATACTGGAATCCTACTTTGCTGTATTCCACCACATGAAGTTAACTCAGTTATCATGTTGGCTCACTCGATTCCTTCCGGTGGCCATTTTGCTGCAGACTTAACTCACCAGAAAATTCTGTAGAGTGGTCTCTGGTGGCCAACGATGTACAGAGATATATCATAGTTTGTCAAACAATGTGATACTTGTCAAAGATCTGGACAGCCTTTGCAACGTCATCTTTTTCCTCTGCAACCCATCTTACCATTGGAACCTTTCCAAAAGTGGGGTCTAGATTTTATTGGTCCGATTACACCTCCAGCAGTCTTCAGTAACAACCGTTACATACTGATCTGTACAGACTATGCAACCAGATGGGCAGAAGCCTAGGCTTTACGGTCTGCTACAGTAGTTGCGGTAGCAAAATGTCTACTAACCAATGTCTTTCCACGTTTTGGTTTACCACTGGAAATTGTCTCAGATCAAGGCACTCATTTTGTAAACAATTTAATGAAGGCACTTACACAGTCATTCCAGGTCACACATAAATTTAGTTCTCCTTATTATCCGCATGCTAATGGTTTGGCTGAAAGTACAGACAAATCTCTGCTAAATGTCCTTCGAAAATTGATCATGGAAGCACCGGAAAGATGGGATCAACTGCTACCTGCAGTGTTATGGGCATACCGGACTACATACAAGGTAACAACAGGATTGACACCTTTCAAATTAGCTTATGGATTAGAAGCAATAGCACCAATGGAGATAGTCATACCAAGTTTACGTGTAGCAATCGCTCAGAAACTACTACCGGAAGACTCACTGTCATTTCGGTTGGACACACTCAGAAAGTTAGACGAGCACCGATGGCTCAGTTTTTTAACCATGCACGAAGTCCAACTAAGACAGGCAAGGACGCACGATCGAAACCTGAAGACTCCAGTGTTTTCGGTGGGTCAGCTTGTACTTTTCTATAATGCAAAGTCAAATAGATCCGCAGGCAAATTCAAATTACGGTGGTTCGGCCCTTACAAGATCTCAGAGCAAATCGGTCCAGCAACTTTTCGGTTGACTCCGTTGATAGGAAACCCACTTCCAAAAGAAATCAACAATTTGAAGCTGCGGCCTTATCAACACGCTGCTAGCCCGCATTAAAACATTCGGCGGTGGACCGCATATTTTTGGTTTTTACTTTACTTTTCCTTCTGTTCTTTCTTTTCTTTTTAAATAGCCGCGTTTTTGTCATAAGCCGCCCTCCTTACTAATTACTCGAACATGCACGCCAAATTGAAAGAAGTATCATTCCAACACCGCACAATGATAACCATCACTTCCTACCCCCCCCCACCGTAATGTCTCTACTTAATCTCTTCGGTTGCGCCAAAAATCGCTATTGTGTTTTTGTGTTTGTAATCTGTGCGCGCACTGTGTTTTGTGTATCCGTGTGCTGTGCTCTGTTTTCGTGTGCGCCATGGAAGCATTGGCAAACTACGCAGCTTTCTGTGATGGTATCCCTACCGAGGTAGGAGAATACCTGCGCACCCGAGGGTTGGCCAACTTTGCTGAGCTGCCTTGGCACTCAATGGAAGCCCATCCCTTTTTCGCGCAGATCATACCTGCCATCGCCCAATCCCCCATCACTGAGCCAAAATGGATCTTCCCCTCCCTACCATCTCAAACCGTAGTAACCTTCCAAGCCTTTGCCGAAGCCTTCCGCCTCACTCCACAAGGCCGCAAGAATGGCCCAAGCATTCCCGTAGCCCGCATGACAAAACTCTTTCCCCGCTATTCATCAAACGAGTACGCCATCCTCTGCCACCCTGAACCCGAAAGAACTGCACTCCAGTTCTTAGTCACTATCCTAAACCTCCAGAAACGCACCTACGGCATATCCCGCCCTTTCTACTCCGCCATCGACCTAGCTGCCCAAGAACCCGTCAACATCGCCTCCTTTTTCTTTCACTGTATCCACAAGGAATGTGTAGCCATAGTGAAACAAGTTAATAAAGGAACTACCCCTCGATCTAGATTACCCCACATTATTTCATTTCTCTTTCCGGCCATACTCGCAGCACAACCACCACCACGGGGGCCCGTCCTGAGACATGAGGAGTCTATACAGCTGCTAGAGGATGAGGAAGAAGAAGATGAAGAAGAGCTCAACCAATTATTCCGCCGGAAACGCATCAGGATCAGCTCATCTGAAAGTGAGGCACAAGGCTCAGCCAGAAAGGATAAAGATGATGATAAAGAAGACAAGAAGCAAGAAGAGGAGACATTTCATGATACAGCCACATCAATGCAGAATGAATCGTCGGCTGAGCAACGAGAACAACAAGATCGAACAGAAACAGAAACGACTTCCACCGAAAAAGAATGAGAGCAACAGATAGTGTTGGCAGCAGTCAGGGAACCGAAGGAGCCACAAGACGAAGAGAGTCAGAGTGAAGGGACAGCACAAGCAGACACGGCAGTCAAAGAAGATCTGGCAAGTAGGCCATCTAATTTTTCAAGACATCAAGGAGTTGAGCACACAAGAAGAAAGAGCAAGTAGGGAGCTCAAAGAGGTGTATGACAAATCAATAGAGAAAACCCCTACACAAATAGTGATTTTCATCACTAAAAACCATTGTAAATGTCATTTCGTATTTTGGTAGCTCCATTTTGTGCAAGCCAAGGAGTCCTTGAGCTTGAGGAGCTTTAGAAGTATCTACCTGCCAATTTTCATATTTTTTAGATCTCGTTTGAGCCCTCTGATAAGCCCTGGAACCTAATTTTTAACTAGGCCGGACACTAGGTCTGAACAGGGCCAAAGCTAGTCAAAAACTATAAAAGGAGCTAGAGAGCTCATTTTTGAGGGTGGATTGTAATTGAAACGAACTTGTAAGAGCTTCTTGAAAGTAATCTAAAAACTCCATTGCTACTCACTCTTTGTCTTACTGTGTGTGCGCGTGTGTGTGTATGTGTGTGCATGTTGGTGTGCTTCTCACTCACGCACTTGTGCCTCCACTTGCTCGAGGTCTTCATACCATCCTCACGTCTTCCCGGATTGACATTAAAGGAGGTGCTACTCATCACTGAGCTACACCAAATTTTGGCGCCGTTGCCGGGGATCGAGCTTTGAGGACGAGCGTGTGATGGTAAGACGTAGAGTTGACGCGTTGGAGTTGTAGGTATTTTCTTCACTCTCATCGATTTTCTTTTACTTTCTTCACCATCCTCATCACCATCGTCATTGTCACCATCTCCCACCTCCATCTCCATCATCGCGAAAATTTCTGTTTTTTGATCATATCACCATCTCCACCTCATTTCCCTCATTTCCCTTGTGAGAGAGAGCAAGAGAGCGAAATTGTGTGTGCTGTTTTTGCATGTTTTCTGAGCTGTGTTGCAGGTACAGGCTGTATCACCATCCCCAGCACGCTGCGCAGGTACGGAATTCGAAGTAACTGTCTGTGTGTCGCCGGGTTCTGTCAATCGCGACCGACAGAAAAGTTGGTCTATTTGCTAAACAAAGTGCATATCCATGACCTACAGGCCTAGAGCTTCCCAAAAATGTGTTTAGTTTTTTGAAATTCCACAGATTTCTGTCAATCGCGATCGACACGTCAATCGCGATCGACAAACCACGACGGACAGACCTGTCAATCGCGATCGACACATCAATCGCGACCGACAGGGTCAACGACCGACACAGTCAACGATCGACATGGTCAACGACGGTTTGACCACGATCGACAGAGCCTACGCGTGACACGTGTCAATCGCGATCGAGCCATCAATCGCGACCGACACAGTCAACGACTGTTTGACCACGACGGACAGACCTCGCGACCGACCTGTCAATCGCGATCGACTCATCAATCGCGATCGACACAGTCAACGACTGTTTGACCACGACGGACAGACCTCGCGACCGACCTGTCAATCGCGATTGACTCATCAATCGCGACCGACAGAGTCAACGACTGTTTGACCACGACTGATTGACTTTTCGGAGCTCCTGTCAATCGCGATCGACACGTCAATCGCGACTGACAGCCACGACGGACCTGTCAATTGCGATCGACACGTCGATCGCGACTGACCTGTCAATCGCGACCGACAGACCTTGCGAACACGTTAGAAGGGCAAATTAGGTCAAATTTTTGGGGAAAAAATAGTGGTCTCAATTTTTGCTAAGTGTGGGGCAAACATTAGGGTATAGTATTGCATCGCGAGGCCGTGCCACAAGCAACTCGAGAATTCCTGTTTACCTGTTAGCCTGTTTTGGATCCTGTTTTAACTCCGAAACCCTGAACGGTCATAACTTTTTCATACGAAATCCATTTTTTGAGCTCTAGGGCTTGTCAGAAAGCTCGTGGCATATACTACACGCCCTCAACTGTTTTTTATAAGAATAATGCATTGGTTTTCAGATAGGTTATTGTGAAGTGACCATACCCAGGAGGAACAAAATTCAGGGATCCCTAGAATTATTTCCCAAAAAAGTCCTAGTGCAAAGTGGTGAAGTGTCACATGAATGAAAGTGATTGGTTCTGTCTTTTGAATTTAAGTCCTGAGCTAATCTTGGACCTTTTACAGGTCCTTTGAGAGCATCGAAGGGTACGCAAAGCAAGAGTAACGCGTCCTGGGCACGCCAGGGCAACAACACAAGGAAAGGACTTCAAGGTTGGAAAACCCGCAACACCCTCTGTCAATTCTTAGTTTAGGCTAAGTGCGGGTAGTGTTAGAAGTAATTCCAGGCAACGATAGGCACGAGATAAATCGAAGACAATCTAAGAAATCAAGTGCAAGTAGGGAGATAACCTGTGTGTGTGGACGACAACCTTAAAGGAAAGGGACCTAACGTGAAACGACCAAACTAAAGTGCGAAATTAAACTCAAGTATTCCTAAAGACGTGATATCAGACAAGAGTATAAACACAATAATCAACATAAAAAGGGAATTAAGTAATTGATACAAGAATTCAGAAACGTGGTTGTACCTGGGACAAATTGGGTTAATCAGTTAGGCATATGAACCTGAGATCAGGGCGACATCTAGTGAGGGAGAGACAAAGCCTTAGGTCTTCAGAGGCTAGTGTTAATCACACTGCTAGGTCTTGGGCCCAGCAGTTGAGCCACCACTCGTACTACCCTAGCTCTGAGACCAGTGAGTCAGAGATGTCTCAAGGCATGGACAGACCTACGGGAAGTTCAGGAGTGCCTTACTTGTACAGGGTAGAAGGCCCTTACAAAACACAGCTGGAATACCTTAGGACCAACCGATTAGGTGCTAGCATCTATGAGGACGGCTTAGGAAGATCTGTGGTACAGATTAAGAATCCTGATCAATCCATTGGACTAGAGCACCCAGCAGTCAAATTTGAAAACGGTGCATACCTGGACAAGGAAGGAACCATATACGTAGTCACCAGTCACCCAGATAGGACAGATGAATTTGGAAATGTAATCTCTGAAGCGGACTTAGGTGACCTAGAACAAGGAAAATGGGTGCAGAACCTAGAACCCCTCGAGGTAAATCGGTTCTCACTAGGATTATCACACCGGAGTGGATTCCCCAGGATAATAAGAGCATAGAGTTGCTCCTCAATCGAGAGACTGACGAAGCCTTTTGGAGGTACAAACCTGATCGGCCAACTGATATAGGAGCAATCATGATCTATGAGTTTAAAGATCCTGATAGCCCAGGTAGAGTGACCTACTTAGATCACTCTTCGGAGAGGATCTTTGTGGTGACAGAACATGATAGGCATGCTTACACTTGGAAGGGTGAATTCATTTTCCCCCAACCAAGATCGAATGTATCCTATGGTCACCCTGGAGCTGGAACATCCCAAGCTCATGGAACTCAAAGAGACAGAAGTCGAGATAGACCAGAAGTAAGCTTTGCCACCCCAGTGGGTAGAGAAAGAACAAGAACGGAAACGAATAGAACAGAGCCTGAGATACTTAGAGCTCACAGGAATCAAAGACATGCGGATGAGTTCCCTCTACCACGACCCAGAGAGCACACAAGGACTTTGAGACCAACACAGTTAGTTAAGTCCATGAAAAATTACTTTGATGGCACAGGAGATCCATACGATCATGTGGCGGAGTTCAAGCAAGTCTTGAGAGCTGAACAAGTGGAGGATCTATTCACGCAGTACAATGCCTTCGGTCTAACCCTTAGGAACACAGCACTTACATGGTTTCAGCCATTGGATGAGCGACAGTTCAGGAGCATAGACCAAATCCTAGAGGCTTTCATCGTAGAGTTCTCTAAGAGTGGCATAAGACACAATACCTCCTCACTGATTCACAGCTTCAAGCAAACCCCTCAAGAGACCGTGAGACTGGCAGGAAGAAGATTTAGGCAATATCTTGAAAGATGCCCTGTTTCGGAGCTACCTAAACCAGCTTAACAAGTAGCCTTATTCTTGGATGGATTGCTGAGTACGAAATTGAGATCCTATGTGTATCTGAAAGACCCTAGGACTATAGAAGAGTGTGTACGCATGTGCATTGACATTGAAGATAACCTAGGGGAAGAACTAGAGCTTTCCAAAATCTACAAGGATTCAGATAGTGCATCTAGTCATTCTTCCACGCAATCCACATCAATTGAGGAACTCGCAGAGAAAGTGGCCCAAAAACTAGGCGTCTCTAGCAAACAAATTCCGAGATTTGCCCCTGTGAAGAGATGCTACACTTGCGGTGGCGACCACATGGCTAATGTATGTCCCATTATGGCTCAACCCCAAGTAAATCCTAGTAGCCAGTACTGCACTATCGAACGAAAATACACAAATCACACAGCACAAGACTGCCCATACAACAACCAAGCAGTTAGGCAAACCTACCCTCAGACATACCCTCAACAAGGTAGATACCAGAACCAATACCAACCACAACAGCATGCTAGGCCTCAACAAACCTACCAACCACAATACCAAGCCCAGCAAAGGCCTCAGCCTGTGTTAGCCCAACAACCTCCAGCTCCATCCAACTTGATCCCTGTAAAGTATGCAGCTGCAGAAGAAAACCTAAATAGAGCTATAGTCCCCGTAACACCATTGCTTTCAGAAAGTGATCCCAGTGACCATAGCTTCGATTCTACACATGTTGAGAGTCCCCAGGCTTACTTCATGCAGTCTCCTGAACATGGTGAGTCTTACTATAGTGAAGAGCCAAATGAGCCTAGTTGGGAGTCCAACTACACAAACATCATGTATACAAACCCCAACCCTCGACCCCAACCTAGGCAGGTAAGACCCCCATTCCCTAGAGGACCATGTTACAGATGTCAGGGAGATCACCTCATTCGTGACTGTCCCTTGCCTCCACCTACCCAACCCCAGTCAGTAACGATCCAAGGCTATTGTCAGGAGTGTGGAAAGGAGCATCTCTTACGGGATTGTCCTAAGAATCCCAACAATATGCCAAAAATCACTCCTATAAACGTTATTGGGTTAGTGGTAGACTCCACAGGGAGTGTGACTTCCACTGCACCAGTGCAAGTGGTCACGAGAGCTCAAGCATTGCAGCAAAACCAAGCTGTAGATCAAGATCAGGGAAAGAGCCCAGAAGTCAGTGAAACGGAGAGCATAACCAAGAAGAGAACTAGAGCTTGGAGAGATAGTCGGGAAAGAATGAAAAGACAATGGGCTAAAAAGATGAGTGAACTTGAGGAAAGCATAAAAGAAACCAAAGCCAAGATAACTGAACTAACATCTCAAACTCCCTCTCACACTACCCCACCACCACCATTCCCATTGCCATCCGACCCGCCACCTTCCAACCCACCTCATACAATTCCACCACCCCCTAGAGCAGGATCAGTATTAGCTGATCCCACTCCTGAAGATATAGACATGATGCTTAAAGCATATCAGGCCAGAATCCAAGAAGGGCCAAATGTAACGGATCATGACAAGTGCTACCCTAGGGCTGACCTAGAGATAGAAAGAACCAAGCTTTGCGCGAAAATGGTCGCATTGGCTCAGACTATGTTTGAAGCTAGTCGCCTTTTCAATTACTCGGGCTCAGCCAAGACGCAATTACACTTGGATGGACTTCTAGAGAAGTTAGAGGGCATAATTGCAAGATCTGCCAAGGAAGAAAAAAATCAAGAAAGAAATAAAGCAAGCAAAAACATGACTCATCCCCCATTGGAAGTTTATGTGCCCAATTCCACGGAACCAGACAACCCCTCCTCCTTAGAAAGAATAGAGAGGCTAATTGCACAATCAGAAAAGGAACCTGCCCCTCAAAGAAAGGAAAGGGCAAGAGAACGGATAAGCCAGCCTCTTCAGGAAGCCCATGTGCCTCCTCAAGAAGCTTATCTTTCCCCCCAAAAGGCAGATGAGCCTCCCTCGAAAGCTCACGTACCTCCACAGGTTGCCTACATTCCTTCTCAGGGAGCATATGAGCCTGTTCGGAAAAGTAATAGAATAAGTAACCCTCCCCAGGAAGCTTGTGCTCCAGCCATCTATGAGAACGAGGAGAGAGCCAACGATAGAATAAGCCCTCCTTCCCAGGTTGCTTATGCGCCTAATTCTACGGAGCCAGACACTTCTTCTTCTATGAATCGGTTTGCACCAGACTTCCTACGAGAGATTCAAGAAGACAAATGGGATAACGAAAGTGAAGTCGCCCCTCCCTTTGAACTTGTGGATGATGCACACGACCAATTCCCACAAGACATCCCATCTATTTACGGGGAACATGAGAGTACTCAGTCTCACGAGAGATTGGACTTTGAATCCAATTCCATACAAGAGCTACCCCATTTCACAGGCCCATGGGAAGCAAAGTCCACGTGTATGAGAGCACCCACAGTCATGGTAAGAAACGAAGATTCAGTCATACCTAGGAACACAGAGGTAGTGAAAAACACAAAAGTGCAGTGCAATCTCAAGTTAGAAGAGCTACTCAAGGTTAGACCTGAATTATGGAAACATGTAGCCAAACAAGTACCAGAGATAGCAAAACCTCGTTCCCAGGTAGGATCACATAGGACAGTGCCAGAAATACCCTTGGATAAGATAGGAGATATGTGTGAAGGTGAAGAAGGGAACACCTATCTTCCCATTACCTATCAGGAGTACACTACCAAGGCAATTTTGGACTCAGGTGCAGGAGTTGCAATTGCCACCACTTCCCTATGGAAGCGTTGGGGCAAGCCAGCACTCAGGCCAACGAGAATGAAATTGCAGATGGCCGATGGTCATATTGAGAGACCCCTAGGATTGCTAGAAGGAATAACTCTCACCACATGTGGTGTCGAGTTTGAGCATACATTTGCCATATGCGACTTCAGCAAAAATCATGCCTATGAGATGATTTTGGGAAGACCATTTATGCGACAGTTGCAAGTGGTACAGGATTGGGGAACCAACTCCTTGTATTTGCAACACTTGGGTGTTACGACCAAAGTCAATCTCAAGGATTATTCTCATAGAGATGTCCCTCCTATCCAATGGAATCCCATCCATAGAGCCAAAGATGATACAGAATCGGTGCATTCCATAGGGTCTGGATCCTCATGGATGCATGAAGACACTCACTTATGGATGTGCAAGGTAGCAGTAGAAGAAGAGAAGAGAGAGAAAGCCAGAGAGGTAGGTGCGAAAGAAACCCATAGATCAATCCAAGACCCAGCCTATGCACCTGTAGTTTTTCCAGATGAAGAATTTGAACCTCACGGTTGGGCAGAAATTTTAGCAACAATGGACGTAGCCATCAATGAAGAACAATGGACACCTCACTGTGATGAGGATGGCTACGACATTTCAGTCTTCTCCATAGAGCCAATCATGGGAGAGGCAATTCTAGAAGAATGCGAACCTAGCCCTGATGCATTTGAGGATGCAAGTGACTCCGATCTTGAGTCAATCATTATGGACCCACCATTTGCATCAGATGAAGAATACTTCCATGAAGTAGAATTTCAACCCCAGAGGCATGGAGAGCTTACAAATGATGTAAGATTAGCCACACAGGTGACCCCGAAAGAAGAAGGAAAGAAACGAAAGAAGAGAGAAGCCTCACCAGAAGAGGAAGAATCTTTGTTTGAGGTCCCAGAAAATTTTAAGAAGTATGAGATAGATGACAGGAGAGTCATGATAAGAATGCCTAAACGAGAGGCACAATCAGGAGAGGCCTATGATAACAAAGAAACCACCAAGAAAATAGTAGTGGCCTTAGAAGAAGGAGAGGAGAGATGCACGTACATAGGCCATGACCTAACAAAGGAAGAAGAGCATGCGTTGATAGCCTTGCTAAGAGAATACAGAGATGTATTCGCTTGGAGTTACAAGGATTTGAAAGGTGTTGACCCCGATATATGCTCACACACTATCCCCATGACCTCAGATGCTAAACCCTCTAAGCAAAAGCCCTATACTTATAACGATAATTACGCTGCTAAGATCAAAGAAGAGATAGATAGATTGGTCGAAGCTGGATTTATCTATGAAATTGAGCACACTGAATGGGTATCCCCCATCGTAGTGGTGCCCAAGAAGAATGGCAAGCTGCGTGTGTGCATTAACTTGAAAAAGGTTAATGCAGCCACAATTCGAGATAACTATCCGCTTCCCATCACAGAACATCTCTTAGAAAGAGTGGCAGGCAAGGAAGTGTACAGCTTCCTTGATGGATTTTCAGGCTACAATCAAGTAGCCATAGCCCCAGAGGATCAGCATAAGACAGCCTTTGCCACAGAATGGGGCATTTTTGCTTTTAGAGTAATGCCATTTGGGCTTACCAATGCACCAGCTACCTTCCAGAGGCTGATGTGCCATGTGTTTAAGGAGTTCCTGAGGAAGAGTTTAGAAGTCTACGTTGATGATCTTTGTGCTCATTCCAACATTAGACAAACCCATATCCCTGAACTCAGACAAATCTTTGACAAATGTAGAGAATATCAAGTTTGCCTGAACCCAGAAAAGTGCGTTTTTATGGTCAGGCAAGGCAAGATTCTAGGACACATAGTGTCAAAGAATGGCATATCTACCGACGAAGAAAAAGTGAGAGCCATAGCAGAGCTACCTAGGCCAAAGAATGTCAAGGAAGTACAAGCTTTCATGGGGCATTGTGGTTATTACCGACGATTTATACACATGTATGCTGTCATTGCAAAGCCCATGTACGGGCTTTTGACTAACTTTGAGTGGACGGATGAATGTGAGAATTCCTTCCAGGAACTGAAACGAAGATTATGTTCAGCACCAATCTTAACCACACCAGATTGGAATAAGCCATTCCATGTTCACGTGGATGCATCCAATTATGCTATTGGATGTGTACTCGCACAACCTACTGGCGAAGGTAATATGGATCTTCCAATTGCCTATGCCAGTAGACAATTGAATGCAGCTGAACGAAATTATACCACTACAGAGAGAGAAGGCTTAGGCATGGTATATGCAGTCAAGAAATTTAGACACTATTTGCTTGCAAATAAGTTTAAATTTTTTACTGATCACCAAGCATTGTTATACCTCGTGAACAAGCCATGTAATACAGGAAGATTAGTAAGATGGTTTCTCTTACTAATGGAATATGATTTCGAGGTTGTGGTAAGGAAAGGGAGGACTCATTTGAGAGCTGACCATCTTTCCAGGCTCACATCTGGAGAAGCCCCACAAGGAGTATCAGACGACCTCCCTGATGCTTACTTGTTTAACTTGGAAGTAGTACCGCAGTGGGCTAAGCCGTTGGTACCAGTATTGACATACGGGCCTAACCATCCAGTAGTAAACACAAGGAATAGAGAAGTTGTGAAAGCCCAAAAGTACCACATCATGGCAGGAAGTATGTACAAGCACACGGATCAAGGGATCTTGGCTTGTTGCGTAGAAGAGGATGAGTACGCTAAATGGTTGCAATTAGCACATGTAGGTGCATTAGAGCAACACTACTCAAAGCAACGAACTTTACAGACCCTAAAAAGACTCGGAGTACATTGGCCAACTATGGAAGCGGATGTCCAAAAGTTGTGCAAGGAATGCCCAATCTGTTGCACTAAACCACCTGTGGAACAGGCCACTCTTTATCAAGTATCCATTGTGCCAGATTGGAGTGAACCTCTAGTATCCTTCCTGAGGACAAAAACGTTCCCTCCAGATATGACCTTGGCTAGGAAAAGAAGCTTAGAACAAGAAGCCCAGGATTACTCACTCATTGGTGATAATCTATACAAACGTGGTAAAGATGGTTACCTAAGGCTATGTGTCCATGAAAGTGAATATCTCAAGATCTTGGAAACTGCTCACCAAGGTGTAGCAGGAGGACACTTTGGACCAGATAGGGTGATCAAGGCAATACTATTTGCGGGCTTCTGGTGGCCGACCCTTCACATGGATGCACATACCTATGTGAAACGCTGTGATGTCTGTCAGAGAACTCAATATCCTATACGTAAAGATGAGATGCCACTGAAACCTATGATGGGTGGACGTGCATTCTCTAAGTGGGGAATAGACTTCATAGGTCCTATTAATCCCCCAGCTAAAGGTTCCCATGCAGAATATATCATTGTTGCAACAGACTATCTAACTAAGTGGGTGGAAGTAAAAGCCACAACGAAGAACGATGCTCAAACAACTGCTAAATTCTTGTTTGAGAATGTATTCACAAGATATGGGCTACCTATAGAGCTAGTTAGTGATAGAGGCACTCACTTCTTGAACGAAGTAATTGAAAATTTGCTCCAAGATTTCTTGGTAATACATAAGAAGTCGGCCCCCTATCATCCTCAAGCTAATGGACAAGCCGAAAGCACCAATAAGATCCTGTGCAATGTGTTGACCAAGCTCGTGAATAATAAACGCTCTGATTGGGACAAACAGCTGCACCATGCTGTTTGGGCATACCGAGTCGCCTACAAAACGGTACTCCAAGCCACCCCCTTTCAGATGGTATTTGGCCAAAATGCTGTGCTACCCTTAGACTTCTTAATTCCTACATTGAGAATAGCACGTGAGCACGAATGGACAGGTCATGAGCTCTCCTCCAGGATCTTTGACCTTGAACGATTAGGAGAAACAAGACTGAGAGCAGCTGCAGGGATATATGCAGCTAAGAAGAGACAGAAGGCATACTTTGATGCCCACGTTAAGGATAAAGGTTTAAAGTCAGGCGACTTAGTCTTAGTCTACACATTGAAGCAACATGCGAGGAAACTGGAGAAGAGAGGCTATGGACCTATGATCATCAATAGGATTTCCACGAGTGGAGCAGTACAACTAGCCACCTTAGAGGGTGATGTTCTCCCAAACTATATTAGCGGATGCAGAGTCAAGTTGTATCAGGAACCTCTCACAGAGGAAATGCTAAGTCGACTCAACACTGCTAAGAAACGCAAAGAGGAAGAAAAGCGAATTCGAGAAGAAGCTCAAGCAGAAGCCCTAGAACGCATACGGAAAATGAAATTAAGGAGACAAGGTGGAGAGCACCCTAGGCAAGATGCATATGCAGATCACGGATATGATATGGCTATGTGTGAAATTTCAAGTGTTAGCTCACATAGGATAACTGATCGACGTCCTTTCATAACCTTAGATATAGGACAAGGAAAGAGTGCAAGGACTGTAAGAGCCTTGATTGACTCAGGTGCAGCCACTAGTGCTGTTAAATTGTCTTACTGTCAAGAGTTGCAATTAATTGTCAATCCTGTGGAAGCATATCTCATAGGATTGGGAGGTGTGGAAACCCCTTGCATGGGCGAGGTGGAACTTCCCCTCTATATTCATGATGAGGCAATGACGGTTAAAGTACTAGTATGTCAAGATGAGGACCTCACGGAACCCCTTGTCTTGGGTCAAGATTGGATCTATGACCAAGCAGTCAACTTAAACCTAAGAAGTGGACTTCTTCAGGTATGGGTGAATCAGACTAGAATTACGATTGAGTTAAATAATGGAGCACTCAAGGAATTAGAAAAGACACGGACTCCTGGTCCCTCCAGGGCTGCACATGAAGTTGATCATGCTGTTCTTGTCCAAGGCTATATGATGCAGAAGAATGAAGACATCAAAAAAGGAGTCAGAACCACAATGGAACTCCCTTCTTTTCCAAAGGCCAGAAGGAGGCAGCAACTCAGGGCCGATCAATCACTGAAGACTCTCCGGGCGAGAGACCAAAAGAACGTGCGAAGTAGAACAACTCAGCCGATGAAACAAATGTGGGCGCGGAAGGACGAGCTACCGACCGTAACTAAGTCGCAACAACGGTCTCAACTTCCTATTAGTAATCAACAACTTGATGCTAATAAGAGGACTCCTAGAGCCTCTGTGGAGAAAATAAAATCTATTTGGGTGCCCAAGAAGTCGAGGAAGGCTAGCCCACAGTCAAGACAAATTTGGGTGCCTAAGGCTTGCTTGCGGGCGCAAATAGCTATGCCGAAGCCACATCCTATACAGCGTAACCCATTCACTCGCACGACCAGCATTCACTTGTCTTCAACACTCAAGAACATACCAAGGCCCATGAGCACAAACATACTCACTTGTAAATGGGTCCCTAAAAGGCCTCAATTTCAAGCCGATACAACTATAAAGTTCTTTAGAGCCTCTACGACACCAAGAAAAAGACCCATCCACTGCATTTGGCAGCCTAAGACCTGTAATAAACCCCCCGACCCCAATTTGTAAATTCATCCCCACTTACTAACTGCATTAGTTTCCTAGGACTACCCACGAACTAACTACACACACTGTCTTCGTGCACTTACTAACCACTAACTCACCATCTACCTCATGTTAATGTTGCAACGGGGACCACAACGGATTTATTCTGTCCATTACGATGTTAACACGTGGTTCTATATTCTCACAGAACCAACCAGCAAACAGGGCCATGGCAGAAGCAGGTGCAAGTTCGCAAGCCGGATCCGGTGCCCAGATTGTGGACATAGAAACACTCCTCCTCGAGCCACATCTCACCGCAAGGCCGCAAGAACTTCAAGCAGTGCATGTGCTCCCCATTCAGGATCCTCCTCAAGGGCACACTTCTCAAGTAGGTAAGCATGCGCATTGGTTCAGTGATGTCGCTGGACCATTGGGCGATGGAACCTATTTCTGGGAAGCAGAATTGGAATTTAATGGCAAATGGGGTCGATACCACTTTTTCACGCGCGAGTTTGAAAGCTATCAAAACGCCGAAGTCATGCGATCAGTTTGGATCAAAGCAGGTGTGGACAGTTATTTCAGGGCCCACTTACCAAAGCCGGATTTCTTACGATGTTCATATCTGATCAGTACCATCACGCCAAGCAGGGCCAAGGGAGGCGACAGCACCTTTGTGTTGCCATCACTGCTGCCGGGTCATGAGCTTAAAAGATTCAAATTGACCCTCAATCTGGTAAGAGAAGCATTGGGTATGTATGGCATGCACATCCCCACAGAAAAGGAAACAATGGTGCCAGGTCGAATGAAACACAAAGATCTTAATAAGCTGAAGGATATGGTAGCGATGACACCTACCATTGCGCTTCACCTGCGGACCATCATGCAACATTTTGCTTTCCCCGCACAGGAAAGATTCACAATGCCCCCAAAGAAAATTTGGTTCAGTTTGTATCTAGCAGAGACAGAAAGCCTTCCCATCAATGTGCCACACTGGATCATAGATCAGATCCACCTAGCCCATCAGAGGTGGAACAAGAAGCAAAAAAATGTGCTTCATGGATGTTGCGCTCTCACAAAAATAATCTACCGATGTCTGGCCTATGATGTGCCTATTCAGCGGGCACTCATATGGCCCCGTGCTCAGGAATTCCAAAGAAGACTATCAGCAGCAGGTCCCCCATCAAAGAAAATGAGGGGGGGAGTACAACTACCATGTGCTCAACCAAGGGGAGCCACCACTACACCAGAAATTACCCCTCCCCAAACACGACGCGTTAGGCCATTCACAATCCGGTTACCAAGACCGAGCACAGATGGGCCTAATCTGGTATTCCCACCCGTCCCATCAGATCTGGAATTCCCATAGGGTTTTACTCTCAATGACCTCACGGATGAAGAAGTAGCCCGACTGATCTATGATTCTAATCTCGAGACGGAAACAAAACAGGCTCAGGAACCACAACACCAAACAACAACAGCAGCCCCCACCCGACCCGAAGCGGTAGACGTCGACGTAGAGGAACAAGAGGAAGAACAAGAGGAAGAAGCCTATGAGGAACAAGAATATGACGAGCTTTCAGAGCTGGCAAGTGCCCCTGCGTATTCGGCACAAATCAAAAGACTATATCGAACCATGCAACTGGTTCAAGAACAGCATAAGATGTCACTGGAATCAGGCAAGAAACTCATGAACCAGTTGCTAGCTGAGGAAGGTGTGGATGAGATGTTCATTGAGTCCATAAACCTTCATGCCGACGCAGTAGGATTGGATGAGGCCATCCATGAGGCAATGGCCTACATTCACAGATTTGAGAAGAGGGTTCCCGTTCGTCCCAGGAGGTCTGGGAAACAAATTCACATCAATGTATCAGCACCAGGAGAGACAATGCAAGCAGACGAACATCAGGAAGCACCACTGTCACCACCATCCCCACCTCGCACCACACACTTCACTCCACCACATGACACTAGCACCACCTCGCCCACTACCACCACCATTGTCATGGGTATCCCACTCTCTCCGGGGATCCAATTCGGGGGAGTCACCATGCCCACTTTCACCACTCTGTTCACTGACGTCACATCCACTCCACCCACGATCCCCATCTACACTGTCACTCAAACAACTGACACTATGGCAACATCACCTGCCACAGCACCGCTACCTCCCCCCTTGCCACCTTCATCTCCCATCCCCCCTCCACCCACATCTCCACTTGCATCCACATCATCCACAACTCCCTTTCCCGCCCCCATTCCCCCTGCATCTTCACCCCTCCCAGCATTATTTAATGTAAATAGCATATTTTTAGCATTAAATCAATGTGTATATCAGCTCCAGAATGAGTACAGAGCTCTGGACGGCCGGTACCAACAACTGACAACACACCACCAGAACTTACAAAGGCAATTTCACATCCTACAAGAGGAAAATGCAGAGGTGAATCAACGCTATACAACGCTTGAGCAGGCTCACCACACACTATTGGAGACACCACAACCATCGACAGAATCGGGTGTAAAACAACTAGAAGCTTTGCTCGAAGTATACCAGGCCGATAACCTACGAGTCAGACGCAACTTGGCACTACTACGAAAACATATGGCCACAGCACTGGAAGAGAACAAAAGACTGCAAAAACAAAATGAAGAGAATCTGGAAGCGGCAATGGAAGGCTCCCCTCACGAGATAGATCTAGAGCAATTTAAAGCAATTCCCACGGAGACAATGAAAACCATTCTGGAAAGCTATGCAGATCTCCTGGAAGCCCATGATGACTTGGAAAGAGAGCGTGACACACTTCAGAGCAGGCTGAAGGAACAGGAAGAACAACCGAAGAGTGTCCCATCAACCTCCACCTCAGACGAAGTAAAGGCCTTAACCGAGCAGGTAGCAGAATTACAAAAGAGGTTACTGACATACGAGAGGCAGCCATCCCCTGTGGTAGAACCAGAGCAAGAAGAGCTAGTCCCTATTGAGGTAGATGATTCTTACGAGGAACCGTATGTTCCTATGCCAATGCCAGGCGGGCGACGAACCTCAGAGGGACTAGACACATTGGAAGTGGAAGCACCCGAGTGGCTTCAGACACTGGAAAGGACAGCGAACACTCACGAAGAACGGGTAGCAATTCAGATCCAATCACTAGCGAACTTAGAAGAGACTGTCATAAAGTCTGAATACTTCAGAAGCATGTCTCACCATAGATGGATCGGCACCAATAATGACCAGTATGTGCCATTCTGTATACTTTTGGCTGACTACAACGCGGAGATTCAACGACAATGTGGCAAACCTCCCACCTTTGCTACACAATTTGGTCCAGATGATATACCAGAAAGTGCTAAGCGTGGGTCCATCCATCAACCCACCTGGAGAATCAGGCTTTTGGAAACGTATCCAGAAATGGTCCGAACCTGGAATAATATGCCGTTGTTTATTAAGTACAACCCTTGTTACATTCCAGTTCTGCGACGACGCACCTGGCCTGAATTCACTATAGCTGTCAGAGACATCAAAGCCTGTGCAAAATGGTTGAACTATGTTTATCTAGCACCTCCACGAGGACCTCCCACAGTCAATTACATGATTTCTACAATCCGTCACTGGAGTACTAGGCTACGCAATAATCCTGATGTGATGGCCCAGATGTGCATGAAAATATTTGAATTCATGCTGATCACTTTCAGGACGTTTAAAAACATTAAGGACCCTCACTTCTCAGGTGCAGGCTTTATGACAGGAAACCAAGATCTAGTGTATGATATGAGTACCACCCCGTCCATTGAAGTAATATATGCCTGGCATGCCAGAATCAAGTACCTCCCAGCCTGCTTTAAACAGACATTTGAGGAGATGTTCATCACAGGATTCTGGGAATATCACTCCGAAATCTTTATACCCAGACCATCACATCTCCTCCAATTATTTGCTGTGGAGAGAACTATTTACTCAGAACAATTAAGCGTGCCTCATCCAGATGTTCCCGGTCCTGTAAATTGGGATGAGCTGCTCACAGACCTAGCACGCGGATTGCGACTCGAAGAACACCACCTAGCCTCCGATGTCGTCCAATATTATGTTCAAAAATCCTCTAGACAAGGGTCTGTCAGGGGCGACAGACGCGAGAGTGGGGGGGGTGTTGGCAGCAGTCAGGGAACCGAAGGAGCCACAAGACGAAGAGAGTCAGAGCGAAGGGACAGCACAAGCAGACACGGCAGTCAAAGAAGATCTGGCAAGTAGGCCATCTAATTTTTCAAGACATCAAGGAGTTGAGCACACAAGAAGAAAGAGCAAGTAGGGAGCTCAAAGAGGTGTATGACAAATCAATAGAGAAAACCCCTACACAAATAGTGATTTTCATCACTAAAAACCATTGTAAATGTCATTTCGTATTTTGGTAGCTCCATTTTGTGCAAGCCAAGGAGTCCTTGAGCTTGAGGAGCTTTAGAAGTATCTACCTGCCAATTTTCATATTTTTTAGATCTCGTTTGAGCCCTCTAATAAGCCCTGGAACCTAATTTTTAACTAGGCCGGACACTAGGTCTGAACAGGGCCAAAGCTAGTCAAAAACTATAAAAGGAGCTAGAGAGCTCATTTTTGAGGGTGGATTGTAATTGAAACGAACTTGTAAGAGCTTCTTGAAAGTAATCTAAAAACTCCATTGCTACTCACTCTTTGTCTTACTGTGTGTGCGCGTGTGTGTGTATGTGTGTGCATGTTGGTGTGCTTCTCACTCACGCACTTTGTGCCTCCACTTGCTCGAGGTCTTCATACCATCCTCACGTCTTCCCGGATTGACATTAAAGGAGGTGCTACTCATCACTGAGCTACAGATAGACAAGCAACAATCTGCTAGGGAAGCACTAGACAAACTTCTTAAGGCAGTCGAATCCACAGAGGCCAACAATGCAGAAACTGAACAAATAGAAAAGGTAACAACCACTGACTCTGCCCTTCCCAAACCACCGCCAGTTAACCCCATCCCCCCACCGGAACCACCCCGCATACCCATCCAGCCCAGTCACCCTACCGAAAATGCTGACTCCTCTTCATCCTCCCTCAATTATTCCCCACTGAATTCCCAACAACTCCTCACTGCATCTTCTTCATAACCTCGCCCTCCTCTGCCACCCCACTCCATTCCAGTCTTCTCTGAGTTAGAATCTATGGGTGGCCTCTTGATTAACTTATCCCAACAACTGTCGCAACATTTGAAGCAAATCACAGACAATGCACGAGATGACTTCCAATGCAAATTGAAAGTGATGGAAGCAGATATCACCCCCCTCCAGGAAGAGTTACAGGCAGTAAAGGCAGAAAACCACGCACTCCATGAACAGATAAAACAATTACAGGCCACACTCCAAGCACAGGAAGAAATCACAAGCCAACGAGATAAGGCTCTAGCAGCAGTGCATGAAAAAAAAGATTTATTGATTGCTGCCGACGTGGAGATCACAAAGTTAAATCAAACGATCAAAGATACAGAAGATACCAGAATCACGCTAGGAAACCTACTCGAAGAAACAAGAGTCCAGCGGCAGGAAGCAATACAGAAGAACCAAGAGCAGCAGACAGAAGCTAAGCAGGCAGAAGAACAACTACAGAGAACGAAAGAATCCCTAGACAAAGTTAATGCTATTCTTAAACATCAATTACTCAGGGAAACCAAATATCAAAAGGACTTAGCAAATGCTCGCAGAGAACGAAATGCTTACTACCAAACCATAGAGTTCCAGAACCAATAGATCGAAAGGATAGATAATCAATTGATCAATCAGAAAGAAAGAGTAATTGACATGCAGAAACAATTGGGTGAAATGAAGATTTCAAGGGATGCAGCACTATCCAACGATTTTTATTTACAGGAGGCCTTTTTGCAAACACAGGCCTAAATTTTGCTCACCGAAGCCATCGCTCTTAGCTTTGTTAGAGTAGATGCGCAAGTATTAGAGCCAGACACCCTTAAACAACTATTAGAAACTCTTCAGAAAAAAATAGCCCGTACATTTAGATTAGCCAGAAATATGTATTTAGAAGGAATCATCGACGAACAATAGTTTTGTAAGCAAAAAAATAACTTGCAGGTTCGAGTCCACCGTGTGTGCCAGTGTTAGTCGGCCGCCGGAGTGGGACAGATGTAACAGATGCCAGATGTAACGGAGTTTTTTGAAACGCGTGTGAAAAGTTGGTACGCGCATCGTGTAAAATCTATATAAAGCAATGTAAAGAGAATGGTCCAGAGAAGGGGGACGTTTTTTCTAGAATTGCCAGATTGATCGCTTGAATATTTATGAGAGTATTGTTTACACTGTTGTGAAGTCTTGAGTACTGTTGGTGTTGAGTATGTTCTGCATCGTCTGCTCATACTGTAGTTCACCATAACGAGTGTTTGAGTAACGGATTGTGTGTCTGATTACTATCCTCGTGTTGTGTTGTTGTGTGCTCTTCAGTTGTTTAAGTACTCTGAGTCAGTCTGAGTAGTGATATTACTGTGTGAGTTGAATAGGTAACTTGAAGCGTTGTTGGAGTATGTTCTGTTTGTTTTACCGGATTCATGGTGTTTGATGTTATTATCTGTTGACCCCGAATACGAGGAAGAATTAGTACCTTCGGTAAATGTGAACCTTTATTTGAAGATCGTTGTAAAGTGTTGTGACGGATGAATCTGTCAATTATAGTGTTCGCTCTGGTTGATTTACTACATACTATTGAGTCTGAAGATCGGACTACTGCTCTGTTCCAATAGCAGGTTAGTCTGAAGAAGTTCGGTACCCAGGAACATAGACATCAAGTATTGTCCAGTTAATGCTAGTAACTGAGCTAAGATGCGTATTAGTGCTTTTGTTGTTGTGACGAAGATTTGGGAAATAAGTACAAGGCCTCTGTCTAACAGACCCCTACCACTCCCAAGAACCCACGTTGGTCTGGTAACGACTTTCGGCTAGTCAGAGACGTTACAATCTAAGAGATACGATTAACACATTTTTAAACATTTTACAATTAACAAGGGTTACCACAAACCCAAAGGAAGCATGATACCATCCTAGTTGTGGTAGATACATTGAGCAAGATGGCTCGTTTCATACCCACATAGGAGACAATAGAAGCTCCATAGGTAGCAGAGTTGTTTATCCAACATGTTCTTAGATTGCATGGGTTATGAACATCCACAATTTGATATACCGATGCGCGATTCATAGGGCACTTCTAGAAGTTTGTATTTGGCAAACTAAAAGTGCCATTAAAGGTGAGTAGTGGTGATCATCCATAGACAGATGGCTAGACCAAGAGGGTCAACCAATTTTTAGAGGACATGTTGAGAACATATATGTTTGAGAGACATACAGATTGGGATAGTTACTTGCCACTAGAAGAGTTTTCTTATAACAATAGACCACATAAGGTGACAAGAGTGCCTCCTTTTCAGATGAACTATGGCATGAATCCGACTCATCCTAGTACCATAGGAATGTCGAAAAAAATCCATAGTGCTTTAGAGTTCTTAGCAGACCTCCAAGAAAATTTAGAAATAGCTAGAGCCAAGATGCAACAAGAAGCTAATAGGGCAAAAGAGCATGATGACAAGACGAGATATCCTCAATCCCTTGAGGAAGGAGAAAAAGACTTTCTTTGGGTATCGGCTGGATCTACTTCAATATCCATAGGGAACTGTAATAAGCTTTCACCATGGTTTTGTGGACCTTGGAAGATAGTAAAGAAGCTAAGTGATGTTGCATACTGATTAGAGCTTCCTCTAGATTGCAGAGTCCATCCAGTGTTTCATGTTAGTAAACTTAGAAAGTATATTTTGAAGGAGCATAATCTAATAGAGGGTATTTTTTCTTTGTAGAAAAGTGATAGCATTGTTGGAGAAACAATCACTAATTGGACATATATTTTAAGGTTAAAACTTTAGAATAAAACCACACGCCTATGAGAAGGGATAAATTCACAAGTGTATTATGTTTGTACAGTTAGTTCACTTTAGTTCTAGAAGTTTTTTAAAAGTCACGAGATTGAGAAAACTATATAAGTTAATTTGTATCAACTGACAAGAAGTGAAAAAGAGTGAGTTAGAAATCATTTTTGTATGACTGAGAATAGTCGGGCTTCTCTACATGAGAAAGCACATGTGCATTTCTCAAGTTTTATAGTTATGAAAAGAGTTTAGTAAACTTTTGTGTATAAGCCTTCCTTCTCCATCTCCAGAGTTTGTCTTTTGTGTAATGATTTCAAAAGTTGAAGTCTTCCAAGCAAGTCGATGACTGGCATAGAATCTAAGTGATAAGTCCTTGTTTTCATATCTGACTTTTATCTACTACTAAATCTCCCAGAAAAGACAAGGTTTGTGGAGCAACTCTATGCCTCGCATCGAGTCTATGCATAAATTTGATGCCTAGCATCGAATTCTAGTTGATAAGTGCTATTTAAAGTGTGCATGAAATCATATATTATTTTGGTATCTGAAAGGTTGAGGTTTTATGGGGGTACTCGATGCGTGGCATCGAATCCCAGCTAAAAAGTGGATAAAAACACTTCAAGTCGATGCTCGACATCGGATTCTCGTTGCAAGTCGATGCTAGCCATCGAATTTCTATTTTTAGATAGGGGCTTTTACTATAACAAGTAAAATTTCCAATTTTGGCAGTTAGACATAGTCATCTTGTGAAGGTCATAACTTGAGTTCTAGAGAGCCATTTCTTGCAAATAATAGCTTGTTGGAAAGCTAATCTCTTGTACTTTCATCTTCTAAAATATCATGGCAGAATAATCGCTTTGATAAGAGAAATTAGCAAAATACTGAAGGTATGGCATTTTAGTGACTAGAAATTTCTGAAGAAGTAAAGTTCTTGGTTTTGGCTATCATTTCTAAAATTTTGGAGTGGCAATGAGTTAATGGTGACAATAGAGGTTGTCTAGTGTCAGATTAATTCATTTCTTGTGATGTTTCATACATCAACAAGTGGTATGAGAGCAGAAAGGTTCTAAAGAGTAGAAGGTGGCAAAGGTACGAGAAGTTTTGAAAAAAGTTTCATTAAAGTTTTGAAAGTTGAAGCATTGGAAGACTCAATGCATCAAAAGGTTACTTCAAAAGTATCTTCATACACAAAGAACTTCAAAAGGTATTATCCTTTATCCTTTAAGCTCACAGGTTGCAACAGAAGGAAAAGATTATGGCAGATCATATCTCCATTGACAAACTAGATAGAGATAATTACCCCGCATGGGTAATGAGAATGGGAGCCTTACTTATGAGTAAGGATCTCATGGTATATATAACATGTGACGAAGAGAAGCCATTATTTGAAGATGAAAGCCGACCAAAGAAAGAAGAACTTGATGCTTTAAAGCATTGGTAGAAGAAGGATGCAAGTGCAAAAGCTTACATCTACAATACAATCTCAGATCATTTGCTACCACACATAAGAGGATTGGAATCATTTGAAGATATATGGAATGTAATGGAATATCATTTCCAAAGTACTACCAAAGCAAGGAAAGCAAGTCTATGGTCATATTTTACAACATTCAAGAAGAAGCCAAGTCAAAGTATTCGTGATTATGTCACTAAGATGAAGGATCTAGTACATACTCTTGGATCCATAGATGAAGATATTGAAGATCACTGAATGATTGCTCCGTTGCTTGCAGGTTTGAGAGGAGATGAAAGGCGGAAACCTTTAGTCTTGTCAATAGAACTTTCTTTGAATCATTTTGTTCCAGAGCAAGACTTGAAGGGATATGGAGATAAAGGAAAAAATTTTGCAATGTACATGAAGAACAAGAAGAAATGAGATAAAGTTAAAGCAAAGGATGAAGAGGAGTCAAGTTCTCAAGTTTATTATGCAAGAGGTAAAGGCACTGGCAGAGGAAGAACAAGAGGTTTTGGAAGATGAAGAGGTAATCAGAATAACAACAAGAAGGCTTGCTGGATCTGTGGATTGAGAAATCATTTGGCTCATGACTGTTGGCATAATCAACAAGGATCAAACCAGAATCACAACAACAATAGAAGAGGCCGAGGTGGAAGATATCAAAGTAATTCAAAGAGGTAGACAAAGTCAAAGAGGAGGCTATGGTACAAGTGGAGGGAGAAGTTGGGGACTGAATAAATCCTACAACACCACCTACTACAACTATGCAAATGACACACAGAATGAAAGTCATACATAATTGATGATGAATTCAATTGGCGCATCAGATAAAGAAGATCTAAAGGTATGTTACATTGACTCTGGATGTTCTAATCATTTTTCAGGAAACATAGAATTGATGTCAGAATTGGGAAAAGGCATTTCTAGTCATACATTTCAAACAAGTGATAATACAAGACATAGTGTACATTCAATTGGAAAAGTGAAATGCAAAAGTGGAGCAGATTTGCTAACCAATGTTTTGTATGTTCCCACAATACCTAAAAACTTGATTAGTGTGGGAAAGATAGTTGAAAAAGGTTTCCAAGTCAGGTTTACAAATGAAGGAGTATTTGTTGAAGATCTAGAGAATGTATATAATCAAATTGTCTGTGTTAAGAAAGAAGGTAGACTCTTTACTTTGAAAGTGCAAGGGAACATTGGTCAAGTTGTGCTTACACATGGTGAGGGAGTGATTACAGAGCTTGACTCTGGCATAAGAGATTAGGTCATTTCAATGAAAGATGAATTAAAGCTATGGTTGAAAATCAGTTTGTACTTATAGGATTACCAAATGTGGAGACTCAACATATGATTTATAAATGTGAAGCATGTCAAATGGGTAAAGCACAAATGTTACCATTTCAGAAGACAAGATTCAAATATGATGAGTAATAGAGCTCATTCATTCAGATGTATGGGGACCAACAAAAGAATGATCTATTAGTGGCTCAAGGTATTATGTTCTTTTCAATGATGATGCTACAAGATGGATAACTTTGTATGTTTTGAAGGAGAGCTCAGAAGAATTTGGAGCTTTCAAGCATTTTCATGCATATGCAGAGAGAGTCACAGGCCAAAAGCTTAAAAGACTGGGATCTGATGGAGGGGGAGAACACTTCTCCCAAGATTTCAATGATTATCTTTGGATTGCAGGTATCAAGAGAGAAATAACCGGCAGGTATACACCACAACAAAATGATGTAGCAGAAAGATGAAATAGGACTTTGGTTGAGTTTGCTAGAGCTATGATGAAGGAGAAGAATTCTCCAAATTATTTTTGGGCTGAGGTTGTAAATATAGCCACATATCTTGTAAATAGGTTACCATGTGTAGCTCTAAATGGAATGACTCCATATGAAGCTTGGTCGGGTAAGAAACCAACACTAGATCATTGTAAAGTGTTTGGATCAAATGCATATGCTTATGCGCCATCACAACTTAGGCATAAACTTGAACCAAAGGCAGAAAAATATGTGTTCATTGGTTATGATGAAAAGTAGATGGGTTACAGTTTGTGGAATCCTCTAACCAAACAATTTCTTGTTTCTAGAGATGTTACATTTGATGAACAGAAAAGTTGGTATGCAGATCAAAGTCATACCGCTGAAGAATTTGAAGAAGAGGTAAGAAGATGTGAGAAAGGAAAATCAATTGTCTAGGTAAATGAAGATGAAGGCTATATGTAAGGTAGTACATCTAGAAGTGGATTGAAAAGAAGGAATGAAGAAGGTCCTATATTTGATGAAGAGGTGTATCTAGACACATATAAAGAATGTGAACCAAGGAGGTCAACTAGGACAAGAAGAAAACCAAAAAGGTATTCTTATGAAACTTCTTACGTAACTCAGAAGAATTATGCATATATGGTCAAAGATGATGAAGAACCTCAGAACTATGATGAAGCAAAAGGTAAGAAGCAATGGGAAGAAGCAATGAAGGAAGAGTTTAATGCACTAGAGGAGAATAGGACATGGGAACTTGTTCCTAAACCAAATGGTAAGAAAGTAATTGGAAATAAATGGGTTTATAAAGTGAAGAAGCTTGTAGATGGAAGTATAGCGAGATACAAAGCTAGATTGGTGGTGAAAGGCTATGCCCAAACTTATGGCATAGATTATGATGAGACATTCAGTCGTGTAGCTGAGCTGCAACTATAAGAACACTCATTGTTATTGCAGCTTCAAAAGGATGGACCCTAAGTCAATTGGATATAAAGAATGCATTCTTGAATGGATACATATCAGATGAGGTATACATGGAACAACCTCAAGGGTTTATAGATTCCAAATATCCAAATTTTGTTTGCAGATTGAGAAGAGCACTCTATGGATTGAAACAAGCTCCAAGAGCATGGAACTATAGACTGGTGAAGTATCTCAATGATCTTGGATATCAAAGTTCAAAGCAGATCCAAGTCTACTTATCAAAAGAGCAGAGGAAGGTACAATCTACATTTGTATTTATGTAGATGAGATTATAATCAGAGGTACTTCAGATGAAGGAATCAAGGAGATAAAGAGATTACTTGAAAAAGAATTCAAGATCAGTGACCTAGGAAAGTTTTCATACTTTCTTGGTATGGAAGTCACCTTTACAGATCATGGCATATATGTATCACAAGAAAGTATCTTCTGAATCTATTGAAGAATTTTGATATGTAAAACTACAGAGAAGCTTCAACTCCACTTGAAGTTAATCACAAGCTCAGTAAATATGATGGTGCAGAATACAAAGATATGAGGAAGTATCAATCTCTTGTGGGTAGTTTGATTTATGCTACACTAACAAGAACTGATCTTAGCTACGCAGTGGGAGTTCTATCACAATTCATGCATTGTCCAAAGGATCCACATTGGATTGCAGGTCAAAGAGTTCTCAAATATATCAACGGAACTGTACTATCCTTTTACATCAGATTTGAAGTTGAGAGCATATACTGACTCAAACTGGGTAGGTAATCAAGATGATAGGAGATCAACTCATGGATAGATTATATATATTAGTGATAAGCTTGTAAGTTGGTGTTCAAAGAAACAACATACAATAGCATTATCATCAATTGAAGCTGCGTACAAAGGACTTGTAGAACCAGCTAAGGAGGTCATATGGATGCAGACATTGTTCAAAACCTTGGGCATTGATCAAGGTATACCTACAATACATGGAGATAATATGATTTTACTTTATTTTGCAGCAAATCTAGTATTTCATGCAAGAACAAAACATATAGAGATACATTATCATTTCCTAAGAGAAAAGGTAATAGAGAAAGAAATTGAAGTGGAGTACATTTCTACAAAGGATCATATAGCAGATATAATGACAAAGATCTTGGATGGTGTGAAGACCAACAAATTCAAAAACATGGTAGGAGTAAAAGAAATGAACAAGATATGAAGAAATAGAGAATGTCAATTAGTGATTGAGGGGGAGTTGTTGGAGAAACAATCAGTAATTGGACATATATTTGAAGGTTAAAACTTTAGAAGAAAACCACATGCCTATGTGAAGGGACAAATTCACAAGTGTATTATGTTTGTAAAGTTAGTTCACTTTAGTTCTAGAAGTTTTTTAAAAGTTACGAGATTGAGAAAAACTATATAAGTTAATTTGAATCAACTAACAAGAAGCGAAAAAGAGTGAGTTAGAAATCATTTTTGTATGACTAAGAATAGTCGGGCTTCTCTGCATGAGAAAGCACCTGTGCATTTTTGAGGTTTCATAGTTATGAAAAGAATTTATTAAACTTCTGTGTATAAGCCTTCCTTCTCCATCTCCAGAGTTTGTCTTTTGTGTAATGATTTCAAAAGTTGAAGTTTTCCAAGCAAGTCGATGCTTGTCATCAAATCTAAGTGATAAGTCCTTGTTTTCATATCTGACTTTTATCTACTGCTAAATCTCCTTGAAAAGATGAGATTTGTGGAGCAACTCGATGCTTGGCATTGAGTTTATGCATAAAGTAGATGCCTGGCATCGAATTCTAGTTGATAAGTGCTATTTGAAGTGTGCATGAAATCATATATTATTTTGGTATCTGAAAGGTTGAGGTTTTATGCGGGAAGTCGATGTCTGGCATCGAATTCATTTTTAGAACAGCGCTCTTACTATAACAAGTAAAATTTCCAATTTTGGTAGTTAGACATAGTCATCTTGTGAAGGTCATAACTTGAGTTCTAGAGATCCATTTCTTGAAAATAATAGATTATTGGAAAGCTCTTCTCTTCTAAATTTATGATCTAAAAGATCTTGGTAAAATAATCTTTGTGCTAAGAGAATTTAGAAAAATACTGAAGGTATGTCATTTTAGTGACTAGAAATGTTTGAAGAAGTAAAGTTCTTGGTTTTGCCTATCATTTCTCAAAGTTTGGAGTGGCAATGAGTTAATGGTGACCATAGAGGTTGTCTAGTGTCACATTAATTCATTTCTTGTGATGTTTCATACATCAACAAGCACATATCATTCTCCAAAACAAATACTAGATGGGAGACAAAAATAATTGATGAACTGTGTCATCTAGGAGTATCTAGTAGCCTGGAGGGAATTAACGCTTATTGAATCTAGTTGGGAATCATAAGCTCTGGTTTGCAAGTACTTTATGATCTTTAGAAGGGGGTTGGGGTGTTAGATATTGGTCCATAGGGACCATTCCATGTGTGTGGGACAAGTGCTAGCAATAGCCAAGGTCCTAGGCTTCGAGGATATCCTAAGGTATTCAATAGTAATGGGGATGAGTACATGATGGCCACATGGTAGCACTAGAACATTCTGGAGCATTGCTATTTTTAGAATAAAAGAGGATATAAATGGATGGGAGGAGAATGCACACACATAATTCATAAGCCTTATTTTTAGCTTCTTCTCACAGATGATAACTCCTATCATGGTAATTCAACTAGTGATCTGTATCCAAAAAAGAAGGAGGAGAAGTTGAAAGGAAAGACAAAGGAAGCAGATGAAGAGGAAACTTCCCAAGGCAACTTTAGAGGTAAAAGCAAGTGGAAAGGAAAGAAGAAAGGACCAAAGCATGACAAAGCCAAAGGTCAAAATGTTCAACCTTGTGCAATCTGTGATAAGACCAACCACACCACTCAGAATTGCTGGTTCAATGGGAGGACCTAGAAACGAAGTTGAAGAGGTGGATATGGCAGCAATAGAGGCAGAGGTGGACATAAATTTAACAAGAACAATAGAGGTCATAATAGAAGGAACTTCATCATTTTTTGAGAAGATCAACCACATGAAGACTCATTGCTTCTTATGAATCTAAGCCATAAAGATGGTAAAGAAGATGATCATTTTCTCTACATAGATTCAGGATGTTCAAATCATGTTGCAAGCAACATGGCTCTTCTATCTGATCTGTAAAGTCCAAAGCATAGACATGAAGTACAAATAGGGGATGATACTAAGGACAATGTGGAGAAGATTGGTAATGTCAAAGCTCCCAATGGTAGCATAAACATTCTAAGTAAGGTTCTCTATGTATCCACTATCACTAAAAACCTAACAAGTGTAGGCCAAATAGTTGAAAAAGGCTTGCAAGTTAGATTCACCCAACATGGAGCTTTTGTGGAAGATCCATGTCAAAGATTCAAGAAGACAGCCAGAGGTGAGAAGCATGGTAGGCTCTTAACATTTGAAGTAGGAGAAAACAGGAACATAGATCTATTCACTTTTGGGTCTCAAATCCTAAGTGATCTTGAAGTGTGGCATAAGAGACTTGCTCATGTGAATGAAAGAACCTTAAAGGATATATGCAAGGATTAAAGTGTTCTTTGATCGCCAAACATATCAAAGCACCACATGATCAGTAGATGTGATGCATGTTAGATTGGGAAGGCACAAAGACAACCATCCAACCACAAAGGCTACATTCACAACAACTTATTGGACTTAGTACATATAGATGTATGGGGGTCAAGTCAAGAACCTTCATTAGCAGGATCAAGGTACAATGTATCATTTATTGATGACCATAGTAGATGGACTATTCTATACTTTATGAAGAGTAAGAATGGAGTGTTTGATTTTAGTAGAATGAAGTGTTTGATTGCTTCAAAAAGTATCTAACACATGTGGAGAATCATACAGGTAGATAACTCAAGAAGGTCAAATATGATGGAGGGGGAGAATACTTCTCCAAAGAGTTTGATGTGTTCTTGTAGGATAAAGGTATCAAAACGTGAGTGACTACTAGGTACTCTTCTCAACTGAATAGAATTGCAGAGAGAAGAAACAAGACATTGGTTGGATCAAGCATAAAAATTCTTGAAGAGAAGAGGTTGCCACATTATCTATTGGTAAAGGCTATTTCAACTACTGTGTACCTTGCCAATAGACCATCATCCAAGTCACTCCAAGGTATGAGTGCTTATGAAGCATGGCATGGAAGAAAACCTAGTCTTGGACATTGCAAGGTGTTTGGTTGTTTAGCTTATGTTCATGCACCCTTACAAATAAGAGGTAAGCTAGATGAAAGGGCAACAAAAGCAGTGTTCATTGGGTATGAGTCAATGCAGATGGGTTACATGTTCTATAATCCTTCAAACAAGCAATTCACTACAACTAGGGATGTTGTGTTTGAAGAACATAGGTCTTGGTATGATGAAAACAAAGAAAAGGTAACTCTACCATATGATCTTGATTCTTATTGTCATCCATTAGCAAGCAAGCATGATACACAGGTCTAGGATCCAAGAAGTGATATAGATGATGACCAAGATGAAAGGGAAAAGGATTAAAAACTATGGAAATCAAGAGGCAAATCAAAGATGCAAGAGTGTTGAGAATGCTCTAAGAAAGCTCCTAGCAGATGAACAAGAGAGAAGAAGCAACCAAAAAGGTATGGATGTGATTCCACATTTGTTACAAAGCATTCAACCTACTTGGAAAAGGACTCAATTATAGAAGGACCCTCATCCTATGAAGAGGCAAAAAGAAACCCTAATTAGGAAAAGGTCATGAAAGAAGAAATAAATGCATTGAAGAAGATGGACACTTCGGATTTTGTTCCAATGTCACCAAATCAAAAGTTAATTGGTTGCAGATGGGTATATAAAGTTAAAAGAAACTTGGATGGATCAATTTGCATGTACAAGGCAAGATTAGTTGCCAAAGGATGCTCTCAAAGTTGTGGTATAGACTATGAGGAAACATTCTCACCAGTTGCAAAGATGACTACAATAAGAACATTGATAACTGTAGCTGTTGCAATAAATTGGAGACTCCTCCAACTTGATGTAAAAGATGCATTTCTAAATGGTTGGATAAGTGAAGAGGTATACATGTCACAACCTCCAAGTTTTGATAACTCTAATCATGCATCTTATGATTGTTGACTTAAGAAAGCATTGTAATGGATTGAAACAAGCTCCTAGAGCTTCAAATTACAGGTTGGTTACATCCCTTCAAGATCAAGGGTTCACACCTAGCAACTCCGATCCTTCTCTATTCATCAAAACGGATCACAATGGGGTTATTTGTCTATTTGTATATGTAGATGATATAATTGTGATAGATGATGATTTGAATGGCATTCAAAAGATCAAGAGACACATGCAAGAGAAGTTCAAAATGAGTGACTTAGGTGAGCTCACATTCTTTCTGGCTATGCAGGTCATAAACATAGATGAAGGAATGTATTTAACTCAGAGGAGATACATTCACTCTAATTCTTAAGTTCAAAATGGAGAACACTAAACCTATAGGTAAACCTTTTGAAGATGAATCATAAACTTAGTGTTTATGAATGTAAGAAAATTGAAGACATCAAATCACCTACCAAATACGCGTGGACTTGTTAGTTAGAAAAGCATCTGCTTCATTGAGGGAATATTTCCTAGATTGAAGGATTACTTTTTAGAGAGAGCCAAAAGTTGAATTCAAATTCAAATTTAAATGGAACAACTATAAAAAGTCATTTGAAAAAGTCACAGTTAGAAGTCACTTATCCCGAGATTCCCATTGCCATTGTGTAAGAGTGTAAGGCCTACATTGTAGCCTACACTTATCTATATTATTTGGCTATGATTATCAAGCCAATGACCTTGTACAACATTGTTCATTAATACAATACATCTACCTTGTTCATCTATGATATCTCTGTTATAGTCATTTCTTAACTGTCAACTTGTGCTCCTCGTATCATGGTCAATTCTTCACCAAATTCAATGATCTATAGCTTTTTGGAATCCGATCCAAGTTATCTACGTGCTGAAAAAGTTTGAAGCAAATCTGTTTCACCAATTTGGAGAAATGTATGTCGAAGCACTCACTGGTCAAACTCTACACAGATTCTAAAAAATCAAGGGTAATGATTTATTTGCTAAATTGATTGCTCTTTGTGTACTGCATCATTTCAAGTGATTCCACTTGGAATCATTATATTACTAAGCTAATTAGATGCCTCTAAAAGGAACTTTTTCAATTCCTACTGTACTAGTAGCACTAAGCAAAAGAAGCAACAGGTGTGTGATAAAAAATAAAAGACTTTCTTGGACCTTTCTATTTGGAAGTATTCTGTTCTAATCAAATCTTTTCACACATCATTTCCAAAGTACATAGGCACTTTTATAGTGTCATTGGAAAGTCCTGAGGGCCCACATATCAACTCTAAAGTCTCAAAGGGTTGGTACTAATCAGGATTTGGCAGTACCTACTCATCACTTGAAGTGTCCATCCATCTTTCGCAACAGTGGTATCAGAGCAAAGTTAAGGTAAAATGGGAGATAGTTTTCCTTCTTTCATTGATAAATTGTACAGTAACAACTATCAAGCATGGTCTTTAAGGATGAGTACATACTTACAAGGAAGGAGCCTCGATGGATACATCTCAAGAGATGAGAATATGCCCATATTCAGAAGCAAAGGACAACCTACAAGAGAGTAGCATGAAAGACTCAACACATGGTGTGCCAAGGATGCATTAGCAAGGACCTAGTTACTTACCTCAACCTCTGATTTTATTCTTCCACATATTAGGACCTGTAAGACATCCCAAGAAACTTGGGAATCTCTTCCAACACAAGGACCAGGAAGAACCAATTGTGGATTGAGTTCACCACTCAAGGAAAGCAACCTAAGCAAGGTATCTGAGAGTATGTGACCAAAGTCAAAGATGTAGCAGACCAATTGGCAAGCATAGGAGAAGAAATTGAAGAGGAGGAGATTGTAAGGCAAGTAATCAATGGTATTAAAGCTAATGACAAATGGGAGAGCTTCACAACAGCCATGGACTTGTACATGGACATGCAAATTCTAGACCTTACCACACTCATGGGGAAACTATTTACCCATGTATCCAATCTCAACAAGAATGGAGATTCATCAAGAGGTAATACCTCTTCTGCCCTATATACTGATAAAAGTAAATCCAAAGAGAAAGGCAAGAACAAAAAGGTAGAAGATGAAGGAACTACCTCCCAAGCCAACTATGGAGGGAGAGGTAGAACCTCAAGAGGAAGGGGCAGAGGAGGTGGGCAAGGTAGGTATAAATGAAGACCATCTCTTCTACATTGACTCAGGATGCTCAAATCATGTGGCAGGCACTGTAGCTCTTCTTTCTGACCTTGAGGAACCAAAGCGTAAGCATCACGTACGATGACACCAAGGACTCAGCGATTAAAGTAGGAAATGTTAAGACTTTTGATGGAAACAAAAATCTTTTAAGTAGGGTTCTATATGTACCAACTATTACCAAGAATTTGATGAGTGTTGGATAGATTGTGGAAAAAGGTTTGCACGTTAGATTCAGCCAATATGGAGCATTTGTGGAGGATCCCCATAATGGGTCCAAGAGAATTGCCAAAGGAGAAAAGACACATAGACTATTCACTTTTGAACTTGAGATATAAGGAACATTGCACTTTATAGTTATAAAGATCAAACATTATCATAGCTTGAAATTTGGCATAAAAGATTAGGGCATGTTGGTGAAAGAACTTTGAAACAAATATGTAGAGACCAATGTGTGCTTGGGATACCTAATGTATCCAAGCAACACATGATTTATAAATGTGGTGCTTCTGAGTTTGGAAAGTCTCAGAGGTTACCCTTCTCAAGCAAAGGCTACATGCATGAGGACTACCTAGAACTTGTTCATACAGATGGATGGGGACCAAGTAAAGATCCCTCAATCTCTGGATCAAGGTACTATGTTTCTTTTATTGATGATTACAGTAGATGGACTGCATTATATTTTATGAAGCACAAATATGAAGTATTCAGTTGTTTCAAAAAGTATCTTGCACTTGTTGAGAATCAAATAGGGAGAAATCTAAAAAGACTAAGGTCAGATGGAGGAGGTGAGTACTTCTCAAATGATTTTGATGCATTCTTTCAGGACAGAGGAATCAAAAGAGAAATTTCAACAAGGTATACCCTGGAGCAAAATGGGTGGCAGAAAGGAGAAATAGATTAATTGTTGAAACAACTAGGTCAATGTTAAATGAGAAAAAAATACATAACTACTTGTGGGCAGAGAGTGTATCTACTGCCACTTATCTTGTAAAGAGGTTTCCATCCAAATCTCTTGATGGGATGACCCCATATGAAGCATGGAATGGTAGAATACCTTCACTTGATCATTGCAAGATCTTTGGATGTGTAGCATATGTACATATTCCTTCTCAAAAAAGAGGTAAGCTATACCCTAACGCAAAGAAGTGTATCTTCATAGGGTATGATCTAAATCAGAAAGGATACAAGTCCTACAATCCTTCAAACAAGGGATTCATGGTTAGTAGAGATGTTGTCTCTGATGAAAATGACTCTTGGTTTGATAGTGAATGCGGGAAAGTAAAACTACCTTATGACTTGGAAGAGGAGTTTCCAAGCCTCACTAAGGAGGAGCCTACTCAAAATGGAGACATCAATTCAGATGATGAGGACATTATCAATCTTGAAGATATACCTGAATCATCCAACCAAGAAATTAGAAGATTACAAAGGGAGAGCAAGAAGCCAATTAGATATGGGTATGAAACTTCCCTAGTTACTAACCACTCTATTTATCTTGAAAAAGATTTGTCAATTGAAGAACCAACATCATATGAAGAGGCAAAGACCAAGGTAGAATGGAAGAAAGCTATGGATGAGGAGATTGAAGCACTCAAGGAGAGTGCACTTGGGACCTAGTACCAAAGAAGGAGTCTATGAAGGTAATTGGTTCTAGATGGATCTATAAGATCAGAAGGAATTCTGATGGGTCAATACGCAAGTAGAAAGCTAGACTTGTGGCCAAGGGTTTTGCACAAACCAAAGGAATTGATTATGAAGAAACCTTCTCACCTATGGCCAAAATTCCAACCATCAGGGTATTGGTAAGTGTGGCTACATCAAAGAATTGGAACATGTAAGTGTGTCTCAACCTCCTGGCTATGAAGACCCAAACAAGGTAACATATGCATGTAAATTGAACAAAGCTCTTTATGGATTGAAGCAGGCACCTATGGCATGGAATGATAGGTTTACCACATACCTTCAGGATTAGGGTTTTGTCATAAGTAAAGCAAATACTTCTTTGTTTATCAAGAGAAGTAACTCAGAGGTAATATACCTATGTGTATATGTCGAGGATATCATATTCACAAGTAATGATGCTAATGTCATCAAACAGATGAAGAATCAGATGATGAAGGAGTTCAAAATTAGTGAACTTGGATCACTAAAATATTTTCTTGAACTTGAGTTAGTCTATACTAACTCTAGAACTTACATCACTCAGAGAAAGTATATATAGGATATGTTGAAGAAGTTTCATTTGGAGGATGCCAAAGTTGCAAGTACCCCAATGAAGGTAAACCTAAAATTAAGTGCTCATGAAGGTAATTTACTTGAGGACATTATAGGTTACCAAATCATAGTAGGAAGCTTGAACTATGCTACCTTGACAAGGATTGACATTGCTTATGGAGTAAGTGTTCTAAGTCCATTTATGCACAAGCCTAGGGCACCTCACTTGGAGGCTGCCAAAAGGATCTTGAAGTACCTTAAGGGTACTCAACAGCATGGTTTGTATTTCCCTTATACATCAGAATTGGATATTAAGATCTATTTCGATGCAGATTGGGTAGCATGCAAAGATGATAGGAGGAGTACCTCAGGATACTTATCATTTGCAGGTGATAAGCCAATATCATGGTCATAAAAAAAGCTACCTACTATTGCATTATCTTCTACAGAGGTAGAGTAGAGAGGATTGGCCAATGCTACTCAAGAGGCCGTATGGATCAGATTGTTATATACAAAATTAGGATTGCATACTACATCTCCAAGGATTTCTGGAGATAATACAAGTTCATTATATCTTGCAACTAATCCCGTTTATCGTGCTAGGACCAAGCATATAGAGGTCCACTATCGTTATGTGAGAGAGAAGCTATTGAGCAAGGATATTCAGTTGGCATATGTATCAACTAATATGCAATGTGCATATTTGTTGACTAAAGAATTATATGGTACAAAACTTTGTAGGTTTAAATCAATGATTGGATTGCAAGATATTCATGAAGATTGAAGATGAAGACTAAGCCAAAATGTTTGGCTTGGGGGGGAGTTGTTGGTGCAAAGTCCAAGCCCACACACTTGTCTTGAAATTCATACACATATAAAGTTCCATAGAAACCATTGCTAGGAAGAGTTTCATCTTTACCATTTGTAAACGTCGTTTCTTTTTTACTTGAGAATATTTGTAATCACCTACCAAATACTCATGGACTTGTTAGTTAGAAACGCATCTACTTCATTGAGGAAATATTTCCTAGATTGAAGGATCACTTTTTAGAGAGAGCCAAAAGTTGAATTCAAATTCAAATTTGAATGGAACAACTATAAAAAGTCACTTGAAAAAGTCGCGGTTAGAAGTCACTTATCCCGAGCTTTCCATTGCCATTGTGTAAGAGTGTAAGGCCTATATTGTAGCCTAAACTTATCTATATCATTTGGCTATGATTATCAAGCCAATGAGCTTGTACAACATTGTTCATTAATACAATAGATCTACATTGATCATCTATGATATCTCTATTATAGTAATTTCTTAACTGTCAACTTGTGCTGCTCATATCTTGGTCAATTCACCACCAAATTCAATGATCTATAACTTGTTGGAATCAGTGGCAAGCTATCTACATGCTAACAAGGCTTGAAGCAAATCCATTCAGCCAATTTGGAGAAAAATGTGTCGAAGCACTCACTGGTCAAACTCTCTAGAGGTCCTAAAACATCAGGGGTAATGATTTATTTGCTAAATTGATTGCTTTGTATGTAGTGCATCATTTCAAGTGATTCCACTTGTACTAATTATCTTGCTAAGCTAGTTAGATACCTCTAAAAGGAAGTTTTCCAATTCCTACTATATTGGTAGCACTGAGCAAAAGAAGTAGTAGGTGTGTGATAAAAAATAGAAGGCTTTCTTGGACCTTTCTATTTGGAAGTAGTCTGTTTTGATTAAATCTTTTCACACATCATTTCCAAAGTACATAGGCACTTTTGTAGTGTCATGGGAAATTCAAGAGGGCCCACATATCAACTCTGAAGTCTCAAAGGGCTGGTACTAAGCAGGATTTGGCAGTACCTACTCATCACTTGAAGTGTCCATCCATCTTTCTCGACATGTAGGAAAGTGAATTGATTCTCTTCAACAACCTTTATTGCCTTCATTTGAATTTTGTACATTACATGGAAGCAATATACATACACTTGTGGCCATTACTGTCTTGCTCCTTCATCTCTCTACATCGTCTTCTTCAACAACACTAAACTTTAGATTCATATGCATGTCTTACTATTGAAGAGGTAGCTTTTGATCAACTAGTATTAAATGCAATATCATATAATCCTTGAATTGTTTATTCTAGAGCTACTAAGCATATGACAAGTGTTGGAAGAGATGGATGGATACCACAAGAGGATGAGTTGGTAATGCTAATCCCTGCTTTGTTCCTGCCCTCTTTCACCTCCGAGTTTGATAGTAGGCCCCTTTAGCTTGCTAATGAAACTAAATAAGTGCCTGTGTAATTTGAAGATGATGCTTAAAACAATTAGATCAAAATGGATAACTTTGCAAATAGCTAGTGACAAAAAACTTGCTATTTTGGTCTTTCCACCTGCTGGATATTTTGCTTAGTGCTCATAGTATAGTAGCAATTAGGAAAATTCCTTTTGGGGGAATCAAATTAGCTTTGAGAGCTAATGATTTCAATTAAAAGCACTTAAAATAATGCACTATGTACTCAACAATCAAGTTAACAATCAATAGCTTACCCCCGATTTTTTAGGAGCTACACAGAGAATGACCAGAGAGCACTTGGATGCAGATTCCTCCCAATTGGCTGAATCAAATTGCTTAAAATTTTGACAGCTTGAAGTATGGTAAGAGCTGGTTCGAGAAAGCTATAGATCATTGAACAGTATGGGGATATCACTGCGACATGGTCATGACAAGTACACTATTTTGAGTAGACATAACAGAGAAGGAGATAGACATGATGAATTATGTAATGTATTATATAACAATGTTGTACATGATCATTGGCATAGATATGTTGCCCAATGATAGTGAGAAGAGTAGGCTATGATGTAAGCCACTCAATTGCTACAAGTGATCAAGAATAAGCTCAATATTGGAGGCTCTTAGGCTGCAAGATTACAACCTCTTTTGTAAGTGATTTACCTCCAATGTTTGAATTTGAAGTCAAACTTGGATGTACCTAAAAGTTCTCCTCCAAGTTAGGAGATATTCCACCAAAGTGAATTCGTAGCTTTATCTCTCCTAACTCCACGAGATGTAGGGAGTCACAAGATTCTCTCAAGATAAAAGCACTTTTACAAGTGGTTAAAGATCCAACTATTAGAAGCAAATGTTCATGTGATCCATCAATGGTCTCACATATCTTCTTCAATGTCTAGCCAAATGTGAAGGCTTGGATTTGCACCAACAGCTCCCCATCAAGGCTAACATCTTGGCTTGCTCTTCTTCATCAATCTTGTTGAATGTCCCGCAATTCAATCATAGCTTTAAACCTGTTAAGTTTAGTACCACCAAGTGCTTTGGTCAATAAATTTGCACATTGCATATTTGTGGACATATATGCAAGTTGAATCTCCTTGCTCAATAACTTCTATCTAACATAGTCATAGTGTACTTATATATGCTTGATTCTTGCATGGTAGATAAGATTTGTTGCAAGATGCAAGGAGCTTGTATTGTCACCAGGATAAAGCAACAATAGATTGCTTCTTGGAAGACCATGAAATGGGCTTATCACCTACAAAAGAAAGATAACTAGAAGTACTCCTCCTGTCATTCTTACAACCTACCCAATCTGCATCCGAGTAAATCTTCATGTCTAAATCTGAAGTCTATGGAAAGTATAAACCTTGATTTGGAGTACCCTTGAGATAGTTCAAAATCCGTTTGGCAGCTTCCAAGTGAGGTCCTCTAGGTTTGTGCATGAATTGGCCTAAAACACTTACTCCATAAGTTATGTCAATCCTTGTCAAGGTTGCATAGTTTAGACTTCCAACTATACCTTGATATCCTGCAATGTCTTCAAGCAAATCTCCTTCATGAGCACTCAATTTATGATTTACCACCATAGGGGTGGTAGCTACCTTTGCATTCTCCAAGTTAAATTTCTTCAAAATGTTGTGCACATACTTCCTTTGAGTAATGTAAATTCCAAAATTTGTGTAGACCAATTCAAGTCCAAGAAAATACTTTAGAAACCCTAGGTAAATTATTTTGAGCTCCTACATCAATGGTTCTTGATCTGTTTGATGCCATTGACATCACTATCTATCAAGATGATGTCATCAACATACACACATAAATATATCAATATCGAGTTGCTCTTGTTGACAAACAGAGAAGAATCTGCCTTGCTCATTATGAATCCTTGATCTTGAAGATAGGTAGTTAACCTATGATTCCATGCCCTAGGTGCCTGCTTCAAACCATAAAGACCTCTATTTAATTTTCACACATAATTTAACTTTCTTGGGTCTTCATAGCCATGAGGTTAAGCCATGTAAACCTACTCTGAAATCTATCCATTGAGAAAAGAATTTTTCACATTCAATTGATACATATTCCAACTCCTTGATGCATCCACACTCACCAATACTCTGATCGTTGGCACTTTTGCCACTAGTGAAAAAGTCTCTTCATAATCAACTCCTTGGGTTTGTGGAAAACTCTTTGCCACAAGTTTAGCTTTATACCTATTTATCGATCCATCTTAGTTTCTCTTGATTTTGAAAATCCATCTAGAACCAATTACCTTCATTGATGCCTTCTTGCATACTAACTCCCAAGTATCATTCTCTTGGAGTGCTTCAATTTCTTCATCCATATCTTCCTTCCACGCTGCTTTGGTCTTCGCCTCTTCATATGATGAAGGCTCTTCAAGTGATAAATCCTTAGCAAGATAAATGGAATGCTTAGTAACTAATGAAGTATCATACCCATATCTGATTGGCTTCTTGATCTTCCTTTGTGATTCCTTGGAGCTTGGTTGGATGATTCAGGTAAGTCTTCCAACTTCTTCATCTTGCCCTTGCCCTTTGATTTCCATGCCTTGAATTCTTCTAGGTTGATGATGTCCTCATCATCTGATTTGATATCTTGAATTCGGCTTGGCTCCTCCTTGGTGAGGCTTGGAAACTCCTCTTCCAAGTCATATGGCAACTTGAGCTTCCTGCATTCACTTTCAAACCAAAAATCATTCTCATCAAACACATCTCTACTGACCATAAATCCTTTCTTGGATGGATTATAAAACATGTATCATTTTTTATTTAAATCATACCCTATGAATATGCACTTCTCTCCCTTAGGGTCTAACTTACCTCTGATTTGAGATGGAATATGCACATAAGCAACACATCCAAAGATTCTGCAAAGATCAAGTGATGGCCTCCTACCATGCCATGCTTCATATGGGTTCATCCCATCAAGTGACTTGGTTGGCAACCTATTAACAAGAAAAGTGGCAGTAGATACACTTTCTGCCCACAAATAATTATGTAATTTTTTTTTTCATTAAGCATTGATGTAGTTGTTTCCAAAATCAACCTATTTCTCCTCTCTGCTATCCCATTTTGCTCAAGGATATACCTTGTAGTAATCTCCCTTTTGATAGCTCTATCCTACAATAATGCATCAAATTCATTGGAGAAGTACTCACCTCCTCCATCTGACCTTAATCTGTTTAGACGTCTTCCTAATTGATTTTCCACAAGTGCAATATATTTCTTAAAGCAATTGAACACTTCATCTTTATGTTTCATAAAGTACAAGATAGTCCACCTACTAAAATCATCAATGAAAGACACATAATACCTTGAGCCCGAAATTGAAGGGTCCTTGCTTGGTCCGCACACATCTCTGTGGACAAGTTCCAAGTAATCTTCATGCATGTAGCCTTTCTTTGTGAAGGGTAACCTATGTGATTTACCAAACTGGCATGGAGCACATTTATAGATCATGTGTTGTTGTGATACATTAGGTATCCCAAGCACACATTGATCTCTACATATGTGCTTCAAGATTCTCTCACCAATATGCCCTAATCTTTTATGCCAAATCTCAAGCTTTGATAATGTTTGATCGTTGTAATTGTAAAGTGCAATATTCTAGCGTCCTCAAGTTCAAATGTAAATAGTTTACCTATTATTTCTCCCTTGGCATTTATCTTGATTCCATGTTGGGGGTCCTCCACAAAAGCTCCATGTTTGTTGAACCTAACGTGCAAGCCTTTTTCCACTATCTATCCAACACTTATCAAATTCTTCGTGATTGTAGGTACATTAAGAACCCTCCTCAAAAGATTTATGTTCCCATTAGAAGTTTTGACATTTCCTACCTTGACCATTGAATTCTTGGTGTCATCACCGTTTTGCACTTGGTGCTTCCCCTTGGGCTCCTCAAGATCAGAAAGAAGAGCTACATTGCCTACTACATGGTTTGAACATCCTAAGTAAATATAGAAGAGGTGGTCATCATTCATACCTTGTTTTGAACTCATATTCATAATGAGATGAGAATCCTCTGGATACTCTATGTAATTGTTGAAGTTCTTTCTTGATTTGTATCCTCCTTGATAATTGTTGTTGTAATTTTTGTTGTAGCTATGTTTGTAGCCATGATTATGGTTGAACCTTCCTTTTGATTGTGGGTAGCCACCTCTTGAATATCCTCTTCCTCTCTTATTCTTGAAGTTCCTATAGCACTCATCTATACTGTGATTAGACAATCCACATATGTTGCAAGGGGAAGAGTTGAAGGGTCTCCCCCTACCTTGCTTACATCCTCTGCCCCTTCCTCTTGAGTTCCTATTTCTCCGTGCGTAGCTAGCTTGAGAAGTAGTACCCTCATCTTCAACCTTTTTGCTTCTCCCTTTCTCTTTAGAGTTTCCTTTATCTGTGTATAGGGCAGAAGAGTTGTTACTTCTTGATGATTCTCCATTTTTCTTGAGCTTGGCTTCATGGGTAAAGAGTTTCCCCATGAGGGTGGTAAGATCTAGAATCTGCATATCCATGTAAAGGTCCATAGTAGTTGTGAAAGCTTCCCACTTATCATCTGCCTTGATGCCATTGATTACTTGTCTCACTATTTGCTCCTCTTCAATTTTTTCTCCTATGCTTGCCAATTGGTGAGCCACATCTTTGACTTTCGTCACATAGTTTGAAACACTTTGCTTGGGTGTCTTCCTTTGAGTGGTAAACTAAATCCATAATTGATTCTTTCTAGCTCTTGTATTGGAAGAAAAGTATGATGACAACGTATCCCAAGTCTCTTGAGAAGTTTTACAATTCCTAATGTGTGGAAGAAGGAAGTTAGAGATAGAGTTAAGTAAATATGACCTTGCTAAAGCATCTTTGGCACACCATGAGTTGAGTCTTTCAAGCTCTTCTCTTGTAGGTTGTCCTTTGCTTTTTGAAATTGGCATTTCCTCATCTCCTGATATGTATCCATAGAGACTCCTTCCTTGTAGATATTTCTTCATCCTCAGGGACCATGCTTGATATTTGGTCTTCTCAAATTGATCAATAAAATAAGGGAATCCATCTTCCATTTTACCTCAACTTGCTCCAATACCACTCTTGGAAGAGATGGATGGATACCACAAGAGGATGAGTTGGTACGGCTAATCCTTGCTTTCTACCTGCACTCTTTCACCGCAGAGTTTTATAGTAGACTCCTTTAGCTTGCTACTGACACTAAATAAGTGCCTATTTAGTTTGGATATGATCCTTCAAACAATTAGATCAAAATAGATAACTTTACAAATAGCTAGTGACCAAAAACTTGTTATTTTGGTCTTGACACCTATTGGATATTTTGCTCAATGCTCATAGTACAGTAGCAATTAGAAAAAATCCATTTGGGGGAATCAAACTACCTTAAAGAGCTAATGATTCCAAGTGAAATCACGTAAAAGGATGCACTATGTACTGAGCAATCAATTTAACAATCAATAGCTTATCCCCGATTTTTTAGGAGCTACATAGAGAACGACCAGAGAGCACTTTGACGCAGATGTATCGCAATTGGCTAAATCAAATTTCTTCAGATTTTTACAGCTCAAAGTAGACTTTGAGCTGGTCAAGAAGCTATAGATAATGGAAAAGGATGAGGTACTTAAGCCGCGAGATTACAACCTCTTTTATAAGTGATTTACCTCCAATGTTTGAATTTGAATTTAAACTTGGATGTACCTAAAAGTTCTCCTCCAAGTTACGAGATATTACACCAAAGTCGGTTCATAGCTTTATCTCTCCTAACTGCACGAGATGTAGGGAGTCACAAGATTCTCTCAAGATAAAAGAACTTTTACAAGTGGTTAAACATCCAACTATTACAAGCAAATGTTCATGTGATCCATCAATGGTCTCACATATCTTTTTCAATGTCTAGCCAAATGTGAAGGCTTGGATTTGCACCAACAACAAGTTTTAGGGAGGTATTTTCTTCTCTTTCAAACTCTTCAAGTAGAAGAGTGACCATTGTAGATGTTCACGATTTGGATGTTGTAGATGTTGAAGAAGTGAATGCTAAGTCAAGAGCATGTGGAATTTCACAACTTCTAATGTTCTTTATGTTCCACACATGAAGAGGAGTTTTTCTCTATCTCTACTTTATTGTCAAGTGGTTATAAAGATTTTTTAAAGAAAGATTCACGTCTGATCCTCTCATCTGGTGTGGAGCACTGTCTACTTCAAGGTGAAAGCAGAAGTGGCATGTTTATTTTATGCAAAATTACTCATGATAATGTTGATATGTCTACAATACCTAAGGAGAACATGAAGCTATCGCATGCTAGATTTGTTCATATTAGTTACACATCTCTCAAGCATTTCAAAGATCAAGGTATGGTAAAGAGTTTGTCTACTTCTGTTTTATCAGATTATGCATAGTCATATGAAGGATATCTCGAAGGAAAGTTTCACAAGCTAGCTCTTAAGAAGCATGGATATATCATAGCCACAAGGAAGTTGCATATCATACATTTAGATGTGAATAATCAGATGAGAAGAGATTCCATTCTAGTTTTTAGGTACTTTGTTATGACTAAGATGTTTTTTTAAGATATTTGTGGATTAATGGTCTTAAAGTGAAATTAGATGTTTTTTCTACTTTTAAAAATTTTTTTAACTATGATTGAAAATGAAAGTCAGTCAAAGATCCAGATTTTAAGAAGTGATAGAGGAGTACAGTACATGTCTAAAGACTTTAAGTATTTTCTTGAAGACAAAGGTATCTCTCATCAACTCACTACTACTTATACACCAGAACATAATGGTGTTGTAGAGAGAAGGAATAGGATACTTGTTGAGATGACACACTACGTACATTTAATCACATTCTGAATAGTTCCTCCACGAAACCTTTAAAGGTCATTACACCTTATGAAGCTTATTATGGGAAGAAGCCCAATGTGAGTGCCTTTAAATTATTTGTTTTCCTAGCTTATGTTCACATTGAGAACAAGGATCATGGTAAGCTTGATGTAGAAGTCATTAAATTCGTCTTTATTTGTTATGCAATTGAAAGACAATGATATAGATTCTATGTTCTAGGTGCAAGTGCTATCCTACTCTCACATAATGCATATATTTTAGAAATTCAAATTTATGATAAGAAGAAAGAGATTCCAAAACTCATAAAAGAAAGTGATTATGCATTTTTAGAAGGATTTTGGATTCTTATATTCAGCCATACAAGGGGGTGATGAACCTTCTCAATCCTTAGGAGATGCACTTGATAAAGGTGAAGAGAGAGTTACATTACCTACATTAGTACCTAGTCCATCATTAGTACCTCTTAATGTTCTGGCATATTAAGTTGGAGAAGGTTAGATATTGAAGAGCTAGAAAGGATCCCACCAGTTTTTATGAAAACACCAAAGTGGTTATATCAAACCTCGAAGGAAAACGGTATAAAGTGATACACTGGAAGAACCAAAAGTTAAACAAGGAGATAACAAACAAACCAGGTAAATTATGTAGAACATTTTGAGATTCATAATATTTTAGCCCTTACTTGAGTTAAGAATGAACTAGATAGTGATCAAGATGTACTAAAAAGTGATATGATTATCACAGGTCCCAAAGATTCAGACCTTTAATATTTTAAAGCACAACTCAAGCGTACATTTGATGTAAATGAATTAGGTATTTTGCATTATTATCTTGGGATTTTGAATTCATATACAGAGATGAGTGTATCTACATGACACAACAAAAATACATTGAGAAATTATTGGAAAGATTTGAGATGCCAGATTCCAAACCTATGTAGACCCGTATGGATGTGAATGTGTCATTACACTCAGAAGAATATTCAAAACTTTTTTATGCTACATTATGGATTCAAGAAATTGGTTGCTTGATATATCTATGTAATACATGTTTGGACATTCATTTTCCAATTTCTCATGTATCGAAGTTCATGCACAATCAGCTTAAGATTCAATGGAAATCAAATAAGAGATATATTTGTAGAGTCAAAGGAACTTTTGTAGGTTATTAAACTTCTACCATTATGACATTAAAGGGGCAATTTTTGGAAACGATGTCAATAGGTCCAACCACCACTATATTAGTTGTTCTTTATAGAAACCTCTACAACAAATCATACCACGCTAAGTGGCTCGGTGAAAAGACTACAAAAAAGTTGTGTGGGTTCAGATCCCACACATGGTGGAAGTAGGTCATGAAGATTATTTTTGTTAGTACTTTTTTATGCAATCCTGCTTTATCCTTTTGGCTTTTGCTTTGAGGAAGTTTCACATGGAAGGCATACAAAGTTATATAAAGGAAGCATACGGTCACTTCTTTAAAGCATCTTCTCAAGCTCAAGCAAGTGCTACATAAACTTTGGAGGAGATCAAGGAGGTCCTCTCTTAGAGGAGGTGTTATTACACACTTGCAGGATGTGTGATCTAATCTTGGAGTTTATCTAGATGAGTTCGTGTCAACCATTCATAAGCATTTTTGTTGAGTTACTCTAAGTAACAAGTCTATTTCTTTCCTCACTTGTTCATTCATTGATTTTTTATTTAGGTTAATCACAATTAGGGTTTGCTAGAAAACAGTTCTAAATTGTTGATATTCTCTTAGGCACACAATTTCTTGTATCCATCTCTTATTTTTGCTTAGATTCAGATCTTGTTAGTTTGTATCATATTCACACATTGTAATTTGACATTGTAATATAAGTTAGTGTAGGTGAACATCCTAGCATACCATACACTTTAAAAGATCTTGTCCATCCTCTCTCTATCTGTGACTCATCATCTTTTTTGAGCCTTAAGGTGTGTATGCTAAGGTTAATGTGTTGGAAGATCTTGTAAACTTGTGATTAATTGTTATTGAGGTCCACCCCACTTCTAGCATCACAGTCAAGAATGTACAACATTTCCCTTCTGTGCCCAAAATCCTCCATTATTCTCTCTCTCTCTCTCTCTCTCTCTCTCTCTCTTTCTCATTCTCTCACCATTTCTCTTTGATTGTTTGTCTTCTATTGCAATCTCTCTCTCATTCCTCATTCCGTCTCTCTCTCTCTCTCTCTCAATAACTTTATCTCCCTATATGATAAATCTTGAATCTGTTGTCTAGTTGTTCTCTCTCTCTCTCTCTATCTATCTCTCTCTTTCTCTCTTGGGTTATGCATATACATATAGCCCTAACGAGTTTGTATTGTGTTGTGCTCCAAGCTTCTCCTTCCTACTTGTGTTCTTCATGTGCCTCTAGAGACATCAAACTCCAAATCACTATTTACCAAACCTACATGCTCCACATACGTTCTCCATCTCTACAACTTGGGAATTCTATAGTCCATGGATACGCTCATTTGACTCCATCAACTTTAGTCCCTAAAATTTTCCATTTTGAATTGGCTTGTGACTTATCTCTATGTGAGCAATAACATGTGCACCCTCTACAAACATGGATGCATTCATTTCACGAATTGTGACATTTAAGCTAAACATCCTATCTACTTTGTTCCATTTGGTGATCAACCTCCCATTTTTCTTATAATCATGTACATACAAACCGTGATAATTAAACCCAGCGTATAATCTCTAGTTAAGATTTTTTCCAAAAAAAACTAGGTTCTTTTTCTATTAGGAACATGTAGTAGATCAAAAAGATGTTTTACCTCCCTATCCTCCATGAATAGTTCTATGTTTCTTATATGCTCAATCGGATGTGATTTTCCATCACACATTTTAAAGATATGCAAATTAGTAAAGCACTCTACATGGATGTTTTTGTGATTTGAAGCTTATAAATCAATATACTAAACATTAAGTTATGTTTTTTAATCATCAACAGACATTGTATTCATCTTATGATGTTGGATAATGAACAATTTTTTAGAATCATATGCACTTTCCAATGCATAATTGTTATTTTGGTTTTTGGTACTTTGATTCTTCATCTTGCAATCATGTTCAAAGTGACCAAGTTTACCACAATTCCAACATCCCTTACTATCATTACCTCAAACATTTCTTTGGAATTTTAATGGCTTCTTCGGCTCCCCCTACCTTGAAACTATCTTCTTCCTTTAGCAGTAGTATGTTATTGACCATGGTCGTGGTTATTGTTTCTTATTCCACTTTCCATGCTTGTACCTCAATCTCTTTTTCTTCCAAAGTAGAATACCTTCTAAAAAATAAGCTTCTCCTTGGGATTTTGAGTCTTCACGAGGGTTCCTTTCTTCAATTGTGCACATGGATACAAAATCAACAAAATTTGCAAAGTACTCATTTGAGTAGAAGTTATGCATTGCTTATATCCATCTCGTAAACGATAAAGGCACACTTCAACCTTATGATCATCATCATCTACATTGATGCTAATAGATGTAAGTGAGTCACATATGCTTTTTGTTTTGATGATGTTGTCACATATCAACGTGATCTTTTCTTCTCTATTTTATGTAGCTCATTCTTGAGTTGCCATTTCCGTGGCTTTGTATTGGTTTAATACAATGTGATCAAAATGTTCGAAGCATCTTTCAGAGTTTTGGGATCTTCTATGTGCTCAATCATGATTTCTTGTATGCTATCAAGCATAAAATACATTACCTTCTATGGCCCTTAGATCGAATCTTCCTATGCTCTTAATTGTTCCACAATCTGATTGCTCTCTAGTAACTATGGAATGCTTTCATTGTCTCCTTCAATGTACTTCTAGTAGCCTTTTTTCATCAAGAAAAGCGTCATTTTAAATATCCAAGCATGATAATTGTCCTTGTCCAACTAATGGCTCATATGTTCACTCATTCTAGCACCATTTTCCATTTTAGAACACTTTACAATTGCAAAAAAAAACACTACAATTAGTGGCTCTACTTGAACATTGACACACTTTGACTGTTCTATTTAAAAATAGCAAAGTTTCTGTGCATCAAAAGTACATAGAATTGCATGAAATTTTGGATCTCTGCGATATTCTAGATAGAATTCAAGTTAGAGTTTTGCAAATTGTCTTGTTTTTCCTGTGAGCAAACCTTGCATACTCGAAATGGAGTTTGAAATGGTTATGAATCTCATATATTAGCAAAATAAGTGAACATAAGCAGATAACTCTCAAGAATATTTTGGCTCCTTCTACATACACACCAAATTCTTTAGAAATATAAGATCTTTTTTTAAGTTCATGTTCTCCATGCCTTACAAGGACTCTTTAGTGTCAACCTTCTTCATGGGCTCACTACACAAAGAGAATATACAAGAATGACCTAAGACAACGATGAAGCCATTACAATTTATAAAGAATAGTACATGAAGAAGATGCTAATGTCCATGAATGAGTGACTTGGAAAGGAAAAAATGTGCCCTCTCTCTTGATTGAATAATTTGGTAAAGCTCACAAAATGTATCCCTGACGTATATCAATGTAACCACTAAAAATGTTAGATAAGTTAAAAGTAATACCTATTACCCTCAATCATCACATGTTTAGCTTGATATCTCAACATCATGAAGATTTGATCCCTAACCAAACCATATTGTTTACCTTCTTGTTTTTGCACTGATAAGCTAGATCTAGTCAAAAGTACAAAATTAATCATATGGGTACACTAGATAGTATCCCTTCATAATTTGGTTTCTTTATATGTTAGTTAGGCAATCATATGCATAACACTAACATGTGAAGTGGATGGACCTTCAATATCCCTCAATAAGTTTCCATTTCGGTGCATATCTAGGTATCTCTTGTGCATGGATTTAGAAAAATGGATGGATTGGCTTTGATTAGTTTATGTGTCAAAAGTAATTTCTTTCTAAGTCTCAATCTTATTATGAAGGAGAAAATTCATCTTGGATCTTTCACTAAGGTAAGATAAATTTTTAAGACTTACATAAGGGATATCCTATTCCTAGCTAGTATTTAGAGAGTCACTTATGAATGGAAAGTTTCATCCTAAAACTTTATCACTTTCATTGAACTTGACTAGTCTATAATTTATTTGTAATTTTCTTTGAATAAACGTTTTTCAAGCTCTTTTCGAGAGCATTCTAATTCATCTATGTCTATTGTAGTTTTCTATTAGCATTTATTTTAAGAAAACCCCAATGAATGATAGGATCTTCCTTGGCTCTACTCCCATAAAGTTTTTTCTAAGAGAGAGTGGGTGCGTCAAAAAGATCTTTCTAGGATGTTTCATTTAATTACCATTTCCAAATGGTCAATCTTGACCTTTATAGAAGTGACTTGAGTGCTTTGTGGGATTCAAGTCCAATGTATAGAAAACTGTAAAGGAAAACATAAAAATCTCTTGATCCAATTCAACGTTTCAAGATAGTAAACTTATTTGGGGTCCAATCTTTGTGAGGTTCAATGCCTCAAAGTATCATTAATCTATTCAATTCAAGGATTCTAATGCTAAAATCATGCTATTATAGTTTTTATATATAAGCTTTATTCTCAAAAAATTTCTTAGATCTAGGTTAAATCATGATTTGGGAGCATGAATTAAATGATTCCCTCAAAAAACATAGGTTATCATATTGCAAGAACTTCTTGATTGTCCCTTTAGGAAAGCCAAGGATCCAATTACTTCAACAACGTCACCATAAACTAGCACCAAGAAATTTAGGAGTGCTTAAAGCTATAGAAGTCATATCAAGAGATTTGTCATGATATTAAATGTGGAAGGAGATGAAAGAATATATCCAAATCTTTGACACGTGCAATAGACCTGAGGTACTATTGTGTAGACCTCATGACCTCTTAAAACCTTTACCTATTTTGTAATGAAGATGGTACTTATTCTCTATGGATTTGATGAAACATCTAGTAGGGTTAGAGAAGTATGTTGTAATTATTGTTATAGTGGAAATATTAAAAAACATAGCCCACCATTCCAACCACTAAGGTTATCACTCATGCACACACTACTAGACGTTCTTTGAGATACATATTTAGGTTAAATTACTTTTTTGATGATAATATAAAGGATTGAGGTCTATGATTCATATCCAACTTCTCGAATAGTCCTTGAAAACTTCTTGGTGTTCAAGGTAAATTTCACACAACCAATTATCCATAGAAAGATGGTAAAACAAGATAAGTGAATCAGCTTTTAGATGTGTATCTCCATTCCACCATGAAATATAATCAAAATGATTGGTTTGAGATTTTAAGAACATATTTTTTCCTAAAAAGTATGCCTCAAGTTATAAGCTACGTAGAACTGCTTCCCCATGGTTATCATCTCCCAAATATTTACCTCTATATCCAAAAATCCATCTAAATTAAAATTAGAAGAGAATCCTGTGTCAAGATAAAGGAGATAAGAAGGAGAGAGCTCTTACACAATCTCACACACAAAGAGAGGAGCATGTATAGTTTGAGGACGGGAAGAATAATCCTCTTTTACTACTTCTATTACATAAAGAGAATATAGAAGAATGATATAATACAACAATAGAGCCAGTAGAGTATATAACGAGTAATACATAAAGAAAACCCTAATGTATTCAAATTAGTGAGTTGTGATGAGACAAATGTACCATCACTCTCAATAGATAAATTTGGTATGGCTTATTGCAAGTATCCTTGAAATATATCAGTGTAGATATTGTACATGTCAGAGAAATGAAAAGTGATATGTGCATCATCGACCAAAACATATGAGCTTGATATCTAAGGCTGCCCCTTAAGCTCAACTTACTATAATCCAAGCATGTTTTGAGACTTAGTATAAGTGCTTTTGTGAAAATATCAGCAGTATGCACATTTTTCCTCACATAAAGAAGATCAGTACCACCTAGTCATACCTTGTCCCTTAAGTAATATTGATCCTCCAGAATCTTTGTTGTACATAAAAAATAGGATTCCTTGCTTAAAATATACTTTAAGATTTTCACAATAAATGATAATACGCTTCTCGTCTTCTACACCTAAATCTACAAGTAGCCTCTCTATCCATGTGACAACAATTATCCCAAGTGAAAATAGAAAACCACTAGTAGATATTACATCTAAAACACTACCAACCCGATCTGCATGGGTGTATCCATGAACCTACAATTCTACAAAACCTCAATAAAACCATTCATAATACAACATAGAATTTATATAAGATTGAGTGTATCTCAAAGCATCTAAATGTGGTCCCTTGGGAACCTGCATTAACTGATTCTCATATCTCATAGTGTATCTTAGATCATACCTTGCAATTGTGAGATTTGTCAAACTTTCCACAAATTTGGAGTACATTGTAACATTTTCCAATGCTTCACATGCGGTATCATCCAGCTTAAAATTTTGATCTAATGGCATAGAAATCAACTTCCAATCAGCTATACTTTTTAAGCATACTTTCTCTATATTGCCTTTGGGATAGATATATACCTATTTCTATATGTATAAACTCAATGCCCAAAATGTGGCACAACACATCAAGATTTTTCATGTCAACTTCCTACATAAGGCATGGATTTATCTCTTCAATGCTTTCTTGATTATCACCACTTAGAATCAAAATATGAACATGAATAGCTACAATTATGATGGCATCATCATCCTTCCTTCCATCTAGCTAGAGATTTGCATGACACATATGTAATCCAATAGAGGTTAAATAATATGAAATTCTTACATGCCAAGCAAGAGGGACTTCTTTAAGCCCATTCAAAGTCTTTTTCAACCTAAAAGCATATTTTACATGATTTGAATCCTCCTATGCTTGTGGCTGGTCCATATATACTTCTTCCTGCAACTCACCATGTAAGAAGAAATTCTTGACATCCATATGTTGCGAAATCCATCCTTTCACTCTAGAAAATGTAACAAGTTCTCTAATAGTAGCCATTTTAGCTATATCTCTAATTTTTGACTCACAATAAATGCCATATGTGTCAACATATACTATTGCTACGTGACATGATTTATACCTACGGATGCTACCATTAGCATTATGCTTTACCTAGTAAATCCACTTGGAGCTGGGAAAAAATAAGAGCACCTCCTTAACTTGGAAGTATATACATATGAGCGAAATTCCAAAATATATTTCATCAAAAGTATACAATATATGGTGAATATTTATGATACTTCTCATTAAAAATATAGAAGTTTAGGCCTCTTCAAACTCAAGCTTTAGATATTGTGCACATTTGCACTACTAAGACGGAGCCTAACTTGAGAACTTATAACAAAATGAGGCAGCATAAATGGCTCCCCTTTATCCCATATGCAAGGCATTGAGATAGCCCATATAGATTCCTCTCTCCAAAGTGCAACGATACCTCATCCTCAATCCCATATGCATTTTCACAAGAGAAATAGACAACCTAGAGAGTTGCCTTGCACAACAATGCAAATAAAAATTCCCCCTGCAATGATGGAAAGAGGATAGAGCTTTCATTTTTAAATCTCATTCTCTTCTTGCATGCACAAAAGAGAGGGAGGCGCTCTTCTATGAGAAATATACTTTTCTTTGCGAAGAAGAGATGGGAAAGCACCTTTTTGTAGGTGGACTCAAAGTTCCAAAATATGTGGGATAAATGGAGATACAAATGTAGCCATCAGGTGAGCTCCACATTGCAGAAGAAGGGAGAGAGGGGGAAGGGAAGACTTGTCCTAAAAATGCACATGCATGCACACCATATTTGGCAAAAATTATTCATAAAAGGTTTGGTTAATTTATATGAGGGGAAGAATCTACCCACTTTTTTTCCTTGTGTTATATACTTTATTGCGCTAATTTTTTTTTATCCTAATGCATTTTTTAGATAAGCCATTTTTCTAAAAAAGTCTTGAAAATTTTCCATTTAGCTAATAAATTTCTCTTATCATTTTCTATGACCTGGACCCTATGCTTTTCTTTCCTTGTGGCAATGGAACCAACCTCCATGTTTCATTTCTATAAAGTACAACTATCTCCTCATCCATAGTTTTTTTTTCAATATATATTTTCAATTACATCTTCAAAACAGCAAGGTTGAGCATCTTGTATCACCTTGGTCACATAGGCACAATGATGAGCCATGTAGCTATCATATGTTAATCATTGCATTGAATTCCACATCCTCCCTTGTTCTATGGTCTCTTATTCATGTTCTATGATCCACAAATGCCTTTGTTACTCTTGGTGTCTTCATAGAGGGAAACCACAGTTCCTCATCAAGTCCCTTTTCTAAAATTTGTGATTCTATGTTGATTTCTTTAAATCTTGTAGATGTTTTGTTACCAAAAAATTCCTTTTTTTTTGCCTCTCTTGGATGTAGAAAATGTGTTTATTGGAATGAAATTTCCATGTAATCATCGAATCCATGGGTTTAAGTTGAAACAATTGGTAGGTGACTCATCAGGTCCACTCAAAAATTGAGATCCTACATTTGGGTTTTCAACATTTTCTTTCTTATTTGTATCATGATGAAGCCCTTCTTTTGCATCCGCATAGAAGCTTGAAATTTCCTAAAACACCAAATCTTTGCTCATCTACCTATCGTGTGTGTTGATTGTTACATTTATATCCATTTTGCTCAAGGGAATACACAATAAAGATGTATTTTTCTGCTTTTGGATCGAGATTCTTCCTTGTTGGGGGATTCTTTAGCAAACAGGGACTTGAGTATTTGTAAGAGAAGATGATGATGAAGAAGAAGTAAAGCACTTACATTGAAAGCTTTTGTATCTTGATTACAATGAAAAATAAAATGGGTGTGTCTAGAATAAGACAGAGTGTTCTCTACACTAAGTGCTTAAACCCAAAAAGCACACACACACACGCAAGTATACAAGATACCAAAAGTCCTTGTGCAGTCAACCTTCTTTCTACTGAACCTCCACCCTCTCCAATAGCTTTCGTTTGTGCACACCTTGCACTCAAGCTTCCAATGGGGTAGAAGGAAGGGCCACCACTTTCTATCGATGTGCAACACCTCCTCACTAATACCTTGTTCCACCTTGATTGCCTTCCTCAATGGTTCTCTATACACTCTCTCTCTCTCTCTGCACACTTGATCATCTTCCTTGCACACGTGTCTCTCTCTTTGCTTCCCTACATTGCACTAGTTCAATGTGTATCTTTCTCTTCTCTTCTTTCTCTCTCTCTAGTGTAGACTATGCCGTCTATTTCTTAATCTAACTCCAAGAATGCTAATGCCTTTTTGTGAGTGTCAATTCCACTTAGCTACGTCCCCTCTAATTGATAATGTATCTTCGTGCTCACTTTAATGCCCCAAGAATCACTTAGTGTGTAAAGCCAATGACTCCCTATTTTTTCTTGTAGTGACTTTAATAGAAAAAGAAAAAATTTAAAATGGGGAGCCATACATATATGCTCAATAGTTGGCCACCACCTAATAGGTTGTCAATCCCGGAGAGCTAAGAGCCAAACCATGAGCAGAGAGGGTCAGCTTGACACCTATTGTGTAAATCCTTCAAAATGACAGATGAGCAACCACCAAGTCCGCCAGAATCATGAAATAATAATAACAAGGGATTAACCAAAACTAGATACTAGCAGCCAAACCATGAGTAGAGAAGGTCACCTCGACACATATTGTGTAACACCTTTAAAATGATATATGAGCATCCACCAATTCCACCAGGACCATGAAAGAATAATCACAAGGGATTAACCGAAACTAGATACTAGCTCATTGAAGAACAAGTTAGATAATGGAGGGTAGAAAGGAAAGGTTAGAGAGGATTTAAGGGCTAACGAAGATAGGGCAAAGTGGAGGAAGGGTGGGGCTAGGTTGAGGTATAAAGGGAGGGGCAAGGAGTATGCGTTGGGTCTATGGATAGGAAAAAAATTGCCAAATTATGGAAGTGCGAGATGTTTCATATTGAAAATATGAAACACGTGTGAAAATAAAGATGGAATAGACCATGTGGACCACATGCAAGATAAAGAGCATATATTAAATGTGTACAAAATATGTGAGTTTGGACCAATAGTTGGGGAAAGTTTGGATTTAGGTAAACCTTATGCCAAACTTGAGTCTAGAAGTGACAAGAAACCTGAACTTAACCCCAAGTTTGGAAACAATGGCCACCCAAGGTGCAATCTAGAGCCAAAAAGTGAAAGAGGGCAGGTACAAAGCAAGGATTAGCAGTACCAACTCATTTTCTTGTGGTATCCAACCATCTCTTCCAACATTAACCAAGTTTTCATAATTAATAGGGGAAAACTTCCATCTACCTTGGGCAACGTTAAGACACCAAAATCCAAAGTGAAGATGCTACCTTGTATCTTAGATGGGACTCCAGGGACTCCCATATGTCTTACTATGCTTTGATTTAGCAATGTTATAGTGAAGTTGGCAAGTCTTGAAGGTTGGAGTCCAAGCTTTTTCATTATATGTTTAGGCATCACGTTAATGTTAGAATGGTCATCCACAACAACTCCTTGTAAGAAATGTTTTTGGTACTAACTCTTGGACGTGGGATCTTATAATCTGTGAGGGGGTCTCCCCTACAATTTTATCCTTACTCATAGTAGTAGTGTTTGCCACTAAAGTGGTTGTGGAGGGCTCATCAATGATCTAAAAGACCTCTGATCTAAATTTCGCATCCATATTTATTAAATAAAAAATACTAACCTTCTTTTTAATTCATTTGAGTAGTCTTAAAGCCTTAGATTCCTTAAAAGCATGGGCTCTATTGGACTCTCCAAACTCCTCACCAGCTGTGTTGAATGCATGCCCAATGACATCACAAGTACGTGTGAGCTCTTCTTTTTCTCTCGTATCTTCATATATAGTGGTTCTGTCCTTGTGTGTCCCTTTTCCCTTTTTCAATCAAATAGTACTTGAATCTCGACCAATATCTATTTGAGCATTCCCCTTGCTTCTTTTCTGCATTATAAGACAGCCCATTTCTTCTAACTGCACTATTGGTGCAATTAGCAAAGCCTAAATGCTTGGCTAAGAATTCAGGACTACACATCATTTTATCACTTCACAAGAAGGAACTTCATGTGAGCCTATGGTAGTTATTTTGGGCATAGTTACTTTGGATAAATGTAAAAGAAAGGAGAATAAGAAATCCCATGAAGTTAGGGAGCTAAACCCACACCAAGTATGCTAGGAAGAATCAATTAAAATCATCCCTAAAGTGTAGGAACACTTTTAGGTTAGGGAAAATTCAAATTCAAAGTTGGAACATGTGTATAAATCCACATATTTTTTGTCGTGGGATAGAAGAGCCATTCTTAGAGGTGTTGAGCTACTTCAATGAGCATACATTGCAATCATCTCATGTATGAGTAGTCCACTACACGTCCCTTGTATCATGTGTTTATTAGCATATACATTGTGATACATTACTTCAAGTTCATTTCTCTCTACTATTCTCTCGTGCATCTTGATCATTTCAATGATTGTGCGGAATTGATTTCTCAGCATATACTCCATGATTTTTTATAATTTAACTAGAGTTAGTCAGAGTAAAGTGTCTATTACTTGCATATAAAGTTTCATCAAATTTGGTTCAGAGGATATCAAAATATAAATCATAGAAGGTGACTATGTCTGCACATCTTCTAGATGTTGAAGTTAATTAAAGGAATCTAAAGGAGTCTATCAAGCATCCGTGGAGCTAACTTGGTAGATGTACAACATGTTTTGTGCAACACCAATTCATCTTTGGAATCAACCTATCCATATCCTCACAGTGGTATCAGAGCAATAACAAATCAACATGCAAGATGGATTTCCTTGAACATCAATAGACAAATTGGATCGAGGTAACTACTTGGCTTGGTCACCTAGAATGGAAGCTTATCTTCAAGGGAAAAACCTCTATGGTTACATATCTTGAGATGAGATGATGCCAATCCTTAGAAGCAAAGGACAACCAACTCAAGAAGAACAAGAGAGGTTAGCCACATGTTGCTCAAAGGATGCTCTAGCTAGGTCATATATTCTTAACTAAATCTATGATTTTTTGCTTCCACACATTAGGAATTGCCAGACATCACAAGAGACTTGGAATGCTCTTGAAGCATTCTCTCATCAAGTAACAAGCCAAGAAAGAATCAACTATGGAAGGAGTTCACCACACTCAATAAGATGCCCAAGCAAAGTGTGACTAATTTTGTCACCAAAATAAGGGCCTAGTAGACCAACTTGGAGGCATTGGAGAGATCATTGATGAAAAAAGTAGATAGTGAGGCAAGTGGTCAATGGAATAAAGGTAGATGGCAAATGGGAAGCTTTCACCATTGCGATGGACCTCTACATGGACGTGCACGTTCTTGATTTCAGCATCCTCATGGGAAAACTTTTCACACATGAGGTGAAGCTTACGAAGATTGGAAATAGCTGAGAAGGTAATCAATCATGTGCTCTAAATATAGATAAATACAAGAATAAAGATAGAAAAGGAGAAGTTAAAAAGTTTGATGATGAAGGTAGTACCTCTCAATAAAACTTTGCAAGAAGAGATAGAGGCTCAAGAGGAAGAGGCAGAGGAGGAAGATAAGGCAGGGGTAGAGCACAAAATCCTCTACATGTGCCATTTGTGGTTTACCTAATCACATTAGTGAGAACTGTTACAAGAATCCTAGAAATCAAAGAGGAAGAGGTTACAACAGAGGAGGCTATGGAATCTCAAGAGGTAGATTCAACAACAATGGTTATAACAACGCATAGAACAACAATAATTATCAAGGAGGATAGAGAAGAAGGAGAGACTACAAGAATTATGCAGATGATCAAAAGCAAGATGACTCATTACTTTTGATGAAGATGACCATGAAGTAAGGAAAAATAGATGAGCATGTACTCTATATAAACTCAGGGTAGTCAAATCATGTAGAAGGGAATGTAGCTCTACCCTCAGACTTGGAGGATCTAGGGAATCAACATGAAGTCCAAACAAGAGATGACACAAGGTATCTAGTGAAGAAGATAGGAAATTTGAAAACTTCATATGGTAACATGAACCTATTGAGCAAGGTATTCTATGAGTTAGCTATCATAAAAAAACTCATCAATGCAGGTGAGATTGTTGAGAAAGGATCGTAGGTTAGATTCACAAAGAATGGAGCATTTGTAGAGGATCTACATGATGGATTTAAGAGGAGAACAAGAGGAGAAAAGTCAAGTAGAATATTTACATTTGAGCTGCAAGATACCATGAACATTTCACTATTAATTATGGTAGTGAAACCTTATCAGAATCGGAAATTGGGCACAAGAGGTTAGCTCATATAGGTGAAAGGGCTCTGATGCAAATCAATAGGGATCAGAGTGTGCTTGGTCTACCAAATATCTCCAAAAACACATGATTTACAAATATAGTGCTGACCAATTTGGCAAGTCTCACTGACACCCATTTACAAAGAAGGGATACATTCATGGAGACCTATGGGAACTAGTCCATACAGATGCATGGGGATGAAGCAAGGAGCCTTCAATCTCTAGATCTAGGTATTATGTGTCAGTCACAGTCATTGATGATTATAGCAGATGTGTTGATATATTTAGGTAGTGATGTGTGTGAACACTAGGACCACCGGGGCACCTTTTTTCCCTCTTTAGGAGGTTTTTTTCCGTGGGCTTGTATATATGCCAATTGCCCTAACAGGTGACTTATCTTCATACATTCTAGTGGAAATACATTTAGTATTGTGTGTTGTGCTCCAAGCTTCTTCTTCTTCTTCCTTGTGTTGTTTGTGTGCTTTCGTAGACCTTGAACTCCAACAATTGGTATCAGAGCAGGTCATCGCTTCATCTAGGGCATCGTCGACACCCCTTTGGTCACAGTCTCAGAATCACATGAAATTTGGTGAGCATACTCAACGTGATAAGGATATTAAAACAACATCACTCTCTAGTGGCGAAATCAGGATCTGAGCTCATTTTGGCATCTAAATGCACTATCATAGTGCTTATGTAGGCAATTTCATCTTTTTGTGCCAAAGATATATACAGGTTTCAATTTTCCAGTATAAGCAACTTGAAAAGTGCTACATGCTTAGTGAAACTTGTTAGGGCAGTTATGTTCAACTTTTTCAGATATAATCATTTTTTTGTATCACTATATTTTAGTTAGTGGCCATGATTGAAAGAATTGTTGTATTCCATATGTTGGCTATTCAGGATACATTGGATGGTACCAACTACCCATTGTGGGATTATATGGTGCATCATTATTGGTTGCAAAAGGGCTATGGAATATTGTGTAGGGTGTTGAAAAACTTCCTATTTTATCTACAAACACAGTTGATGAAGGTGATGTAGATGTCATTGAAGATGGTGATATTCTTCATGTTCGCATTTGTGTTGCAGTTCTTGTGGTACCTACTATAGAGCAGATTTATTGGGATGGCAGAGATGCTCACGTACATGTTGGAACATCAATCTTACACTATGCTTGAGGTGGATTTGATCTACATCAAAGGCTATCGTGTCAAATGAATATCCGTTGGAGAGTTCTTTTTTCTTATGCTCATTTATTGTATTTTTTTGAGAGATTTTTTATGGTTCATTTACCGTTCTAAAAGCCTTGAGCTTTACACATGTAAAGGTAGAAAGATAAAGCCCAGATCCCACGAATTTATGGTGGTTGAAGTTGCATTCAATCAAGCAATCAATCACCTAAAAGTAGATCAAACTAGATCTTCGCTTTTCCTAGATTGTAGGAAAGTGAATTGATTCCCTCCAACAACCATTCCCACCTTCATTAGAATTCAAACTTCACTTGTAGAAGTTTTGGAACACTCCTAGAGTCTATATAAAGACTTGAAATCACTTGTACATTGATGGAGAGTGTTAATCTCCAAAAGAACAACCTACTCTTGAACTTAGAGCACCTCTATATCAAGACTAAGTCAAAACCTTCATCAATTTAAAGGATCAATGACCAAATATCAAATTCTTGAACAAACTGTGAAGAAGGATATTACTCAGAAAGTCTGCTGCACATATTTCTCACATTGACTTATCAAATGTGTAAAGTTTTTTATAAAACTTTGCACGAGGTGTTGCCTAAGAATTGTGCACCTTCTCCAAGTTAAATTTTCTCAAAAGACTTAGTAGATCTTGAAAAATCTACTTCACAAGTTAGCTATGTCTAAATCTGCACTTCTGAGAAGTCGATTTGGACACCCCTAACTTTTAACACAGTTCTCTCAATATAACCCATTTAAGCAAAGGCTTTTAGCCACGAGTAGCTTACCTTTCAACTTAAAGATTGAGTGCTTACTTGCTCAAAACTTTAAACTGTGGAAGGAGAACTGACCAAAACATTAAGATCAAAATTTGTGCCTGTTTCAGGAACGAGTGAATACTTCTTCACATACAAATGTTCCTACACACAATTCTCTTAGCCTGATCACAATTGGAAGCTAAAACTTTGTACAGAGGTCGACCAACTATAGACTTAGACTTGTACAAAAGCATTTCACAAAAGATCTATCACAGAAGGAGAAGACACGAAAACTTCCGGCGCAACTTTTCTTCTATTTCTTAGAAAATACAACTGAGTGATGAGAGAGATTTCAACTCACTTCTAGGAGAGCTAATGATCCTTACAACTTCTCATTTTTCTATTCTCATACTCTCTCATTGTCTCCTCTCTCTGCCCCGACATTTTTCATAGTATTTATAGGCAAATATGTACAAGTTGATGACTAATCAAAAGTCTAAGTGACCTATATCTGAACTAATGTACATATGTGTACATTTCTTTCAACCTCTGAATATATCCATCTTCTATGCTTCAAGAATTGATCTTATCTTCATCCTTTGTCTTCCAAAACTTCAATTGGTGATTGGTCTGCACCAACAGCTCCCCCTCAATCATCAATTGAGGTTTCTCTTATCTTCTTTATACCTGCCATGTCTTTGAACTTCTGTAACTTTGGTCCATCCAAGCTTTTTGTAAGCATATCAGCTATTTGATCTTTTGTTGAAGTATGTATAACTTCAATCTCTTTATCCATCACCTTCTCTCTTAGAAAGTGATATTGTATCTCAATGTGTTTGGTCCTGGCATGAAAAACAGGATTAGCAGCTAGATATAATGAACTCATGTTGTCTCCATAAATGATAGGTATGCTCTGTATAATGTCAAAACTCTTCATGAGAGTCTTAAGCCATATCACTTCCTTTGCAGCTTCAACCATGCCTTTGTACTCTGCTTCTGTAGATGACAAAGCAACTGTATGTTGCTTCTTTGAGCACCAAGAGATTAACTTATCTCCCACATAACACATGTATCCATAGGTTGACCTTCTGTCATCTGGATTACCTGCCCAATCTGCATCACTATATATTTTGATATTTGTATCTGATGTAAAACCATAATACAAACCCTCTTTGAGTGTACCCTTAATGTACCTCAACACTCTTTGACCTGCAATCCAATGTTCTTTCCTAGGACAATGCATGAATTGAGACAACACCCCAATTGCATATGATAAATCAGGCCTAGTTAATCTAGCATAGATAAGACTACCAACCAAACTCTGATATTGTTTCATGTCCTTGAACTCTTCACCTCCAAATCTGTTGAATTTGTGATTCACCTCCATTGGAGTAGGTGCTACTCTGCAATCATTCATTTTAAACTTGGTTAACAAGTTCTTCAAATATCTTTCTTGAGTCACATACACTCCATGTTGAGTGTATGAAATCTCCATGCCCAAGAAGTATGACAAATCTCCCAAATCACTGATTTTGAACTCTTTCTCCATTTGCTTCTTTAGGCTTTGTATGCCTTTCTCATCTGTACCTGTAAGAATTATATCATCAATATATATACATATGTAAATGAACCCATCATCATTTGCTTTAACAAGCAAGCTACTATCTGCTTTAGATACTTGAAATCCAAGTTCCTTTAAGAACTTTACAAGCCTATAGTTCCATGCCCTTGGGGCCTGCTTCAAGCCATATAAAGCTCTCTTGATCTTACACACATGATCTGGATATCTTTCATCTCTAAATCCTTGAGGTTGCTCCATGAAAACATCATCTGAAATATAACCATTTAAAAAAGCATTCTTCACATCTAATTGACACAATTTCCAACCTTTACATGCAGCAATTGCTATAAGTGTTCTGATGGTTGTCATCTTTGCCACAGGACTATAAGTCTCATCATAGTCAATACCATATGTCTGAGCAAATCCTTTTACAACAAGTCTAGCTTTGTACCTAGACACACTTCCATCTGCAAATCTCTTTGTCTTATAGACCCACTTGCATCCAATGATCTTCTGACTATTTGGTTTTGGAACCAAATCCCATGTTTGATTTTACATCAATGCATCATATTCTTCCTGCATAGCTTTTTCCCAAATTTCTTTACCTTTTGACTCTTCATATGTAGAAGGGTCTTCATCTGCTTTAATCATGTAAGCATAATCCTTAGTAGTCAAGAATGAAGTATCATAGCTATACCTTGTAGGTTGCCATTTGTGCTTTGTAGACCTCCTAAGTTCTCCACTTCTTGAGGTTTCTGGTTCTTCACATTCAGGATCAAATCTTGGTGTTTCTTCAACTTCAACCTGCACTTCATTATTCTCTTGTTCATCAAATATGTGAACCTTTGATTTACCTTTCCTTTGACTCATAATTTCTTCATCATCTGTATTAATATTGATAGTACCTGCATACCAAGTACCTTGCTCATCAAATGTAACATCCTTGGTGTTGGTGCAGATCAATCACCAATTGAATGTTTGAAGACTAAAGAATGAAGGATGAGATGAATTCTTGAAGCTTGGAAGGAAGATACATTCAGAGTATGTGAGGAATGTACACATATGTACATAGTTCACTTAGATCTTTGATTAGTCATAGACCTGTACAAATTTATCTATAAATACCTTGAAAATGTCGAGGCGTGATATGAGAGCTTATGTATGAATAGATAGAAGTCAAGAATGAGGAAGATAGATGTCATGAGATATGTGAAAAGTTAGTTGAGTTTTCTCTCATCACTCAAATGTAACTTTCTGAGAAAGTGAAGAAATATTGCGCCCGATCTTTTCGTGTCTGCTCCATCTGTGTTTGATCAATTGTGAAATCCTTTTGAGGATATCTAAGTTGGTAGTTAATGAGTCTGTGACTTGAGTTTCAGAGTCTAATTGCAAACAGGTTAGGAGAATTATCTATAGGAACATTCATATGTGTTGAGTGTTCACAGTCTCCTAAAACAGGCGCAGTTTTCGAGTTTAAAGAAATGAGTAGTGCTCAGTGCACAGTGTAAAGTTTTACACATGTGATAGCTCAAAATCTAAGTTGAGAGATAAGCTATCTACAGTCAAAAGGATTTGGCAAAACGGGTTCGACATTGTGAGAACCAAAGTTAAGAAGTTAGGGGTGTCAAATCGACTTCTCAGAAGTACTGATTTGGACATAGGTAACTTGTGAAGTTGATTTCTCAAGTTATACTAAACCTTTTGAAGAATTTTAACTTGGAGGAGATGCGCAATCTCTAGGCGACACTCCATACAAAATTTCATAGAAAACTTTAAAGATTTGATAAGTCAATGAGAAGAAATTGTGCAGCAGACTTTCTGTGTTTCATCTTCTTCACAGAATTTTTCAAGTTTTGATAATTTGGAGATTGGACCTCTAATTTGGTAAAGGTTTTGACTTACTCTTGGTATAGAGGTGCTCTAATCACAACAGTAGGTTGTTCGTTTGGAGATTAACACTCTCCATCAGTGGTATCAGAGCAGGAGACATCAAATCAAGGAAAGGAGGATCCCGACTGCTGCAGATTCAAGAAATTCAACAATTGAAGAACTAAAAGGTGAAAGTTTGAAGGCAAAGCTTGAGGAGCAGACTATACGACATCAAGAAGGACAAAAGGAGTCTAATTCGAAGTAAAGGTACATATATTGTTCATAAAGGTTGAAGTTTTCTATACACAGGAGGACACAAGATGGGAGATTCTCTTCAGATAGAGAAATTGGATAGGGAAAACTATCCTGCATGGTCAATGAGGATGGAAGCTCATCTTATGAGCAAAGATTTAATAGCCTACATCACAGGTGAAGAGGAGAAGCCAAGTTTCAGAGATCCTAGTGTTCCAACTAGGGAAGAGCTAGCAGATTTGAAAAATTGGATGAAGAAAGATGCTCAAGCTAGGAGCATTATATATATGGCAATCAATGATTACTTATTACCTCATATTCGAGGTCTTGAAAGTGCAACTGATATTTGGAATGCTTTGGAGGATCATTTCCAGAATACTACAAAGTCAAGAAAGGCATCCTTATGGGCAGAGTTTACAACCTTCAAGAAGAAGGCTTCTCAATCAATTTCAGACTATGTAACAAGGATGAAAGACATTGCAGATGCATTAGGAGCTGTTGATGAAGACATTGAAGAGGATAAATTGGTAAGGCAAATTCTTACAGGTTTAAGAGGTGATGACAAATGGAAGCCATTCATTTTGTCTACAGAGTTATCACTTGATCATTTCACTCCTGACTTAAACCAGTTGCTAGGTCATATGCTAACATTTGAGCAGGATGTTAAAGGAGATGGTGACAAGAGTGTAGGTCATGCAATGTACTCAAAGGACAAGAAGAAGAATGGCAAAGGAAAGCAACAAACAAATGAAGATGAAGGCACAACTAGTCAAGCCAACTTCCTAAGAGGAAGAGGAGGTGGCAAAGGAAGAGGAAGAGGCAGGAATAACAAAGATGGAGGCAAGGCTTGCTGGATTTGTGGTAAGACAAATCACTTAGCTAATGATTGTTGGCATAATACTCAGAATAATAATGGATACAGTCAAAACTATAATGTAAGAGGAAGAAGTGGCAGAAATCAAAGAGGAAATTTCAGAGGCAGAGGTGGTAGGAGTTATTTTGGAAGAAATGCAGGAAGAGGTTTCCAAAGTCAACAATATAACAACACCTACTACAATTATGCTTCAGATCAAAAGGAGGATTCAACATTAATAATGAATGCTACTTGTGAAAGTCAGAGTGAAGATCAGAGAGTCTTCTACATTGACTCAGGGTGTAGTAACCACTTGAGTGGTAATATATCTTTGATGACTGATTTGGAGAATAAGGTTTTTAATCATGTTGTTCAAACAGGTGACAACACAAAGCACAATGTGAAGTCAATTGGATCAGTGAAGGCCAAGGATGGTAGCACCTTATTGAGTAAGGTCTTGTATGTTCCTACAATTCCTAAGAATTTGATAAGTGTAGGACAAATTGTTGAAAAGGGATATGAAGTAAGGTTCACTAATGATGGAGTATATGTGGAAGACCCTAGTCAAGGGTATAAACAGATTGTTTCAGGGAAGAAAGAAGGAAGACTATTTACATTGAAGATTCAAGGCAATATTGGTCATGCTATGTTCACATATGGAGGACATAAGATCTCTGAGTTAGATCTTTGGCATAAGAGGCTTGGACATTTCAATGAAAGAGGTATTAAAGACATGATTAACAGTGGTTCAGTGCTTGGTTTGCCTAATGTTGCAGGTCAACATATGACATACAGACGTGAGGCATGTCAATTAGGTAAGGCTCATAAGTCTTCCTACTCCAAGCATGGTTTTATGTACTCAGAGAAGCTTGAGTTGGTACACATAGATGTGTGGGGACCATCAAAGGATTACAGTATAAATGGGTCAAGATATTATGTGATTTATGTTGATGATGCTACTAGATGGATCACCATTTATGTGATCAAAGATAAGTCAGAAGTGTTTAACACATTTAAACACTATCATGCATATGCAGAAAGAATTACAGGTCATAAGTTGAAGAGACTAAGGTCAGATGGAGGGGGAGAGTATTTCTCTAATGAGTTCAGTGATTACTTGTGGAATGCAGGTATAAAAAGGGAAGTTACTTGCAGGTACTCTCCTCAACAAATTGGTGTAGCAGAAAGGAGAAATAGAACACTTGTTGAGTTTGCAAGATCCATGATGAAGGAGAAAAGTTGCCCTAATTATTTGTGGGCTGAGGCTGTGAATACAGCTACTTATTTGGTCAATAGGTTACCATGTAAAGCCTTGCAGGGTATGACACCATATGAGGCTTGGTGGGGTAAGAGACCTACCTTGGATCATTGCAGAGTTTTTGGATGTGTGGCATATGTATATGTGCCATCACAATTAAGGCACAAGTTAGAGCCTAAAGCTGAAAAATATGTTTTCATTGGTTATGATGATAAGCAGATGGGTTATAGATTGTGGAATCCATCTACAAAACAATTCATGGTTTCTAAAGATGTGACATTTGATGAGCAAAGTACTTGGTATGCAGGTATAATTAATATCAATACAGGTAATGAAGAAGAAGTGAGCCAAAGGAAAGGTAAATCAAAGGTTCAGATATTTGATGAGCAAGAGAATAATGAAGTGCAGGTTGAAGTGGAAGATACACCAAGATTTGATCCTGAACATGAAGAACCAGAAACCTCAAGAAGTGGAGAACTTAGGAGGTCTACAAGGAACAAATGGCAACCTACAAGGTATAGCTATGATACTTCATTTTTGGCCACAAAAGATTATGCTTATATGGTGAATACAGATGAAGACCCTTCTACATATGAAGAGGCAAGAGGTAAGGAAAAATGGGAGAAAGCTATGCAGGAAGAATATGATGCATTGATGGAGAATCAAACATGGGATTTGGTTCCAAAACCAAATAGTCAGAAAATCATTGGATGCAAGTGGGTTTACAAAACTAAGAGGTTTGCAGATGGAAGTGTGTCTAGATACAAAGCTAGACTTGTTGTCAAAGGGTTTGCTCAGACTTATGGTGTTGACTATGATGAGACTTATAGTCCTGTGGCAAAGATGACAACCATCAGGACACTTATAGCTATTGCTGCATGTAAAGGTTGGAAGTTATGTCAACTTGATGTGAAAAATGCTTTTCTGAATGGTTATATTTCAGATGATGTGTTCATGGAGCAACCTCAAGGGTTCAAAGATAAAAGGTATCCAGATCATGTGTGCAAGCTCAAGAGAGCTTTGTATGGTTTGAAGCAGGCCCCAAGGGCATGAAACTATAGACTTGTAAAGTTCTTGAAGGAACTTGGATTTCAGGTGTCTAAAGCAGATAGTAGCTTGCTTGTCAAAGTAAGTGAAAATGGTTTCATATACATGTGCATATATGTTGATGATATAATCCTTACAGGTACAGATGAAGAAGGAATACAAAGACTCAAGAAGCAGATGGAAAAAGAATTCAAAATAAGTGACTTGGGAGACTTGTCATATTTCTTGGGCATGGAGATTACATATACTCAACATGGAGTATTTGTGACCCAAGAAAGGTATTTGAAGAACTTGTTAATCAAGTTTAAAATGGATGATTGTAGGGTAGCACCCACACCAATGGAGGTGAATCACAAATTGAGTAAGTATGGAGGTGAAGAGTTCAAGGATATGAGACAATATCAGAGTTTGGTTGGTAGTCTTATCTATGCTACTTTAACTAGACCTGATTTATCATATGCAGTAGGGGTTTTGTCTCAATTTATGCATTGCCCAAAGATAGAACATTGGATTGCAGGTCAAAGAGTGTTGAGGTACATTAAGGGTACACTCAATGAAGGTTTGTATTATGGGTTTACCTCAGATACAAATATCAAAATCTATAGTGATGCAGATTGGGCAGGTAATCCAGATGATAGAAGATCTACTTTTGGATACATGTGTTATGTGGGAGATAAACTTATCTCATGGTGTTCCAAGAAGCAACATACAGTTGCTTTGTCTTCTAAAGAAGCAGAATACAAAGGCATGGTTGAAGCTGCAAAGGAAGTGATTTGGCTCAAGACCTTGATGAAGAGTCTTGACATTGTACATGGGATACCAATTATATTTGGAGATAACATGAGTTCATTGTACTTAGCTGCTAATCCTGTTTTCCATGCCAGGACCAAACACATTGAGATTCAGTATCACTTTCTAAGAGAAAAAGTGATGGACAAGGAGATTGAAGTCATTCATACTTCAACTAAGGATCAGATAGCTGATATGCTTACAAAAAGCTTGGATGGACCAAAGCTACAGAAGTTTAAAGATATGGCAGGTATAAAGAAGAAAGGAGAAACCTCAATTGATGATTGAGGGGGAGCTGTTGGTGCAGATCAATCACCAATTGAATGTTTGAAGACTAAAGAATGAAGGATGAGATGAATTCTTGAAGCTTGGAAGGAAGATACATTCAGAGTATGTGAGGAATGTACACATATGTACATAGTTCACTTAGATCTTTGATTAGTCATAGACCTGTACAAATTTATCTATAAATACCTTGAAAATGTCGAGACGTGATATGAGAGCTTATGTATGAATAGATAGAAGTCAAGAATGAGGAAGATAGATGTCATGAGATATGTGAAAAGTTAGTTGAGTTTTCTCTCATCAGTCAAATGTAACTTTCTGAGAAAGTGAAGAAATATTGCGCCCGATCTTTTCGTGTCTGCTCCATCTGTGTTTGATCAATTGTGAAATCCTTTTGAGGATATCTAAGTTGGTAGTTAATGAGTCTGTGACTTGAGTTTCAGAGTCTAATTGCAAACAGGTTAGGAGAATTATCTATAGGAACATTCATATGTGTTGAGTGTTCACAGTCTCCTAAAACAGGCGCAGTTTTCGAGTTTAAAGAAATGAGTAGTGCTCAGTGCACAGTGTAAAGTTTTACACATGTGATAGCTCAAAATCTAAGTTGAGAGATAAGCTATCTACAGTCAAAAGGATTTGGCAAAACGGGTTCGACATTGTGAGAACCAAAGTTAAGAAGTTAGGGGTGTCAAATCGACTTCTCAGAAGTACTGATTTGGACATAGGTAACTTGTGAAGTTGATTTCTCAAGTTATACTAAACCTTTTGAAGAATTTTAACTTGGAGGAGATGCGCAATCTCTAGGCAACACTCCATACAAAATTTCATAGAAAACTTTAAAGATTTGATAAGTCAATGAGAAGAAATTGTGCAGCAGACTTTCTGTGTTTCATCTTCTTCACAGAATTTTTCAAGTTTTGATAATTTGGAGATTGGACCTCTAATTTGGTAAAGGTTTTGACTTACTCTTGGTATAGAGGTGCTCTAATCACAAGAGTAGGTTGTTCTTTTGGAGATTAACACTCTCCATCACTTGGACACAAGGAAATGTTTTGTGGATGGATTCCACAACCTGTATCCCATCTCCTTATCATCATCACCAATAAACACATATTTTTCAGCTTTAGGTTCCAATTTGTGCCTTAATTGTGATGGCACATATGCATAGGCCAAACATCCAGATACTTTGCAATGGTCTAATGTGGGTCTCTTACCCCACCATGCCTCATATGGTGTCATACCCTGCAAGGTTTTACAAGGTAGCCTATTGACCAAATAAGTAGCTGTATTTACAGCCTCAGCCCACAAATAATTTGGGCAATTTTTCTCCTTCTGCATGGATCTTGCAAACTCAACAAGAGTCCTATTCCTCCTTTCTACTACACCATTTTGTTGAGGAGAGTACCTGCAAGTAACCTCCCTTTTTATACCTGCATTCCACAAGTAATCACTAAACTCATTAGAGAAATACTCTCCCCCTCCATCTGACCTTAGTCTCTTCAATTTATGTCCTGTAATTCTCTCTGCATACACATGATAATGCTTGAATGTATTGAATACCTCTGACTTATCTTTGATCACATAGATAGTGACCCATCTTGTAGCATCATCAACATAAATCACATAATACCTTGAACCATTGATACTGAAATCCTTTGATGGTCCCCACACATCTGTGTGTACCAACTCAAGTTTCTCTGAATACATAAACCCATGCTTAGAATAGGATTGCTTATGAGCCTTACCTAATTGACATGCCTCACATCTGTATGTCATATGTTGACCTGCAACATTAGGCAGTCCAAGCACTGAACCATTATTAATCATGTCTTTAATACCTCTTTCATTGAAATGTCCAAGCCTCTTGTGCCAAAGATCTAACTCAGAGATCTTATGTCCTCCATAAGTGAACAAGGCATGACCAACATTACCTTGAATCTTCAATGTGAACAATCTTCCTTCTTTCTTCCCTGAAACAATTTGTTTATACCCATTGCTAGGGTCTTCCACAAACACTCCTTCATTAGTGAACCTCACTTCATAACCTTTTTCCACAATTTGTCCTACACTTATCAAATTCTTAGGAATTGTAGGAACATATAAGACCTTACTCAATAAGGTGCTACCATCCTTGGCCTTCACTGATCCAATTGACTTCACATTGTGCTTTGTATTATCACCTATTTGAACAACATGATTAGATACCTTATTCTCCAAATCAATCATCAAGGCTATGTTACCTCTCAGGTGATTGCTACACCCTGAGTCAATGTAGAAGACTCTTTGATCTTCACTTTGCCTTTCTCAAGTTGCATTCATTATCAATGTTGAATCTTCCTTCTAATCTGAAGCATAATTGTAGTAGGTATTGTTATATTGTTGACTTTGGAATCCTCTACCTGCATTTATTCCAAAGTAACCCCTACTACCTCTACCTCTGAAATTACCTCTTTGATTTTTGCCACCTCTTCCTCTTGAATTATAGTTCTGATTGTATCCACCATTACTCTGAGTGTTATGCCAACAATCATTGGCTAAATGATTTGTCTTACCACAAATCCAGCAAGCTTTGGCTCCATCTTTGTTACTCCTGCCTCTTCCTCTACCTTTGCCACCTCCTCTTCCTCGTAGGAAGTTGGCTTGACTAGTTGTGCCTTCTTCTTCATTTGCTTGTTGCTTTCCTTTGTTAGCTTTCTTCTTGTCTTTAGAGTACATTGCATGACCTGCACTCTTGTCAACATCTCCTTTGATATCATTCTCAAAGGTTAACATATGTCCTAATAATTGATTCAAATCAGGAGTGAAATGATTCAATGAAAGTTCTGTAGACAAAATAAAAGGCTTCCACTTCTCATCACCTCTTAATCCTATGAGAATTTGCCTTACCAATTTATCCTCTTCAATGTCTTCATCCACTGCTCCTAATGCATCTGCAATGTCCTTCATCTTTGTCACATAATCAGATATTGATTGTGAAGCCTTCTTCTTTAAAGTAGTAAACTCTGCCCATAAGGATGCCTTTCTTGACTTTGTAGTGTTCTGGAAATGCTCCTCCAAAGCATTCCATATTTCACTTGCACTTTCAAGACCTCTAATGTGAGGTAGCAAGTAATCATTGAGTGCCATATAAATGATACTCCTAGCTTGAGCATCTCTTTTCATCCAATTCTTCAAATCTGACAACTCCTCTCTAGTTGGAACACTAGAATCTCTGAACTGTGGCTTTTCTTCATCTCCTGTAATGTAAGCTATCAAATCTTTGCTCATAAGATGAGCTTCCATCCTCATTGACCATGCAGGATAGTTTTCTCTATCCAATTTCTCTATCTGAAGAGAATCTCCCATCCTTCCTTTACCTGTGTACTGAATTCTTCAATCTTTATAAAGTATAAGGTTACCTTTACTTCGAATGACACTCCTTTCGTCCTTCTTGATGTCGTATAATCTCCTCCTTAAGCTTTGCCTTCAAGTTTTCATCTTTTAATCCTTCAGATGTTGAATTCTTTGCAACTGCACCAGTCGGGATCCTCCTTTTCTCAAATTTGATGTTTCCTGCTCTGATACCATTGATGGAGAGTGTTAATCTCCAAAAGAACAACCTACTCTTGAACTTAGAGCACCTCTATATCAAGAGTAAGTCAAAACCTTCATCAATTTAAAGGATCAATGACCAAATATCAAATTCTTGAACAAATTGTGAAGAAGGATATTACTCAGAAAGTCTGCTGCACATATTTCTCACATTGACTTATCAAATGTGTAAAGTTTTTGATAAAACTTTGCACGAGGTGTTGTGTAAGGATTGAACACCTTCTCCAAGTTAAAGTTTCTCAAAAGACTTAGTAGATCTTAAAAAATCTACTTCACAAGTTACCTATGTCTAAATCTGCACTTCTGAGAAGTCGATTTGGACACCCCTAACTTTTAACACATAGTTCTCTCAATATAGAACCCGTTTAAGCAAATGCTTTTAGCCACGAGTAGCTTACCTTTCAACTTAAAGTTTGAGTGCTTACTTGCTCAAAACTTTAAACTGTGGAAGGAGAACTTACCAAAACATTAAGATCAAAATTTGCGCCTGTTTCAGGAACCAGTGAATACTTCTTCACATACAAATGTTCCTACACACAATTCTCTTAGCCTGATCGCAATTGGAAGCTAAAACTTTGTACAAAGGTCGACCAACTATAGACTTAGACTTGTACAAAAGCATTTCACAAAAGATCTATCACAGAAGGAGAAGACACGAAAACTTCTTCTATTTCTCAGAAAATACAAGTGAGTGATGAGAGAGATTTCAACTCACTTCTAGGAGAGCTAATGACCCTTACAACTTCTCATTTTTCTATTCTCATACTCTCTCATTGTCTCCTCTCTCTGCCCCGACATTTTTCATAGTATTTATAGGCAAATATGTACAAGCTTATGACTAATCAAAAGTCTAAGTGACCTATATCTGAACTAATGTACATATGTGTACATTTCTTTCAACCTCTGAATATATCCATCTTCTATGCTTCAAGAATTGATATTATCTTCATCCTTTGTCTTCCAAAACTTCAATTGGTGATTTTTCTGCACCAACATACATTACACGGAAGCAATATACATACACTTGTGACCATCATTGTGTTGCTCTTTCAATTCTCTACATCATCTTCTTCGCCAATAGTAATCTTGTAGAGGCTGGTTCTCTCTCTCCAGAGCTCTGAATCGAGTGTAAGATGGCTCATTGGAAAGGTACTAGTGTCTAGTTTTTGTCTATAAATCTGCATAGCATTTCATTTAGTAGATTGGGAGAAATATGAGTGTTTCTATGTCGGGGTCAATCTCTACATATTCCTGAAAAATAGGAAGTACCACCGGTGAATGTCGCATTCATTCCTATAGAATATTTTGCTTATTCCTTATAGTTTTGTGCATTCTATACACTCAAACCTATGCGTATCACTCCCATAAAAGGATTTGTTCTAATTGTAATCATGCTGGTCGCTATGGGGATTTGAAGTTCATTGTCTCTTCCATAGATAGTAAGTTTTTGAGCTAGTCGACCCGTGAACTTATCTGGACCTCCCAAGCCAACTTCATATTAAGCAAGAGCAAGTGGAAATGGAAGAAGAAAGGACCAAAGCAAGACAAAGCCAAAGGTCAAAATGTTCAACTTTGTGCCATATGCGACAAGACCAACCACACCACTCAAAAATGTTGGTTCAATGGGAAGACCCAGAAAGGAACTAAAAGAGGTGGATATGGCAGCAATAGAGGCAGAGGTGGACACAACTTCAACAATAGCAATAGAAGCTATAATAGAAGGGACTACAATAATTATTCACAAGATCAACCACATGAAGACTCATTGCTTCTTATGAATCTAAGCCACAAAGAAGGTAAAGAAGATGATCATTTGTTCTATATAGATTTAGGATGTTCGAATCATGTTGCATGCATCATTGCTCTTCTATCTGATTTGGAAAGTCCAAAGCATAGACATGAAGTGCAAACACGAGATGACACAAAGCACAATGTGGAGAAGATTGTTAATGTCAAATCTTCCAATGGTAGGACAAACATTCTGAGTAAGGTTCTCTATGTACCCACTATCACTAAAAACCTAATAAGTGTAGGCCAAATAGTTGAAAAAGGCTTGCAAGTTAGGTTCACCCAACATGGAGCTTTTGTGGAAGATTTATGTCAAGGCTTCAAAAAGATAGCCCAAGGTGAGAAGCATGGTAGGCTCTTTATTTTTGAAGTAGGAGAAACTAGGAACATAGCTCTATTCAACTTTGGGTCTCAAACCCTAAGTGAGCTTGAAGTGTGGCATAAGAGACTTGCTCATGTGAATGAAAGAATCTTGAAGGATATATGCAGGGATCAAAGTGTTCTAGGAGTGCCGAACATATCAAAGCAACACATGATCAACAGGTGTGATGCATGTCAGATTGGGAAGGCACAAAGACAACCATTCAACCACAAAGGCTATATCCACAACAACTTATTGGACTTAGTACATACAGATGTATGGGGACCAAGTCAAGAACCTTCATTGGCAGGATCAAGGTATTATGTCTAATTTATTGACGACCATAGTAGATGGACTATTCTATACTTTATCAAGAGTAAGAATGAAGTGTTTGAATACTTCAAGAAGTATCTTGCACATGTGGAGAATCATACATGTAGATCACTGAAGAAGCTCAATCTAATGGAGGGGGAGAATACTTCTCCAAAGAGTTTGATGAGTTCTTGCAGGAAAAAGGTATAAAAAGGGAAGTGACTACTAGGTACCCTCATCAACTAAATGGAATTGCACAGAGGAGAAACAAGACATTGGTTGGATCATCCCAAACAATGCTTTAAAAGAAGACGTTGCCACATTATCTATGGAAAGAAGCTATTTCAACTGTTGTGTACCTTGTCAATAGACTACCATCCAAATCACTTCAAGGTATGACTCCTTATGAAGCATGGCATGGAAGAAAACCTAGTCTTGGACATTGCAAGGTTTTTGGTTGTTTAGCTTATGCTCATGTACCATCACAAATAAGAGGTAAGCTAGATGAAAGGGCAACAAAGGTAGTGTTTATTGGATATGATTCAACTCAGATAGGTTACAGGTTCCTCAATTCTTCAACCACGCAATTCACTACAAGTAGAGATTTTTTGTTTGAAGAACATAGGTCTTGGTATGATTAAGACAAACAAAAGGTAACACTACCATATGATGTTGATTCTAACTCCTATCAGTTAGGAAGCAAGCATGATACACAGGTCCAGGATCCAAGAAGTGATATAGAGGATGAACAAGATGAAAGAGAAAAGGATTACAAGTTTTGGAAGTCAAGACGCAAAGCAAAGATGCAAGAGGCTGGAGAATGCTCCAAACAAGTACCTAGAAGATCAACAAGAGAGAAGAAACAACCAGAAAGGTATGGATATGATTCCACATTTGTTACCAAGAATTCAATATACTTGGCAAAAGACTCTATTTCTGATGAACCCTCAACCTATGAAGAGGCAAAGGGAAAACCTAATTGGGAAAAGGCCATGAAAGAAGAGATAGATGCATTGAAGGAAATGGACACTTGGGATTTGGTTCCAATGTCGCCAAATCAAAAGTTAATTGGTTGCAGATGGGTATATAAAGTTAAAAGAGACTCACATGGATCAGTTTGTAGGTACAAGGCAAGATTAGTTGCCAAAGGATGCTCACAAACTCATGCTATAGACTATGAGGAAACATTCTCACTAGTTGCAAAGATGACTACAATCAGGACATTGATAAGTGTAGCTGCTACAAGGAATTGGAGACTCCTCCAACTTGATGTGAAAAATGCATTCTTAAATGGTTGGATAAGTGAAGAGGTATACATGTCACAACCACCAGGTTTTGAAAACCCTAATCATCCATCTTATGTTTGCAGACTTAAGAAGTCATTGTATGGATTGAACAAGCTCCTAGAGCTTGGAATTGTAGGTTGGCTACATATCTTCAAGATCAAGGGTTCAAAGCTAGCAGCTCAGATCCTTCTCTATTCATCAAAAGGGATCACAATGAGGTTATCTATCTATGTGTATATGTAGATGGTATTATTGTGACAGGTGATGATCCAAATGGCATCCAAAGGATCAAGAGACACATGCAAGATGAGTTCAAAATCAGTGACCTAGGTGAGCTCACATATTTGTTAGGTATGCAGGTGATATACACAGATGAAGGAATGTATTTGACTCAGAGAAGATACATTCAAGATCTTCTTCTCAAGTTCAAAATGGAGAACACTAAAGCTACAGGTACACCTTTGGAGATGAATCATAAACTTAGTGTTTATGAAGGTGAGAAAATTGAAGACATTAAAGAGTATCAAAGCTTGGTAGGTAGCTTGATATATGCTACTTATACAAGGGTAGACATCTCATATAATGTGGGAGTGCTTAGTTAGTTCATGCACTCATTGAGAAGACCACACATGGATGCAGCTAAGAGAGTACTTAAGTATCTCAAAGGTACAATCAACGAAGGTATATTCTATCCTTACTCTTCATATTTGGCTATCAAAATCTACACAGATGTAGATTGGGCAGGAGCTAAGGATGATAGAAAACATACATTTGGTTACTTAACATTTGCAGGTTTGAAGCTAGTATCATGGAGTTCCAAGAAGCAACCAACAATTGCTTTATCCTCAACTGAAGCAGAGTAGAGAGGCTTGACCATAGCAACTCAAGAGCCAATATGATTAAAAGCGTTGTATACAGATTTGGGACTTGTGAGTTCCAAACCTCACATATTTGGAGATAATGTAAGTGACATGCATCTAGCGGCAAATCCTATTTTCCATGCACATAGAAGTCCATTACCACTTCATCAGGGAGAAGCTCATGGCAAAGGAGATTGACATTTCTTTTGTTCCAACTGAAAAGCAAGTAGCAGATATGATGACGAAGGCACTTGATGGAATAAAGCTTTGTAGATTCAAAGCTATAGCAGGTATTCAATCTATCAAAGAATGAAGACTCAAGCATACTTTAGCTTGAGGGGGAGCTATTGGAACATCAAGATTACACTATGCTTGAGGTGGATTTGATCTACATCAAAGGCTATCACATCAAAAGAATATCCGTTGGAGAGTTCTTTTTTCTTATGCTCATTTATTGTATTTTTCTGAGAGATTTTTGATGGTTCATTTACCGTTGTAAAAGCCTTGAGCTTGAAACATGTAAAGGTAGAAAGATAAAGCCCAAATCCCACGAATTTGTGGTGGTTGAAGTTGCATTCAATCAAGCAATCAATCAGCTAAAAATAGATCAAACTAGATCTTCACTTTTCCTAGATTCTAGGAAAGTGAATTGATTCCCTCCAACAACCATTCCCACCTTCATTTGAATTCAAAATTCACTTGTAGAAGTTTTGGAACACTCCTAGAGTCTATATAAAGACTTGAAATCACTGGTACATTACATGGAAGCAATATACATACACTTGTTAACTTCATTGTTTTGCTCTTTCAATTCTCTGCATCATCTTCTTCACCAACAGTAATCTTGCCGAGGTTGTTGCTCTCTCTCTAGAGCTCTAAATTGAGTGCAAGATGTTGCATTGGAAAGATATTAGTGTTTAGTTTATGCTTATCAATGTGCATAGCATTTGATTTAGTATATTAGGAGAAACCTGAGTTTTTCTGTCTCAAGGTCAATCTCTACGTATTCCTAAAAAATAGGAAGTACCACCGGTGAATGTCTTATTCATTCCTATACGAATCCTAATAAGTGTCATTTTCTCATGACACAAGGAACTCTCATGGGACATATGGTATCTGCTAAAGGTATGGCTCCTAGCATAGATAAAACTATATCTATTCTAAAGTTACCCAAATCCAAATCTCCAAAAGAAATTTAGAGCTTTTTGGGGCATACCCGATACCACATGAGATTAATTAAAATGTATGCGGATATAGCTAGGCAATTGGCTAAACTTATAAGTAAAGAAGTATCCTTTAAGCGGGATGCAGAAGAAGAAAAATGTTATCAAACATTAAGTTCCAAACTAGTGGCCGCACCAATTCTTATCACATTGAATTGGTCAAAGAGTTTTCATGCCCATGCAGATGCAAGTGCATATGTAGTGGGTGTAGTCTTAACTCAACACAGTGAAGAGTACAAGCTTGACATACTATTCGATATGCTAGTTGAATTTTGACAAAGGCTAAAAATCATTATAGCACTACAAAAAGGGAATCCCTAGCAATGGTTTTTATTTTCAAAAAGTTTCACCATTACTTGCGAGGGGTGAAATTTGTTATTATAACAGATCATCAACTGCTTAGGTATGTACTAAATAAGCCACAAACAACTAGCAGGATATGGAGGTGGCTCCTTTTGTTCCAAGAATTTGATTTCTCTATAGTCTATAGGCCTTGAAGAGAAAATGTTATGGCTGATCACCTGTCCAAAATTAACAAAAATGATCAAGCAATTGGAGTGAATGATGACTTCCTAGATGCTGAATTGTTCTCTATCAAAGCACACGGATGGTATGGCAACATCAAGAATTTCCTTACAATTGGTTTGTATCCAAAAAAGACACGTTCTATGCAAAAGAAGAGGCTACTTATAAAAAGCAGACCTTTTACATTCATCAAAGGAATCAATCCACAAAAGGAAGTAAGCCCAAAGCTTTGTGGAAAGCTTCAAACTTCTCCCTAGGCAAAGCCTTCGTGAAAACCCAAAAACACACAAGTGAGCAATAGATGGCTTGCGACCATGCCAAGACTCATATGGAGTGATAGGCTCCAATGCTTTAGTGGGATACCTGTTAAGTACATATGTTGCACACATGATAGCCTCAAGCCAGAAACTATGTGGTAAAGCCTAACATGTGACCATACACCCCGCCATCTCCATGAGTGACATGTTCTTCCATTCGGAAACTCCATTTTATTGAGGTGTATAAGGCACTCTAGGCTGATATTTTATCCCACGATCAGACAAAAATGCATTAGAGTTAGAAGTCATGCATTCCCCCCCTCGATCAGAATGGAGGGTGCCCATTTAACATGTTGTTGACAGATTTTAAGCCAAAACCAAAAACTATTTGAATCACATAAATGCCTCGGAATTTTCTTTCAGTGGATATACCCATGCATGCCTAGAAAAATCATTAATGGAAGTCACAAAGTAAAGATAGTTTCCAAAAGAGGATGTCTGCATAGGACTTCAAACATCACTATGAAAAAGCTGCAATTTTAGAGTAGCTTGAACTAAACCATCTTTTCATAATCAGGAACGCTACATTTTTCCCAAAATAATACCTTTATAGACATGTTTACCAGGTTGCTCAAGTTTGACCAGAGAGGACACCATTTTAGATTTTTGTAGGCCTAGCAAACTAGAAAATTCAGATAACCAAAGCATGCATGCCAAAGCTTTGCATTTGACAAAGCTTGAGAATCATGTACTGCACATGCTGAATCATTCATAAATTCTTCATAGTCTATGAGCTTATATATCCCACGATATAAGATGCTAGAAGCAATAATGACATCGCAATTTGAGAGATCATGAACTATACATCTATCATCAACAAATTTCATAAGAAACCCAATCTTGGTTAAAGTTGAAACTCATATCATATTCTTCTTGATCCCTAGCACAAAAAAAGCATCTGACAATGTAAAGAGAACTACCATCAGCAATAGTGAGAAAAATATTACCAACTCCCATAACATGATAAGATGAGTTGTTGGTGCATGTAACAATGTTCCTCGTAGGGTCAGGCTCGAGTGAAGTGAAGAAATTGTGCTGCGAGGTAATATGTTTAGTCATCCCACTATAAAAGTACCAAACATTTGATTCTCTTGCACACATACACTGTTCATGAGAAGATGGGTCATGATTGCAAACAGTGGTAAATGCACATTCTTCATTCTACACAAGATTAGCATACCCTATTTGGGTGTAGAGGCCTCTGCAACAACCATTCGAGCCTCTTTCTTCCTTGCCTCTTTAGTAGCCAGTTTTGGATAGCTCTTTACGACATGATCATGTCCTTTAGATTATTTACAAAATAGTTTCTACTTTTCTATTTTTCTTCTCATATATGTCTTGTTTCTTTGATTGTGATAAAATTGAAGATTTTTGCTTACTAGTAGAAGAGCTCCATTTACCTTCGCCCTTCTGGCTAGCCAAGAAAGCTTGATCTACAAGATGCATAATGGACCTATTCTCCCTAGATTAATCTTCTTGCAATAGAAAGAGACTAACTCCTCAAATGTTAAGGCATTTGGATTGCCTTTCATTATCAAACGAAGAGTAGAAGCAAAACTTTGATATGAATCCAGAAGAGCATTCAAAACAGTCAGCATAAGTAAACTATTAGGTAAGACTTCATGAGAAGAAATCAATTGTTCCTTCGGATCTTTGATCTTTGTCAGAAAACTATCCATGGAGTCACCTTCATTCATGTGCTCACTCTCCAATTGTTTTCGGAGGTAAGCAACAAGAGCCTCATTCCTTGCCTGGTATAAAGCGGTAAGTGTATCCCAAGCATCCTTAGCTGTTCTACAAGAGTGAATGTGAGGAATAATGGCATGTTTGACAGACAAGGCTATCAATGTATGTATTGAAAGAATTTGGAGAAGCTTGTAGAAGGTAGAAACATGCGTTTTGAAATGACGAAGTTTGGTCTAGCCAACCGGCACAAGACCAGGCCTTGAGCTTATGGAGACTCAAATAGACCTTATAAGCATGTGATAAATGCAAAGAAACACACTATGTACTTTGGAGCAACAAGGAGAATGAGTCGATACAAAACAGGTAGGTTCACGGGCCGACTAGCTCAAAAACTTACTATTTATGGAAGAGACAATGAACTTCAAATGCCCATAGCAACCAGCGTGATTACAATTAGAAAAATACTTTCATGGGAGTGATACACATACAATTGAGTTTATAGAATGCACAAAAGTATAAGGAGTAATCAAAAATCAAGTGGCCAATAAAATTGGATGAGTATCTTCTTGGGTGCCTAATTGAACTTCTTTGATTAGGGTTCTATCCACCAATGTGTGTACCTATTCATCTCCAACTCTGTGTTCTTCCTATACTTTCTCCCAGATTTTTTCGTAAGCATGTGTACTCTGAATTTCAATATCTTCCTCTTTGTCCTACATCCATCTTGTAGGGGTTTGTTGAATAGGAAAAGAAAACTCATCACTAGTATGCTTTACCTTGTCTTTCACCTCAATAGTTTCCTTCCTTGTGGTTGTAATATCCTCATCCAAATTGCATTTGAGGGGTGTCTTTCTCCCCCTTTTGTGGTCTATTACTGGTTCTCCCAATCCATCAACCTGAAATTTCTCCTCCTTTCCTTCATAAGATTCTTTTGTATAAGAATTATTTAGAAAAACTTCATAACAAGAGGAAGATTTGCCTACTTGAAGCCAACTGAGAATGTCTTCTTCCTCATCGAACTCTAATAGTGTTTGGTCCACCATTTCTTGCTCCATGCAAATGCGAGCTGATTGGATCATACTTGTGTCCCCGTGGTGGTCTGGACCTTTTTCCAAATATATTTGTTTAAGTTGTTGTCCTCTCTATTGTACCCACATAGTGTCCTTGCCCCTATCATGGATGGAAATAGCATGCCTTAACCAAAGGTCTTCCAATCTGGAGAGGAAAACCTCCCTCTACTGGTGGCAATCTTAATACCACAAAATCTAAAATAAGGAGGTTACCTTGTACTTCCAGTGGAACTCATGGAATCACTCCCATTGTTCTTACTCTTTGATTTGCCAATGTTAAAGTGAAGTTGGAAGGTTTGGATGGTTGAAGGCCAAGCTTCTCCAAAGTATGTTCAGGCATCAAGTTCATGCCAGAACGGTTATCCAATACAACTCCTTGTAATTGATATCCTTTAATGGTCACTATCAATTGTGGACTCTTGTAATCTATGAGAGGGGCTTCCCCTACACTCTTACCCTCACTTATAGCAGTAGTCTTTGCCACTAAGGTGGTTGAGGAGGCCTCATCAACAATCTAAAAGACCTCAAACCTGAATCTTGCATCCATATTCATCAGCTCAGGAATATTAACCTTTGTTTTGATAGATTTGAATAATAAAAAAGCTCCGAATTCCCTAAGATCATTTATAAACTCTTCTTGTTGTCTTTTGTCTTCATAAGTAATCGAGCTTTCTTTCTCTTGTCTTCTATTTGCATATGTATCCGCTTTTCTTTGATGTATCCTCTTATGCTTGCTCATTCCAATAGTACTTGATCCTTGGCATGTTTCTTCTTGAGCCTTCCCTTTATTCCTTGTCTACATAACCATGGAGTCGATTTCTTATAATTTTACTACTCTAGTGGATGTTGTTGGTGCAACATTGACTTCTTTTGCTACTTTATGTCTATTGAAAAAGATCATTTGGATGTGTGGCCCTGATGTAGATGCTTTGTTTTGTGGGCAACAATTTGTGTAATGATCTCAGACAATTCTTGCAAGGGGAGGGCACATTTTTTGGTAGAGTACATTTATTTTGATACAACCCACATTCTCCACACATTAAATAAATAATTGGCCTTCTAGCCCATCTCCAAAATTTACCCTATGTCATTGGTTATAACTGTTACCTTGACTTGATGCTATTGACATCACATTGGTTGATCGTGGAGCACCTCCTTGTCCCCAATAAGTTTGTGCATGCATTTTTGGAAGGAGAGATAGGGGAATCAAGAAAACAGAGAAGAAGAAGAAAATAAAAAAGAAAGGTTGTTCAATAGAAAGTACCACCCTCTACCCCAAGCCCCGCACATGCATGCATCGGGCTGCAACACCAATGGACCACGTCCGGAAGAGTGGTAACAAAGAATAAAAACTAGGAACTTTCAAGGGGAGGTTGCACACCACTTCCTCATCCACTAGGTTCGTGTGGTGGAAAGAAGGAAACATGCTAGAAAAATATGACATGGTCAGATGTGTGAGAACAAAGACATATCTGAAGACCAAAAGTTAGAAAGGGGAGAGGTTGAAAAGTTGAAGAGGGTGACTAAGAAAATCACATTCCTAGTCATTGGATGGGTGCATGGTAGCCCGAAGTAATAGTGCAAACGAAGACATGAAACAAAGCCTATTAAGAGACAACAGACACAAAGAGGGGGAGAGTGTTGCAGAGTAAAGGAGCACAAAATAGGAGCCCCAAAAAAGTTTCAAATTATGGGCACAATTTTTATTCTTAAAATTCCTATGAAAACCACATAAAGCCATGTAAATGCACTAGAGGAGTTGTCTGGATGCATAAATCCCAAGCATTGTATCATAATCCTTGTAAAATATTAGGAAATTAGGGTTTCTATAATAAAGTGCCAGTCTCTTGTGTGAAAGGAACATTTTTAGGTCACATGTATATAAGTCATTTGAGGACACTTTGTAAAGACTTTTTTGCCATTGTGAGTAAGAGAGCTCTGATTTTCAAAAATTTGCTTCTTCTTCCTCTTGTATCTCCATGCTTGTGAGCTTGCATGTGTGCTTCTAGCTTGGAATGAGTGCATGGATGTGTTGTCTATCTAATTCATAGCTTTTCTGAAGTGTGTAGTGCACATGTGAGGTGTGAGGACGTGTGTGGTGAAACTAAGTGAATTGTGTAGCTCTGTTTTTTGCCAATATCTTGAAGTAGATTTGTCAGAATCAGACAAGAGTACCACCATTGGAAGCATCTCGTCGAGATCTTTGAAATGAACCTATGACCATATTCCGAGCTCTAAGTTAAAAGAAAAATCCATTTTTATGTTTATTGTTGTTTTATGTATTGGGAAACCATTTCCACATGTGAGAGTGATGAGTGTGAGTGATAATACTCATTTGCATGCCATGAGAGCTATTTCACTTCATTGACCATTGTGTAAGTGCAAGTCTTCATAAACTTGGTTAGGTTCAAGATACTTCTCGGCTTTATAATTTAAGTGTGTAATCTCCACTATATGCAGTTGATCGTGATAGAGGAATAGTCTCTTTCGTCACAAGTCCCTAAGTTGTGCTTAGGTACACACACCATTGTCTGGGAAGTACAGTTCCAATGGAGGTACTCACATGATGGTAAGAGCTCTTAGGAGAATATACGAGTTGTGAAGAGGTGAATACTCTTCTTTGGTAAGTCAAATCTTTTTGCACTTATTACTTTGCACGTGGAAAGTTTGTGTAGTTAGTAGACTTTCGAAAGTGAGTGATTAGGAGTAGAGAGTAAAAAGGACAGAGGAGGAGTAGAGTAGGTAGGTAGATTCACCAAAATCAAAAAAGAAAATCCTTTTTTCTATACTTTTGAGCCTTGGGCTAGTCTTGGGGTATAAAAGCTAGAACGTTCATTTGAAAAATTACTTGTCTATGCAAGTATTGTGGAGAGCTAACGACCGATATCATGGCCCAGAGATTGAATGGACTTACTTGCTTAAAGAGACGTTAAGCAAGGGGAGAACCAAGAGAGAGCATCAGTGAGGTCAGACCATCTAAGATTTCCTATGAACATCAATTTAAATTCTCTAAAACTGTGACCGAGGGTGCAACCAGTATTGGGGGATAGATATCATGGCATATAGTGAGATTTTACTTTCTACAAGCACATACAGGAAAAGAGGAGTGCACAAGAATCACATAGACACCAAAAAATTAAAAAAATTCCTTCATTTGAGTGAGTTAAGCCCAAGTATCACGACCACTTGAGTTCAAGTATCGTTGTCGTAGAGATTCTCATCTCTACTCTTGATGAAGCAGAACAAAAAATTAAAGGATGCAATACAAGATGAGCTATATATTCGGAAGTGTCATATTAATTGAAAGAAAAATAGGAAGTGGATGCTTTCACCTTACAACATTTGGAAGTTCGAGGTGATTCAGTTGCCTATGTGCTGTCAGGCATGTATGGAGATGTGCGGGATTTAAGAATAAAAAACGCTATCTTTATCATTCTGTAATTGTTCTTTACGGGCATCATCGTAATCTACCTGGATGAGCTCTTGCAAACAAAAGATATGACTTTGAGGAAAAAGCAAAGATAATTAGGGAAGAACGCAGCCATAACGAAAGGAAAGGCGCAGTCATCATCCAAAAAGGAAGGGAGTTCCATCGTTCAAGAGAAAAGAGGGGGCCAAATTGCATGTCTTATGGAGCACTTCACGATCTTATCCGACAGACAAGAGAGGAAGAGAGGCATCGGAAGGGGCGGCTGAAGGAGGGGGGTGATGGCCACTGGTCCTGGCTATCGCGGTTCATCGTTTCCAAGCTCCCTGTGTCCTTGAATCTTGATGGATGCCATCAACACTTAAGGTCTTTCCAGAGAGGGATGTAAATTTGGCCGCCGCACTTCCAAGGAGTCATGGAGATGGGAATCTAAGATCGCTAAGAGACTATCGAGCTATGGTGCAAGTATAAATTGAAGGGTTTAATCAAATGAGTGTCAGATGGAAATCCTTATGCATGCTATGATGAAAGAGAATTGAGAGATAAGTGGCAGAATCTTTCACGCTTATGCTTTGCCAAGCTTTTGATGAAATTTTGCTGCTAGCGGAAAGAGAAGACGAAGGTGAATCATCAGACGAATGGCTGCTAGAGTGAACGAAGATGCTCTTGATCAGAGGTATGACCCCTGATTAATTTACAAGGAAAATTAAATTGGATGGAACCTGGATCTTACATGAATTCGGAGCATTTCCCGCGAGCTCTCTGATCATCTGAAAAATTTCTGGTATATCAACTCTATGATTAATCTAGCAATGTTTTAAACACTCTGATTATGTTTATAATCCAATAACGTTCACAAGTTCGTGTTGCAATTCTGATCATCTGTGGATACGCATTTGCATCGATGCCACTAACGTGAAGAATCGCTCATCAATTCTGTAAAGTACTCTGATCATTTACGTAACCTATTTCTTGATTCTCCGTTTTTTTTGCGTTCCTACCTCAGCCAAGTTTCGCTCAAATCCGCGCAACTCGATCGAAACTTATGAACCGTCATACAGTTTGATTTAATGCACTGAATTGAACTCTGATAAAAATCGTGAGAACTCTGTTATATCTGACCACCATTTCATACGTATGCTTAGTTCAACACTCTGTTCATCACTGTTTTGTTTTGATTTATCAAACTGAAACACTGAACATCAGTAAAATCGCCAGATATATTGTCATGCTGATGGAAACTACGTTTGACAGTCGCATGCTTTCTGTTGCATATAGAAAAGAATATATATAGGACAACCAAATTCTCAAGTTATTTAAGTTCACGGTTTTTTTTTTTTCTTTTTTTTTTTTGGTAAAAAGCAATAAGAGATCTGTTTTAGCGCATATGATCTGAAGTATCTGATGGGGAATGCAATGGAACACGCAAAGTATCATGGTGTTGTGCATAAGCTATTCAAAGAATAGTCTGGTAGAATCACAAGGAACACTAATACAGAAGTCTTGCATGTTGAATATAATTACTCATCAAAACTTGTCCCTAAAGAATTGAAGTATGGAAGTTGAGGTTCAGACATGAAGATGAACGAAGCTACAATTTCTGATTATATCCATATGTTTCAATTTTTCAATTTATATTTGTGAAGAAATTTATATTTTTCAATTGATAAACTGCTGCTGCTATTATCTTAAACAATCGAAGTGCATATCAACCAGACACTGAACATCTGGACGTCTGTATTTTGGTAAGTTTTATGAACTAGAAACGTTTTCGTGAATAGCTTTAAGAGAACTTAGTTTTCGTATGATTAAAATGTGGACCTCGAATTATACTTGTTTGAACATAAAGGAAACGAAGTTAGCTATTACGTAATACAAAACTTATGCGTATTCTTTTGAATTGTTGTAAATGAAAGATACAAGTTCAAGTATGTGATTGACTATGGTAAAGATTGGATACCAATTTCAAGCATTAAGCGCATATGTTTTTCTATGATGAACATGATGATTGGAAAATTTTGATGATTTGTTTCTAAAGTTCTTGACATTAGGATATGGTTTCCAACTGAACTACTAAATATTTCCTTGAGTTTCCATTTACTTGGGCTGTCTGAGTCTTCACTTCACCTGAGCTTGCTCCATACACCCTGCGTGTGCCGAGGGATTTAATGGCTGACTGATCCACCAGCCTTATGTCCGCAACTTCCCGACATCGTGATACTTGAATTCCTGTGTATCGCGATACCTAGCAGGTATCGTGTATCACCGATACCTATACTCCCCATGTATCATGATACCTTGGTATCGTGGATCATCAGGTTGAGTATCATAATATCCAAATATCGTGTATCACGACACTCTGTGTATCGTGTATCACGGTCATCACTGAGTATCGTGTATCGCGAGATTTGAGTATTGTGTATCGCGATTGACATGTATCACGATGCTAAAGTATCATGTATCGTGATTTTGTGTATTGCGATACTCAGGTATTCACATCTGGTGTATCATGTATCATGTATCGTGGCTTTTCAGGTATCATGTATTGTGACCATCTATGTATTGCGATACTTAAGTATCGTGTATTGTATAAACACCAAGTATCATGTATCATGGTAGTTGGAGTATCGTGTATTGTGATAGCCTATGTATCGTGTATTGACTCGTCATTTGTTGATATATTTAGGTAGTGATGTGTGTGAACACTCTAGGACTGCCGGGGCACTTTTTTCCCTCTTTACGAGGTTTTTTCCAGCCGCTTGTATATACGCCTATTGCCCTAACGGGCTACTTATCTTTGTACATTCTCTAGTAATACATTCACTCTTGTCTGTTGTGCTGCAAGCTTCTTCTTCTTCCTTGTGTTGTTCGCATGCTTCCACAGATGTCTAACTCCAACAATTGGTATCAGAGCAGGTCGCCGCTTCATCTAGGGCATCGTCGACACTCCTCCGGTTGTAGTCTCAGATTCGCATGAAATTTGGTGGGCATACTCAGGGTGATTCATAGATCAAAACGGCTTCGCTTTGTCGTGTCAAAATCGTGATCTGAGCTCGTTTCGGCCTCCAAATGCATTATCGTAGCGCTTGTGCAGGCTATTTCATCTTTTTGTGCCAAAGGTATATATCTGTTTGGATCTGCCAGTATAAGCGTCTCGAAGTCTGCTATAGGTTTAACAGAACTGGTCTGGGCAGTTCTGTTCAACTTTTTGAGATACAATCAATTTTTTGCATCAAGGTATTTTAGTCACCGGCCATGGTTGAAAGCAATGATGTATTCCGTATGTTGGTTGTTGAGGATAAGTTGGATGGTACCAACTACCCATTATGGGCTTATATGATGCGACATGTATTGGTTAAAAAAGGATTGTGGAACATTGTGCAGGGTGTTGAAAAACGTCCTATTGCACCTGTAACTACAGGTACTGCAAATACAGGTGTTGGAGCTGATGGAGATGGTGTCGAAGATGATATTGTGCAGATTCCTGTTCGTGCTACTATTTCTGCTGCACCTACTATAGAGTAGATTCATTGGGATGGCAGAGATGCCCAGACATATGCATTGATAGCTTTGTCTGTCAAACATGCCATTATTCCTCATATTCGCTCTTGTAGAACAACTAAGGATGCTTGGGATACACTTACCACATTGTACCAAGCTAGGAATGAGGCTTGTGTTGCTTACCTCCAAAAACAGTTGGATAGTGAGCACATGAATGAAGGTGATTCTATGGAGAGTTTCCTAACAAAGATCAAAGACTTGAAGGAACAATTAAATTTTGCTGATGAGGGTATACCAGATAGCTCACTTGTGCAGACCGTTTTGAATGGTCTTCTTGATTCATATCAGAGTTTTGTTTCTACTCTTTGGTTGATGATGAAAGACAATCCAAATGCCTTGTCATTTGAGGAGTTAGTCTCTGTTTTGCTGCAGGAAGATCACTCCAGGTAGAACAGGTCCATTATGCGTGTTGCAGATCAAGCTTTCCTGTCTAGTCAGAAGGGCAAAGGAAAATGGAGTTCTTCTACTAGTGAGCAGAAATCTGCAAATGCTGCACATTCGAAGAACCAAGACAAAGATGAGAGAAAAATCAGAAAATCAGAAATTGTTTTGTAAGTACTATAAAGGGAATGAGCATACTATAAAGAACTGTCCAAAATTGGTTGCAAAAGAGGCTGGGATGGTTGTTGCAGAAGCCTCTACACCAAAAAGGGAGTCTGCTAATCTTGTGCAGGAAGAAGAATGGGCGTTCACTACTGTTTGCAGTTTTGACCCATCTTCTCATGAGCAGTGCATGTCTGCAGTAGACTCAAATGTTTGGTACTTTGATAGTGGGGCGACCAAACATATTACCTCGCAGTGTAGTTTCTTGTCTTCACTCGAGCCTGCCCCTATAGGGAATACTGTTACATGCGCCAACAAATCCTCTTATCCTATTATGGGAGTTGGTAAGATCATTTTGACTACTGCTGATGGTAGCTCTTTCACTTTGTCAGATGCTTTGTTTCTACAAGGGACCAAGAAAAATCTGTTATCAGTTTCTGCATTAGCCAAGATTGGCTTGGTTGTGAAATTTGTTGATGAGAGGTATAGAGTTCATGATCTATCAAATGGTGATGTGATTATTTCTTCTGGCATTTTATGTCATGGGCTGTATAATCTCATAGACTATGAAAGAATGCAAAGCTTTGGCATGCATGCTTTGGTCATCTGAATTTTGCTAGTTTGCTACGCGTGCAGAAATCTGAAATGGTTTCCTCTTTGCCCAGACTTGAGGCACCTGGAAAACATGTTTGTGAAGGCTATATTTTGGTCAAAATGCAGCATTCCTCCTTTCCAAAAGATGGTTCAGTTCGGGCTACACAACAATTGTAGCTTGTACATAGTGATGTCTGTGGTCCTATGCAGAAACCCTCTTTTGGAAATTACCTTTACTTTGTGACTTTCATTGATGATTTTTCCAGGCATGCATGGGTATATCCACTCAAAGCAAAGTCCGAAGTGTTCATGTGCTTCAAACGATTTTTGGTTTTGACTGAAAATCTGTCAGCATGTAAAATGGGCACCCTCCGTTCTAATCGAGGGGGGGAATATATGTCTTCTGATTTTAATGCATTTCTGGCTGAATGTGGGATAAAACACCAGTGTACAGTGCCGTATACACCTCACTAGAATGGAGTTGCTGAACGGAAGAATAGGTCACTCATGGAGATGGCGAGGTGTATGGTCAAGAGTCAGGCTTTACCACATAGTTTCTGGCTTGAGGCTGTCATGTCTGGAGCATATGTACTAAACATGTGTCCCACTAAAGCACTACAGTCTATCACTCCATATGAGGCTTGGCATGATCGCAAGCCATTTGTAGCCCATCTGCATGTTTTTGGTTGTTTGGCATATGCATTAGTGCTTGAACAACATCGCAGAAAATTGGATGGTAAAGCAGTAAAATGTATTTTTGTTGGGTACAATTCTGAAAGTAAAGGCTATCATCTATATCATCCACAGACTAAACGCATTCTGGTTAGTCGTGATGTTGTTTTTGTGGAAGATGCTATTCAACTATTGCTTTCATGTACTAAGGAGACATCTATTAGCTCCAAAGACATGTATGATACTTTGATGCCTCTTTTTACAGGTGGACAATCTAGTGCTCGTCCTAATGAGGCAACTTCTCAGGCTTTCTAGGTTTCATGTGATAATAGAGATCATTCCATTTCTAATGCAGATTTACATGATGCACTAGTTGATGAGAGATCTAATATTGAGCAGGCAAAAACTATGCCAAAATGGCTGGTGTAGACTTTGTGTGACAACAAATTAGATGCACCTCTGTCATATGATACTCATTCAGGCTCTCATAGTGCCTCTTTTGCATCGCATTGCTATGCTATGGCTACATCTAGTATCTGTGATGAGAATGAGCCTGTTTCGCTTGATGAAGCACAAAATACAGAAAATTGGATGCTGCTATGCAATCAGAATATGATGCAATAATGAAGAATGGTACTTGGTCTTTATGTGACTTGCCTCCTAGCAAGAAGGCCATTGGCACTAAGTGGGTATACAAGCTGAAGTGTAAACCTGATGGTACAGTTGACATATATAAGGCTAGGCTTGTTGCAAAGGGTTATGCGCAAGAAAGAGGCATTGATTTTGATCAGACCTTTGCACCTACATGCCGTATGACTACTGTTCGGAGCATTTGTGCACTTGTAGCCCATCATGATTGGAATGTACATGAGTTGGACATTAAAACTGCATTTCTAAATGGTGACTTGCATGAAGAAGTGTATGTTTTTTAGCCCCGTGGCTTTGTGCAGAAAGGGCATGAAAACCAGGTGTGCAGGTTAAAGAAGACATTATGTGGTTTAAAGCAAGCACCACGTGCTTGGTATGAGAAGATACATGCTGATCTAAGTGCACATGGTTTTGAGAACAGTCCAATTGAGAGCACCTTATATGTTAAGCGTGCTAATGATGTGCTTCTGATCATTGTTGTCTATGTTGATGACATGCTGCTCACTGGTCCTATTGAGAAGCATATTGCTGATTTTAAGGCTGATTTGCATGCCTCATTTGAGGTGTCTGATTTGGGGCATTTGCATCACTATTTGGGCATTCAATTTATGCATGTTGATGGTGCAATGGCTTTGTGCCAAACGAAATATATTGACACATTATTGCAGCATTTTGGCCTTGCAGAGTGTAAGCCCATTGCCACTCCTATGGAGACAGGTTTACGTTTGAGTCTTCATGATGTTGGAGATACATTTGATGTTGTTCTCTATCAGCAAGTTGTTGGATGCTTGATTTACTTACACATTACTCAGCCAGATATTCAGTTTGCTGTCTCACAGATGAGCAAATTTATGCATTTCCCAGGAGTCAAGCATTGGCAGGAGGTTAAGCGCATCTTTTGCTACTTGAGTGGTACTCGGCTACTTGGGTTGTTTTATCCCAAGGGGGGATCACTACCACCAGATTTACATGCTTTTTCTGACTCTGATTGGGTTGGTTGCTATGACACTCGTGTGTCCACTAGTGGCTTTTGCTTCATGCTTGGTAGCTCATGTATATCTTGGTTGAGGAAGAAGCAGCCTACTGTTGCCACTTCCAATTGTGAGGCTAATTATAGGGCAGCGTTCACAGCTACTGTTGAGTGTGTGTGGCTCAGACGCCTTATGGTTCATTTGGGTGTTGGTCAGTCTTCTACCACCACCATCTTCACTGACACTCAGAGCGCATTGGCAGTTGCAAGGAACCCTGTGCTCCATGCTCGCACTAAGCACATTGAGGTGCATTATCATTATGTCGAGGAGAGGTTCTCTGATGGGGAGATCAGCTTGGCATATGTGCCCACACATGAGAACATTGCAAACCTTTTCACAAAGGCTCTGTCTAGGGAGATGTTTGAAGCTTTCCGCAAAGCTTTGGACTTACTTCCTTTCATGGAGTGTTTTCCACATAGCTTGGCACTTCCTTATACATGAGTGCCAGCTCCTTGTTCACCGCATCACTCCTAGGCGGGATTTGTTGATATATTTAGGTAGTGATATGTGTGAACACTCTAGGACCACCGGGGCACTTTTTTCCCTCTTTAGGAGGTTTTTTCCCCCGGCTTGTATATACACCTATTGCCCTAACGGGCTACTTATCTTTGTACATTCTCTAGTAATACATTTAGCCTTGTGTGTTGTGCTCCAAGCTTCTTCTTCTTCCTTGTGTTGTTCATGTGCTTTCGGAGACCTCTAACTCTAACATCATCTAGTATCATGTATCATAAGTCCTTCAGATATCGTGTATCATCCAAACCCTGAATTGTGACTCGAGAGGTATCGTGTATTGTTAGAAGCTAAGTATCATGCATCGTGGAAAAAAGGAAGCAACTAGTTGGACATTCTAGGGAAGGAGAACCTAAATTAGGCTAAACCAACTCCTAGAATAATTCTAAGAAACCTGCAAAATTGAATGAGGTATTCAGTGGATGAAACTACGCTCAAGATGTGTACTAGGAAGTCTTTGTAGTGTCATATCATCAACAGGGAGTGTAAACTTACCTAGTGCCAATTCCTAGTATTCTCATACCTCTAGTGAATCAGACATAGTGAATCAATATCTTTGACAAGATTTATGTCCACCATTGAAGGAGAACATAGGACCTCTCTGGGGTATATGAACACCAATCAACATGAACTACCAATTTACATAGATGGATGAATGAAGAAAGCAAGTGAATCTCAGATTGTTCCTTGACCCGCAATAAAATATGAAGGAGGGTTCTATATGGATAAAAGAGGAATAATCTATGCAGTAACCAATTGTCCGAAAACTATAAGTGAACAATGGGAGAGTGGGAATGTGGATCACCTTAATGGGGAAGGTGTAGAAGGTACGGTTTCTACACCCTGGGGCAAGTCTAAAGTAACTAGAGTTTGGAGAGGTGATGAAATTCCTCAAGATAACACGTTGATTGATGTGTATATAATTACAAGCACCTTCATCTTTGTGGGGAGAGAGTAGTAACCCTATCACCATTTATGAGCTACAAGATCCAAAGGATCTCTCCATATGAACCATTATTCCTTCAAAAGAATCAGTAAAACTTTAATTTGATCCTTAAGATCAAAAGTATGTCAGAAAATGTCTTCCTGAACAAGCGACTTTGACATAGCTAACTTCTAAGGTTGATTTCTCACAGCACAGATCCTATTTTGCTAAATGCTTTTAGCCATAGTTTCCTTACCTTCTAACTTACATTTTGAATGCTCAGTAGTCTATAACAAGATCCTCACTTGTTCCCTCCGATTGGCTTGGTTGAGATGATAGGCTGAGTCTAGTGTCATGACTAAGAAGAGTGGGGGTTTCTAGGCTTGAGACACGAGTGGACACTAGTTGATTAGGGTTCATCCTTGGTGCAGAGTCACATGCAGACACACATTCGGCATTGTTACGCTTCACATCGACCATCTTTAAAGGCTTTTCATCTAGTAGACTAAAGACTTCTCTGTGTCCAATCTTCACTGATATGTAGCCTAAGGCTAGTTGGATTATTACTTTGAATTTGTATACCCCGTCTTGACCTAACACTAGCTCTTCGACTAGGTCATCATCTTTACAAACTAAAAACTTTTGATGCATTGAGTTGTTACCCAGATGTAGAGATAGGCCGACCTCTCCTACACATTCAATGGTGTTTGCTCCTATGCCCACCATGTAGGCCTTAGTTGGACTAAGTGACACACTTAATGTTTTAGCTAATGATAAACATATGAATTCTATGCTGCCTTGATATCAATCAATGCATCTACTAAGTCATATTCCTCACTTCTGTTTCCCAGATTTGTTGGAACACAACAATCACAAAGTGATGATTACAAAGAGCTTGAAGCAAGTCAATGATCAGATTGAAGTGAAAGAAGTCATTTGGGAAAGTGAAGAGATCTCAGAAGTGAAGCTTGTATACATATGTACATTACAGTTGGAAATTCTTGTACTATGAGTATAGAGAATCCTCAAGATAATAAGGAGTAATGTAATAGATGTGGGATAAGTCTAGAATCATATTTATATAGGTCAATACTGTAAAGAAATACATGAGAGTCATTAGAAGCCAAGTGTCATTGAGATAGATGTGTAGAGAGTCATCTTCACGCATTAGCGTCGCGTCTTTCTCTGATTTCTCTCAGCCTGATCATGTGGATCAAGAAATCTTTTGTACACATCTAATCTACAAGCTAATGAAGCTATGTTCAAATTTTCATGGTCTAACCCCTTTCATGCTATGAGTATGGTCAATAGGAACATGTGTATGTAAAGTCTGCAGGTAGACCTCTCAGAGTTGTGCACTTTTTCGTGTCAATGTTTTGCTTAAATCTTAGTGCACAGTGTAAGGTTTTTTATGAATCACCATTCAAACTCTAAGTTAGAAGGTAAGGATGCTATGGCTAAACGCATTTAGCAAAACGGTATCTGTGCTGTGAGAAATCAACCTTAGAAGTTAGCTATGTCAAAGTCGCTTGTTTAGGAAGATAGTTTTTGACATACTTTTGATCTTAAGGATCAAATTAAAGTATTAATGATTCTTTTGAAGGAATAATGGTTGATATGATTGTGCAAAGCTAGCATGGAGATATGTGCATCATTAGTTTGAAGAAATCTAAAGATATGTGCAGATAATGAAGTAAATCTTTGAAGCACATTTCTTGAAGAAGAAAGATTCTCATTTAGAGAAGTGATAATTGAAGATTTGGTAAATGAAGGTAACATTTCTGTAAAATTTGGTCCATAACTGATATAGAGGTGCTCTTAAATCAGTATAGATCAAACCTTTGGAGATTTAGAGGTCTCCAACAGTGGTATCAGAGCTGAAGGTGCGATACAAATAAAGTAAAAGCATTGGAAGTTCCGATTGTTGTAGACATTGAAGTCTTTCCAAATTGAAGGAGGACAGGATCAAAGTTTGGAAGAAAACCTAAAGGAGAATCAAGCATGAGTTCAAAGGATCAACAAGGATTAAAGCTTTATATCAAAGGTACACTATACTATTATAAATGCTAGTAATTGCAGACACAGAAGATCAAAGATGGGAGAGAGCTTGCACATTGATAAGCTAGATAGAGAGAAATATCCAGCTTGGTCTATGAGGATGGAGGCACACCTCATGAGCAAAGATTTGATGGCATTCGTTACAGGAGAAGAAGAAAAACTTGAGTTTGAAGATCCTAGTGTTCCAACTAGGGAGGAACTTGCAGATTTGAAGAATTGGATGAGAAAGGATGCTCAAGCTAGGAGCATCATTTACATGGTTGTAAATGATTATCTTCTACATCACATTAGAGGATTATAAAGTGCAACAGATGTGTGGAATGATTTGGAAGAGCATTTCCAACATACAATGAAGTCAAGGAACTCCTCTCTATGGGGTGAGTTCACAGCCTTCAAGAAGAAAAGCTCACAATCAATTTCTGATTATGTGGCAAGGATGAAGAATATTGCAGATAGCTTGGGAGCAGTAGATGAAGACATTGAAGAGGATAAGTTGGTAAGGCAAATACTTATAGGTCTAAGAGGAGATGAGAAGTGGAATCCTTTCATATTGTCCATAGAGTTGTCACTAGATCAGTTTACTCCTGATCTTAATCAATTGCTAGGACACATGCTAACTTTTGAGCAGGACATTAAGGGAGACAATGATAGGAGTGCAAGTCAAGCTATGTACTCCAAGGACAAGAAAAAGAATGGCAAAGGGAAGCAGTCAACTGATGATGAAGGAACTTCACATCAAGCTAACTTTACAAAAGGAAAGATGAACTTCAGAGGTAAAGGAAGAGGAGGTAAGAACAAAGACAATACTAAAGCTTGTTGGATTTGTGGCAGAACCAATCATTTGGCAAATGATTGTTGGTATAACAATCAAAATGGTGGAAGTAATAACCATAGCTTCAATCAAAGAGGTAGAGGAGGCAGAAACCAAAGAGGCTACTACAGAGGAAGAGGTGGTAGGACATCATAGGCTAGAGGAGGTGGAAGAAGTTTTCAATCTCAGTCCTACAACAACAATTATTATAATTATGCATCAGATCAGAAGGATGACATGACTCTCATCTTGAATGCATCTCATGAAGCAGTAGGAGGACCAAAGGGTGTTCTATATTGACTCAGGATGTAGCAATCATTTGAGTGGCAATATATCATTGATGACTGATATGGAAGCAAAGGTGAATGGACATATAGTTCAAACAAGTGACAACACCAAGCATAAAGTGGAAAGCATTGGATCAGTGAAGAAAAAGAGTGGAAGCACACTCTTGAGCAAGGTAATTTATGTTCCTGCTATTCCTAAAAACGTGATAAGTGTTGGAAAAATTGTAGAGAAGGGATATGAAGTCAGATTCACAAATGATGGTGTTTATGTGCAAGATCCAAATAAGGGATATAGAAATATCATTGCAGGTACAAAGGAAGGAAGGTTGTTTACTGTCAAAGTCCAAGGTAATGTGGGACATGCTTTATTTACTTATGGAAGTCAAAAGATCTCTGAGTTAGACCTATGGCATAAAAGGCTAGGTCATTTCAATGAGAGAACCATAAAGGAAATGTCAAAGAATGATATGGTGCTTGGTTTTCCAAATGTTGAGGGTCAACACATGGTGTACAAGTGTGAAGCTTGTCAATTAGGTAAAGCACACAAGAGTTCATATAATAGATCAGGATACAAGTACTCAAACATGCTTGAGTTGGTTCATACAGATGTGTGGGGTCCTTCAAGGGACTATAGCATAAATGGATCCAGGTATTATGTGTTGTTTGTTGATGATGCAACGAGATGGATTACTTTATATGTAATCAAGGAAAAATCAGAAGTGTTCAAGACATTCAAGCATTATCATGCTTATGCAGAAAGGATTACAGGACAAAAAAGCTCAAGAGGTTGAGATCAGATAGAGGGGGAAAGTATTTCTCTAAAGAGTTTGATGATTATTTGTGGAATGCAGGTATAAGAAGAGAAGTAACTTGGAGGTACTCCCCTCAACAAAATGGAGTTGCAAAAAGAAGAAATAGAACTCTTGTAGAGTTTGCAAGGGCAATGATGAAAGAAAAGAATTGTCCAAACTACTTATGGGCAGAAGCTATCAACACTGCAACATACCTTGTGAATAGGTTACCTTGTAAAGATTTGAATGGAAGAACACCTTATGAAGCATGGTGGGGTAAGAAAAATACTCTTGATCATTGTAAGGTATTTGGATGTTTAGCATATGCTTATGTTCCTTCACAATTGAGACATAAGCTAGAACCCAAAGCAGATAAGTATGTGTTTATTGGGTATGATGATAGATAGATGGGTTACAGATTGTGGAGTCCATCTACAAAGCAATTTTGTGTTACCAAAGATGTTACATTTGATGAGAAAAGCACATGGTATAAAGGGTCAACAAATGGTTATGCAGATGTTGAAGAAATACAAAGGAAAGGGAAGACAAAAGTAAGTATTTATGAAGAAGACATTGATGATGTTGATTATAAAATTAAATTGCAGGATAATGTTGAAGATGGGCCAAGATTTGATCCAGAATCAAATGTGGCTGAGACTTCAAGAAGTGTAGAGGTCAGAAGATCCTTGAGAGAAAGAAAAGAACCTATCAGGTATAGCAATGGTACATCTTTCCTGTTGAGCCCATAAATGTCATGTTGGTCAAAGTCAACTGCAGTCAAAGTCAACAGGTCAAAGTCAACAAGGTCAAGGTCAAAGTCAACAGGTGCAAAGTCAAAGTGCGTAAGTGCAGGTGTCAAAGTGCACAGGTAGTGCACAATGAATTGTCCAGAAAGGGTAAATTGGAGAAAATAGGTTGCAGGTTGCAGAGATACTTTCTCTAATTTCCCTAAGGTTCAAAGTGTGTTTTAAAGTGTTTTGGAAGGTTCAGGTGAACCCCCCTTATGTGCAAAAGTGAAGAATTAAAAGGAAATGTGAAGGCATGTGAAGCGGCAAAGTGTACGCACAGGTGAAAGTATGGCCCCCCATTAAAATTTTTGGTTTTAGACTAAAGTCACTCCAGGACAAAACAGTGAGTAGTTGGCTGCCACTTGTGAGAGCAATCTTGGAACATCAAAGTGAGCACCAAGATTCACTTGCAGTTAGGAGCGTACGTGATCGACACACTCAAATCAAGGCAAGAGCCATTCTTAGACCAAGGTTAGAGGAAGCAAGAGAGCATAGGCTAAAGGGGAGCAAGAGAGAGAAGTGCAAGGGGGCACCTGAGTACGTCGCACAGAAGTAGAAGTGCAAGGTGCATAGAGAGTGACCAGGGATTTTGGTGCAGAGAAGTGCTAAGCTATAGTTCCCCCAAGTATCTCAAGGTCCTTTGGCAGTGCACGCTTGCCGACAGCAGGTATTCACTCCTCCCCCTTTGTGGAAGCTTGGTGCAATGTGTGCACAAGGAGAAGCTTGAAGCAGGTGGAGGTCTGTTGCAGAGGAGGTCGGCAGCAAGAGGACATTGGGATATTGGATATTTTGTAATTGGGCTCTCTGTGGGTTTGTGCGCAGAGGTATTGGTGTATCTTGTATTTCAAACATTGTACTTTTCTTACTGTAATCAAGCGGCAGAAACTTCCAAGGTGTATTTTCTCTTTTGGTCTTTTCATTTTCTCCTACAAACCCTCAAACTCCTTCTTGTCAAAGAATCCCCCAACAAATTTGGCACGCACGGTGGGACCTCCAAGGAGCTTTGAGCATAGGAGACTATATATTGCCATTGGAGGACAATATTCCAGTGTCAGTGTCGACAACATTACTCCAGTGGGCCAAAAGGTACATACTTTTATCAAGTGTCTCATTTTAAGTGGACTATGAATAGCTCATGACCGCGACCCGGTCACAAACCTTGAAATCAAGTGCAAGCAGACAAGAAGAAAGACGAACAGAAGATCATCGAGTCCACTTTCATCGACTTCATCGGTAGGAAGCATGGCAGGACAGGTGGACCTAGAAATCTTGCTCTCCAGATTAAACATAAAATTTCCCTCCTTCAGGGGTTTAGCCCAGGAGGACCCAGATGAGCACATTCGACGATTTCTTGCATTATGTAAGACTAGGGGGCTAATGGGTAGGGAAGATGCTTTCTTGATACTCTTCCCCGCCACATTGGAAGGACTGGCAGACAAGTGGTTTAGCCAGTTTGCTGAAAATCACTTTACCTCTTGGGATTTGATGAAAGAGGCCTTTAAGAATCAATTTCAGCATGGCAACACGGCTGAGATCATTATAGAAGAATTGGAAAACTTAAAGTTGGGTCCAGGAGAGAAGTTCCCCGAATTCGTGACCAGGGCCAAAGCATTAATGGCTAAACTACCGGATCCACCACACGACTTCTTTGTCAAGAAGTGGTTAGCCAAACCCTTACCTGTGGTCACCCAATGCAAAATAAAAGAGTTAGTGCTACCTACAGCCTCCATAGAGGAGTTCATCACCACGGCTACAAGACTGGAGCAAATAAGGCACCAATATGGGACAACTTCTTCACCACCAACATATGGTACAGAGATGGAGGATCCAGTGACCCAGCTGAGGAGGGAGTTGGAGGGCTTAAAGAGAAATAAGCCCTACAAAGAGGAGGAGACTGCTGTGGCTCAATTGAGAAGGGAGATTGAAGCACTCAAGCTTCAAAAGGAAGAGGAGGCCCAAGCAGAGGAATTAGCTCAGCTGCGACAGGAGTTGCAGGAGCTCAAAGGAGGGGGCATCAAGAGTGGTCTTTGGTGTTCCATGTGTAGCAAACAAGGGCATATAGTAAGTGAGTGTCCTCTGCTAAGTGTAACTTGTCAATTATGCAGGAAGGTTGGCCATGAGGCCCAGGAATGCCAATCAAGGGGAATACCTGCAACGACATACTGGACACAAGGAGGACCCCCAACAACCACAAATGTGATGGCTACTGCACAAAATCAAGGTAACAACTATAATCCTAGACAAAGGAATAATTTTGGAAATGGGCCTAGGAGGCCAATCATCTATTTTAGGTGTGGAGAATGCGGGCACTACCAAAGTAGGTGCACCCTACCAGAGAACGCACCTCCTTGCAGGAACTGCCCTGAGGCTAGAGACCATTATACATATGGTTGCCCCAAGACTCAAGCCTCTTCATCAGGGCCCCATATCCAAATGATTTCTGTGCACAAAGAAGAAGTGTGTGATCTAGGTAATGAGCCATCACCATCTACCAGGGTGGTGCAATTGGAAGAAATAGAATCTTTTACTGTGCAGACAAGAAGCAAGGGGAAGGCTCCAATGGACATGGGTCAAGAATCATTGATTAATGGATTAAACAGAGACAAAGGTGTGTCCGAAGACCTAGCCACCACAAGTGCAGACACAAGGCAAAAGAAAAATTGCACAGGTACCAGTGATGCCATTGGACATGCATTCAGCAGGGCTCATGAGGAGTTGGATAAGTCAAATGGAGCCCAAGCTCTTAAGGAATCAGAAGCCTCCAGACTGCTCAAGTCCATGAAAAAGGAGGTTAGTATTTTTGATTTAATAAAGATGGATGGGAAGTTCAGGTCAGAACTCTTGCAGATAATTGATGACGCTTCCACTACAAGTTTGGTGGCAACGACTGCTGTTGTACATGAAGGAAAAATTGTAAGGGAAGCACCCCTTACAGATTATAAAAGTCCTCGGCTGACAGTATCTATCAAGGGTCATGAATTTAAAGGAGTTATTGTGGATGGTGGTTCTGGCATTAACTTGATGCCTGAACATACAATGAAAAGAATTGGACTCCACCCTTCAAGGCCTGCAAATTTCACTGTCACTTTGGCAGATCAGAGCAAAGTAAGGCCCTTGGGAGTAATCCCAAAAGTTCCACTTGAAGTACAAGGTAATTTATTCATCCTGGATTTTGTGGTTTTAAGATTACCCCAGGTTGAAGGAGGATTTCCTCTCTTAATTGGACGACCATGGCTGAGGCACGCAAGTGTCATTCATGATTCGGGCAAGGATACTATGTGGGTACAAAAGAAAGGGCAGGAGCTGACACAGATTCATTTAGAAGAGGGCCCAGATAATCAAGGAAACACTAGCATGATGCAAGCAGTTGGCATTTGCATGGAAACAGAATTGGAGGATCAACCCCAAATAGATTTTGAGGAAGAAGAGGATATTCTAAATTGGCTCCAAGCAGGCAACTCTTCCTCTTGTTTTGGAATTTTTCTTAATAATTGTTGTACAATTGAAGGTTATGATGAAGATAAGGAAAAAGTCCAGGTTGATGGATTGGGAGAGCCCATTACAAACCACAGAAGGGGCAGGAAGACAACCCTCAAATGCATTTTTGAGGAGGATATGACTACTACAGAAAATGAAGTTAATAAAGATAAAGGCAAGGTAAAAGATTCTAGTGAAGAGTGTTCTTTTCCAATTCAAGAAATACCTGCAGGTTGGATGCAGGATAAGGAAGAACAGATTGAAATCCAAAACACCCCTGCTTATGAAGCAATGCAAGAAAAGCTAGAAGAAAAAGACAAGGAAGGAGAGGAGAAAGAGGATACTCTGGTAGAGAGAAATCCTGTCCAAGAAATACAATTAGGCAATCAAGACAATGATCGGCCAGTTTTGGTGGCCACTTGGTTGTGGAGCCACCCAGGGCTCCTTGAAAAGGTAAAATCATTCTTGACCAAATATATAGATGTTTTTGCTTGGCATTATAAAGACTTAGAAGGAGTGCCTGCAACTTATGGAGAGCATAGAATCCCTCTGGTTGATGGAGCAAAACCTATAAGAGGGAAGAGTTATAGACTTAACCCAAAATATGCTGAAGCTGTCTATGCGGAAATCCAGAAGATGGAGGATGCAGGAATCATCATTCCTGTAGAACACTCAGAGTGGCTCTCCCCTATGGTTATAGTACCAAAAAAGAATACTCATAAAATCAGAATTTGTGTTGATTTTAGAGCACTCAATAAGGTGACCATTCCAGATGGTTTCCCAATGCCTTTTGCAGAACAAGTCATTGAAGAAGTAGCTGGGCATGCCGTATATAGCTTTATGGATGGATTCAGTGGCTATAATCAAATATCAATACACCCAGAGGATCGAGAAAAGACTGCTTTTATCACACCTTGGGGAACATATGTGTATGTAAAAATGCCATTTGGGCTCAGAAATGCCCCAGCCACCTTTAACAGAACGGTCAATCTCATTTTTGGCCCCCTATTGCTGGAATCACTTAGAATCTTCATGGATGACTTCTCTTCGTTTTCAGGATCTCACAAAGAAACTCCTCTAGATTGTTTGGACCACCATCTGAGGCAGCTGCATAATGTTTTCAAAAGATGCAGAGAAACTAAGTTAAAGCTCAATCCAAACAAATGTCATTTTCTTGTGACAGAAGGAACTCTCTTAGGACATGTGGTGTCAGCTAAAGGTATGGCCCCGGATCCTGACAAAATCATTTCTATCTTAAAGTTGCCTAAACCTAAATCCCCTAAAGAGATCCAGAGTTTTTTTGGGGCATACTGGATACCATAGAAGGTTTATTAAAATGTATGCAGAGATAGCCAGACCTCTGGCTAGACTTACAGGTAAGGAAGTACCTTTTAAATGGGAAGAAGAGGAAGAAAAAGCATATCAAACATTGCGGTCCAGGTTAGTGTCTGCTCCTATTTTGATCACACCTGAATGGTCAAGAATCTTTCATATACATGTAGATGCCAGTGCCTATGCAGTGGGGGCAGTTTTGACACAACCTAGTGAAGAATTTAAGATGGACAGACCAATTCAGTATGCTAGTAGAATTTTGACTAAGGCTGAAAGGAATTACAGCACCACTGAACGGGAAGCCTTAGCAATGGTTTTTGCGGTCCAAAAATTTCGTCATTATTTGTTGGGAGTAAAATTCGTTATTATAACTGACCACCAACCTCTCAAGTACTTGCTCAACAAACCACAAGCCACTGGTAGAATATGGAGGTGGTTATTGTTATTCCAAGAGTTCGATTTTTCTGTGGTCCACAGACCAGGTAAAGAGAATGTTATGGCGGATCACCTTTCCAGAATCAACATGATGGAGCAAGTTAGTGGAATCAATGATGATTTTCCAGATGCTCATCTGTTTGCTGTCCAGGCCCAAGGTTGGTATTATGATATCAAGAATTTCATTAAAACAGGGATGTATCCAGAAAAGGCTAGTGCTGTGCAAAGGAAGAGATTGCTACTCAAGAGCAGACCATACACCTTCCTTGAAGATAAATTATATAGACAGGGAAAGGATGACAGACTTAGGAAGTGCTTGGAGAAAGAAGAAGTGAGGAAAGTCCTTCACTCTGCACATGAAGGACCAGGTGGTGGGCACCTTCCAGGGCATATTATGAGTCAGAGGATATTAGATGCTGGTCTATGGTGGCCTACACTATTTAAGGATGCAGATGAATGGGGAAAGGCATGTGACGTTTGCCAGAGGTGTGGACCTAAGCCCACAACGCAGAGACATAACCCCTTGATTGTTTCCACTTCCTGGCAACCATTTGAAAAGTGGGGGCTGGATTTTGTAGGGCCCATCTATCCTCCGACAATTCCAAAAAGAGAGAAATATCTCTTGATAGCTACCGATTATGCGACCAAGTGGGCTGAAGCTATTGCTTCCCCCGACTGCACTGCCCAAACTGTTGCCGATTTCATTTATAGTAACATCATTTGCAGGTTTGGATGCCCATTTGAAATTTGTACAGATCAAGGTACACATTTTGTCAATAAGGTCCTGCAGGAAATTTTTAACAGGTATAGAATTCTACATAGGACTTCTTGTGCTTACTATCCAAGAGCCAATGGACAGGCTGAATCGACAAATAAAGTTTTGATCTCAATGTTAAGGAAGGAATGTATGTTACAACCCACTTCCTGGGGCATTGCTTTTCAAGGTACCCTATGGGCATACAGGTTAGCTTACAAAGAGGCCACAGGATATTCTCCATTTCAACTGGTTTATGGAATATTGCCCATTGAGCCCTTTGAATTTTTACATGGCTCACCTAAGATAGCATACATGCAGGGCAAAAAAGACGGTGATGTCTCTCAGAGAATAGGGGCACTACATAAAGTGGAGGAGATTCGTCTCCTAGCAACAAAACAATTGATCGAGACTCAGATGAAGAGGAAAGAGGCACATGATCGACACCTGTGGAACAACAACATTGAAGCAGGCATGTTGGTTCTTCTCTATAGACCTCACCTTCATACACAACTGAGAGGAAAATGGCTTCCAAATTGGGAAGGACCTTATAGAGTCAAAACAATGCTAAACTTGGGAGCTGTGGAGTTAGAGACACTGAAAGGAGAGGCCTTGCCACCGGTCAACATTTCAAGGTTGAAGGCCTATCATCAACACACTTAATGACGTATGGATCACCTGGAACTGCCAAATATGTCCAGGTTGTACATAACTTTCTCATCATATTTTGCTCAGTTTTAGTAGTTTTCCTTATCAATTTCATCTTTGTTATTGGTGTTTTTAGAAGACCTAGAAGATATTTCAAAACCACGGCCAAGCAAGCTCTTTTTTTTGGAAATTTTCTAGCAATTTTAGCATTTTTCTAGCAATTTTTATCCCTTTCCGATGTCTTTTTATTGCCATATTTGAGGAATAAATGGAGGGTCTCTGTGGTTTGATGAAGGATTTTAGGCTCCACATGAAGAAAATTTCATCAGAATTTTTTCAGAATTTTTTAGAATTTTTTGGCCAATTTTTGGCATTTTTTTCAGATTTTTCCTTGATTTTTCTCTAAATTGGGCTATTTAAAAAAAAAAAAAAAAAAAAAAACCCCCCCCCCCGCCCCCCCCCGCCCCCCCTCCCCCCCCCCCCCCCGCCCCCCCCCCCCCCCCCCGCCCCCCCCCGCCCCCCCCCTGCAACATACCTTGTGAATTGTCCAAACTACTTATGGGCAGAAGCTATCAACACTGCAACATACCTTGTGAATAGGTTACCTTGTAAAGATTTGAATGGAAGAACACCTTATGAAGCATGGTGGGGTAAGAAAAATACTCTTGATCATTGTAAGGTATTTGGATGTTTAGCATATGCTTATGTTCCTTCACAATTGAGACATAAGCTAGAACCCAAAGCAGATAAGTATGTGTTTATTGGGTATGATGATAGATAGATGGGTTACAGATTGTGGAGTCCATCTACAAAGCAATTTTGTGTTACCAAAGATGTTACATTTGATGAGAAAAGCACATGGTATAAAGGGTCAACAAATGGTTATGCAGATGTTGAAGAAATACAAAGGAAAGGGAAGACAAAAGTAAGTATTTATGAAGAAGACATTGATGATGTTGATTATAAAATTAAATTGCAGGATAATGTTGAAGATGGGCCAAGATTTGATCCAGAATCAAATGTGGCTGAGACTTCAAGAAGTGTAGAGGTCAGAAGATCCTTGAGAGAAAGAAAAGAACCTATCAGGTATAGCAATGGTACATCTTTCCTGTTGAGCCCATAAATGTCATGTTGGTCAAAGTCAACTGCAATCAAAGTCAACAGGTCAAAGTCAACAAGGTCAAGGTCAAAGTCAACAGGTGCAAAGTCAAAGTGCGTAAGTGCAGGTGTCAAAGTGCACAGGTAGTGCACAATGAATTGTCCAGAAAGGGTAAATTGGAGAAAATAGGTTGCAGGTTGCAGAGATACTTTCTCTAATTTCCCTAAGGTTCAAAGTGTGTTTTAAAGTGTTTTGGAAGGTTCAGGTGAACCCCCCTTATGTGCAAAAGTGAAGAATTAAAAGGAAATGTGAAGGCATGTGAAGCGGCAAAGTGTACGCACAGGTGAAAGTATGGCCCCCCATTAAAATTTTTGGTTTTAGACTAAAGTCACTCCAGGACAAAACAGTGAGTAGTTGGCTGCCACTTGTGAGAGCAATCTTGGAACATCAAAGTGAGCACCAAGATTCACTTGCAGTTAGGAGCGTACGTGATCGACACACTCAAATCAAGGCAAGAGCCATTCTTAGACCAAGGTTAGAGGAAGCAAGAGAGCATAGGCTAAAGGGGAGCAAGAGAGAGAAGTGCAAGGGGGCACCTGAGTACGTCGCACAGAAGTAGAAGTGCAAGGTGCATAGAGAGTGACCAGGGATTTTGGTGCAGAGAAGTGCTAAGCTATAGTTCCCCCAAGTATCTCAAGGTCCTTTGGCAGTGCACGCTTGCCGACAGCAGGTATTCACTCCTCCCCCTTTGTGGAAGCTTGGTGCAATGTGTGCACAAGGAGAAGCTTGAAGCAGGTGGAGGTCTGTTGCAGAGGAGGTCGGCAGCAAGAGGACATTGGGATATTGGATATTTTGTAATTGGGCTCTCTGTGGGTTTGTGCGCAGAGGTATTGGTGTATCTTGTATTTCAAACATTGTACTTTTCTTACTGTAATCAAGCGGCAGAAACTTCCAAGGTGTATTTTCTCTTTTGGTCTTTTCATTTTCTCCTACAAACCCTCAAACTCCTTCTTGTCAAAGAATCCCCCAACATTTCCTAACAACAAAAGTTTATGCTTACATTGTGAAGACAGAAGAGGATCCAATCACATATGAAGAAGCTCAAGGTAAACATAATTGGGAGAAGGCAATGCAAGAAGAGTATGATGCTCTACTTGAAAATGAAACATGTGAATAGGTGCCAAGAACAAAGAATCAGAAGGTCATTGGATGTAAGAGGGTGTATAAAACAAAAAGGTTTGTAGATGGTAAAGTGTCCAGATACAAGGCTAGACTTGTGGTCAAAGGTTATGCCCAAACTTATGGGGTAGATTATGATGAAACCTTTAGTCATGTTGCTAAGCTGTCTACAATTATATCATTAATTGCTATTGCTGCTTGTAAAGGATGGAAGTTATCACAATTAGATGTGAAGAATGCATTTCTAAATGGATACATTGCAGATGAAGTATACATGGAGCAACCAGAGGGATTCACGGATTCAATTGGATCAGATTATGTGTGTAAGATCAAGAGAGCTTTGTATGGTTTGAAGCATGCCCCAAGAGCATGGAATTACAGGCTTGTTAAGTTCTTGAATCAAGGTGGATTTCAAGCATCAAAGGCAGATAGTATCTTGCGAGTGCAAGCAAGTGAAAATGGATACATATACATATGTATTTATGTTGATGATACTATTGTCCCAGGTACAGATGCTCAAAGAATCAAGGAGCTTAAGAAACAAATAGAGAAGGAGTTTAAGATAAGTGATTTGGGAAACTTATCTTATTTCTTAGGAATGCAGATTGTGTATACTCAACATGGAGTATATGTTACACAAGAGAGATACTTAAAGAATCTTCTGGTCAAGTTCAACATGGAGGATTGCAAGCCTTCAACCACACCATTGGAGGTAAATCATAAGTTAAGCAAATATGGAGGTGAAGAATTCAGTCATATAAAGAAATATCAGAGTTTGGTAGGTAGTTTAATCTATGCTACCTTTACAAGGCCATATCTATCATATGCAGTAGGTGTGTTATCACAATTTATGCATTGTCCAAAGAAGAATCATTGGATTGTAGCTCAAAGGGTACTTAGATATATCAAAGGAACCTTAAGTGAAGGTTTGTATTATGGATTTACTTCTGATACAAGGATCAAAGTGTTTAATGATGCAGATTGGGTAGGTGATTCAGATGATAGAAGGTCTACTCATGGGTATCTTTGTTATATTGGAGATAAAGTAGTTTCTTGGAGCTCAAAGAAGCAACATACAGTTGCTTTATCATCCACAAAAGCTGAGTATAGAGGAATGGTAGAGGCTGCAAAAGAAGTGATATGGCTAAAGACTTTGTTGAAAAGTTATGGAACCGATCAGAGTACTCCAATTATTTTTGGAGACAATATGAGTTCATTATATTTGGCAACTAACCCTGCTTTTCATGCCACGACTAAGCACATAGAGATTCAGTATCATTTCTTGAGGGAAAAGGCACTTGATAAAGAGATTGAAGTGTTATATACTCCAACAAAAGAGCAAGGTGCACATATGTTAACAAAAAGCTTGGATGGACCTAAGTTACAGAGGTTCAAAGAGGTGGCAGGAGTAAAGAAGAATGGAATAATCACAATTAGTGATTGAGGGGGAGCTGTTGGAACACAACAATGACAAATTGATGATTACAAAGAGCTTGAATCAAGTCAATGATCAGATTGAAGTGAAAGAAGTCATTTGGGAAAGTGAAGAGATCTCAGAAGTGAAGCTTGTATACATATGTACACTATAGTTGGAAATTCTTGTACTATGAGTATAGATAATCCTCAAGATAATAAGGAGTAATGTAATAGATGCGAGATAAGTCGATAGAAATGGCTTTCTCAAGCTCTAGAGCTACCAAGGAAGCATCATTTGATTCTGAAGCTACCTATGAGGCTAAAAGATTAGATTTTCCTCTCAAATCATCTATTAAGGCCCAAGGGCACTAGTTTAGAGATGACAACCTAGCGAGTGAGAATTTGCTTCTCATCACTATAAAGATCATGGATAGAGAGCATTAACCCCAAGTGATGACTCAAGATTTTAGAGTCTTGCATGATATGCCAAGCATAGTGAATGTGTGTACAGAAGCTTGAATTGAGGCATATTTGAAGCTTCCCATCTATAAATGTGACTTTCAACGATGCATGCAAGTTATGAATACTCTACATCCCATGCTTGATAAGCCATCAATTCTTGAAGCTATCCTATTAGACCGCAATGGAGAATCTTAAATTATTCATTTCACCCATGAGCTGATCAACAAAGCATTTGGTTGGACCGCGAATGGACTCACAGATCTAAAGGATGAATGACATGAGGCAAAGAAAAGAACTTTCTTTGAAATATATAGAATTGACATTGAAGAGGAAGTAAGACTGGTACATCAACATTTCTGTTTTCCCAATATGCATCGATATACAGCTCCAAAGAAAGTTGTAGTACAATTGTTATCCCATGTAGTTAAGCAAATTGGGAACCAGATCAATATGACACCATACATTCAAGAGCCGATATTTCAAGCCAAAAAGTAGTGGGGCCACAAGAAGTTCTTAAATGGAAACTCTCCCTTGACCCTTTTTATATATATAAAGCATTAGACATGATATATTGTTTACGGCCTATGATCTCCACCGCGGAAATGGCAAGATATGTGAAGGCTACTATAGTACCAAAGAAAAGAAAGGTTGTAGCCCTAGTGGAGGAAGTTGGAAATATCTCCAAAGTAACTATGAGAGGTGCCAAACAAGCTCGAATGGCCAATGTATCACAAACCCCACAGTCCAAGAGAACACATGAACTTCCTAAGGTGCCATTAACAGCAACACCGACCATTACAAGAAGAGATCTCTCCACCGCATTAGAAGCCACACATGTCTACATGAGATTTCAAATCAAACTTCTGATAGAAGGCCACCATACCATCAAGCAAGTACACAAAGATCATCTCAGGTAGCAAGGAATGCATCTCACCAAGACCGGTATAACGAATTTGGATTAGATGATTCAAGTTCAGCTGATGAGTTAACACAAGATCATGTTTCCCTTAACAATGATATCCAAATGGACTAACATATGAGAGAAGAGTGGGAGGAACTCAATCAAGTCCAGCGATCAACGGAAAAGGAAGATGCACAAGAAGAAAAAACCCAGTCTTCGAATGAAGCACCTATGGAAAGAGAGCATGTCATACAATTGAATACACAAACAAGGTTATCCCTCAAGGAAACATCACCTTCAAAGAACACAAATATGGTACATCCAAAGATGGAACCACACACCACCAAGATACAAGATGAGGAAGTACTTGTACTACATATATGGGTAGTGGTTGAGCCATCTCCCTTGCATGTGGTGGTTGATTCCCATAAAATGCCCTCTTAGGAAACATAAATACAACACACCACCAACCCCATCAAGAAGACCGCACCACACATTCACCCCCATATGAGGCAGCCACACCAAGAAAAATTACATGTGGCACAAGGCAAAGATGTGCAAACAGGAGAAGAGCCAGTTATATCCAAAAACTGACTAAATGTAGATGTAAACTAGCTAAAACCTATAGTATGAAACATGATTGATATGAACATGATGGATCAAAACCTTTTGATGGATGAGGAGAAGGAAAAGGCACAATTATTTGAAACAAGAAGTTGATTCCAGAATATAAGTGAACAACTCTCTGCCAAGAACATAGCCATTCAAAAAGAGCTTGCTCAGAAAATAGAAGACTTGGTAAGATAGACATAAGAATGCAATCGTGTCTAGGAAGAAAATGTGTTGCTAAAAGACAAAGAACAAGAAATGACTATATCTGTATTCAAACTTCAAGTTGAAGTGAAGACACTGAAAAAGCAACATGAAATGTATGAAGCAAAGAAAATAAGGATGCTCAACTGCAAAAATTTACTAGAGAGTCAGATCAAAGTTTATATGGACGAAGCCGATAATCTACATACAAGGAAGAAAGAATTAATGAAATCTATTTTATTGAATCACCCATTGGAAAGCACTAATGACACAGGATTACAAGAGTTGCAGGCACGGTTGGCAGCAATGGAAGATCAGCTTACTCAAGAGAAGAGAAAATAGGTCAAGATAGAGACCAAATGTAAAGCGAAAGCCAAATCATGGGAGTTTAAATGGAATGAAGCAGTAAATAAATACATAGAGCAATGCAATGATGATGCTGATCAGGTAAAGACGATATGTGAAGCAAAGGCAAAAGTGGAAGATGAAGTTAAGGCTAGTAAAAAAACAAAATGAAGAGAAGGACAAACTAATAGTAGAGCTCAGAAAACAATTAGAAGAGGCCCAGAACTTGGGGACACCAGTAGTGCAACCATCCACAATGGCTACCAACGAGACTGAGTTACGCCCTCTTTCTCCCCCAATTGTTCATTCACCAATAAAGTAGCCGGCTATGGAGGAATATGATGATCACCCAATGCCATATATTATAGAACTAAGTCAGAAAGAACGAGCACTACTGGTGTCTCGACTTATAGAAAATTTTGAAAATGAAGTAGTAAAAGCCATGAGAGCAGCTCAAATCAAAAGTAAAGATCTAGATGTAGTAATGAAGCCCTTCAACCTCTCGTATGGAATCATGAAAGAACAAACCCAAAGATACATCAAGAAGACTATGGGAAAGGATCTAGACGATTAGTTAAATTTTAAAGCAACCACTTTTCAATACACTCAACAGGAGTTCCATGATGCCGATCCCATCTTGCGGAGAAAAGTTTTGGAGAGAAATCCAACATTGCGGGTGCATTGGCAAGAAGCATCATATTTACTCCAAGTTAATCCCGCATTTTTTCATGTGCCATGTCGATGCTATTGGCCATAATTTTGCGAATTGCAAAGTCAAGGAAAATTGAATACGGAGTGGCTCAATTTTCCATTACTCTCGAGCCTGCCACATAATTATCCGTCTACAAAAGAATACATGATCAAGACCATAGAACTTTGGCTATCTCAGTATGAAAAAGTTCTTGATCTCACCATCAAGCTAAGGAATAAAATACCTAGCATGATTCTAATCATACTCAAAGTATTCAAGCGTGCCGAATATACATTTTTGAACTTTATTGGCATCAATCAAGGAACATATATTTTGGTCTTTGATCTTTCTGTCATGCCGAGCAGACTAACTATTATGGCCTACTACTCGTGGATAAAGTTTTTGCCTAGTACATATATGCAAACTTTTGAAGAAACCTTCTTCATAGGCTTTTTCAAAATAAATTCTCAGATATTCCTAACAATGTCCGCTAACCTAAATGCAAGATTAGTAGCTTATGAATTAAGCTTTTTTGCTGACCATCGCCAACCACCACACGATGGTGTTAAGCCCAAATAGTGGAAACAACTAATGATATGTGAAGCTAATCTTCTAAACAAAATAGAGCAAAAGGTATACAAGACGTACTCCCGTCGATTTCCAAAGCATATTGGGGATGACAGAGTTTAGGAGGGGGGACGTGTGGAAGGAGAGACAAGGGAAGTACCACCCTCTGCACAAAGCCCCACAGTGGCACACATTAGGCTGGAACACCAATGGAATGGGTCCCTAAGAGTGGTAACAAAGAATAAAAACTAGGGACTTTCAAGGGGAGGTTGCACACCGGTTCCTCATCCACTAGGTGCATGCATTGGAAAGAAATAAACAGGCTAGAAAAATACAACAGGGTCAGATATGTGAGAACAAAGGTATATGTGAAGACCAAAAGTTACAAAGGGGAGAGGCTAAAAAGTTGAAGAGGAGTGAGGCTAGGAGGAGTGCTACCACGAGCGATCCAATACTATGACACTACGGCCATATACACTAGAGGTACCTGAGAGATGTACTCTAAAAATTGCTCCTCTGTCATGGAATGTGGAGTGACTGGAGGACTGTTGTAGCTCAAGCGTAAGCACCACCTCCTTTACTTGTCAATCCGTGGAGACGTGAGGACCGGTATGAAGACCACGAGCAAGTGAAGGCACAAGTCTGTGAGTGAAAGCACACAAACATGCACACACATACACACACGCGCACAAGGTAAGATCAAAGAGAGGAACAATGGAAAGCTTCGATTGCAAATGAGTTCTCTTACAGAAGCTCTATTCTCTAGCCAGCTAACCCCAAAAATGAGCTCTCTAGCTCTTTTTATAGTTTTTTGACTAGTTTTGGCCCTGTCCAGACCTAGTGTCCGACCTAGTTAAAAATTAGGTTCCAGGGCTTATTTGAGGGCTCAAATGAAGTCTAAAAATTATGAAAATTGGTACGATGGTACTTCTAATACTCCTCAAGCTTGAGGACTCCTCGGCTTGAACAAAATGGAGTTATAAAAATAGATAATGGTATTTACAATGGTTTTTAGTGATGAAAATCACTATTTTTGTAGGGGATTCTTCTGAAAATTTGACATACACTTCTTGGAGCTCCCTACTTGCTCCCTTTCCTTGTGTGTCTACCTTTTGATGTGCTTCCATGCTTTGTCCTTGACTTTGAGCTTCAACACTCCCCCCCCCTCTCGAGTCTCTCGTCCCTGACAGACCCTTGTTGTAGTGGTTGTTCCAAGTAGTGCCTTGAGAGGGAGTGTCCCTTCTATATGAACAAAAGTCGTCTGACTTCCAGATGTGTCTGGTTCTTCATTTATCACTGCGAGCCTTTGCAAGTTGTAGTCTCTTGGTATGTGCTTCTTCCTTGGATTCCAGCATGACTGTGTCGTTGTGAGTCTCCGTTGATGTTTTCTAGATCTTCCACAGTTGATGTTCATAGTAGTCATGCCAAGTACTCATAACCCATATTGAGTGATGGGTAAGTGTGTTCGTGCATGGGTTGAGGAAAATATGTGCCTTGTGCACGGCCTTGTAATGTAGCCCTATGAATGCTTACTTGAGAAATGCATTGGAAGAAGTATGGTGCGAAAATTGGGGGTCTTGAGCTAAGTGCTCAAGGGTATGCCAAGGAAGAGGTTTCATAAGCTATCATGGTTATGATGTTTCCAAGGTAAAGATACTTACCATGGAGAAGGTCGATGGATGTTCATCTCTTCGTGTTGTACATTCGGGCTTTGGGATGGAACACTGTTGATGACTATCCGTGTTGATGGTCCACTGATGAGATCTTTTGAGTGGCAGATCCTGTCTCCTCCTTTCAACGCATCATTTGCCAAATACTGAGAATTGAATTTCTTTATATTCCTTGACAAACAACGTTCGATAACTACACCAAGCTTAGTTTCACATATTGTCTTTAGCTCACCATAAGCAGGAGTCTTCTCATCCAGTATATATACAAAGATTTGCAGGTTACCAGAACTACCCCTTGCAGATATCTCCCTGGATGCTCTCTTACATGCAATAGTTAAGCATCACTTCAAGTTGCCGACCTTCAAGCTCTTCACTCCTACCATAGTAAGAGGAAACCATAGTTGTGGATGCCATGCTCATGCCAAGTTCTTGACATCTATGAGATAAGGCAGCAATTATATCATCTGCTAGCCAAGACACACTTCTATCCAAACTGATAAATGCCTAGTAATCAACAGTTCCACCTTTAACCAAGCATGACTCATTCATGTTTCATGAGCCAAACCTTGGAACAAGTGCTTCCTCTCTTCTTTTCTTTTTTTTTTTTTTGAGGAACAATGTGAGAAGATCGATATTAGTATCAGAAAAAATAGTTGACATATGTCAATGTGCTCTTGTGCATGGGACTCTCCAACGTGTCTATGCACGGCCCTGTAATGTGGCCCTATATTAATGCATACTTTGGAAATGCATAACCTGAATGATGCAAAAGACTGGGTTGTGCAAGGAGCACATGGTTTTTGCTCGTCGAGGCTTTTCGATGTTATTTGCGGATGTTGATGCCATCTATATTGGAGGTATCCATTGGATCTTGAGATGACAACTGATCCTTCCTCCTTATAGGGATCCATTTTAGAACAGCATTTGGCACTGTAGAGATTACTTCAGGCGTCTTCCTCTTTGGATGCTTTCTGAACTGTGGTATCCAATTTGGTTGGAGCTTTGGTTTGGTGGAGGCTACTTGTACTTTTGGCTTCCAAACCCATAGACTTTTTGCACGTCTTGCTACTATTGTTGAAGAGCTGATTTGATCTTCTTTCGGTCTCTGTACGTGGTTCTTACCCTTTTCTCTTTTTGGCTTCTTTGTTGAGACCTTTCGCATGTGGGAGAACATAGGTTGTTGTGGATGTAAGAGCTTCTTAGGTACCCACATCTGTAATCGCCCTTGTTGAGCTGCAGCTAATTTCTTAAGCACCCAAACTTGTTGGATACCTTGTGATTGAGCTTGTTCGAGCTGCTCCCTTTGTCTTCTGGCCTGGTTGGCTTGCCTGGATGGGCTCTGTGGGGGTAAGGCTGGTCGTTGCTCTCCTTTGTGTTGGCAGCAGTTAGGGAACCGAAGGAGCCACAAGACAAAGAGGGTCGGAACGAAGAGATAGCACAAGCAGACACAGTAGCCAAAGAAGATCCGGCAAGTAGGCCATCTAAATTTTTCAGACATCAAGGAGTTGAGCACACAAGAAGAAAGAGCAAGTAGGGAGCTCTAAGATGTGTATGACAAATCAACAGAGAAAATCCCTACACAAATAGTGATTTTAATCACTAAACACCATTGTAAATACCATTTCGTATTTTTGTAGCTCCATTTTGTGCAAGCCAAGGAGTCCTTGAGCTTGAGGAGCTTTAGAAGTATCTACCTGCCAATTTTCGTATTTTTTAGATCTCGTTTGAGCCCTCAAATAAGCCCTGGAACCTAATTTTTAACTAGGCCGGACACTAGGTCTGGACAAGGCCAAAGCTAGTCAAAAACTATAAAAGGAGCTAGAGAGCTCATTTTTGAGGTTAGCTTGTAATAGTTTTGAACTTGTATGAACTTTCTGAAAGTAATCTAAGAACTCCATTGCTCCTCACTCTTTGTCTTGCTGTGTGTGCGCGTGTGTGTGTATGTGTGTGCATGTTTGTGTGCTTCTCACTCACATACTTGTGCCTTCACTTGCTCGAGGTCTTCATACCATCCTCACGTCTTCCCGGATTGACATTAAAGGAGGTGCTACTCATCACTGAGCTACACCAAATTTTGGCGCCGTTGCCGGGGATTGAGCTTTGAGGACGAGCGTGTGATGGTAAGACGTAGTTTGGAGACGTTGGCGTTGTAGGTAATTTCTTTACTTTTCCTATTTTTCTTTTTCTTACCTCACCACCATCATCACCATCATCATCATCACCATCTCCCACCTCCATCTCCATCATCGCGAAAAAAATTCAGTTTTTTGACTTATCTCCTTCCTCCTTTCACTTCCCTCATTTCACTTGTGAGAGAGAGCGAGAGAGCAATATTGTGTGTGCTGTTTTTGCATGTTTCTTGAGCTTTCTTGCAGGTACATGCTGCATCATCATCTCCAGCACTCCGCGCAGGTCAAAAAACGTCACGAAACTGTCTCTGTGTCGCCAACCCCTGTCAATCGCGACCGACAGAAAAAATGCTCCATTTGCTAAACAAAGTACAAAACCATGATCTACAGGCCTAGAGCTTCCCAAAACTGTGTCTAGATTTTCGAAATTCATCAGATTTTTGTCAATCGCAATCACTCTATCAACCGCGACCGACAAACCACGACAGACAGACCTGTCAATCGCGATCGACCAGTCAATCGCGACTGACAGCCCACGATGGCTCTGTCAATCGCGATCGACAGAGTCAACGACCGATTGAACACGACTGACGGATCATACGCGTGACACGTGTCAATCGCGATTGAGTCATCAATCGCGATCGACTCATCAATCGCGACTGACAACCCACGACGGCTCTGTCAATCACGATCGACACAGTCAACGATTGTTTGACCACGACTGATTGACCCTCACGATCGACCTATCAATCGCGATCGAGCCATCAATCGCGACTGACAGAGTCAACGACCCTTTGAACACAACTGATTGACTTTTCAAGCCACGTGTCAATCGCAATTGACCCATCAATCGCGACTGACAGCCACGACGGACCTATCAATCGCGATCGACACATCAATCGCGATTGACCTGTCAATCGCGACTGACAGAACTTGCGAACGCGATAGAAGGGCAAATTTGACCAATTTTTAAGGGCAAAAAAAAATAGTGGTCTAATTTTTGGGGAACTTTTAAGGGTTTAGCATTGCATTGTGAGGCCGCAACCCAAGTAATTCGAGAATTCCTGTCTGCCTGAGTAAACTGTTTTGAACCCTGTTTTAGCACCTGAACCCTGATCGGACATAACTTCCTCATAGAAAATCCAATTGCTGTGATTCTTGTTTTGTTGAAAAGCTGTGATTATTAGATAGGGTTTTTTGAAGTTAACCATACCCGAGGTAGGAAAACTGAGGGATCCTTGGGATTGTTTTTCATAAAGAGAAGGGATAATTTGGTCTGTGAGTTACATGCATGAAAGTGGTCTAGTGTGTCATTTGAATTTAAGTCTGGAGCTAATCTTGGGACTGATGTAGGTCTATTGAGAAGCAATTGAGAGCATCCAAGCAAGGGCTTTGTGCAAGCTTGAGAATCAACTTCTCGAGCACTAAAGAACAAGGATCAGCAAGAAAGGTCGGAATATTCTCAACTCCCCTTCGTCAATTCTTAGCTTAGGCTAAGAACGACTAGAGGTAGGAGTAAGTCAGGGCGACGATAGGCAATTATCCAGTTGAAGAATATCTAAACTTTCAAGTTCAAGCTAAGGACATAATCTTTGTACTGTCAAGAACTTTAAAGGAAAAGAACTTAACGTGGAACGATCAGCTTTAAGTGCGGAACTACACTCAAATATACCTTACGACGTGATATCAGACAAGAATGTTAACACGGTAATCAACTAAAAAGAATCAAGTAACTGATACAAAAGGACTCCGCAACGAGGTTGTACTTGGGCAAATTTGGGTTATTCAATTAGGCTTATGAACCTTAGATCAGGGCGACATCTAGGGAGAGATAGACAAAGCCTTAGGTCTTAGAGGCCAGTGTCAACCACACAACTAGGTCTTGGGCCCAGTAGTTGAGCCACCACTCATACTACCCTAGCTCTGAGACTAGTGAATCAGAGATGTCTCAAGGCATGGACAGACCTACGGGAAGTTCAGGAGTGCCATACTTGCACAGGGTAGAAGGCCCTTACAAAACGCAGTTGGAATACCTTAGGACCAACCGATTGGGTGCTAGCATCTATGAGGACGGCCTAGGAAGATATGTGGTACAGGTGAAGAATCCTGACCAATCTATTGGACTAGAGCGCCCAGCAGTCAAGTTTGAAAACTGAGCGTACTTAGACAAGGAAGGGACAATATACGTAGTCACCAGTCATCCAGAAAGGACTGATGAATTTGGGAATGTAATCCCAGAATCGGACTTAGGTGACCTAGAGCAAGGAAACATGGGTGTAGAACCTAGAACCCCCCGAGGCAAATCTGTTCTCACTAGGATTATCACACCAGAATGGGTTCCCCAGGACAACAAGAGCATAGATCTGCTTCTGAACCGAGAAACGGACAAAGCCTTTTGGAGGTATAAATCTGATCCGCCAATCGATATAGGAACAATCATGATCTATGAGTTTAAGGATCCTGATAGCCCAGGGAGAGTGACCTACTTAGATCACGCTTCAGAGAGGATCTTTGTGGTTACAGAAAATGATAGGCATGCTTACACTTGGAAAGGTGAATTCATCTTCCCCCAGCCAAGATCAAACATGTCCTTTGGTCACCCAAGAGCTGGAACCTCCCATGCTCACGGAACTCAAAGAGACAGACATAGAGAAAGACCAGAAGTAAGCTTTGCCAACTCAGGGGGCAGAGAAAGAACGAGGACGGAAACAAATAGAGTAGAGCCTGAGGTACTTAGAGCTCACAGGAATCAAAGAAATGCAGATTAGTTCCCTCTACCACGACCTAGAGAGCACACAAGGACTTTGAGACCAACTCAGTTAGTCAACTCCATGAAGAATTACTTCGATGGCACTGGAGATCCATACGATCATGTGGCCAAGTTTAGGCAAGTTTTGAGAGCTAAACAAGTGGAGGATTTTTTCACGCAATATAATGCCTTTGGTCTAACCCTTAGGAACACAGCGCTTACTTGGTTCCAACCATTGAATGAGAGACAATTCAGGAGCATAGACCAACTCCTAGAGGATTTCATTATTGAATTCTCTAAGAGTGGCATAAGACATAATACCTCCTCATTGATTCACAGTTTCAAGCAGACCCCGCAAGAGACCGTGAGACTTGCAGGAAGAAGATTTAGGCAATATCTTGAAAGATGCCCTGTTTCGGAGCTCCCCACACCAGCTAAGCAAGTGGCTTTATTCTTGGATGGATTGCTAAGTACAAAATTGAGATCCTATGTGTACTTGAAAGACCCTAGGACAATAGAAGAGTGTGTATGCATGTGCATCGACATTGAGGATAACCTAGGGGAGGAGTTAGAGCTATCCAAAATATACAAAGATTCTGAGAGTGCCTCTAGCCTCTCTTCCACGCAATCCACATCAATTGAGGAACTTGCAGAGAAAGTAGCTCAGAAACTAGGTGTCTCGAGTAAACAAATTCCTAGGTTTGCCCCTGTGAAAAGATGCTATACTTGTGGAGGCGACCATATGGCGAATGTCTGCCCCATTACGGCTCAACTCCAAGTAAATCCGAGTAGCCAATACTGTACCATAGAGCCGAGATACACAAATCACACCGCACAAGACTGTCCATACAATAAGCAAGTAGTTAGGCAAACCTACTCTCAGCCATACCCTCAACAAGGCAGATATCAGAGTCAATATCCACCACAACAGTATACTATGCCTCAGCAAAATTACCAACCGCAATATCAAGCCCAACTGAGACCCCAGCCAGTGCTAGCTGAACAACCCCCTATCCCAGCTAATGTAATTCCGGTAAAGTATGCAGCTGCAGAAGAGAACCTGAATAGAGCCATAGTTCCAGTAACCCCATTGCTATCAGAAAGTGACCCCAGTGACCATAGTTTCGATTCTACACATATTGATAGCCCCCAGGCCTACTACATGCAGTCTCCTGAACATGGTGAGTCCTACTATAGTGAAGAGCCAAATGAACCTAGTTGGGAGCTTGATTACACAAACGTCATGTATGCAAACCCCAACCCTAGACCCCAACCTAGGCAGGTAAGACCTCCATTCCCAAGAGGACCGTGCTACAGATGTCAGGGAGATCACCTCATTCGTGATTGCCCCTTACCTCCACCTACACAACCCCAGTCAGTGACAATTCAGGGCTTTTGCCAAGAATGTGGAAAGGAGCATCTCTTACGAGACTACCCTAAGAATCCTAATAATATGCCAAAAATCACTCCTATTAACGTTATTGGGTTAGTAGTAGACTCTACAGGGAGTGTGACGTCCACTCCACCCGTACATGTAGTCACTAGAGCTCAAGCAGTGCAGCAAAACCAAGGGGCAAGCCAGGAAAAGGGCCCAGAGGCTAGTGAAATTGAGAGCATAACCAAGAAAAGGACTAGAGCTTGGCGAGATAGTCGCGAAAGAATGAAAAGACAATGGGCAAAAAAGATGAGTGAACTTGAGGAAAGCCTCAGAGAAACAAAGGCCAGGATAACTGAACTCACATCTCAAACTCCCTCTCTCACTACCCCACCACCACCATTCCCATCTCCATCCGAACCGCCACCTTCCAACCCGCCTCACCTAATCCCACCAACCCCTAGAGTAGGATCGGTCCTAGCAGATCCCACTCCCGAGGACCTTAATATGATGCTTAAAGCATATCAGGCCAGAATCTAAGAAGGGCCAAATGTAACTGATCATGAAAAGTGTTACCCTAGAGCAGAACTGGAGCTAGAACGAACCAAAATTTGTGCCAAAATGGTGGACTTGGCTAATACCATGTTTGAAGCGAGTCGCCTATTTAACATCTCTAGTTCAGCGAAGACACAATTGCACTTTGATGGATTGTTAGAAAGAATAGAGAAGCTAATTGCACAATCAGAAAAGGAACCCGCCTCTCAACATAAGGACAAGGCAAGTGAAAGAGCAGGTCTTCATGCCCAGGAAGCCTATGTGCCTAACTCTACGGAGCCGGACACATCTTCTTCTATGAATCGATTCATACTAGAATTCCTACGAGAGATTCAAGAAGACAAATGGGCTAAAGAAAGTGAAGTCCCTCCTCCTATTGAACTGGTGGATGAAGCACACGACCAATTCCCACAAGACATCCCATCCATTTATGAGGAGCAGGAGAGTACTCAGTCTCACAAGAGATTAGACTTCGAGTCTAATTCCATACAAGAGCTACCCCACTTCACAGGCCCATGGGAAGCTAAGTCCACATGTATGAGAGCACCCACAGTCATGGTAAGAAACGAAAACTCAGTCTTACCTAGGAACACAGAGGTAGTGAAAAACACTAAAGTGCAGTGCAATCTCAAGTTAGAAGAGCTACTCAAGGTTAGACCTGAATTATGGAAACATGTCGCCAAACAAGTACCAGAAATAGCCAAACCTCGTTCCCAAGTAGGATCCCAGAGAACAGTGCCAGAAATACCCTTGGATAAGATAGGAGACATGTGTGAAGGTGAAGAACGGAACACCTATCTTCCCATTACCTACCAGGGGTACACCACCAAGGCAATTTTGGACTCAGGTGCAGGAGTTGCAATTGCCACCACCTCCCTATGGAAGCATTGGGGAAAGCCAGCACTCAGGCCCACGAGGATGAAATTGCAGATGGCTGATGGGCACATAGAAAGACCCTTAGGGCTGTTAGAAGGAATAACTCTCACCACCTGTGGTGTTGAGTTCGAGCATACATTTGCTATCTATGATTTCAGCAAGAATCATGCCTATGAGATGATTTTGGGAAGGCCATTTATGCGACAGTTGCAAGTGGTACAGGACTAGGGAACTAATTCCTTGTACCTGCAACACCTAGGTGTTATGACCAAAGTGAATCTCAAAGATTACTCTCATAGAGATGTCCCTCCTATCCAATGGAATCCCATCCATAGAGCCAAAGATGATACGGAATCGGTGCATTCCATAGGATCAGGATCCTCATGGATGCATGAAGACACTCACTTATGGATGTGCAAAGTAGTAGTAGAAGAAGAGAAGAGAGAAAAAGCCAGAGAGATAGGTGCAAAAGAAACCCATAGATCCATTCAAGACCCAGCCTATGCACCTGTAGTGTTTCCGGACGAAGAATTTGAACCTCACGACTGGGCAAAAATCCTAGCAACAATGGATGTAGCCATCAATGAAGAACAATGGACACCTCACTGTGATGAGGATGGCTATGACATTTCAGTCTTCTCCATTGAGCCAATCATGGGAGAAGCAGTGTTAGAAGAATGTGAACCTAGCCCTGATGCATTTGAGGATGCAAGTGACTCGGATCTAGAGTCAATCATTATGGACCCACCTTTTGCATCAGATGAAGAATACTTCTATGAAGTAGAATTTCAAGCTCAGAGATACGGAGAGCTTACAAATGATGTAAGGCTAGCCACGCATGTAACTCCTACGCAAGAAGGAAAGAAAAGAAAGAAGAGATCAGTCACACCAGAAGAGGAAGAATCTTTGTTTGAGGTCCCAAAAAATTTTAAGAAATATGAGATAGATGACAGGAGAGTCATGATCACAATGCCTAAACGAGAGGTGCAATCAGGGGAGGCCTATGATAACAAAGAGACCACGAAGAAAATAGTAGTAGCCATGGAAGAAGGAGAAGAAAGATGCACGTACAGAGGCCATGACCTAACCGAAGAAGAAGAGCATGCGCTAATAGCCTTGCTAAGAGAATACAGAGATGTATTCGCTTGGAGTTACAAGGATTTAAAAGGTGTGGACCCTGACATATGCTCACACACCATCCCCATGACCTCAGATGCCAAACCCTCTAAGCAAAAGACATATACATATAATGATAATTACGCCGCCAAGATCAAAGAAGAGATAGATAGGCTGGTTGAAGCTGGATTCATCTACGAAATTGAGCACACTGAGTGGGTATCCCCCATCATAGTGGTGCCCAAGAAAAATGGAAAGCTGCGTGTATGCATTAACTTGAAGAAGGTCAATGCAGCCACAATTCGAGATAACTATCCACTTCCTATCACAGAGCATCTCTTAGAAAGAGTAGCAGGCAAGGAAGTGTACAGCTTCCTCGATGGATTTTCGGGCTATAATCAAGTAGCCATAGCTCCAGAAGATCAGCATAAGACGGCATTTGCCACTGAATGGGGCATATTTGCCTTTAGAGTAATGCCATTTGGGCTTACCAATGCACCCACTACATTCCAGAGACTAATGTGCCATGTATTTAAAGAGTTCTTGAGGAAGAACTTGGAAGTCTATGTTGATGATCTTTGTGCTCATTCCAACATCAGACAAACCCATATTCCTGAACTCAGACAAATCTTTGATAAATGTAGAGAATATCAAGTCTGCTTGAACCCAGAAAAGTGCGTTTTCATGGTCAGGCAAGGCAAGATTCTAGGACACATAGTGTCTAAGAACGGCATATCCACTAACGAAGAGAAAGTGAGAGCCATCGTAGAACTACCTAGGCCAAAGAACGTCAAGGAAGTACAGGCTTTCATGGGGCATTGTGGTTATTACCGCTGGTTCATTCATATGTACGCTGTCATTGCAAAGCCCATGTATGGACTCTTGACTAACTTTGAGTGGACTGATGAATGTGAGAACTCCTTCAATGAGCTCAAACGGCGATTGTGTTCAGCACCAATCTTGACCACCCCGGATTGGAACAAGCCATTCCATGTTCACGTGGATGCATCCAATTATGCTATTGGGTGTGTACTCGCACAACCTACGGGTGAAGGTAATATGGATCTTCCAATTGCCTATGCTAGTAGACAATTGAATGCAGCTGAACAAAATTATACCACTACTGAGAGAGAAGGACTAGGCATGGTATATGCGGTTAAAAAGTTTAGACATTATCTGCCTGCAAATAAGTTTAAATTTTTTACTGATCATCAGGCATTGTTGTACTTGGTAAACAAGCCATGCAATATAGAAAGATTAGTAAGATGGTTTCTCTTACTAATGGAATATGATTTCGAGGTTGTGGTAAGGAAAGGGAAGACTCACTTGAGAGCAGACCATCTCTCTAGGCTCACCTCTGGAGAAGCCCCACAAGGAGTATCGGATGATCTTCCTGATGCTTACTTGTTTAATTTGGAAGTGGTGCCACAGTGGGCTAAGCCACTAGTGCCAGTATTGACATACGAGCCTAACCATCCAGTAATAAACACATAGGATAGAGAGGTAGTAAAAGCCCAGAAGTATCACATCATGGCAGGAAGTATGTACAAGCACACAGATCAAGGGATCTTGGCGTGTTGTGTAGAAGAGGACGAGTACTTAAAATGGTTGCAATTAGCACATGTAGGTGCATTAGAGCAACACTACTCAAAGCAGCAAACCCTACAGACACTAAGGAGACTCGGAGTGCATTGGCCTACTATGGAAGCTGATGTCCAAAAGTTGTGCAAGGAATGCCCAATCTGTTGCACTAAACCACCTGTGGAACATGCCACTCTTTATCAAGTGTCCATAGTGCCAGATTGGAGTGAACCACTAGTATCCTTCCTGAGGACGAAAACATTCCCTCAAGACATGACTCTGGCCAGACGAAGAAGTCTAGAACAAGAAGCCCTAGATTACTCACTCATTGGTGATAATCTCTACAAGCATGGTAAAGATGGTTACCTGAGACTATGTGTCCATGAGAGTGAATATCTCAAGATCTTGGAAACTGCACACCAAGGTGTAGGAGGAGGACACTTTGGACTAGATCGGGTGATCAAAGCAATACTATTTGCGGGCTTCTGGTGGCCGACCCTTCACATGGATGCACATACCTATGTGAAACGATGTGATGTCTATCAGAGAACTCAGTATCATATACGTAAAGATGAGATGCCACTGAAACCTATGATGGGTGGACGTGCATTCTCTAAGTGGGGAATAGACTTTGTAGGTCCTATTAATCCCCCAGCTAAGGGTTCCCATGCAGAATATATCATTGTTGCGACAAACTATCTAACAAAGTGGGTAGAGGTAAAAGCCACAACGAAGAACGATGCTCAAACAACTGCTAAATTCTTGTTTGAGAATGTATTCACAAGATACGGGTTACCTATAGAGCTAGTCAGTGATAAAGGCACTCACTTCTTGAATGAAGTTATCAAAAATCTGCTCCAAGAGTTCTTGGTAGTACATAAAAAGTTTGCCCCCTACCACCCTCAAGAAAATGGCCAGGCTGAGAGCACCAACAAGATTCTGTGCAATGTGTTGACCAAATTAGTGAATAATAAATGCTCTGATTGGGACAAACAACTACACCATGTTGTTTGGGCATATCGAGTCGCCTACAAAACGGTACTCCAAGCCACCCCCTTTCAGATGGTATTTGGTCAAAATGCAGTGCTACCATTGGACTTCTTAATACCTACACTGAAAGTAGCACAAGAACACGAATGGACGGGTCATGAACTATCCTCTAGACTTTTTGACCTTGAACGATTAGGAGAAACAAGACTGAGGACGGCTGCAGGGATATATGCAGCTAAGAAACGACAGAAGGCATATTTTGATGCCCATGTTAAGGATAAAGGCTTGAAAGCAGGAGATCTGGTACTAGTCTACACTTTGAAACAACATGCGAGGAAACTAGAGAAAAGAGGTTACGGACCCATGATAATTAATAGGATCTCAACGAGTGGAGCAGTATAGCTTGCCACCTTAGAAGGTGATGTTCTTCCAAGCTACATTAGGGGATGTAGAGTCAAGTTGTATCAGGAACCTCTCACAGAGGAAATGCTAAGTCGACTCAATACTGCTAAGAAACGGAAAGAAGAAGAAAAGCGAATTCGAGAGGAAGCCCAAGCAGAAGCTTTAGAACGTATACGGAGAATGAAACTAAGAAGACAAGGCAGAGAGCAACCTAGGCTAGATGCACATGCAAATCAGGGATATCATGTGGCTATGTGTGAAGTTTCATGTATCAGCTCTCATAGGATAATTGATTGACGTCCTTTTATAACCTTAGACATAGGACAAGGAAAGAGTGCAAGGACTGTAAGAGCCTTGATTGACTCAGGTGCAGCCACTAGTGCTGTTAAATTGTCTTACTGTCAAAAGTTGGAATTAACTGTCAATCCTATAGAAGCATATCTCATAGGATTGGGAGGTGTGGAAACCCCTTGCCTGGGCGAGGTGGATCTTCCCATCTCCATTCAAGACGAAGTATTGACAGTCAGAGTACTAGTGTGTCAAGATGAGGACCTTACTGAGCCTCTGGTCTTGGGTCAAGACTGGATTTATGACCAAGCAGTCAACTTAAACCTAAGAAGTGGACTTCTTCAGGTATGGGTGAATCAGAGTAGAATTACAGTTGAGTTAGATAAGGGAGCACTTCCGGAACTAGGAAAGGCACAGACTCCTGGTCCCTCCAGGGGTACACATGAAGTTGACCATGCTGTTCTTGTCCAAAGCTATGTGATGCAGAGGAATAGAGATCTCAATAGAAAATTCAAGGCGTTGACGGAACTCCCTTCTTTTCCAAAGGCCAGAAGGAGGCAGCAACTAAGGGCAGATCAATTACTGAAGACTATCTATGCGGGAGACCAAAAGAACGTGCGAAGCCGAACAACTCAGCCAGTGAAACAAATGTGGGTGTGAAAAGACGAGCTTCCGACTGTAGCCAAATCGCGACAACTATCTCAACTACCTATTAGTAATCAACGACATGATACTAATAAGAGGACTCCTAAAACCTCTGTTGAGAAAGTGAAATCTATCTGGGTGCCCAAGAAGTCGATGAAGGCTGACCCACAATCAAGACAAATTTGGGTGCCTAAGGCTTGCTTGCGGGCTTAACTAGTCCCACATGATTCACATCATACACGATCGAGTTCACTCACTCAAGGAGCCGCCACCCACTCTTGTCTGATACACTCGAACACATAGTCACTTAGAAGCACGCACAGACTCACTCGTAAATGGGTCCCAAAGATGCATCACCCCTCCAGAGTCTCCACAAAACCAAAACCAAGAGCCATCCATTGCGTTTAGCAACCTAAGATTTGTAATAAATCCCTCGACCCCAATTTGTAAATTCATCTCCACTTACTAACTGCACCAGTTAGACACTGCATCTTTCCATCTAGCTCCTAGGACTATCCATTCATTAACTACACACACTGTCATCGTGCACTCACTAACCCACTAACCCTTTACTCACCTCACAATAATATTGTAACGGGGGCAAAATGTGTTCTATCTTGTCCATTACAATATTAACGCATGCTCTATATTCTCGACAGAACCAGCTAGCAAGCAATAATGATGGCAGAAGCTGGAGGCACCAGTTCTCAGGCAGGGTCCAACGCACAGATTGTGGACATTGAAACCATTCTTCTGGAACCGCCACTCACCGAACGGCCTCAAGAACTTCAAGCTGTGCATGTCCTTCCTATCCAGGACCCTCCTCAGGGACACACTTCTCAAGTGGGGAAACATGCTCATTGGTTTAGTGATGTAGCCAGGCCATTGGGTGATGGCACCTACTTCTGGGAAGCAGAAATTGAATTTAATGGCAAATGGGGACGCTACCACTTTTTCACTCGGGAATTCGAGAACTATCAGAATGCAGAGGTAATGCGATCAGTTTGGACCAAGGCAGGCCTAGATAGATATTTCAGGGCACACTTGCCTAAACCTGATTTTCTACGTTGCTCCTATTTCATAAGTACCATAACTCCTAGCAGGGTCAAGGGAGGCGATAGTACTTTTGTACTACCATCATTGTTGCAAGGACACAAACTCAAGAGATTCAAACTGACCCTCAATCTGGTACGGGAAACATTGAGCATGCAAGGAATGCATATTCCCACTGAGAAAGAACTCATGGTTCCAGGCAGGATGAAGCATAAGGATCTCAATAAATTGAAGGACATGGTGGCAATGACACCTACGATTGCTCTCCACTTACGAACTGTTATGCAACATTTTGCTTTTCCCGCACAAGAACGATTCACTATGCCCCCTAAGAAAATATGGTTCAACTTATACTTGGCAGAAACAGAGATCCTCACCCTCAACATACTGCACTGGGTCATCGATCAGATACACCTAGCCCATCAGCGCTGGAATAAGAAGCAAAAAAATGTACTTCATGGCTGTTGTGCCCTAACAAGAATAATTTGCAGGTGCCTAGCATATGACGTGCCCATTCAAAGAGCACTAGTGTGGTCCAGGGCCCAAGAATTCCAAAGGCGACTATCAACAGCGGGTCCTCCATCGAAGAAGATGAGAGGGGGCATCCAATTACCATGTGCTCAACCAAGGGGAGCCACTACCACACCTGAGGTGACTCCTCCTCAAACTAGGCGTGTTCGGCCATTCACCATTCGTCTTCCCAGACCAAGTACAGAAGGACCCAACTTGGTGTTTTCCCCCATTCCATTAGACTTGGAATTTCCACAGGGATTTACTCTCAATGACCTCACGGATGAAGAAGTTGCGAGGCTGATCTACGAATCTAATCTTGAAACAGAAGCAGACCAGACCCAGGAACCACACCCCACCACAACAACACCAGCACCGACACAACCAGTCGTCGTAGAAGTTGAAGGAGATGAATAAGAGGCAGGAGGAGAAGAAGAAGAAGCCGACGAAGAACAACATCAAGAATATGATGAACTCTCAGAGCTAGCAAGTGCCCCAGCATATTCGGCACAAATAAAAAGATTGTACCAAACCATGAAGCGAGTTCAAGAACAACACAAAATGTCACTTGAATCAGGCAAGGTGCTCATGAGCCAATTATTGGCTGAGGAAGGTGTGGACGATATGTTTATCGAATCCATGAACCTACATGCAGAGGCAGTCGGCTTGGATGAGGCCATACATGAGGCCATGACATACATTAATCGATTTGAGAAACGTGTGCCTGCCCGCCCTAGGCGATCTGGAAAACAAATACACATCAATGTATCAGAACCGGAAGGCAACACACAAACAGAAGAACATCAGGAGGAACCACTCTCCCCACCCACCTCACCTCTCACTACACAATTCACCTCACCAACCGGCACGACCACGCCCTTTTCTACCACTACCACAGTTGTCATGGGAATTCCTCTCTCTCCCGGTATCCAATTTGGAGGAGTTTCCATGCCCACCTTCACGACACTCTTCACAAATATCACTTCCACCCCACCCACTGTCCCCATCTTTACAGTCACACACACATTGGACACATGGAGACATCACCCGCCACAGTACCACCCCCACCCCCACACAACCTCAATCTCCCATACCCCCTCCACCTACTTCACCACTTGAATCCACCGCATTCACAACTCCCTTCCCCTTCCCCATTCCCCCTGCATCTTCATCTTTAATTGCATCTTTTAATGTAAATAGTATATTCTTGTCATTACATCAATGCGTATATCAACTTCAACGGGAGTACAGGGAACTAGAAGGCTGCCATCATCAGCTGACAACAAACCATCAGCAACTACAAACACGACTCATAAGGCTAGAAGAAGAAAATGTGGAACTCAACCAACGCCACACCACTCTCGAGGAAGCCCATCAAACACTCCTGGAGGCACCCCAACCATCAGCAGAACCCGGTGTCAAACAACTCGAAGCCTTGCAGGAGGTGTACCAAACAGATAACCTGAGAGTCCGGCGTAATTTAACTCTACTTTGAAAGCATATGGCTACAGCACTTGAAGAAAATAAACGGTTGCAGAAACAAAATGAAGAAAACCTGGAAGCAGCCATGGAAGGGTCCCCCTATGAGATCGATCCAGATCAGTTCAAAGCGGTTCCCACAGAAACAATGAAAACCATCTTGGAAAGTTATGCGGATTTATTAGACGCACATGATGATTTGGAAAGGGAACGAGATGAGCTACGTAGCCAACTCAGGGAATAGGAGGCTCCACCCAAGGTAATAGAAACGGCCTCGACTTCAGAGGAAGTAAAGGCATTGACAGAGCAGGTGGCGGAGCTCCTAGAAAAAGTTACTAGAATATGAAAGGCAACCCTCCCCAATTGTAGAACTCGAACCGGAGGATTTAGTACCCATTGAGGTGGATGAAACATATGAGGAACCATACGTTCCTATGCCGATGCCAGGTGGTGCAGAGACCTCAGAAGGAATGGACACATTAGAAGTTGAAGTACCTGAATGGCTCCAAACACTAGAGAAGACAACAACAACCCATGAAGATAGAGTGGCCATTCAAATCCAATCTATGGCAAAGTTAGAAGACACCATCATCAAGTTTGAATACTTTCGAAGCATGTCTCATCATAGATGGATCGGCACCAATGATGATCAATATCTGCCATATTGTGTGCTCCTTGCGGATTACAATGCAGAGATTCAACGCAGTTGTGGCAAATATCCAACTTTTGCCACACAATTTGGGCCAGAGGATATCCCAGAAAGTGCGAAGAAAGGCTCCATTCATCAACCAACCTGGAGAATCCGTCTTATTGAAACCTACCCGAAAATGTTTCATACCTGGACTAACATGCCCCTTTTTATTAAATACAATCCTTGTTATGTTCCAGTATTCAGCCGGCGCACTTGGCCATAATTTACAATTGCTGTCAAGAACGTCAAGGGTTGCGCAAAGTGGTTAAATTATGTTTATCTAGCACCGCCACAAGGCCCTCCCACTATAAATTACATGATTTCTACCATCAGACACTGGAGCACTCGACTACGGAATACCCCCGATGTGATGGCACAAATGTGTATGAAAATCTTTGAACTAATGCTAATCACCTTTAGGACGTTCAAGAATATTAAAGACCCCCACTTCTCTGGTGTCGGATTTCTTACAGGAAACCAAGATCTGGTATACGACATGAGCACAACCCCATCCATAGAGGTAATATATGCTTGGCACGCCAGAATAAAGTACCTCCCAGCTTGTTTTAAACAGACATTCGAGGAGATGTTCATATCGGGATTCTGGGAATATCACTCAGAAATATTTGTACCCAGGCCCTCACATCTCCTCCACTTATTTGCTGTGGAGAGAACCATCCATTCAGAACAACTGCGGGTGCCACATCCGGACGTACCAGGACCAGTGAATTGGGATGCATTATTAACAGATCTAGCACGAGGGCTCATATTAGAAGAACATCACCTTGCTTCTGATGTTGTCCAATATTACATTCAACAAACATCTAGGCAAGAGTCTGTCAGGGGCGACAAACGCGAGAGTGGGGGGGGGGTGTTGGCAGCAGTCAGGGAACCGAAGGAGCCACAAGACAAAGAGGGTCGGAACGAAGAGATAGCACAAGCAGACACAGTAGCCAAAGAAGATCTGGCAAGTAGGCCATCTAAATTTTTCAGACATCAAGGAGTTGAGCACACAAGAAGAAAGAGCAAGTAGGGAGCTCAAAGATGTGTATGACAAATCAATAGAGAAAATCCCTACACAAATAGTGATTTTAATCACTAAACACCATTGTAAATACCATTTCGTATTTTTGTAGCTCCATTTTGTGCAAGCCAAGGAGTCCTTGAGCTTGAGGAGCTTTAGAAGTATCTACCTGCCAATTTTCGTATTTTGTAGATCTTGTTTGAGCCCTCAAATAAGCCTTGGAACCTAATTTTTAACTAGGCCGGACACTAGGTCTGGACAGGGCCAAAGCTAGTCAAAAACTATAAAAGGAGCTAGAGAGCTCATTTTTGAGGTTAGCTTGTAATAGTTTTGAACTTGTATGAACTTTCTGAAAGTAATCTAAGAACTCCATTGCTCCTCACTCTTTGTCTTGCTGTGTGTGCACGTGTGTGTGTATGTGTGTGCATGTTTGTGTGCTTCTCACTCACACACTTGTGCCTCCACTTGCTCGAGGTCTTCATACCATCCTCACGTCTTCCGGGATTGACATTAAAGGAGGTGCTGCTCATCACTGAGCTACACTTTGCATACCCATATCTTTTTCATACTCGGAACTGCTTTCTTGTCGAATGGTGTCTTTCTATTTGATGTAGCAGTTGTCGTGAATGGTTGTGTTTGCCTGTGTGGTGGACTCACTATTGTGGCTACTTGATTCTTTTGGAGAAAAAGAAAGATCCACCCGCCTTCGAACCTGTTCTTCCACGATTGACTCCTTCTGCATCATAGAGCTTTTGACACATATAACATCTTCTTCCATATGATTAGTCTTAGAAGAACTACAATATGTGACATTTGGATTTGTGAGCATGCCATTTTCTAGTTCTAATGTAAAGCATTGTCCCTGGACCCAAACTTGAAGAATTTGACTTCTTAGGTTTAAGTTGACTGCATTGTCATAAATCCAATCTTGTCCTAAGACAAGTGGTTCTGTAAGGTTCTCATCTTGACACACTAGCACTTTGACTTTCATTGGAACATCTTGCAGGTAGATGGGAAGTTCCACCTCGCCCAAACAAGGGGTTTCCACACCTCCCAATCCTATGAGATAACCTTCTATGGGATTGATGTTCAACTGCAAGTTTTGGCAGTAGAATAGTCTAACTACACTACTTGCTGCACCTGAGTCAATCAATGCTTTCACAGTCCTTGCAACCTTTCCTTGTCCTATCTCTATGGTCACAAAGGGTCTTCAGTCAATGACTTGAGAAGTCGCTATGCCTGCCTTTTGGCACATATCCATGTGATATTTTGGGGCTTTTGAGTTGACATCTAGGCCTAGTCGCCTTAACTTATTTCGCCTTATGCGCTCTCTAGCCTCTGCTTGTGCTTCTTCTCTCACCCTTAACTCCTCTTCTTTTCGCTTCTTAGCAGTGTTGAGTCTCGTAAGCATATCCTCTATAAGAGGTTCTTGGTATAACTTGACTCTACATCCACTAATATAGTTGGGCAAGATATCACCTTCTAAAGTAGCCAATTGAACTGCACCGCTAGTGGAAATTCTATTAATGATCATGGGTCCATATCCTCGTTTTTCCAACTTACGGGCATGTTGTTTTAGTGTGTAAACCAACACTAGATCTCCCTCTTTCAATCCTTTATCTTTGATGTGTGCATCAAAGTATGCCTTTTGTCTTTTCTTTGCAGCATAGATGCCTGCCGCCCCTCGTAGCCTCGTCTCACCTAAGCGTTCTAGATCAAAGATCCTAGAGGACAACTCATGTCCAGTTGAAATGGGGTGGCATTGAGTATTGTTTTGTAGGCAACTCGGTAAGCCCAAACAGCATGATGAAGCTGTTTGTCCCAATCAGAGCGTTTATTATTTACCAATTTAGTCAAGACATTACATAGGATCTTATTTGTGCTCTCGGCCTGTCCGTTAGCTTGGGGATGATAGGGGGCAGACTTCTTATGTATCACCAAGAATTCTTGGAGAAGATTTTCAATGACTTCATTTAAGAAGTGGGTGCCTCTATCGCTTACTAACTCTATTGGTAGTCCATATCTAGTGAACACATTCTCGAATAAGAACTTAGCCATCGTCTGAGCATCATTCTTTGTTGTGGCTTTGACTTCTACCCATTTTGTAAGGTAATCTGTGGCTACAATGATGTACTCTGCATGGGAGTTTCTAGCTGGGGGGTTAATAGGACCTACAAAGTCTATACCCCACTTTGAGAATGCATGTCCTCCCATCATGGGCCTCAAAGGCATCTCGTCTTTTCTGATAGGATATTGTGCACGTTGGCATGTGTCACATTTCTTCACATAGGTATGTACATCCATATGAAGAGTAGGCCACCAAAGTCCTGAGAATAGAATGGTCTTGATTACTCGATCAGGACCAAAGTGTCCACCTGCAACACCGTTGTGTGCAGTTTCTAAGACTTTCAAATAGTCTGATTCATGAACAGAGAGTCTTAAGTAACCATCTTTGCCTCTTCGGTATAAGTTGTCTCCTACTAAGGCATAGCCTTGAGCTTCTTGCTCCATGTTTCGTCTTCTTGCTAGACTAGTCTCTTTGGGTAATCTTCCCGATCTCATAAACTCTACCAATGGAGCACTCCAATCTGGAACTAATGATACTTGATAAAGGGTCGCATGCTCCACTAGTGGTCTCTCTCTGCACATTGGGCAATTCTTGATCCACTCATGTATTTCTTTGTCCATGCTAGGCCAATACACTCCTAAACATTTCAAATTCTGCAATGTTCGTTGTTTAGAATAGTGATTTCCTAGCATTCCTTCATGGGCTTGTTGCAACCAACTACTATGTTCATCGTCCTCAACACAACAAGCTAATACACCCTCATTATCTTGATTGTACATGCTTCTTGCTAATATGTGATATTTTTGTGATTTACAATTTCTTGTGATGTTTTCACATTCTTATTTGCAGGGCCGAAGGTTAGGACTGGTACCAACTTATTTGCCCATTTAGGAACAACTTTCTAAATTGAACAGATAAACATCGGGTAGTTCGTCAGACACTCCTTGCGGTGACTCTCCTGAAGTGATGCGAGAAAGGTGATCTGCCCGAAGGTAGGTTCTACCTTTCCTGACAACAACGTCAAAGTCATACTCCTTTAGTAAGAGGAACCATCTTACTAAGCGTCCAGTATTGCAAGGTTTATTGACCAAATATAACAAAGCTTGATGATTAGTGAAAAACTTGAACTTGTTGGCCAATAAATAGTGTCTAAACTTCTTCACAGCATATACCATGCCTAAGCCCTCTCGCTCAGTTGTGGTATAGTTTCGTTCAATTGCGGTGAGCTGTCTACTAGCATATGCTATGGGCAAGTCTAAATTTCATTCACTTGTGGGTTGTGCTAGCACACATCCTATGGCGTGATTGGATGCATCCACATGGACATGGAATGGTTTATTCCAATCAGGAGTGGTCAGTATTGGTGCTGTGCACAAATGTTTCTTCAATTCATTGAAAGAATTCTCGCATTCGTCGTTCCACTCAAAATTAGACAACAAGGCATAAAGGGGTCTAGCTATGATCGCGTACATGTGGATAAACCTACGGTAATATCCACAATGGCCCATAAAGGCTTGTACCTCTTTAACATTCCTTGGCTGTGGCAGCTCTGCTATGGCTCATACCTTATCTTCATCTGTTGAGATTCCATTCTTAGAAACAATATGACCTAAGATTTTACCTTGGCACACCATGAACACACACTTTTCTGGGTTCAGACACACTCGATATTCTCTACACTTGTTAAAGATTTGTCTGAGTTCACGGATGTGAAATCTTCTTTCTTGGAAATGAGCACATAAATCATCCACATATACTTCTAAGCTCTTTCGCAAGAACTCTTTGTAGACATGACACATGAGCCGTTGGAATGTTGCAAGTGCATTTGTGAGCCCAAATGGCATAACACGAAATGCAAAGATTCCCCACTCTATGGCAAAAGCTGTTTTGTGTTGATCTTCTGGGACAATGGCTACTTGATTGTAACCTGAAAATCCATCAAGGAAGCTATAAACTTCCTTGCCTGCAACACGCTCCAATAGTGTTCTGTGATTGGCAGTGGATAACTATCTCTGATCGTAGCGGCATTAACTTTTTTAAGGTTAATACACATGTGCAACTTCCATTTCTTCTTGGGTACCACTACAATGGGGGACACCCATTCAGTATGCTCAATCTCATAGATGAATCCAGCTTCAATCAGCCTATCAATTTCTTCTTTTATTTTGGCTGCATAGGTATCCTTATATGTGTAGGGCTTCTGTTTGGTGGGCTTGGCATCAGCAGTCATGGGGATAGTATGAGAGAAAATTCTTGGATCTACCCCTTTCAAGTCTCTATAGTGCCACGCAAACACATCCCTATATTCCCTTAATAGAGCTACAAGCTCCATTTCTTCTCTTGCACTTAAGACATCTCCTATATATGTGCATCTCTCTTCATTCTCTTCGATGGTCACTACAATCTTCTTGGTCTTTTCTTTATTATCATATGATTCTCCTATGATGGCCTCTCTCTTAGGCATTCGTACCAAAATTTTGCGGTCGTCAACTTCATATTTCTTGAGGTTTTCTGGTACTTCAAACAATGATTCCTCCTCTTCTTGTTTCACTGCTTTTCTTTTCTTTTTCTTTTGACTGCTCTCACTTCCATCCTTCGAATTTACCGTTTTAATACTTGTGAGAGGTTCTTCTTCTTTCTGGGTGAACACTCCTATATCTTCTAGATAGTGCTGCTCTTAGTTAAAGAAACTATCCATCACAATGGACTCTATATCATCGTCATTCTCTTCTTCTTCCATGACTTCACTAGGGTCACATTCTTCTAGCAAGGGCTGACACATGAACACTGAGATATCATAACCCTCCTCATCACAATGAGGTGTCCATTGTTCTTCATTGACAGCAATGTCCATGGTGGCTAAGATTTCAGGCCAGCCGTGAGGCTCAAATTCCTCATCTGGAAAGATCATCAGCGTGTAGGCTGGGTCTCTAACTGGTCTATCTCCTGGTGAAGTTCCTTCTTCTCTCGCCTTCAAGCGTTTTTCCTCTTCCTCTACGACCTTGCACATCCACAAATGAGTATCTTCATGCAGCCATGATGGATCAGGTGAACTTTCAGAATGCATAGAGATTGAATCTTCTTTTGCTTTGTGGATAGGATTCCACTCTAAGGGTGGTACATCTCTGAAGGAGTAATCCTTCAAATTGACCTTGGTGGTGACCCCTAAGTGTTGTAAGTACAAGGCGTTGGTTCCCAAATCTTGTACTATTTGCAATTGTCGTAGGAAGGGTCTTCCTAGGATCATCTCATAGACATTATTTTTCTCAAAGTCACATATATCAAATGTATGCTCAAACTCTTCACCACAAGTGGTTAGAGTTATCCCTTCGAGCAATCCTAGAGGTCTTTCAAAATGACTGTCGGCCATTTGAAGCTTCATTCTAGTTGGTCTTAATGTGGGTTCGCCCCATTGCTTCCACAAGGAGGTGGTCGCAAAGGCAACACCAGCACCTGAATCTATGATTGCTTTGGTTATGTAACCTTGGTAGGTGATTGGAAGATAAGTATTACCTTCTTCACCCTCACACATGTCCCCTATTTTGTCTAGAGGTATCTTTGGTACCCTTTGCTTAGAGCCTGCTTTTGGCATGTTGGAATCAAGTTCTGGAACTTGATCCTTCACATGATTCCATAGTTCAGGTTTTGCTTTGAGCAGCTCTTCTACAGTGAGATGACATTGAACCTTAGTGTTCTTCACGACATCCGTGTTCCTTGGAACCATTGAGTCTTCATTTCTTACTAGTATTGTGGGAGCTCTAATCTGGAGAGATCCAGATTCCCATAGGCCTGGAAATTGAGGCAATTTTTCTAGGGTATTAGATTCAAAATCTAATCTTTTGTCTTGGGGAAATTGATCATGAAGATCATCAATCTCAGGAATAGGAGGGGAGTTACCCTTCTCCTTGGCCCATTTCTCTTCTTGTATTTCCGGCAAGAACTCTTGAGAGTACTGTTGAATTGAAGGAGGCATTCCAGCATCCGTGGAATTAGGAACATAAGCTCCCATTGATGGTGAGCTTCCTCTCTCAATAACTAGTTGAGCTTGTGGAGGTAAAGAAACTTGTGGTATGTTTACCAACTGCTCTAATCTTTCTAGTAACCCTTGGAAATGCAAATCTGGTTTGATAGAGTTTGTCTGATTGAACTTTTGACTAGTCTCAAGTATAGCTTGAGCTTGTTCTACCATTTTCATGCACATTTTCATTCGTTCAATCTCTAAATCCGCTCTAGGGTAACTCTTGTCTAGATTTGCAGTTGTTGGCCCTTCTTGAAGACGAGCCTGGTAGCCCTTGAACATCATGTCCAAGCCTTCTGGGGTTGGATCTGCAAGAACAGACCCTGGTTGCGGCCTATTTACAATGGGTGGTGGGGTGGGATGAGGTGGAGTGGATGGAGTTTTGGCATGCGAGGGGCTTTGAGATGCAATGTCTTCTATTTTTGTTTTTGCTTCTTTTAAGCTTTCTTCTAGTTCCGATAACTTTTTATTCCACATGCGATTGGCCTTTTCTCTGGTATCTTTCCATGTTCTTGTTTTCCTGTTACAAGGCTCTCCTGATTCACTTGACTCCGATTGTTCTACTGGTTTATCTTGTTTTAATGCTTGTGCCCTAGTAACTACCTATACAGGTGCCACATTACTGCTACTTGAACTTGAATCCGCCACTAAGCCTACCACATTAATGGGTGTAATCTTGGGTGCACTGGAGGGGTTTCTTGGACAATCTCTAGGGAGATGGTCTTTGACACAATCAGGACAAAAAGCCTGTATTGTGATAGCCTGTCCTTGACTCGGAGATGGTGGGTGGGGACAGTCACGAATGAAATAGTCACCTTGACATCTGAAACAAGATCCTCTAGGGGCTTGTGGTCGCATTTGTCTCAATTGGGGCATAGAGTTAGCATTTGTGTACATGAGATTTGAGTATTCAGGCTCCCAATTTTGTTCCATAAGTGGTGCCTCATATTGATATGGATAAATCTCACTATGTTCAGGTGACTCTGTGTAATAAGCATGTGGACTACCATCATGGGAGTAGTCTAAACTATGAGCATGAGAGTCATTCTCTGAGATCAATGGGGTTAGTGGCACCAATGCTCTATTTGGATTTTCCTCTTCCACAACATACTTGACTGGAATCACGTTGGCAGGAGTTGGTGGTTGGTTTCCCAAGACAGGTTGTGGCCTATATGGTGCCTGATATTGTTGTTGTGGTCTATAATATGGCTCTTGGTATTGGTTCTGATACCTACCTTCTTGGTAAGGTTGCTGATAAGTTTGTCTAACAGCCTGCCTATTGTAGGGATAATCTTGAGCCGTGTGGTTCGTGTATTTTCTCTCAATAGGGCAATATGGAGCATTCCTTTCTCTAATGTTTTGGTTTTGCATTGGGCATACGTTAGCCATGTGGTCCCCTCCACAAGTATAACATCGGTTCAATGGGGTGACTCTTTGCGTTTGTCTATTTTGGACTCCCATCTTCTTGGCAACGTGCTCAGCTATCTCATCTATTTTCGTGGAGATTTTTGAAGTATGACGAGTAGAACTATCAGAATCCTTATAGAGTTTGGACAATCCTAACTCCTCACCCAAGTTATCTTCTATGTCAATGCACGTCCGCACACACTCTTCTATGGATCTGGGCTCTTTCAAGTACACATATGATCTTAACTTTGTGCTCAGTAAGCCATCTAAGAACAAAGCCACTTGTTTGGCTGGTGTGGGTAACTCTAGAGTATGGCATCTTTCTAGGTACTGTCTGAACCTTCTACCTGCTAGTCGCACTGTTTCTTGGGGTGTCTGCTTGAAACTGTGGATCAAGGATGATGTGTTATGCCTGATACCACTCTTGGAAAATTCTACAATGAATTCATCTAGCAGCTTACCTATATCGTGATAGTTGCGACTACTCAATGGTTGAAACCAAGCCAAGGCAGTGCCCTTAAGAGTCAGATCAAATGCCTCGTACTGGGTGAACAAATCCTCAACCTGTTCACCTCTTAACACTTGTTTGAACTCGGCCACATGATCATAAGGATCTCCTGACTCATCAAAATAATTCTTCATTGCCTTGATCACTTGAGTGGGTCTAAGGGTTCTTGGGTGCTCTTGGGGTCTAGGCAATGGAAAATCCTGTTCCTCCCTTTGTTGCCTATGTGCTTGATGTCTCTCTCTTTCAGGTCTTTCATTTTCAAATCCTGACCTATTCCTACCCACAGGGTGTGCAAAACTTACCTTAGGTCGCTCTCTAGTTCTTTCTCTCTGGGCTTCATAAGCTTGGGATGATCCTACTCCTTGGGGACCATGGGAAACATTGGATCTTGGTGGAGGGAAAATCAATTCACTCTTCCAAGTATATGCATGTTTATCATGTTCTGTTACCAAGAAAATTTTCTCTGATATGTTATCCAGGTAGACCACTTTGCCTGGTGTCTCTGGATCCTTGAACTCGTAGATGATGACTATGCACAATTGGCTAGATTGATCTGGCTTGAATCTCCAAAAGGCTTCCTCTATTTCTCTATTCAAGAATAGTTCTATGCTTTTGTTGTCTTGAGGGATCCAATCTGGAGTGATCACTCGGGTCAAAACTGACTTACCTCTAGGAGTCTGGGGTCCTTGTCCTACATTTCCTTGTTCTAGGTCTCCTATCTCATTCTCATGAATGACATTTCCAAACTCTTCGGTCCTATCTGGTAGGTTGGTGACCACATATATGGTTCCTTCCTTATCACTGTATGAACCCTCTTCAAACTTGACCATCGGGTGTTCCAGTCCAAAGGGTTGATCTGGATTTTTGAGTTGGACCACTGATCGCCTCAGGCCATCCTCATAGATGCGAGCACCTAATCGGTTGGTCCGAATATATTCCAATTGTGTCTTATAGGGTCCTTCTGGTGTTTATAGATAATCAGTTCCTGAGCCACCTACAGGTTTCCCCATGCTAAAAGACATTTCTGTATCACTTGTGTCTGAACGTAGTCTGTAAGGATGACCACTTAGTTGTTGTGCCCAAGACTTAGCTGTATGGTTGACACTAGCCTCAGAAGATCTAATGCTTTGCTTATCCTTGCCTAGGTGTCTACCAGACCTCAGGTTCATAAGCTTTGTCTTCTAATCCCAAAATTCCCCTTTGTATTGCTCAAAGTCCCTTGGGCCCCCTTGGTTTCCTAGTCCCACTAGAGGGTCAACTTCAAAATATCCTAATTGAAAATCAATGCATTATTCTTATAAAAAACAGTTGAGACCGTGTAGGATTTGAAACATGCTTTCCAACGAGCTATAGAGCTCAAAAATTGGACTTTGGATGAGAAAGTTATGTCAATTCAGGCTCCTAGGGGTCAAAACAGGCAAATAGGACCTTTTGGAAAAATTCACGATTTTGTGAGCTTCAAGAGAATCGTGATTTTGTAAACCTCAAGAGAATCACGATTGTGAAATCAGAGAATCATGATGCTGTGAAGTCAAAGAATCGCGATGTTGAGCACAAAATCGTGTTTTTGAAAATCGCGATGTTGAGCACAAAATCGTGTTTTTGAAAATCGTGATGTTGAGCACAAAATCGTGTTTTTGAAAATCGCGATGTTGAGCACAAAATCATGTTTTTGAAAATCGCAATGTTGAGCACAAAATCATGTTTTAGAGAATCGCAATTTTGTCTCAGAGAATCGCGTTTTCACAAAATCGTGTTTTTGCTGAAAATCGTGTTTTTGCTGAAAATCGTGATTTGTGAGAATCGCGGATTTGAGCACAATCACAGAATCGTGTTTTCACAGAATCGTGGTTTGGCTGAAAATCGTCATTTGTGAGAATCGCGATTTTGAGCACAACCACAGAATCGCGTTTTCACAAAATCGTGTTTTTGCTGAAAATCGTGTTTTTTGCTGAAAATCGTGATTGGTGAGAATCGCGATTTTGAGCAGAGAATCGTGTTTTTATAGAATCGTGGTTCACAGAATCGTGTTTTCACAACATCATGATTCTCAGAATCGTGTTTTTTGGCTGAAAATCGTGATTTGTGAGAATCGCGATTTTGAGCACAAAATCGTGTTTTTTGAAAATCGCGATGTTGAGCACAAAATCGTGTTTTTTGAAAATCGTGATGTTGAGCACAAAATCGTGTTTTTGAAAATCGCGATGTTGAGCACAAAATCGTGTTATTAGAGAATCGTGATTTTGTCTTAGAGAATCGTGATTCACAAAATCGTGTTTTTCACAAAATCGTGGTTCTCAGAATCGTGTTCTTTTTGACATGAAAATCGCGATTGTCAATAGAGAATCGTCTTTCCACAAAATCATGTTTTTTGAAAATCGTGTTCTCACAGAATCGTGTTTTTGGCTGAAAATCGTGATTTGTGAGAATCGCGATTTTGAGCACAACCACAGAATCGCGATTCTGAGAATGACCATAGAATCGTGATTCTCTCAGCAAGCTTTTAGGCGGGAAACAAAAAATCATGATTTTTCAAAAAAATTTGAATTTTCACAGAATCGTGATTTTCATCACAAAATCACGTTTTTTGGCGGGAAATTCAAATTTCTTAGCGTCGGCAATGGCGAGCTCCATATGAGCAGAAAATCATGAAAAAAACACAGCGCTTGCTCTCCCTTGCACCTCCTAACTCCTTCCCACACAATAATGCATGAAAAATGGTATGAAAATGGTGAAAATGCACTAAAAAACAAGAAATTTCTATGAAGAAGAAGATGGAAGAAGGTGGAGATGATGATGATGATGAAGATGAAGAGGAAAAAACAGAAAACGAACTGAAATGATAGTTTTTTTTACCTTCCAACATCGCAAATCTACGATCTTACCATCACAACGTTCGTCCTCGAAGCTCTCTCCCCAGCAACGGCGCCGAAATTTGGTGTAGCTCAAGCGTAAGCACCACCTCCTTTACTTGTCAATCCGCGGAGACGTGAGGACCGGTATGAAGACCACGAGCAAGTGAAGGCACAAGTGCGTGAGTGAAAGCACACAAACATGCACACACATACACACACGCGCACAAGGTAAGATCAAAGAGAGGAACAATGGAAAGCGTAAGCACCACCTCCTTTACTTGTCAATCCGCGGAGACGTGAGGACCGGTATGAAGACCACGAGCAAGTGAAGGCACAAGTGCGTGAGTGAAAGCACACAAACATGCAGACACATACACACACGCGCACAAGGTAAGATCAAAGAGAGGAACAATGGAAAGCTTCGATTGCAAATGAGTTCTCTTACAAAAGCTCTATTCTCTAACCAGCTAACCCCAAAAATGAGCTCTCTAGCTCTTTTTATAGTTTTTTTACTAGTTTTGGCCTTGTCCAGACCTAGTGTCCGGCCTAGTTAAAAATTAGGATCCAGGGCTTATTTGAGGGCTCAAACGAAGTCTAAAAATTATGAAAATCGGTACGATGGTACTTCTAATACTCCTCAAGCTCAAGGACTCCTCGGCTTGAACAAAATGGAGTTATAAAAATAGATAATGGTATTTACAATGGTTTTTAGTGATGAAAATCACTATTTTTGTAGGGGATTCTTCTGAAAATTTGACATACACTTCTTGGAGCTCCCTACTTGCTCCCTTTCCTTGTGTGTCCACCTTTTGATGTGCTTCCATGCTTTGTCCTTGACTTTGAGCTTCAACAACTGCCTCCCATCCTGCTCTGTAACAAAAGAACTGAAATAATTAGCATGTGATAATTAGGGTAATATAGAGAAATGATAGAGTACAAAAAAAACCTAGAAAAAAAATAAACAAAAATTAGTACGTACAAGTGTTTGATTCAAAAATCCTCTAGTCTAGCATCCTCTTGGAGATTCGATGCACCGAGAATATCTATCTCTATATTGATGACATCTAAATCGCTTGCTATGATGGTTTCTTCTTGATCATCATCCATTGCTTCGTCTTCATGAACAATGACCTCTTCTTCAATAACCTCTTCTTCTCAAACAATGATCTCTTCCTTTTTGACGATCGAATGAATCTCTGAGTCCACTACAGATGGACTTTCTTCTACATCTATGTTCTCACATATTTGTCTACTACGTGGAGTGACTTGTAAAACAAATAACCACTCTGGTTCTTTTGAATCTAGTATAAAAACAACTTGCTCACAATGTTTGGGAAGTACAAATGTATGCCTTTCATCCGTCCATAATTTTGTGGAGTCGACTTGAAGCAAACTACTTTTATCCTGCCTCAGTGTTGCATTTCTTCTAGAGGTGACTACTTTGAACCATTTCACATAAAAAATAAAGTAATCAAACTTCCTAAAAGATAGTTTCAAGATATCTTGAATCACACCACAATAATCTAGCTGGCCTTCTTGAGCATTATCATCTCTTGAACTTGCTCTACTTTTTTGCAAAAAGTTCACCATCACCCCACTATCAAAAGTAGACCTATTTTTATCGATTCGTGCGATCCAAAAGTTTCATCCATGAGACCATAGTGCACCGTATTTACTATACTCCCAATCACATCCCTTTGTGAGTTCTTCTTCTTCACAGATATCTTCACCCGCTGCCTTTGCTTGTGAAACTGCTGTATCTAGCCATCTGCTCATTGGAAAAGGTGGAAGAGGTCAAAGACTTTCTAGAAGAGGCAAAAATAGAGTGGAATGATTCCTTCAAAACTGAGCTCTTTCCTTTGCGTTGGTTTCCTTGGCAAGCTCATACTTTTCTAACCACTTCTGCATAGGCTCAGAGTTAACTATGCAAAACTTCATTGCCTTCTCTCTGAAAGCTCCATCCATTTTTCTTTGCAATCCTTTACCTTGTGGTTCATCACCTACGAGACAAACATCTTCATCATCGCTCCATAAGCGAGGCATTTCAGGATTCGACATACGTAGAAACTCAGTTATGAATACAAGAGACTCTTGTACAAGCCATCCCTCTACCATGCTACCCTCTGGACGTGCTCTCTGTCGAACAAACCCTTTTAATGTCTTCATAAAGCACTCTAAGAAGAACATCCATCGACTATGGATAGTTCCTGCTATTGCAACTTCATCTACCACATGAACCAGTAAATGAAATTGAATAGTGAGAATACTCGTGGGAAAGTATTTCTCTACCATACAAACAACCTCAATAGCATTGAGTTTCGCACTCTCTATGCTATCTTTATTTATCTCTTTAGAAGAGATCCAATGTATGAATGAACTAATTTTATAAATGGTTCTTTGTATATCCTCTGAAAGACATCTTTTAGGGCTACATGGAGAACAAACTATAAAAACTTGTGCCAATCATGAGACTTGAGCCCTCCAAGATTGTCATTTTGTGTGAAAGTAGTCTTTAGACACCTCATGCATCCAGTAGGTTTCCGAAAATCTGAAGTTGTTTTCTTCACTTGTTGCTCTTCCATCGTGCAAAGCACCCAAGGAGCTCTTGGTAATGATACTGTTCCGTTGGGCTTAGTAATTGCCCACAACTCTTGCATACGACCTCGCTCTTCTCACTCCTCCCTTTGTGCTTTGCTTTCTTTCTTTCCGATCAAAATTTTCCAAAGAATCTCTCCTACATTCTTAAAAATATGCATCGGGTCTACCAAATGATTGATCAATAACTCACTCCAATAAGGGAGTTCATGAAAAATGGACAATTTCATGCCAACGATTGGATTTTTTGAATCCCATAGTTGTTTCCAATCACTAGCTTTCATTTGGTGTTGTGTTTGTCGACCAATTTGTCCTTCACGTAAAACATGTTCATCAGGCAAATATCTATGGTGTCCTTCATAGAAAATCTTACGTAGTTCTTTGGAATGGTGTGCTTCGAGTCGTGGTCCGCATAAGGGACAAGCATGGTAACACGAAATCCATAAACCTGAACATTCACCATAACCAAGCCAATCATGCATCGTCCACATAAGTATGCTTGCACTGGCACGTCTCGTCTTCTTATAGGTTGAGACATGTCAAACACAATAATCCCATCCCATAAAATGCATAGTTCTTCCACAAGTGGTGCAAGATATACATCCATGTTTTTTACCTTATACTTACGTGGTACAATAAGAGCTAATAATAAACGACCTTTCTTTGTGGGCAGTCATGGTGGGATGTTATAATTGACCAAACATACAGGCCATGTGCTCCATGAAGAACTGCGTAAACCAAATGGATTCACTCCATCCATAGCTAGGCCTAGACGTATGGACCGAGGCTCACTAGCAAACTTTGGCCACCTACTATCTATGTGCTTCCAAGCATCAGAGTCAGCAGACACTCACATTACACCATTTGTGGACTTGCTCTTTGTATGCCATGACATTAACTCGGCTATAGATTTGCATCTAAACATGTTCTTAATTCGTGGAATGATAGGAAAGTGGCAAAGAGCCTTTGCGGGGATTGCTTCGCCTACAAGGTCTTCTCTAAATCTATTTGCTCCACACTTTGGAGATACGTGGAGATGCTCATACTCATTTCGAAAGAGGATGTAATCATTCGGACAAGCATGAATCTTAGTAGAATCCATTCCAATGGGTTGTAAAAGTTTTTTTGCATGTCCACGTGTTGCAGGCATGTCATTGTCCTCTAGCGAAATTTGATCTTTAAGAAGCCTGCAATAAGCAATTAAAACGATATTAGTAAGTAAAGTTATTTTGATACAACAATGAAAGTTTAGTTCAAATCCACTTACCTGAACAATACAGTGACACTACTATCTGACCATCCATAAATGGATTGCAGATTGAGTATCGTGAGTGACACACGTAGTACATATATCTTTGCTCCATTGTAAAGTGGTAAACGAGCTAGTCTTCGCATGTTCTCATATTCTTCATCGACTTCTTATCGTGGAAATTCTGTTGTGTCCATGAAACTCTCGACATCTTCTCCACCATCATGATCTTCGTCCATCTCATAAAATGCTTCAAGCATCTCTTCCATATGTTCATTCCGTGTAATGCTATTAGTACTTGCTTGTACGTCTAAGTCCTTTTTCATTCTCTTTTGTCCACGAGAGGTTACCGGTGCAATGTGGTTTGGGTCTATCTGCTCACCTGGGGGACCATGCGAGTGGTAGCGTAGATTTTCTAGTCAACTTTTGTCAACGGATCCATACTCTCTAACATGTGTGTATATATGTTATGTAGGTGTTAAAACCTTAAAACCTATTTTATATATATATTTATTTATTTATTCAGATCTTTTTCTTAAGTAATTGTATTTTTATATATTTAATTATATATAATTAATTAAATTATTGAAAACACTAATTCTTTTTATATTTATTTATCTATATAATTATCCTATTTTATATGTATATTTATTTATATATTCAAATTTTTTCCTTAATTTTTTTCTATATTTTCTCTTTATATGCCTAAACCCTAAAACCCTAATCTAAAAAATATAGAACTAAAATATGTATATCTCTGTATGCATGTGTATATACAGATATATATATATGTATTATATGTGTACGTGTATGTGTGTATATATGTTATGTAGGTGTTAAAACCTTAAAACCCTAATAAAAAAGACCTAGACCTAAAACATCTATATATGTGTATGCATGTGTATATATATTTGTATGTGTATATATATTTGTATATACATAGGTGTATAAGTATATGCATGTATGTGTATGTGTATATATATTTACTAGTTCTTATCATATTTACTTATCTATATAATTATCAAATTTCTATATATTTATAAGTATCACTACTTCTTATCATATTTATTTATCTATATATTTATCCTATTATATATATATATATATATATATATATATATATATATATATATATATATATATATATATATATATATATATATATATATATATATATATATATATTTATATATTCAAAATTTTTTCTTAATTTTTTTATATATTTAATTACATATATTTAATTATATATATTTAATTAAATTATTTAAAAAACTAGTTCTTTTTATATTTATTTATCTATATAATTAGCCTATTTTAGATGTATATTTACTTATATATTCAGATTTTTTCTTTCATTTTTTGCTATATTTTCTCTTTATATGCCTAAACCCTAAAACCCTAATCTTAAATATCTAGACCTAAAATATGCATATTTTTGTATGCATGTGTATATACATGCATATATGTATTATGTGTGTATGTGTATGTGTGTATATATGTTATGTAGGTGTTAAAACCTTAAAACCCTAATTAGAAAGAGTTAGACCTGAAATACTAAAACCTAAAGACTTAAACCTGATACTAAAACCTAAATACTTAAACACCTAAAAAAACCGAAACCTCTAATCCTAAAACCCTAATCCTACTATATACATGTTTATTTATATATTCGGATTTTTTTCCATTTTTTCTATATTTTTTCTTAATATAAATATAATTGAATTATATGTATGCTTAAACCCTAAAACCCTAATCTTAAATATCTAGACCTAAAATATGTATATTATGCATGTGTATATACATGTATATATGTATTATATGTGTATGTGTATGTGTGTATATATGTTATGTAGATGTTAAAACCCTAAAACCCTAATTAGAAAGAGTTAAACCTGAAATACTAAAACCTAAAGATTTAAACCTGAAATACTAAAACCTAAATACTTAAACACCTAAAAAACCTAAACCCCTAATCCTAAAACCCGAACCCTATTTTATATTTATGTTTATTTATATATTCAAATTTTTTCTTATTTTTTTCTATATTTTTTCTTAATATAAATTTAATTGAATTATATGTATGCCTAAACCCTAAAACCCTAATCTTAAATATCTAGACCTAAAATATTTATATTTCTATATGCATGTGTATATGTGTGTGTATATGTGTGCATGTGTGTATGTATATGTGTGTGTGAATGTATGCATGTGTGTATATGTGTATGTGTGTCTATGTATGCATGTGTGAGTATATGTGTATGTGTGTGTATATATGCATGTGTGTATATGCATTCATGTGTGTGTGTGCATGCATGTGTGTACGTATGTGTGTGTGCATGTGAGGTATGCATGCATGTGTGTATATGTGTGTGTATGTATGCATGCATGTGTGTATATGTGTGTATGTATGCATGTTTGTACATGTGTGTGTGTATGTAGGCATGTGTGTACATATGTGTGTGTATGTATGCATGTGTGTACATATGTGTGTGTATGTATGCATGTCTGTACATGTGTGTGTGTATGTATGCATGTGTGTATATGTGTATCTGTGTGTGTGTATGTATGCATGTGTGTATATGTGTATGTCTGTGTATGTATGCATGCATGTGTGTATATTTGTATGTGTGTGTATGTATGCATGTGTGTACATGTGTGTGTGTATGTATGCATGTGTGTACATGTGTGTGTGTATGTATGCATGTATGTATATGTGTATGTGTGTGTATGTATGCATGCATGTGTGCATATTTGTATGTGTGTGTATGTATGCATGCATGTGTATATGTGTGTATATATGTGTGTATGCATATGTGTATATGTGTGTGCATGTATGTGTGTATGTATGTGTGTATGCATGTGTGTGTGTATGTATGCATGTGTGTATATTTGTATATGTGTGTATGCATGCATGTGTGTATATGTGTGTGTATGTATGCATGCATGTGTGTATATGTGTGTATGTATGTGTGTGTATGTATGTGTGTATATGTGTGTGTGTATGCATGTGTGTGTATGTGTATGTATGCATATGTGTATATATGTGTGTGTATGTATGTGTATGCATGTGTGTGTATGTATGCATATGTGTATGTTTATATGTGTGTGTATGCATGCATGTGTGTATATGTAATCATGCATGTGTGTACATGTATGTGTATATGTATGCATGTGTAGATGACTGTGTGTGTGTATGTGTGTGTATGTATGCTCTATCTTCCTATCTCTATCTTCCACTCTTTCATCTCTCATTATCTTTTACTCTCTCTCTCTCTCTCTCTTTATCTCTCTATCTCTCTCTCTCTTTTCTCTCTCTCTTTCTCTCTCTATCTCTCTCATCTCTCTCTCTCTCTCTTTCTCTCTCTCTTTCTCTCTCTCTTTCTCTCTCTGTCAATAGAGAATAAAACAATCACTTAAAAGTATGTCCCTCTTTTGGATCATTGTCGTCGAAGCATAATGTATGTCATCTATCGTCGAATTCCAAAGAATCGATGCCAAAGAACTTCTGCAAAATCAAAGAGAAGAGAAATTATAATACCTAAAGCATAGAGAAAGACAAAGGCTAAGAGTACACACACCACTTACCAAGATGTGAGATCTAAACAGAGAGAGTGTGTGTGTGTGGAGAGAGAAAGATCTCTATGTGTGTGTGTGCACAAGTCAATGTAGCTCGCAATTCAATTCACGCGTGCAAGTTTGACAGAAGACAACCAGTACTCAAACACGCTAAAAAATGTTCAGTTTTGCTCTCGGCTTCCCGATATGTTTAAAACTCGGCCTCGGTATGGGTGTTGGTATGGGCATCGGTAACATCCAGTAATTTACCGATGCTTATACCAATGCTTATACCGACGCTCATACCGACGTCCATATCGATGCCTATATCGGCGATTGTGGCACACATCGACGATCCATTTTAAACGGTCATATCGACGGTCACTTGACCGTTGGTATTTTTAAGTGGAATTTTCCAACGTTTATACCGACGCCGAGAGTGACCGTTGGTATAGGCAGCGTCGGTATGCTTCTCATATGTTGTAGTGATTGCATGGCGAAGATTTGAAAGGTCCCCCCTACCTTGCTTACCTCCTCTGCCTCTTCCTCTTGAATTCCTACCTCTCCTTGCATAGTTAGCTTGAGAAGTAGTGTTGACAGTCAAGGTCAAGCACAAGCTTAGAAGCACATAAAGATAGTGGACACACAAGAAGAAGGAGCATGTAGGGAGCTCCAAGAAGCACATGTCAATTTTCCTGAAGAGATCCCCATAAAAATAGTGATTTTTATAACTAAAAACCATTGTAAATACCACTTTTTGTTTTTGCAACTGCATTTTGTTCAAGCCGAGGAGTTCTCAGTTGAGAAGTATTAGAACTATCATCCTATCAATTTTCATATTTTTTAGACTCTGTTTGAGCCCTCAAATAAGCTTTGGAACCTAGTTTTTAACTAGGCCTGACACTAGGTCTAAACAGGGCCAAAACCACTCAAAAAACCATAAAAAGGGTTGGAGAGCTCATTTTTGAGGTTAGCTTGTTGTAGATTTGAGCTTCCTAAGAGAGTTCTTTTGTAATCAAAGATCTTCCATTGTTCCACTCTTTGCTCTTACTTTGTGCACGTGTGTGTGTATATGTGTGCATGATTGTGTGCTTTCACTCCCACATTGTGCCATCACTTGCTCACGGTTTTCGTACCGATCTCACATCTCCACGGATTGACATTTATGAGGTGAGTCTCCTCATGTTGGTACTCACCATTGTGCTAGAGTGACACCAAATTTGGTGCCATTGCCAAGGAGAGATCTTCGAGGAAGAGTGTGTGACGGTCAGATGTAGAGTAGCGATGTTGTAAGATAAAGAAATCACCATTTACAATTCAGTTTTTGAGTTTTTCTTCATCTCCATCTTCATCATCACCACCATTTTTCCCACCTTCATCTTCTTTAATTTTCTTCACTTTTGAATGTATATTCATCTCGTTTTTTAGCTTTGGCTGCGAGGAAGAAGCATAGAGAGTGTTCATAGCTGAAACGCTAAAGAAATAGTCTTGAAATCCACCTAAAACATCAAAAATCCGAGCAAAGTATCACGTGGGCTGAAAGGACCTGTGTTTGGTATCAGAGTGGTGGTGTCATGACTTTGAAGGGTGACTTTGCATCTACATGCAACTAGGAGTGACAAGGAGAACACAAGGTACATATAATTGCAAAAATTTTTGAATTTGGGTGTCAAAAACTCCAAGTATCGTGTCTGGTTCAGTTTTGGTATCACGCTACCAGAACTCTCGTGTATCACAATACTTGTCGAGGTATCGTATCGTGCATACCCACTTGAGGTATCGGGATATCGTTCTGGTATTGTATCATCAAGTGCTGGTATCACGATCGTGGTCGTCCTGGTGGTATCATATCGTGGTCCACCTAGTATCGTATCGTGTTAGTCATGGTATCGTATCGTTGATCGAGCAGTATCGTATCATCGAACAAGTTGGCATCATATCGCTCAAAGAGTCAGTATCGTATCGTGAGTTACTTCAATATGATATCGTGTGATTTCTGGTATCATATCGTGTCAGACAAGCAGAATTGTATCGCGGTTGGAATGGTATCGTATCATGCAAGTAAGAGGTATCATATCGTTTGGATAGCAGTATGGTATCGTGGAAGTTGGTATTGCCTCGGTGGTATTGTATCGTTTGAGGTGGTATCGTCTGAAGTGGTATCGTGTAAAACAAAGGTATCATATCGTGAAAATTTGCTATCGTATCGCCTGTTTTGAGGTACTCCTAGAGATCTTGTTTCCCTGTTTTAACCCCTAGAACCCTAAACTGGCATAAATTTCTCATACAAAATCTGTTTGCTATGGTTTTGGGTTTTTTGGAAAGCTTGTGTGGAGTACTACCAAAAATATAATTGGTTATGGTAAATTTAATATGTGGATTATTAGATATAGTATTTTGAAGTTCGCCCTCAGGTGGGACTAGGAAACGAAGGAGTTCCAAAGGATTTGAGCAATACAAGAGAACCTTGGGACCAGAAGACACGGCTTATGAACCTAAGATCTAGCAGACACTTAGGCAAGGATAGAAAAAGCATTAGATCATCTGAGTCTAGTGTCCATCATACAACTAAGTCTTGGGCTCAACAACTTAGTGGTTATCCCTACACATTAAGTTCTGAAACAAGTGACTCAGAAATGTCTTTTAGCATGGAGAGACCCACACGTACCTTAGGTACTGCTTATTTACAGACACCAGAAAGTCTCTATAAGACCCAATTGGAATATATCACGACCAACCAAATAGGTGCTCGCATCTATGAGGATGGTCTAAGACGATCAGTTGTCCAACTCACAAATCTAGATCAAGCCTTTGGACTCGAATACCCAGTGGTCAAGTTCGAAAAGGGGTCGTACATTGATAAGAAAGGAACCATGCATGTAGTTACCAACTTACCAGATAGGACAAATGAGTTGGGAAATATCACTCCCAAGAATGAGATAGGATACCTAGAGCAAGGGCACCTAGGACAAGAACCCAAGATTCCTAGAGGCAAGTCAGTCTTGACTAGGGTAATCACTCCAGATTGGATCCCTCAAGACAACAAAAGCATATAACTATTCTTGAATAGGGAAACAGAGGAAGCCTTTTGGAGATTCAAGCTAGACCAACCTAGACCAATGGTCATCATCTATGAGTTCAAGGACCCAGAGATACTAGACAAAGTTTTCTATCTGGATAACACGTCTGAGAAAATGTTCTTGGTAGCAGAGCAGGATAGGCATGCATACACTTGGAATGGTGAATCAATTTTCCCTCCACCAAGATCTAATGTTTCCCAAGGTCTCCAAGGATCAGGATCATCCAAGGCTTATGACACCCATAAGCTTTGCAAACATTGTGGGTAGAGATAGATCAGGACATGACGGTGAAAGACCTGAAAGAGAGAGACACCGAGCACATAGACATCAAAGGGATGAACATGATTTTCCATTGCCTAGAGAGCGAGATCACCCAAGAACCCTTAGACCTCTCAAGTGGTTAAGGCAATGAAGAACTATTATGATGGGTTCAGAGACCCTTATGATCATGTGGCCAAGTTCAAGCAAGAGTTAAGATCTGAACAAGTTGAGGACTTGTTCACCCAATTAGAGGCATTTGGTTTGACTCTTAAGGGTATTGCCTTAGCTTGGTTTCAACCTCTAAATAGTCACAACTATAGGGAGATAGGTCAACTGCTAGAAGAAATCATTGTAGAATTTTCCAAGAGTGGCATCATGCATAACACATCATCCTTAATCCATAGCCTCAAGCAGACACCCCAAAAAACAGTGCGACTTGCACGAAGAAGGTTTAGACAATACTTGGAAAGATGCCTTGTGCCAGAATCACCCACATCAGCCAAACAAGTGGCCTTGTTTTTAGATGGCTTACTGAGCACCAAGCTAAGGTCATACATGTACATGAAAGAGCCTAGATCCATATAAGAGTGTGTGCGGATGTGCATAGACATAGAACACAACTTGGGTGAGGAGTTAGGGCTCTCCAAACTCTATAAAGACTCTCACAGTTCTACTAGTAATACCTCTAGAATCTCCATGGAGATAGACAAGATAGCTGAGCAAGTGGCCAAGAAGCTAGGAGTTCAAAATAGAAAAATGCCAAGGGTCACCCCGTTGAAGCGATGTTATACATGCGGAGGAGACCACATGGCTAATGTTTGACCAATGATGGCTCAGGCCCAAGGAAACCCTAATGCTCCATATTGCACTATTGAGAGAAAATACACAAACCATATGGCTCAAGGTTGTCCATACAATAGGCAAGTTATTAGAACAAATTATCAGCAACTTTATCCTTAGTGTACGTATCAGAACCAGTACCAACACCCATATTATAGGCCACAACCGGTCTTAGGAAACCAACCGCTGGCTCCCACCAATGTGATCCCAATTAAGTATGCGGTGGCAGAGGAAAACCCTAATTGCGCATTGGTACCACTAACTCCATTGGTCTCAAAAAATGACTCTCATGCTCATAGCTTAGACTACTCCCATGAAGGTAGTCCACAAGCTTATTACACAGAGTCACCAGAGCATAGTGAGGCTTATTCCTATCAGTAGGAGACACCACTTATGGAACAAAATTGGGAGCCAAAATACTCCAACATCATGTATATGAATCCCAACCCTAGGCCCCAAGTGAGACAAGTAAGACCACAAGCCCCTAGAGGTCCATGTTTTAGAAAAGATACAAGAGAGAGAACCAATCCCAAGTGGAATAAAACGATATTTGAACTAGAAGAAATAATAAAAGATGCAAAAACAAAAATAGAAAACATTGCATCTCAAAGCCCCTCGCATGCCAAAGCTCCATCCATGCCACCTCATTCCACCCCACCGCTCATTGTAAATAGACCACAACCAGGGTCTTTTCTTGCAGATCCAACCATAGAAGGCTTGGACATGATATTCAAGGCCTACCAGGCTCGCCTTCAAGAAGGTCCAACATCTGCAAACCTATACAAGAGTTACCCTAGAGCAGATTTAGAGATTGAACGAACACAAATGTGCATGAAAATGGTAGAGCTAGCTCAGGCTATGCTCGAGACCAGCCAATCGTTCAATCAAACAAACTCTGTCAAATCGGACTTACATTTCCAAGGCTTATTAGAAAGATTAGAGCAATTGGTAAACATGCCCCAAGTTTCTTTAGATCCACAGGCTCAACCAATTATTGAAAGAGAAAGCTTACCACCAATAAAAGCTTATGTTCCTGATTCCATAGATGATGGAACACCTCTTTGAATTCAGCAGTACTCTCAAGAGTTCTTGCAGGAAATACAAGAAGAGAAATGGGCCAAGGAGAAGGGTAATCCCCCTCCTATTCCTGAAATTAATGATCTTCATGATCAATTTCCCCAAGAAATTCCATCTATTTATGGAGACCAAGTAGAGCAACAAGAAGACGAGAGATTAGATTTTGAATCTAATTTTTTACAAGAGTTGCCACAATTCACAGGCCCATGGGAATCTGAATCTCTTCAAATCAGAGCTCCCACAATATTGGTAAGAAATGAAGACTTAGTGGTTGCAAGAAACACTGATGTCATGAAGAACACTAAGGTTGAGTTTCATCTCACTGTAGAAGAGCTGCTCAAAGCAAAACCTGAGGTATGGAATCATGCGAAGGATCAGGTTCCAGAACTTGATTCCAATATGCCAAAAGCAGACTCTAAGAAAAAAGTTCCAGAGATACCTCTAGACAAGATAGGGGACATGAGTGAAGGTGAAGAAGGTAATACTTATCTTCCAATCACCTACCAAGGCTAGACAACCAAAGCAATCGTAGATTCAGGTGCTGGTGTTTCTATTGTGACCACCTCCTTGTGAAAGCAATGGGGCAAACCCACATTAAGACCAACTAGAATGAAGCTTCAAATGGCAGATGGTCATTTTTAAAGACCTCTAGGATTGCTCGAAGGGCTTGCTCTAACCACTTGTGGTGTAGAGTTTTAACATACATTTGCTATATGTGACTTTGAAAAAAATAATGTCTACGAGATGATCCTAAGAAGACCCTTCATAGGACAACTACAAATAGTACAGGATTGGGGAACCAACTCCTTCTACTTACAGCACTTAGGGGTCACCACCAAGGTCAATATAAAGGATTACACCTTCAGAGATGTGCCAACCCTACAGTGGAATCCGATCCACAAAGTGAAAGAAGATTCTATCTCTGTGCATTCTAGAAGTTCACGTGACCCATCCTGGATGCATAAAGATACTCATTTGTGGATGTGCAAGGTCCTAGAGGAAGAGGAAAAGCACCTAAAAGCGAGAGAAGAAGGAACTTCTCAAGGAGAAAGACCAGTTAAAGACCTAGCCTATACATCGATGATTTTTCTAGATGAGGAATTTGAGCCTCATGGTTGGGCAGAAATCTTAGCTACCATGGACATTGCAATCAATGAAGAACAATGGACACCTCATTGTGATGAGGAGGGTTATGATATTTCAGTGTTCATGTGTCAGCCCTTGCTAGAAGAATGCGACCCTAGTGATGTCATAGAAGAAGACAAAGAGAATGATGATGATCTAGAGTCCATTGTGGTGGATAGTTGCTTTAATTCAGAGAAGCAATATCTAGAAGATATAGGAGTATTCACCCAAAAAGAATAAGATCCTCTAACCAACATTAAAACTCTAAATTCAAAGGATGTAAGTGAAGGGGTTCAAAAGAAAAAGAAAAGAAAAGCTTTGAAACAAGAATAGGAGGAATCACTATTTGAGGTACCAGAAAATTTCAAGAAATATAAAGTTGAAGACCATAAAATTTTGGTAGGAATGCCTAAGACAAAGGCCATCATCGGAGAATCATATGATAATAAATAAAAGACCAAAAAAATTGTAGTACCCATTGAAAAGAACGAAGACCGATGTACGTATATAGGAGATGACCTTAGTGCAAAGGAAGAAGTAGAGCTTGTAGCTATATTAAGGGAATATAGGGACGTGTTTGCATGGCACTATAGAATTTGAAGGGAGTAGAGCCAAAAATTTTCTCTCATACGATCCCCATGACTGCTGATGCCAAACCCACCAAACAAAAGCCCTACACATATAATGACACTTATGTGGCTAAAATAAAAGAAGAAATCGACAGGTTGATTGAAGCTGGATTTATCTATGAGATTGAGCATACTGAATGGGTGTCCCCCATTGTTGTGGTGCCCAAAAAGAATGGGAAGTTGCAAGTGTGTATTAACCTTAAAAAAGGTAATGCTGCTACAATCAGAGATGGTTATCCACTCCCAATTAATGAACATCTATTGGGGCATGTTGTAGGCAAGGAAGTGTATAGCTTCCTTGATGGATTTTCAGACTACAATCAAGTAGCCATTGCCCTAGAAGATCAACACAAAACAGCTTTTTCCACAGAGTGGGGAATCTTTGCATTTCGTGTGATGCACCTGCAACATTCCAAAGGCTCATGTGTCATGTCTTCAAAGAGTTCTTGCGAAAGAGCCTAGAAGTATATGTGGATGATTTATGTGCTCATTCCCAAGAAAGAAGATACCACATCCCTGAGCTCAGGTAGAACTTCAACAAGTGTAGAGAATATCGAGTGTGTCTGAACCTAGAAAAATGTGTGTTCATGGTATGACAAGGCAAAATCTTTGGTCAAATTATTTCTAAGAATGGAATATCAACAGATGAGGACAAAGTAAGAGCCATAGCACAACTACCAAGGCCAAGGAACATTAAAGAGGTACAAGCCTTTATGGGCCATTGTGGATATTATCGCAGGTTCATCCACATGTACACGATCATAGCCAAACCCCTTTATGCCATGCTAACAAACTTTGAGTGGAATGATGAATGCGAAAATTCCTCAATGAATTGAAGAGACGGTTGTGCACAACAACTATACTAACCACTCCTGATTGGAATAAGCCATTCCATGTCCATGTGGATGCATCCAATTATGCAATAGGATGTGTGTTGTCTCAATCCATAGGTGAAGGAAATTTAAATTTTCCAATAGCATATGCTAGTAGACAACTAAATGCAGCTGAACGAAAATATACCAAAATTGAGCGAGAAGGTTTAGGAATGGTATATGTTGTGATGAAGTTTAGACATTATCTATTGGCCAACAAGTTCAAGTTTTTTTATTGATCATCAAGCTTTATTATACTTGGTCAATAAACCTTGCAATACAAGACACTTAGTAAGATGGTTCCTCTTACTAATGGAATACGATTTTGAAGTGGTTGTTAGCAAAAGGTAGAACCCACCTCAGGGCAGATCACCTTTCTCGCATCACCTCGGGAGAGCCACCACAAGGAGTTTCTGATGAACTACCTCATGCTTATCTGTTCAATTTAGAAGTTGTTCCTAAATGGGAAAATAACTTGGTACCCGTCCTAACCTTTGGACCAGCGAAGAACATGAGAACGAACACAGAAGAAATTGTAAAGTCACAAAAATACCATATATTGGCAGGAAGTATGTACAAAAAAGATACAAATAGTGTATTAGCTTGTTGTGTCGAGGATGATGAACATAGTAGTTGGTTGCAACAAGCCCATGAAGGATTGCTAGGAAATCACTATTCTAAACAGTGAACATTGCAAAATCTAAAACAATTAGGAGTGTATTGGCCTAGCATGGACAAGGCAATCCATGGACAAGGCATACCCGATACCACATGAGATTAATTAAAATGTATGCGGAGATAGCTAGGCCATTGGCTAAACTTATAAGTAAAGAAGTATCCTTTAAGCGGGATGCAGAAGAAGAAAAATGTTATCAAACATTAAGTTCCAAACTAGTGGCCGCACCAATTCTTATCACATTGAATTGGTCAAAGAGTTTTCATGCCCATGCAGATGCAAGTGCATATGTAGTGGGTGTAGTCTTAACTCAACACAGTGAAGAGTACAAGCTTGGCATACCTATTCGATATGCTAGTTGAATTTTGACAAAGGCTAAAAATCATTATAGCACTACAAAAAGGGAATCCCTAGCAATGGTTTTTATTTTCCAAAAGTTTCACCATTACTTGCGAGGGGTGAAATTTGTTATTATAACAGATCATCAACTGCTTAGGTATTTACTAAATAAGCCACAAACAACTAGCAGGATATGGAGGTGGCTCCTTTTGTTCCAAGAATTTGATTTCTCTATAGTCTATAGGCCTCGAAGAGAAAATGTTATGGCTGATCACCTGTCCAAAATTAACAAAAATGATCAAGCAATTGGAGTGAATGATGACTTCCTAGATGCTGAATTGTTCTCTATCAAAGCACACGGATGGTATGGCAACATCAAGAATTTCCTTACAATTGGTTTGTATCCAAAAAAGACACGTTCTATGCAAAAGAAGAGGCTACTTATAAAAAGCAGACCTTTTACATTCATCAAAGGAATCAATCCACAAAAGGAAGTAAGCCCAAAGCTTTGTGGAAAGCTTCAAACTTCTCCCTAGGCAAAGCCTTCGTGAAAACCCAAAAACACAAAAGTGAGCAATAGATGGCTTGCGACCATGCCAAGCCTCATATGGAGTGATAGGCTCCAATGCTTTAGTGGGATACCTGTTAAGTACATATGTTGCACACATGATAGCCTCAAGCCAGAAACTATGTGGTAAAGCCTAACATGTGACCATACACCCCGCCATCTCCATGAGTGACATGTTCTTCCATTCAGAAACTCCATTTTATTGAGGTGTATAAGGCACTCTAGGCTGATATTTTATCCCACGATCAGACAAAAATGCATTAGAGTTAGAAGTCATGCATTCCCCCCCTCGATCAGAATGGAGGGTGCCCATTTAACATGTTGTTGATAGATTTTAAGCCAAAACCAAAAACTATTTGAATCACATAAATGCTTCAGAATTTTCTTTCAGTGGATATACCCATGCATGATGTAGCTCAAGCGTAAGCACCACCTCCTTTACTTGTCAATCCGCGGAGACGTGAGGACCGGTATGAAGACCACGAGCAAGTGAAGGCACAAGTGCGTGAGTGAAAGCACACAAACATGCACACACATACACACACACGCGCACAAAGTAAGATCAAAGAGAGGAACAATGGAAAGCTTAGATTGCAAAAGAGTTCTCTTACAAAAGTTCTATTCTCTGACAAGCTAACCCCAAAAATGAGCTCTCTAGCTCTTTTTATAGTTTTTTGACTAGTTTTGGCCCTGTCCAGACCTAGTGTCCGGCCTAGTTAAAAATTAGGTTCCAGGGCTTATTTGAGGGCTCAAACGAAGTCTAAAAATTATGAAAATTGGTACGATGGTACTTCTAATACTCCTCAAGCTCGAGGACTCCTCGGCTTGAACAAAATGGAGTTACTAAAAATAGATAATGGTATTTACAATGGTTTTTAGTGATGGAAATCACTATTTTTGTAGGGGATTCTTCTGAAAATTTGACATACACTTCTTGGAGCTCCCTACTTGCTCTCTTTCTTTGTGTGTCCACCTTTTGATGTGCTTCCATGCTTTGTCCTTGACTTCTTGGAGCTCCCTACTTGCTCTCTTTCCTTGTGTGTCCACCTTTTGATGTGCTTCCATGCTTTGTCCTTGACTTCTTGGAGCTCCCTACTTGCTCTCTTTCCTTGTGTGTCCACCTTTTGATGTGCTTCCATGCTTTGTCCTTGACTTTGAGCTTCAACACTCCCCCCCCTCTCGAGTCTGTCGTCCCTGACAGACCTTTGTTGGAAGGGCTGTTCCAGGTAGTGCTTTGAGAGGTGGTGTCCATCTGTTGTATGAGCTGGTTCCTTGGATTCCAGCAAGAATGTGTCGTTGTGAGCTTTCAAAACTGTAAGTTGCTCAAAAGAGGTTGTCGAGAGTGATTTGGAGCAACTATTGGCTTCAATTTGCTTCCGAGATATGGATGTTGTTCCCAAGATGTCCGCTAGCTCTTCCAAAGATGATGTTGAGAGCAGTCGTGCCAACTACTCATAACCCATAATGAATGATGGGTAAGTGTGTTTGTGCCTGGGTTGAAAAAAGTATGTGCCTTGTGCACGGCCTTGTAATGTAGCCCTATGCATGCTTACTTGGAAAATGCATTGGAAGAAGTATGGTGCAAAAATTGCGGGTCTTGAGCTAAGTGCTCAAGGGTATGTTGACGAAAAGGTTTCCTAAACTATCATGGTTATGGTGTTTCCAGAGGAAAGATACTTACCATGGAGAAGGTTGATGGATGTTTGTCTCTTCGTGTTGTACACTCGGCCTTTGAGATGGAACCTTGTTGATGAATGTCCATGTTGATTGTCCACTGATGAGATCTTTTGAGTGGTGGATCCCCTTTCCTCTTTCTTCAAGCTCTTCAATCCTACCATGGTAAGAGAAACTCATAGTTGTAGATGCCATGTTCATGCCAAATGCTTGTCATCTACCAGATAAGGCAGCAATAATCTCACTGCTGGTCGAGACACACTTCTGGGAACAAGCTCTCTCCCGCTTTTCTTTCTCCCTCTTCTCTTTTTTTTTTTGTTTTGTTGTTTTTTTTTTTTTTTTTTTTTTTTTTTTGAGAGGAACAGGATATCACAAAACAAGAACACAAAAGTTAGTATCAATAGAAATATTTGACATATGTCACTGTGCTCTTGTGCGTGGGATTCTCAAGTGTGTCTATGCACGACCGTGTAATGTGGCCCTATATTAATGTATACTTTGGAAATGCATGACCTGAATGGTGCAAAAGACAGGGTTGTGTAAGGAGCACATGGTTGTCGCTCGTTCGAGGCTTTCGATGTTATTTGTGGATGTTGATGCCGATCTTGGTGGAGGTATCCATTGAGTCTCGAACTGATGTAATCCTCCTTATTGGAGTCCATTTTAGAACAACATTTGGCACTGTAGAGGTCACTTCAGGCGTCTTTCTCTTTGGATGCTTTATGAACTGTGGTATCCAGTGTGGTTGACGCTTTGGTTCGGTGGAGGCTACTTGCACTTTTGGCTTCCAAACCCATATCCTTTTTGCATGTCTTCCTACTAATGTTGAAGAGCTGATTTGATCTTCCTTTGGTCTCTGTACGTGGTTCTGACCCTTTTCTCTTTTTGGCTTCTTTGTTGAAACCTTTTGCATGTGGGAGAACAAAGGTTGTTGTGGATGTAGGAGCTTCTTAGGTACCCACATCTGTAATTGCCCTTGTTGAGCTGCAGCTAACTTCTTAGGCACCCAAACTTGTTGGATACCTTGTGATTGAGCTTGTCTGAGCTGCTTCCTTCGTCTTCTGGCCTGGTTGGTTTGCATGGATGGCATTTGTGGGGGCAAGGTTGGTGGTTGCTCTCCTTTGCGTACCCATATCTGCTTCATGCTCGGAACTGCTTTTTTATCGAGTGGTGTCTTTCTATTTGATGTAGCAGTTGTCGTGAACGGTTGCGTTTGCTTGTGTGGTGGACGCGCTACTGTGGCTACTTGATTCTTTGGAGAAGAAGAGAGATCCACCCGCCTTCGAACCTGGTCTTCCACGATTGACTCCTTCTGTATCATAGAGCTTCTGACACATACAACATCTTCTTTCATATGATTAGTCTTGGAAGAACTAAGAGAGTGTGTGGTGCCATGATTTAGGAGCATGCAGTTCTCTAATTCTAATGTAATGCATTGTTCATGTACCCAAACTTGAAGAATCTGACTTCTTAGGTTTAAGTTAACTGCATGGTCATAGATCCAATCTTGACCCAAGACAAGTGGTTCTGTAAGGTTCTCATCTTGACATACTAGCGCTTTGACTTTCATTGGAACATCTTGAAGGTAGATGGGAAGTTCCACCTCACCCAAACAAGGGGTTTCCACACCTCCCAATCCTATGAGATAAGCTTCTATGGGATTGATGTTCAATTGCAAGTCTTGGCAGTAGGAAAGTCTAACTGCACTACTTGCTGCACTTGAGTCAATCAATGCTTTCACCGTCCTTGCACCCTTCCCTTGTCCTATCTCTATGGTCACAAAGGGTCGTCGGTCAATGACCTGAGAAGTTGCTATGCCTGACTTCTGACACATATCCATGTGATATTTTGTGGCTTTTGAGTTGACATCTAGGCCTAATCGCCTTAACTTATTTCGCCTAATACGCTCTCTGGCCTCTACCTGTGCTTCTTCTCTCACTCTTAACTCTTCATCTTTTCGCTTCTTAGCAGTGTTGAGTCTCATTAGCATATCCTCAGTAAGAGGTTCTTGATATAGCTTGACTCTACAGCCACTAATATAGTTTGGCAAGATATCTCCTTCTAGCGTGGCCAACTGAACTGCACCACTAGTGGAAATTCTATTAATGATCATGGGTCCGTATCCTCTTTTTTCCAACTTACGGGCATGTTGTTTTAGTGTGTATACCAACACTAGATCTCCCTCTTTCAATCCCTTATCCTTGATGTGTGCATCAAAGTAAGCCTTTTGCCTCTTCTTTGCAGCGTAGATGCCTGCTGCCGCTCGTAGCCTCGTCTCACCCAAGCGTTCGAGATCAAAGATCCTAGAGGACAATTCATGCCCATTCCACTCATACTCTTGTGCTACTTTTAAGGCAGGGATTAAGAAATCTAATGGTAGCACAGCGTTCTGTCCGAAGACCATCTGAAATGGGGTGGCGTTGAGTACCGTTTTGTAGGCAACTCGATAAGCCCAAACAGCATGATGAAGTTGTTTGTCCCAATCAGAGCGTTTATTATTTACCAGTTTTGTCAATACGTTACAGAGGATCTTATTGGTACTCTCGGCTTGTCCGTTGGCTTGTGGGTGATAGGGGGCAGATTTATTATGTATCACCAAGAATTCTTGGAGAAGATTTTCAATGACTTCATTCAAGAAGTGTGTGCCTCTATCGCTCACCAACTCTATTGGTAGTCCATATCTCGTGAACACATTCTCGAATAAGAACTTAGCCGTAGTCTGAGCATCATTCTTTGTTGTGGCTTTGACTTCTACCCACTTTGTAAGGTAATCTGTGGCTACAATGATGTACTCTGCATGGGAGTTTCTAGCTGGGGGGTTAATAGGACCTATGAAGTCTATGCCCCACTTTGAAAATGCACGTCCTCCCATCATTGGCCTCAAGGGCATCTCGTCTTTTCTCACTGGATATTGTGCACGTTGGCATGTGTCACATTTCTTCACATAGGTATGTGCGTCCATATGAAGAGTGGGCCACCAAAGTCCTGAGAATAGAATGGTCTTGATCACTCGGTCAGGACCAAAATGTCCACCTGCAACACCGCTGTGTGCAGTCTCTAAGACCTTTAAATAGTCTGATTCATGAACGCATAGTCTTAAGTAACCATCTTTGCCTCTTCGGTATAGGTTGTCCCCTACTAAGGCGTAGCCTTGAGCCTCTTGCTCCATGCTTCGTCTTCTTGCTAGACTAGCCTCTTTGGGTAATCTTCCCGATCTCATAAACTCTACCAATGGAGCACTCCTTCTCTTGCACTTAGGTCATCTCCTATATATGTGCATTTCTCTTCGTTCTCTTCAATGGTCACTACAATCTTCTTGGTCTTTTCTTTATTATCATATGATTCTCCTATGATGGCCTCTCTCTTAGGCATTCGTACCAAAATTCTGCGGTCGTCCACTTCATATTTCTTGAAGTTTCCTGGTACTTCAAACAATGATTCCTCCTCTTCTTGTTTCACTGCTTTTCTTTTCTTTCTCTTTTGACCACTCTCACTTCCATCCCTTGAGTTTACTGTTTTAATACTTGTGAGAGGTTCTTCTTCTTTCTGGGTGAACACTCCTATATCTTCTAGATAGTGCTGCTCTGAGTTAAAGCAACTATCCATCACAATAGATTCCAGATCATCGTCATTCTCTTCTTCTTCTATGACATCACTAGGGTCACATTCTTCTAGCAAGGGTTGACACATGAACACTGAGATATCATAACCCTCCTCATCACAATGAGGTGTCCACTGTTCCTCATTGACAGCAATGTCCATGGTGGCTAAGATTTCTGGCCAGCCATGAGGCTCAAACTCCTCATCTGGAAAGATCATCGGTGTGTAGGCTGGGTCTCTAACTGGTCTATCTCCTAGCGAAGTTCCTTCTTCTCTTGCCTTTAAACGTTTTTCCTCTTCCTTTGCGACCTTGCACATCCACAAATGAGTATCTTCATGCAGCCATGATGGATTAGGTGAACTTTCAGAATGCATGGAGATGGAATCTTCTTTCGCTTTGTGGATAGAATTCCACTGTAGGGGTGGTACATCTCTGAAGGTGTAATCCTTCAAATTGACCTTGGTGGTGACCCCTAAGTGCTGTAAGTACAAGGAGTTAGTTCCCCAATCCTGTACTATTTGCAATTGTCGTAGGAAGGGTCTTCCTAGGATCATCTCATAGACATTATTTTTCTCAAAGTCACATATAGCAAATGTGTGCTCAAACTCTACACCACAAGTGGTTAGAGTGATCCCTTCTAGCAATCCTAGAGGTCTTTCAAAATTACCATCAGCCATTTGGAGCTTCATTCTAGTTGGTCTTAATGTGGGCTTGCCCCATTGCTTCCACAAGGAGGTGGTCGCAATAGCAACACCCGCACCTGAATCTATGATTGCTTTGGTTGTGTAACCTTGGTAGGTGATTGGAAGATAAGTATTACCTTCTTCACCCTCACACATGTCCCCTATTTTGTCTAGAGGTATCTCTGGTACCCTTTGCTTGGAGCCTGCTTTTGGCATGTTGGAATCAAGTTCTGGAACCTGATCCTTCACATGATTCCAAAGCTCAGGTTTTGCTTTGAGCAGCTCTTCTACAGTGAGATGACACTGAACTTTAGTGTTCTTCACGACATCCGTGTTCCTTGGAACCACTGAGTCTTCATTTCTTACTAGTATTGTGGGAGCTCTAATCTGGAGAGATTCAGATTCCCATGGGCCTGGAAACTGAGGCAGTTCTTCTAAGGTATTAGATTCAAAATCTAACCTTTCGTCTTCTTGTTGTTCTGCTTCATCTCCGTAAATAGATGGAATGTCTTGGGGAAATTGATCATGAAGATCATCAATCTCAGGAATAGGAGGGGAATTACCCTTCTCCTTGCCCCATTTCTCTTCTTGTATTTCTCGCAAGAATTCTTGAGAGTATTGTTGAATTGAAGGAGGTATTCCTGGATCTGTGGAATTAGGAACATAAGCTCCCATTGGTGGTGAGCTTCCTCTTTCAATAACTGGTTGAGCCTGTGGAGGTAAAGAAACTTGTGGTTTGTTTACCAACTGCTCTAATCGTTCTAGTAAGCCCTGGAAGTGCAATTCCCCTTTGACAGAGTTTGTCTGATTGAACTTTTGACTAGTCTCAAGTATAGCTTGAGCTTGTTCTACCATTTTCATGCACATTTTCATCCGTTCAATCTCTAAGTCCGCTCTAGGGTAACTCTTGTCTAGGTTTGCAGCTGTAGGCCCTTCTTGAAGTCGAGCCTGGTAGGCCTTGAACATCATGTCCAAGCCTTCTGGGGTTGGATCTGCAAGAACAGACCCTGGTTGTGGTCTATTTACAATGGGTGGTGGGGTGGGATGAGGTGGAGTGGATGGAGTTTCAGCATGCGAGGAGCTTTGAGATGCAATGTCTTCTATTTTTGTTTTCGCTTCTTTTAAGCTTTCTTCTAGTTCCAATAAATTTTTATTCCACTTGCGATTGGCCTTCTCTCTGGTATCCTTCCATGTTCTTGTTTTCCTCTTACTAGGCTCTCCCGATTCACTCGACTCTGATTGTTCTACTGGTTTATCCTGTTTTAAGGCTTGTGCTCTAGTGACAGCTTGTATAGGAGCCACATTGCTACTACTTGAACTTGAATCTGCCACTAAGCCTACCACATTAATGGGTGTAATCTTGGGTGCACTGGAGGGGTTTCTTGGACAATCTCTGGGGAGATGGTCTTTGCCGCAATCAGGACAAAAAGCCTGTATTGTGATAGCCTGTCCTTGACTCGGAGATGGTGGGTGGGGACAGTCACGAATGAAATGGTCACCTTGACATCTGAAACAAGATCCTCTAGGGGCTTGTGGTCTCATTTGTCTCAACTGGGGCCTAGGGTTAGGATTTGTGTACATGACATTGGAGTATTCTGGCTCCCAATTTTGCTCCATAGGTGGTACCTCATATTGATACGAGTAAATCTCACTATGTTCAGGTGACTCTGTGTAATAAGCATGTGGACTTCCTTCATGGGAGTAGTCTGAACAATGAGCATGAGAGTCATTATCAGGCATCAATGGGGTTAGTGGCACCAAAGCTCTATTTGGATTCTCTTCTCCCCCAGCATATTTGACTGGAATCACGTTGGCTGGAGCTGGTGGTTGGTTTCCCAAGACAGGTTGTGGCCTATATGGTACCTGATATTGCTGTTGTGTTCTATAATATGGTTGTTGGTATTGGTTCTGATACCTACCTTGTGGGTAAGGTTGCTGATAATTCTGTCTAACAGCCTGCCTATTGTAGGGACAATCTTGAGCCGTGTGGTTTTTGTATTTTCTCTCAATAGTGCAATATGGAGCATTCCTTTCTCTAATGTTTTGGTTTTGCATTGGGCATACATTAGCCATGTGGTCGCCCCCACAAGTATAACACCGATTCACTGGAGTGACTCTCTGTGTTTGTTTATTTTGGACTCCCAGCTTCTTGGCAACCTGCTCAGCTATCTCTTCTATTTCTGTGGAGATCTTTGAAGTATGACTAGTAGAACTATCCGAATCATTGTAGAGTTTGGACAATCCTAACTCCTCACCCAAGTTATCTTCTATGTCAATGCATGTCCGCACGCACTCTTCTATGGATCTCGGCTCTTTCAAGTACACATATGATCTTAACTTTGTGCTCAGTAAGCCATCTAAGAACAAAGCCACTTGTTTGGCCGGAGTGGGTAGCTCTAGAGCAGGGCATCTTTCTAGATACTGTCTGAATCTTCTACCTGCTAGTCGCACTGTTTCTTGGGGAGTCTGCTTGAAGCTGTGTGTTGGAAGGAGTATTTTTGGAAAGAATTTTTTAGTAAAAAGCCAAAAAACTTGTAAAATATTTATGCAATGATTGTAAAAATAAGGGAGAGTCTTCCTTATGTAGTCAAGGATCTCATGTAATTTTTGTAGAATTTTTAGAAACTCTTAGATAGCATATTTTTTAGAAAATTAGAGAAAAAGACCTAATTTCAAGTGTGAAAAGGGACACTTGAAAATGTATATAAGTCAATTTTCTCTATTTTGGAGAGGTTGGTTAGTCATTTGCTCAAGCTATCAATAGAGAAAAGAGTTTCTGCAAAAAATCGTGTTTTCTCCTGTTGAGTGTATTTCCTTTGATGTAAGTGCTTGTTTCTTGCTTAATCATGGAGATTTGTGAGTCTCATTTGTGTAATACTGAGTGAAATGTATGAAGAGAGATGATTACTGATGTAATAAGTGGAGAAGGATTGAAGAAAGTGTCAGAAATGTGAAAATCGTCTACTGGTACAGAATCGCGATTGTCTCGTCTCTGTGATACAGGTGATATTTTCCAATTCTGATTTCATATTTGTATTCTGCTGAGAAAATCACATGAATTAGACACAAAGATCATAGAAAATGGTGAAGATTTGCTCTAGATAAGGTAAACCCTAGATATTTCCTCTTCATTTTCATTTTCTCAGAATTCCAGCCATTAATCTCTTATTTCCTTGAATCTATTATCTTGAAGGGGCTGTGGTCTTATGGATATTCCTAGGATTGACAAAATAAAGATGATTTGTTGATTCTTTGTTACTTCATGATTGGAGAGGACAACTTGGAGTCCAAAACAAAACATTTTTTGGCGCCGTTGCCGGGGAATATTCCAAGAACTTCTTTGAAGTTGGACCTTTGCTGGATCTTCAGTTGATGATGGTAACCAACACAAGAACAAGGTAAAGCACATCAATTAGGAAAAGTGCACATGAATAGGTAGATGTCATTGTTTGTCTTTGGGGGAAAAAGAAAGCAATTGATATCTTGTAGAATTGGAAGTGCTGAAATTTTTGTAAATTGATAGTTGCTCATCATATTGTTGAAGTAAAAGTGCAGGTGTGTGGAGGATTTGAGCCAAGAAGCTGAAGATGGAGGTAACTTGAATCTATTCTTGCATTTCTAGATTTCTTTTTGCCCAAGTACTAAATACCATGGGTGATCTTGGGAAGATAACATGGCGATACTAAGGAAAGGACAGTTAAAGTAGCTAGATGTAAGAATGAGGGATTCAGTTGTTGACCAAATCTGAGCATTAATCTTGAGTTGTTCTGCATTTTGAAAAAAAAATATGATTGAGTTTATCTTTACAAAAATTGATTGCCTTTCATAACACTTTTTCAGTTGAGAAACTTTCTTTTGTACTTTAGTGATAGCTAAGGACATAGAAACTCATAACCAATCAAGAACTATGGGATCAGCTGATCTCCAAAACCAGAAACCCTAAGTAAAGTGCTCTCCTTTATTTTTAGGGCAAAAATACCAAACAAATTCATAAAATTCCTCAAAAATAATCAAAAAAATTTCTTTTCTTGTTAGAAAGTTGGAGTAAGGTGTTGTGGATAAGAGTGATTGTGAAAAAAGTGAAGAAAAGGTCAAAAAACCAGAAAATTAGGAAACACGATTCTCTGCACAGAATCGCGATTTTCTGAAAAAAAATATTAAAACTAGAACAACATTTCATCCACATGTTGAATTGGGGTTGATACAGAGTATTGAAGGGAGTTAAGAAGAAGAGACTACTCCAATTGGCATAAAATCAACAATATGCAAAAAACACGATTTTCTACAGAGAATCGCGATTTCCTGTAGAGGAAAATTGTTGGAAATTTTTAGCATATTTGAGTACATTGAGATAAGAAAGTGTAAAGGAGACCAGTAAGATTGAGTAAGTGAATTGGAACAAGGGAAAGAGAGTGGAAAATTGAAAATCACACAAAATCGCGATTTTTTTGAGCACTATATAAACAGAAAATTGAAGAAAAAAATTCATTTGAGAGTGAGAGGGAGAGAGAGAGTGAGCAGAGCTGACAGAATCGCGATTTTCATCAACCAGTGGTCTTTGGAAAAATTTTCACCCAAGCAAGAAAGGTAAGAATCCTAACATCATTCTTGAAAACATATTTTTGGTTTTTTGTGAAAAAATAACACCAAAAAATAGAAAAAATAAGAGAACAGAATCGCGATTTTCTGATTTTTTGAGTTTTTACTAAGAAATCATTAAATTTTGCTTTAGTTGCTTTATTGCATGTTAAAATTTTCATAAGGCGATTCTATAGGTGAAAAAAATATAAAAAAATCAACATTTTGAAATTTTGTCAAAGATTGGACAAAATCGCGATTCTGAGTTTTAACTCAAAATCGCGATTCTGTGAAAGGTGCCAACAACATCGCGATTCCCAAAACGCGATTTTCATTAAGAAAATCGTGTTTTACAATCTGTGAGCAATCACGATTGTCTGGGAACAAAATCGTGAAAAACACGATTTTCACACAGAATCGTGAAAAACACGATCTTGTGAACAAAATCGTGAAAAACACGATTTTCACACAGGATCGTGAAAAACACGATCTTGTGAACAAAATCGTGAAAAACACGATTTTCACACAGAATCGTGAAAAACACGATCTTGTGAACAAAATCGTGAAAAACACGATTTTCACACAGAATCGTGAAAAACACGATCTTGTGAACAAAATCGTGAAAAAACACGATTTTCACACAGAATCGTGAAAAACACGATCTTGTGAACAAAATCGTGAAAAACACGATTTTCACACAGAATCGTGAAAAACACGATCTTGTGAACAAAATCGTGAAAAAACACGATTTTCACACAAAATCGTGAAAAACACGATTCTCAATAGAGAATGGTGAAAATCATAAATTCCACAGAAAATCGTGGAAAAACACGAGTTTATTCAGAAAATCGTGAAAATCATAACTTCCACAGAAAATCGTGGAAAAACACGATTTTATTCAGAAAATCGTGAAAATACATAACCTAAGCAGAAAATTGTGAAAATAGGTGAATGATACTCAGGTCTGGAAATAAAATAAATACACTTTCTAAACAAGACCTAGCAAGGAAGGGAAAAGAGCCAGGAAATAGTAAAAGATCAGAAAGAAGTTTAGGGCAAGAAAATAACATGGAAAACCTAAATGAAACAAATGAGTCAATAGAAACTGGGGATTTTAGAAACATCCTCAAATACATGTATACAAATAGGTTTGGAGCCTATGTATATCAGGATGGAATGCATAAATTCCTCATTAGATTGAGAAATTTAGAAGTTCCCTTGAATATAACCCCAGTAGCACAATTCAAGGATGGAAGATATGAAGATAGGCAAGGATGTATATACATCCTCTCTCAAGACCCAGAAAATTCAAATGACCTAGGGCAATGTGCTGATAAGGGACCTTGGGAGCATAACATAGAACAAACAAATTTGCCCAGGCCAAATGAAAACCACACTAGCCAGGAACAACAACATGGGAGGAGGACACATAATTCCCCAAATCCCTTTGATAAGGAACCAGATGGATACAATGACTTCCCACTTAGAAGAAGACCTCATTGGCAGCCTCAGGGTAGAATGCTTAGACCATACCAAGTAGCCAAATGCATGAAGAACCAATATGAAGGGTATTTAGATCCCCATGCTCATGCAGCAGAATTTAGACAACTAATTAGAGCTGAGGAAGTAGAGGATTACAAGGTGCAATTTGAGGCATTTGGACTAACCCTAACAGGACCAGCCTTATCTTGGTTCATTCCCCTCAGAAAGGAAATGTATCTGGACATTGAATCTTTTTTAGAAGCTTTCATTGGAGAATTTTCTAAGACTGGGATAAAACATAGTACAGCCACATTAATACATAGTTTCAAACAACAAAAGGAGGAAAATGTTAGAGAAGCGGCCAGAAGATTTAAACAATACATTGATAGATGCCCAAGAGAGGAAGTACCTTCCATGGCCAAACAAGTATCCCTATTCATTGAAGGTTTGAGAAGTGCTCAACTAAGAACCCTAGTGTACTATAGGAGATATCCTGACTTAGCAGCATGTGTGAAGGAGGCAATAGACTTGGAGGACAACAGAGGTCAAGATCTGTTGGCATTTGATCAACCTAGACCATATGAAGACAAAATTCCTCCAGCAGAAGAATTGGCTCAGGCCATTGCTAAAGCCCTAGAGGTCAACACTAAAGCTAATCTGATTAACTCTAGGTTAAACACAAACAAAAAATGTTACATTTGTGGAGAAAATCATCTGGCACAACAATGCCTATATCAGAAGCCTCCACACTTGCAAGATAGGAAGACACTCAAATACTGCACACTAGAGAGAAAATGGACGAACCATACCAGGGAGGAATGCTTCTATAACAAACAACCCGTCAAGGAAAGAGACTACATGGCTCAGAGGGAATCAGGTTATACTGAGCAACCAAGACCAGTGTTGGGACAACAGCCTCCTATTCCAACTAATGTGGTACCAGTCAAATATACACCCATAGAGGAAGGAAATTCAAGATTCAGATCACCCTATAAGGAAGAGTATCAATGGAGTGAGGGACATCAGGAAGAATGGGAAGAATATGAAATAAGAGAACCTGAGTTAAAAGCCCTAGACTTGGGAAATGGGAAAATTGAAATGGACACAGCAACATTCATGTACATTACCAACAATTACATGTCCAACCAAAAACCTCAATTCAAAGGGGGACCAAAGATAACTTGTTATAGGTGTGGGGAAGAGCATTTCATTAGAGACTGTCCGCAACCTCCTACATTGAGAATAGAGGGAGCCTACTGTAAGGATTGTGGCAGAGAACACCTGATCAAAGATTGCCCAAAAAATCCCCAAAAACAACAGAACATAACCAATAACATACCACTAAAAACAGTCAATATAATCGAACAAGAGGAATAGAGTAACAATGATCAAGTTGGAATCAATGTTATAACAAGGGCACAAGCTAAGCAACAGGAAACAAATAAGGAACAAAGTGAAAGTTCAGCCTCAAAGGTGAAAATGAATAAACAAAAAGGAAAATGGGAAAAGAAAAAAAGAATAGGCAAAAACTTGGAAGAAAATAATAAGGAACAATCAAAAAGTACTCCTCCCCAAAACACTCAAAATCAGTCTGAAATAGGACACTCTCAGAGTCTAGAAACCCTAATCAAAGCATATAAGGGAAGAATCCAAGAAGGACCAAGTCCTGCAGATCATGCAGTGGCTTATCCTATACCAGAGTTAGAACAAGAAAGAATGCTAAAGTGCAAACAAATTATCCAGGAAGCACAACTCAGATTAGGGGAAGAAGACAGTTCTCAGAGAACAATTGAACAAATTGAGGAAACAAGAACATGGGAAAGTGTTAACAAAAAGGAAAATTCACAATTAACATTCCAAATGATCATAAATGAACAATGTAGCATTACATGTCATACAACATGGGAAAACTTGTTAAAACAAAATCCTCATCTACAAAACAAAATGAATAAAGTGGAAACAATACCTGGAAACCTTCATTCACCAACACAAGAATTAGAGGAATTATGGTATATTCCTATTGATAAAATAGGAGGATATTGTGAAGGAGAAGAAGGGAATTCAACCCTAAAATTACAATATGGAAAAAATTCAGCTAAAGCCATTTTGGATAGTGGATCAGGAGTGGCCATAATGACTAAACAAACTTGGGAGAAATGGGGAAGAAATGAATTACTACCCACTAAGATGAGGTTACAACTTGCAGATGGGCATATAGAAAAACCCCTAGGAATTTGGGAGAAAGTGATTGTGGACATATGCGGAATAGAAATAGAGCATACCTTTGCCATAGTAGAATTTCCACAATCCACTTCATATGAAATTATCTTAGGAAGACCTTTTATGAGACAAATGCAAATTGTACAAGATTGGGGTAATGATTGTTTATATCTCCAAATCAAAGGAAGAATAACAAGAGTGAACTTGAGAAATGGGCACTACTGTGATGTATCTCCTCAAGAATGGTATAAAATACATCAAAATCAAGAAGAAAGTGAGGAATCAGACATGGAGGATCAGGAAGAGAGTGAATCAGCAATATGGAAGTGCAACATGATAAGAAATCTCATCAATAGATAGAGAAGACTGAAAAGAGAGGAATGTGTGGAAGAAAGAAAAGTACAGGATGAAAGCTATGTGCCACAACAATTTAAAGATGAAGAGTTTGAGCCTTATGGTTGGAATCAAATCTTGGCTACTATGGATTTGGCCAGTGAAGAGTATGTAGGAGTAAAATTCCAAAATGAAGAAGGCTTTGATGTTTTCCACATTAGCATACACATGATAAGTGTACCAAAAACAGAAGAGGAGCAAAACAAAGAAATAATATTAAAAAAAGGAAAAACACAGTATTTGGAAACAGTAAAAGCCGAGGATGCAATCAAGGACAAAATCACAGGCAAATACAAGGAACATAAACACAAGGAAATAGAAAGAGATCAGACAAAGGAGAAGAAAGAGAAAGAGATCAATAAGAATCAATATTTTGATGTACCAGCAAATTTTAAAACTTATGAGGTAGAAGACAGACTACTCCTGAAAATGAAACCAAGAAGAGAAAAGAAAAAAGGAGAAGCTTATGACAATGAAGAACAAACAAAAAAGATTGTGATTACTCAGGAAGAAGGAGAAGAGAGACAGATAGTGATAGCTGATGATATGACCACACAAGAAGAAGAAGCCTTAAGGAGCCTAGCAAAGAACTATAGGGATGTATTTGCTTACAGTTATAAAGATTTAAGAGGGATTGATCCAAAAATCTGTGAGCATAAGATTCCTATGACACCTGATGCAAAACCAAGCAAACAGAGACACTACACATTTAATGATAAATACTCTGCCAAAATAAAGGAAGAAATTGATAAGTTGTTGGCGGCTAATTTCATTTATGAAATAGAGTACACTGAATGGATATCACCTATAGTTGTGGTGCCAAAGAAGAATGGAAAACTTAGGGTTTGTATCAACTTGAAAAAAGTGAATGCAGCAACTATAAGGGATAGTTATCCACTGCCAATAACAGATCATCTTCTTGAAAGAGTTGCAGGAAAGGAGGTTTACAGTTTCCTAGATGGTTTCTCAGGCTACAATCAAGTACCAATAGCCTTAGAGGACCAACACAAGACTGCCTTTTCTACAGAATGGGGGGTTTATGCCTTTAGGGTTATGCCCTTTGGACTAACCAATGCTCCAGCAACCTTTCAAAGATTGATGTGTCATATTTTCAAAGAATTCCTGAGAAATGTAATGGAAATCTATGTGGATGATCTGTGCACTTTTTCTTTAAAAAGACAAGATCATTTACAAGATTTAGAAAAAATATTCAGGAAATGCAGGACATACAGAGTATGCTTAAATCCTGAAAAGTGTGTATTCTTTGTGAGACAAGGTAGAATGTTAGGTCACATAGTTTCAAAAAATGGAATTTCTACAGATGAGAAGAAGATAAAAGCAATAATAGAACTTCCAAGACCTACAAATGTGAAGGAACTCCAAAATTTTATGGGACATTGTGGGTACTATAGAAAATTTGTACACAAATTTGCTGATATAGCTAAACCCTTATATGCCTTAATCACAAAGTTTGAGTGGACTGAAGAATGTGACCAAGCCTTTGAAACATTAAAAACTTGTTTGGTGACAGCACCAATTTTAAAAACACCTCAGTGGGATAAAATTTTTCATGTACATGTTGATGCTTCAAATTATGCTCTGGGATGTGTGTTAGCACAACCTATAGAAGGAAGCAAATTAGATTTCCCAGTAGCATATGCAAGTAGACAATTAAACATTGCAGAAAAAAATTACACAACCACTGAGAGAGAAGGATTGGGAATGATATTTGCTGTCAAAAAGTACAGACATTATCTATTGGCCAACAGGTTTAAATTCTTTGTGGATCATCAAGCTCTACTCTATTTAGTAAATAAACCATGTCATACAGGAAGAATAGTAAGATGGTTTCTTTTACTAATGGAATTTGAATTTGAGGTGGTGGTTAGACAAGGGAAAACACACTTGAGAGCAGATCATTTGTCAAGAATCCAGTCAAAAGAACCTAGTTCACCTATAGATGATGATCTGCCAGATACATACTTATTTAAGGTGGAAAGTGTTCCTGAATGGTCTATGTCATTAATTCCTTTACTAACCATGGGACCTTGTAGCACATTAGGGAATAACACACATCTGGTGTTACAAAGCAGAAATTTCATGTTGTTAGCTGGACATTTGTATCACCTTAGTCAGTCCGGCATACTGGAATTTTGTACTCCAGAGGAGGAGCAATATGAATATGTAAGAAGAGCTCATTACTGGAACCCATGTACTCATGCTTCCAAGATAGTCACTTTAAGTAACCTTAATAGGATGGGAGTACATTGGCCAAACAAGATTCAAGATGTGGGGAAATATGTCGATAATTGTAAAAAATGTCAAACATTGGAGGAATCAGATTTGATAACTTTATATTGGTTTCAAAAAAACCCTGAATGGAGTGAACATATTGTAGAGGAATTGAAGAGAAAGAGGAAAGGGAAACAGGTAATAGCTGGTGCTGACTCAAGAAACTTACAAGTGATCTCGGAAGAATATCAACTCATAGGAGAACAATTATATAAGAGAGGAATGGATGGATATCTGAGAATTTGTGTTCCTGAAGGAAAGTATTTAGAAATGTTGGAGATGGCACACTCAGGAGTGGCAGGAGGACACTTTTCAAGTGATAGAACAGCCAAACTCATATTGTACTCTGGCTTTTGGTGGCCAACTCTATTTCTTGATGCAAGGACTTATGTAAAAAGATGTGACATCTGTCAAAGAGTGAGCCAACCAAACAAAAGAGATAATATGCCATTAATTCCTTTAATTTCAGCCAGAGCTTTTAGCAAATGGGGATTGGATTTTATTGGACCGATACATCCTCCAGCCAGACAAACCCATGCAGAATACATAATAGTAGCTACAGATTATTTGACAAAATGGGCTGAGGCCAAAGCTACTAAAAGAAATGATGCTCACACTACTGCCAGATTTTTGTATGAAAACATTATCACTAGATTTGGACTACCAATTGAACTGGTAAGTGATAGGGGAACTCATTTTTTAAATCAGATCATAGAAAACATGACCAACCACTTTTTGATCAGTCACAGAAAATCAGCCCCATATCACCCACAAGCTAATGGCTTAGCAGAAAGTACTAATAAAGTACTTTGTGCAGTATTGTCCAAACTAGTCAACACAAATAGAAATGACTGGGATTCTCAACTTAATCATGTTCTCTGGGCTTACAGAGTGGCATACAAAACTGCAATAGTAACTACCCCATTTAATTTGGTATATGGCCAAAATGCAGTTTTACCCATGGAATTTCTTATTCCAACATTAAAAGTGGGTAATCAATATAATTGGACAGGACATGAATTATCCGAGAGAGTCATAGATTTGGAAAAACTGGGAGCTTCTAGACTCCAAGCAGTGATGAGTATATACGCAGACAAGAAAAGACAGAAAGCTTATCATGATGTTCACATTAAAGACAAAGATCTACAAGAAGGAGACCTGGTCTTGGCTTACACAGTTAAGGAACATCAGAGAAAATTTCAGAAAAAAGGTCATGGGCCATACATTATACATCAGATAAGTAAAAGTGGAGCCATTCAGTTAGCTAATATTGATGGAGAAATCATGCCAAATTTCATAAGTGGATGCAGAGTTAAGAGGTATGATTGTCCATTAACTCCTGATGAATGGAGAAGACTGCAAAAGGCCCAAAATAGAAAACAAGAAGAGAAGAACATCAGAAAAAAGGCTCAACAAGAAGCCAAGGAGAGAATAAGGAAATTGAAAGAAGTGTGCTTATGTGAAAATACTCTAAAACAAAAAGAACTTTTGCCTGTGATCATGATGAATTATCAAAATGAAAATATTAGGGTGTTAGTAGATTCAGGAGCTCAAGTGAATCTGATTAGCTCAGCTCTGGTAAACAAATTTAACTTAAAGAGGGCTGAAAGCAGAGTTTTGATCAAAACCCTAGAAGGAAAAATAATTCAGAGCATATCTTCACTTTCTGTTAAAGTTAAATTTAATAATGAATATATGGAAATAGATTGTGAAGAATGGCCAGACCAATTCATGACTGAAAAGTTGATTTTGGGACAACCTTGGCTCAAACAAGGTAAAGTTGTTTTGAACTTTGAGAAAATGAAGCTTAATTTGACCATAAATGACAAAAAGTTTTTAATGTTTTTTTTGAGTAATGAAGAACAGGAGGTTTTTCTAGATGTTCTTGATCCAGATATGGAAGGGTTTACTTTCTCAATGAAGGACAGGAACATATTACCAATACCAAGTGTTCAAGCTTCATACAATCAAACCACACAAGACATCTTGGGAATAAAAACAACTGGTGAGACAAAAATAAGAAGACAGTTATGGACCCATCAACAAAACAGAACTACAAACACATGGAGAAAGGGTACGCACAGATGGTATCCACCAAAACAGGAAGAGGGAAGAAAATGGGTATGGAAACCAAAAGAGGCTACAAGAAGTTTGTCTATGAAACACGGATACTTGTATAATATAAAGACAGTGAGAGTGAAACATTGTTGGATAAAAAAATCAGAATTCAGTCAATGGAAGAGAGATCATCTACACTTAACCTATTTTCAGATCTGTGGAACAAAATACTATTTAAAGAAGAAGAGAGAAAAGGAGGGAGAATGAATGACAAAAGCAACATGTTCTTCTAAATTCTTTTTCCTTAAAAGGGAATTAGGAGGGGAAGGAAAGCAGAAAAAATGTCATTATGACAGAAAAAATGTCATTATTATTAAAAAAAAAAAAAAAAAAAAAAGAAAGAAAGAAGAAAAAGAAAAATGTATTTCAATTTTTATCTAAAAATTAAAAGCACAAAAGCAAGATATAGGGAGGGAGAAAATAACTTATTATGGAAAATCTGTATTATTTTGTTCAAAATTTTGTGACTATTTTTTATTTTTATTTATTATTTTCAATTTTTTTGAAGTCTTTACATTAATCATCTTTTCCATCATCTTCTTTCTATTTAAGAATTGTTTTCTTTTTTGAGCAAGGAATTGACAATTGAAGAGAGCACATTAGATATCTTGCTACACCTGTAATGCTCACTTAAAATTGAGTCTTTTGAAAAAGAAAGAATGGTTTGGAACTTGTTTTTCTTTTCTTTTGTGTTATATCAGTGACATTCCAGGATAAGACACTATTTTCTTGTGAATTCTTATGACTCATGTGGGTGGAGTGTTTGTTTTTTCTTTTATATGTCATAAATACAGGATGGTGAATACGAAAGAATTACCAATTCATGACTTCAAAGCAGATTCGGTGACTTTGTCTAGAGGACACTGGTTTCTGGACAGTGATGCAGTTGAGGAACAGGTGGATCTAGAATCAGATGAAGATTCAGAAATCCCAGAAGCTGAAAGGATGATGAAAGAACTTAAAGAAATTTTGGGAATGGTAGGGCAGCATATCTTTACAGTAGGAATTGGGGGGTACAAGTACACTATGCTCTGCCAAGAATTTTTCAGGTTTCAGAGAACTCCTGTCAACATAAAGAGATGGAAAGCTGTTGGATTGCATAGAATATTGGAAGAGCCTATTTTCTTCATTGACTTTGAAAGAGTAGCACAAGTGATGGGGAGTTTGGAAGAAGTTGGGAAAGAAAATGATGCATACTTCAGATGCAAAGTAAAGGACAAAGACAATCAAGAGGTAAGGATTACTATCAAAGCAGACCATATCAAAGCTGCTTTACAGTTCTTTCCAATGGGAACCAAACTAGACCCAAGTTTTGTCAAAAAGAATAAGGGCACCTATACAGGATTTACAAAGTTCACCGATTTTAAAGGAAAGGAGAAAGAAGAGTATGCAGTGAGGATGTTTTTACAATTTTTCTGTTTTCCAAAATTATCAAGATACACAAAGCCACATAAGTCAGTGACTTTGTTGATGTTTAACAATGAAGATAGAACCAAACCATTTGGAGTAATGGATGTCTCTCCATACATCCATGAGCAGTTGAAGGAAGCAGCAAAGCATTGGGAACAGAAGAAGTTTATGAATGGAGGTCAATTCTTAACCAGGATCATCTATCATATTTTGGGAATGGAAGAACAACTTAAACTGGCTCCAGAAGCACAGTACTTCAGAAATTTAATGGCAGGAGTAAAAAGTCCTCCCAAAAGGATGCAGCCTAAAGAAACAGAAGGACACACTAATATGAGGGGAGCTAGGATGAAGAGGAAAATAATCTCTGAAGAAGTGATTCCAGTTAAAAAGAGAAAGTTGGATCCCAGGAGAGTGGAGTTGGAACAGATTGAAGAAACAAAAGAAGAACATGTAGCAGCTCAGAAGGAGGTACAGTCTTCTAACGAACCTCATCCTCCACAGACAAGTAAAGAACAGCTCTATACTTATCTTACCCAAGGAAACAACAAAAGAGCTATGTATGAGGCACAGTATCAAAAAATGTTGGAAGATTACTCATGCAAAGCTACAGACTGGATTCAAGAAGAAGTGGAGCATTATGAAACATTACATGATGAAATGATGGCAGCTGATACAGAAGAGGTGTTTGTAAAGAAGGAAGTGGAGTTGCTAGCTTATTTTAAGGAATTACAAGGACCTCCAGAAACCAGAACCACTGTTGTGGTGAAGAAGAAGGTGCCAAGGAAACCAGTTCAAAAGAAGAAATTGGTTAAGAAGGGGAAAGAAAAGGTAGAAGCTGAAGTTGCAACAATAAAGGGCACAGAAGAGGTGATCAGGAAAGAAACACAGAAGCTTGTCATAGTGGAAGAAGCATCAAAGCCTATAGAACCTGAATGCGGGGGGCCTTCACATTTTTCATCTGATTCAGATAGTGATATTGAAAGCTTCTTGTTAAAAAGTCTGAATCTTTCAATACCAAATACTCCTAATGTGGGGACACAGGCCATAGAGAAACTGAAGACACCTGAGGATTCAAGCAAGAAGTCTCAAGAAAAGAAGACACAGGAGGAAAGAGTTCAACATATGAGCTCAGAAGATGAAAGAAGGCTATCTAAAGGAAAGGCAGTAATGACAGGAGAGGAAGGTCGAGTGAGAGAAGAAGTCAGTAAAAGTTGGGTACATACAGGAATGAAATCCATATGGACAAAACCTTCACATTTCAATTTGGATGAAAAACTAGAAGAATTGACAAAGGAGTTGCAGAAGGGCAAGTCAATTATAGAGCAGAAGGATCAAGAAATGGAGAAGATAGAAAAGGAAGGGAGTGCTTCAAGGGTGACAGGGAAGGTAATGGAGGAAGGGATCATTCAGAGTATAAAAGAGGTGTTGCATGATATAAAAAGTAGTGAGGAATTTACATCTAAGGATGATCAAGAACAAAAGGAAGAAACAGACCTCATGGACATTGATGAACAGGAACAAGGATATACAGATAAGGAAAGAAATGAACAAGTTGCTGGTATATCTGAAATTGAATCAGTTTTGGTTCAGGAAAAACAGGGGCAGGAAGAGGAGCTCAGGAAAGTTCAAATGGATTTGGTTGAAAAAGACTTAAACAAAAGTCAGGAAACCCTGATACAAGAACAGGAGATACAAACTAAGGGAGACCAGCTCTTGACAGAGAAGCAAAAAATGTTGGAAGAAAAGAAGTCACTAGAGGAGAAGAGGACTTCAGATTTCTCAGAACAAAAGATTGCAAATGTCAAAATAGTAGATTTTAAAGAAATTGATACCAATCAGGAGACAAAGAATGATGACCATAGTTCTGAAGAACAAGGCATTCAGGATATGGATGATGAAAAAGCAGCAGAAGGAGATGATGTGGGTAAAGAAGACAAGCAAATTGAGGTTAGACAGGCAGGATTAGAAGTAGGGCTGGACAAAATACCCAAAAATATAAGAGCAGCTTGTCAAATAATCATGAGCAACATTGAACAGTTCAGACCATCTAGCAGAAATATGATCATATCAGGAATGGTGGCTGAATCACAATTTGAAAAAGGAAGTTTAATTATCAAAGAGCACAAGAAGGAGAAAGAGCAGATGTCAGAGCAATTAAGGATGATGAGGGAAAAGAATGAAGAATATATCAATAGAATCATTGCTTTGGAAGAAGCTGAAGTTCAGAAACAGAACAGAATTCAATATTTGGAGGAAAAAAGTGTAAAGTTATCAGAGCAAAATGTTAAATTGGAAAAGGAATTAAAAGTCATAGGAGGAAGGTACAGAACCTTGCAAACATCATATCAGATTCTGACCAAAGCACATGAGGAGATTAATAAAGTGTTGTTAGAAGAAAGTCAACTAGAAGATGGAGGTAAACATGCTCAATTGACAGAGGAAGAAGAAGAGGAGTTGCATAAAGAAATTCAAAGACTTCAACTAGAATTAAAAGAAGCCAAAGAAATGGAGAAACAAGCAAATACTCATGCTGCCACATCTATGAGAGGGTATCATCAGTTACATCTAGAGGTGGAAAAGGAAAGAAGTGAATGGCAGACAAAAATGAAGAAAGAAAGAGATGAGTGGAGGAAGGAAAAGGAGTTGTGGGTAGCTCAGAATCAAAGTTTAATGATGACTATAGAGGAACTACAGAAACAGCTGGAGAAACCAAAAGTCCAAGAAGGAATTCAGGATCAAGTACAGGCAGAAGATACAGAAAGAGGAGAATATGAAACAGGGGATTTTAATAAAGAACAAGGTTACAATGAATCAGCATCCAAAGAACCAGAGGAAGAGTATTCTGAAGAACATATCCAGAAGCTATTGACTAATAGAGAGTCAAGAATGGAGTTTATCAAAAAAATGCATAATGAGTATGAAGATCAGATAGTTACCTTTGCTCTGAATAAAGGCGTCAATCCAGATCAGCATCATTGGGCAGCAGACGGATTAGGGATACCATTTTGCATGATCTTGGAAAGTATAAAGAATTATCAGTTGGCTAGAGTGGGGTTATCTTCAAACAAATATCTTGAGTATGAAGAAGATATTAATGTCACTAAGGAGTTATTTGAAAGAGCAAATCCCAAATGGAGGAATAAATGGTTGGATGCCAATAAGGAATGTAGGAAAATTTGGAAAGTGGCACCTCTACATTTAAAGATAAATCCAGCTTATTGCCCAGTTGCCAGAAGAAGAGAGTGGACTGTTTTTTGGGAAAGAAGAAAAACAGGGCAGATTCCAGCAAAATGGCTGAATTTTCCAAAAATAGCAGGTCCAAAGGCAGGAACTTGGCCTACAAAGAGTTATATGGTGAACACTACAGAGTCAGTTATAGCTATGTATAAAGATGTTAATGATCCTGCTTGTATTCTACTTATCAGAATAATGAGATTAATTTTGGCCTGTATAGAAACATACACAGACACAGATATCAGAACATTAAACTATATTGGTTTCAATTCTCCCACAGATGCTTTACTATTTGATTTGAGCGAGACTCCTGATAGAATCTGTTTAATGGCATATTATAGCAGAGTGATATTTTTGGGCAGTCATTACTTACAGATTTTTGAGGATGCTTTTGATTATGGATTCTTTGAAAGGGAGTCAGAAATTTTTGGAAACCTATCAGTCGTCACCAAGTCCAGACTCACAGCCTATGAAGCCGCCTATACAGAGTATCTGAAAAAGGATGTCATAGATAAGCCTGAAGCTGCAGTACAATGGAGGAAAGCCTTGTTTGAAATGGTCAATAACTTGAATGTCACAGAAAGGAAGAGCCATGATTTGGTGTCACAAGTGTACCAAAGGAAGAAGAAATAAAGTTGAGCTCACATGAGGAAGTCTTTTGTCAGGAGCCAAAAGCTCTAGGAGGGGAAGAATGTTGGAAGGAGTATTTTTGGAAAGAATTTTTTAGTAAAAAGCCAAAAAACTTGTAAAATATTTATGCAATGATTGTAAAAATAAGGGAGAGTCTTCCTTATGTAGTCAAGGATCTCATGTAATTTTTGTAGAATTTTTAGAAACTCTTAGATAGCATATTTTTAGAAAATTAGAGAAAAAGACCTAATTTCAAGTGTGAAAAGGGACACTTGAAAATGTATATAAGTCAATTTTCTCTATTTTGGAGAGGTTGGTTAGTCATTTGCTCAAGCTATCAATAGAGAAAAGAGTTTCTGCAAAAAATCGTGTTTTCTCCTGTTGAGTGTATTTCCTTTGATGTAAGTGCTTGTTTCTTGCTTAATCATGGAGATTTGTGAGTCTCATTTGTGTAATACTGAGTGAAATGTATGAAGAGAGATGATTACTGATGTAATAAGTGGAGAAGGATTGAAGAAAGTGTCAGAAATGTGAAAATCGTCTACTGGTACAGAATCGCGATTGTCTCGTCTCTGTGATACAGGTGATATTTTCCAATTCTGATTTCATATTTGTATTCTGCTGAGAAAATCACATGAATTAGACACAAAGATCATAGAAAATGGTGAAGATTTGCTCTAGATAAGGTAAACCCTAGATATTTCCTCTTCATTTTCATTTTCTCAGAATTCCAGCCATTAATCTCTTATTTCCTTGAATCTATTATCTTGAAGGGGCTGTGTTCTTATGGATATTCCTAGGATTGACAAAATAAAGATGATTTGTTGATTCTTTGTTACTTCATGATTGGAGAGGACAACTTGGAGTCCAAAACAAAACACTGTGGATCAAGGATGATGTGTTATGCCTGATACCACTCTTGGAAAATTCTACAATGAATTCGTCTAGCAGTTGACCTATATCGTGATAGCTGCTTCTACTCAATGGTTGAAACCAAGCTAAGGCAGTGCCCTTAAGGGTCAAACCAAATGCCTCGTACTGGGTGAACCAGTCCTCAATTTGTTCGGCTCTCAGCACTTGTTTGTACTCGGCCACATGATCATAAGGATCCCCTGTCCCATCGAAATAGTTCTTCATTGCCTTGATCACTTGAATGGGTCTAAGGGTTCTTGGGTACTCTCGGGGTCTAGGCAATGGAAAATCCTGTTCATCTCTTTGTTGCCTATGTGCTTGATGTCTCTCTCTTTCAGGTCTTTCATTTTCAAATCCTGATCTATTCCTGCCCACGGTGTGTGCAAAACTTACCTCAGGTCTCTCTCTAGCTCTTTCTCTCTGGGCTTCATGAGCGTGGGAAGATCCTACACCTTGGAGGCCATGGGAAACATTGGATCTTGGTGGGGGGAAAATCAATTCATTCTTCCAAGTATATGCATGTCTATCATGTTCTGTTACCAAGAAAATTTTCTCTGATGTGTTATCCAAGTAGACCACTTTGCCTGGTATCTCTGGATCCTTGAACTCGTAGATGATGACTATGCCCAATTGGCTAGGTTGATCTGGCTTGAATCTCCAAAAGGCTTCCTCTGTTTCTCTATTCAAAAACAGTTCTATGCTTTTGTTATCTTGAGGGATCCAGTCTGGAGTGATCACTCGGGTCAAAACTGACTTCCCTCTAGGAGTCTGGGGTCCTTGTCCTACATTTCCTTGTTCTAGGTCTCCTATTTCATTCTCAGGAATGACATTTCCAAACTCATCCGTCCTATCTGGTAGGTTGGTGACCACATACATGGTTCCTTCCTTATCAATGTATGAACCCTCTTTGAACTTGACCACCGGGTGTTCAAGTCCAAAGGATTGATCTGGATTTTTGAGTTGGACCACTGATCGCCTCAGACCATCCTCATAGATGCGAGCACCTAATTGGTTGGTCCGAATATATTCCAACTGCGTCCTATAGGGACCTTCTGGTGTTTGTAGATGGGCAGTCCCTGAGCCACCTGCAGGTTTTCCCATACTAAAAGACATTTCTGAATCACTTGTGTCTGAACTTAGTAAAAGATGACCACTTATTTGTTGTGCCCAAGACTTGGATGTATGGTTGACACTAGCCTCAGAAGATCTAATGCTTTGTTTATCCTTGCCTAAGTGTCTACCAGATCTCAGGTTCATAAGCTTTAGTCAAGAGTCCAAATTTTCCCCTTGGTATGGTTCAAAATTCTATGGAGTCCCCTTGGTTCCCAAGTCCCACTTGAGGGTCTACTTCAAATTATCCTATCTCAAAATCAACGCGTTATTCTTGAAAAAAACAGTTGAGGTCATGTAGGACTTGAAACGAGCTTTCTAACGAGCTATAGAGCTCAAAAAATGGACTTTGGATGAGAAAGTTATGCCAATTCAGGCTCCTGGGGATCAAAACAGCCAAACAGGACCTTTGGAGAAAATCGCGATTTTGTGAACTTTCAGAGAATCGCGATTTTGTGAACTTTCAGAGAATCGCGATTTTGTGAACTTCCAGAGAATCGCGATGTTGAGCACAAAATCGGGTTTTTGAAAATCGCGATGTTGAGCACAAAATCGGGTTTTTGAAAATCGCGATTTTGACTCAGAGAATCGTGATTTACAAAATCGTGTTTTTTTTTTTTTTCACAAAATCGTGTTTTTGTAGAATCGTGTTTTTGGCATGAAAAGCGCGATTTTGAGCACAGAATCGTGTTTTAGAGAATCGTGTTTTTTGACATGAAAATCGCGATTTTGAGCACACAATCGTGTTTTAGAGAATCGTGTTTTTTGACATGAAAATCGCGATTTTGAGCACAGAATCGTGTTTCAGAGAATCGTGTTTTTTGACATGAAAATCGCGATTTTGAGCACAGAATCGTGTTTTAGAGAATCGTGTTTTTTGACATGAAAATCGCGATTTTGAGCACAGAATCGTGTTTTAGAGAATCGTGTTTTTTGACATGAAAATCGCGATTTTGAGCACAGAATCGTGTTTTAGAGAATCGTGTTTTTTGACATGAAAATCGCGATTTTGAGCACAGAATCGTGTTTACACAGAATCGCCTTTTTTACAAAATCGTGTTTTTGGCTGAAAATCGTGATTTGTGAGAATCGCGATTTTGAGCACACTCACAGAATCGCGATTCTGAGAATGACCACAGAATCGTGATTTTTCAGCCAACTTTTAGGCGGGAAAACTGAAAATCGTGATTTTTCAAAAAATTTTGAATTTTCACAGAATCGCGATTTTCATCACAGAATCGCGTTTTTTGGCGGGAAATTCAAATTTCTGAGCGCCGGCTATGGCGAGCTCCGTATGAGCAGAAAATCATGAAAAAAACACAGCGCTTGCTCTCCCTTGCTTCTCCTAACTCCTTCCCACACAATAATGCATGAAAAATGGTATGAAGATGGTGAAAATGCACTAAAAAACAAGAAATTTCTATGAAGAAGAAGATGGAAGAAGGTGGAGATGATGATGATGATGAAGAAGAAGAGGAAAAAACAGAAAAGGAACTGAAATGACAGTTTTTTTACCTTCCAACGTCGCAAATCTACGATCTTACCATCACAACGCTCGTCCTCGAAGCTCTCTCCCCGGCAACGGCGCCAAAATTTGGTGTAGCTCAAGCGTAAGCACCACCTCCTTTACTTGTCAATCCGCGGAGACGTGAGGACCGGTATGAAGACCACGAGCAAGTGAAGGCACAAGTGCGTGAGTGAAAGCAAACAAACATGCACACACATACACACACACGCGCACAAAGTAAGATCAAAGAGAGGAACAATGGAAAGCTTAGATTGCAAAAGAGTTCTCTTACAAAAGTTCTATTCTCTGACAAGCTAACCTCAAAAATGAGCTCTCTAGCTCTTTTTATAGTTTTTTGACTAGTTTTGGCCCTGTCCAGACCTAGTGTCCGGCCTAGTTAAAAATTAGGTTCCAGGGCTTATTTGAGGGCTCAAACGAAGTCTAAAAATTATGAAAATTGGTACGATGGTACTTCTAATACTCCTCAAGCTCGAGGACTCCTCGGCTTGAACAAAATGGAGTTACTAAAAATAGATAATGGTATTTACAATGGTTTTTAGTGATGGAAATCACTATTTTTGTAGGGGATTCTTCTGAAAATTTGACATACACTTCTTGGAGCTCCCTACTTGCTCTCTTTCCTTGTGTGTCCACCTTTTGATGTGCTTCCATGCTTTGTCCTTGACTTCTTGAAGCTCCCTACTTGCTCTCTTTCCTTGTGTGTCCACCTTTTGATGTGCTTCCATGCTTTGTCCTTGACTTCTTGGAGCTCCCTACTTGCTCTCTTTCCTTGTGTGTCCACCTTTTGATGTGCTTCCATGCTTTGTCCTTGACTTTGAGCTTCAACACATGCCTAGAAAAATCATTAATGGAAGTCACAAAGTAAAGATAGTTTCCAAAAGAGGATGTCTGCATAGGACTTCAAACATCACTATGAAAAAGCTGCAATTTCAGAGTAGCTTGAACTAAACCATCTTTTCATAATCAAGAACGCTACATTTTTCCCAAAATAATACCTTTATAGACATGTTTACCAGGTTGCTCAAGTTTGACCAGAGAGGACACCATTTTAGATTTTTGTAGGCCTAGCAAACTAGAAAAATTCAGATAACCAAAGCATGCATGCCAAAGCTTTGCATTTGACAAAGCCTGAGAATTATGTACTGCACATGCTGAATCATTCATAAATTCTTCATAGTCTATGAGCTTATATATCCCACGATATAAAATGCTAGAAGCAATAATGACATCGCAATTTGAGAGATCATGAACTATACATCTATCATCAACAAATTTCATAAGAAACCCAATCTTGGTTAAAGTTGAAACTCATATCATATTCTTCTTGATCCCTAGCACAAATAAAGCATCTGACAATGTAAAGAGAACTACCATCAGCAATAGTGAGAAAAATATTACCAACTCCCATAACATGATAAGATGAGTTGTTGGTGCATGTAACAATGTTCCTCGTAGGGTCAGGCTCGAGTGAAGTGAAGAAATTGTGCTGCGAGGTAATATGTTTAGTCATCCCACTATCAAAGTACCAAACATTTGATTCTCTTGCACACATACACTGTTCATGAGAAGATGGGTCATGATTGCAAACAGTGGTAAATGCACATTCTTCATTCTACACAAGATTAGCATACCCTATTTGGGTGTAGAGGCCTCTGCAACAACCATTCGAGCCTCTTTCTTCCTTGCCTCTTTAGTAGCCAGTTTTGGATAGCTCTTTACGACATGATCATGTCCTTTAGATTATTTACAAAATAGTTTCTACTTTTCTATTTTTCTTCTCATATATGTCTTGTTTCTTTGATTGTGATAAAATTGAAGATTTTTGCTTACTAGTAGAAGAGATCCATTTACCTTCGCCCTTCTGGCTAGCCAAGAAAGCTTGATCTACAAGATGCATAATGGACCTATTCTCCCTAGATTAATCTTCTTGCAATAGAAAGAGACTAACTCCTCAAATGTTAAGGCATTTGGATTGCCTTTCATTATCAAACGAAGAGTAGAAGCAAAACTTTGATATGAATCCGGAAGAGCATTCAAAACAGTCAGCATAAGTAAACTATTAGGTAAGACTTCATGAGAAGAAATCAATTGTTCCTTCGGATCTTTGATCTTTGTCAGAAAACTATCCATGGAGTCACCTTCATTCATGTGCTCACTCTCCAATTGTTTTCGGAGGTAAGCAACAAGAGCCTCATTCCTTGCCTGGTATAAAGCGGTAAGTGTATCCCAAGCATCCTTAGCTGTTCTACAAGAGTGAATGTGAGGAATAATGGCATGTTTGACAGACAAGGCTATCAATGTATGTACTGAAAGAACTTGGAGAAGCTTGTAGAAGGTAGAAACATGCGTTTTGAAATGACGAAGTTTGGTCTAGCCAATCGGCACAAGACCAGGCCTTGAGCTTATGGAGACTCAAATAGACCTTATAAGCATGTGATAAATGCAAAGAAACACACTATGTACTTTGGAGCAACAAGGAGAATGAGTCGATACAAAAGAGGTAGGTTCACGGGTCGACTAGCTCAAAAACTTACTATTTATGGAAGAGACAATGAACTTCAAATGCCCATAGCAACCAGCGTGATTACAATTAGAAAAATACTTTCATGGGAGTGATACACATACAATTGAGTTTATAGAATGCACAAAAGTATAAGGAGTAATCAAAAACCAACTGGCCAATAAAATTGGATGAGTATCTTCTTGGGTGCCTAATTGAACTTCTTTGATTAGGGTTCTATCCACCAATGTGTGTACCTATTCATCTCCAACTCTGTGTTCTTCCTATACTTTCTCCCACATTTTTTCGTAAGCAGGTGTACTCTGAATTTCAATATCTTCCTCTTTGTCCTGCATCCATCTTGTAGGGGTTTGTTGAATAGGAAAAGAAAACTCATCACTAGTATGCTTTACCTTGTCTTTCACCTCAATAGTTTCCTTCCTTGTGGTTGTAATATCCTCATCCAAATTGCATTTGAGGGGTGTCTTTCTCCCCCTTTTGTGGTCTATTACTGGTTCTCCCAATCCATCAACCTGAAATTTCTCCTCCTTTCCTTCATAAGATTCTTTTGTATAAGAATTATTTAGAAAAACTTCATAACAAGAGGAAGATTTGCCTACTTGAAGCCAACTGAGAATGTCTTCTTCCTCATCGAACTCTAATAGTGTTTGGTCCACCATTTCTTGCTCCATGCAAATGCGAGCTGATTGGATCATACTTGTGTCCCCGTGGTGGTCTGGACCTTCTTCCAAATATATTTGTTTAAGTTGTTGTCCTCTCTATTGTACCCACATAGTGTCCTTGCCCCTATCATGGATGGAAATAGCATGCCTTAACCAAAGGTCTTCCAATCTGGAGAGGAAAACCTCCCTCTACTGGTGGCAATCTTAATACCACAAAATCTAAAATAAGGAGGTTACCTTGTACTTCCAGTGGAACTCATGGAATCACTCCCATTGTTCTTACTCTTTGATCTGCCAATGTTAAAGTGAAGTTGGAAGGTTTGGATGGTTGAAGGTCAAGCTTCTCCAAAGTATGTTCAGGCATCAAGTTCATGCCAGAACGGTTATCCAATACAACTCCTTGTAATTGATATCCTTTAATGGTCACTATCAATTGTGGACTCTTGTAATCTATGAGAGGGGCTTCCCCTACACTCTTACCCTCACTTATAGCAGTAGTCTTTGCCACTAAGGTGGTTGAGGAGGCCTCATCAACAATCTTAAAGACCTCAAACCTGAATCTTGCATCCATATTCATCAGCTCAGGAATATTAACCTTTATTTTGATAGATTTGAATAATAAAAAAGCTCCAAATTCCCTAAGATCATTTATAAGCTCTTCTTGTTGTCTTTTGTCTTCATAAGTAATCGAGCTTTCTTTCTCTTGTCTTCTATTTGCATATGTATTCGCTTTTCTTTGATGTATCCTCTTATGCTTGCTCATTCCAATAGTACTTGATCCTTGGCATGTTTCTTCTTGAGCCTTCCCTTTATTCCTTGTCTACATAACCATGGAGTCGATTTCTTATAATTTTACTACTCTAGTGGATGTTGTTGGTGCAACATTCACTTCTTTTGCTACTTTATGTCTATTGAAAAAGATCATTTGGATGTGTGGCCCTGATGTAGATGCTTTGTTTTGTGGGCAACAATTTGTGTAATGATCTCAGACAATTCTTGCAAGGGGAGGGCACATTTTTTGGTAGAGTACATTTATTTTGATACAACCCACATTCTCCACACATTAAATAAATAATTGGCCTTCTAGCCCATCTCCAAAATTTACCCTATGTCATTGGTTATAATTGTTACCTTGACTTGATGCTATTGACATCACATTGGTTGATCGTGGAGCACCTCCTTGTCCCCAATAAGTTTGTGCATGCATTTTTGGAAGGAGAGATAGGGGAATCAAGAAAACAGAGAAGAAGAAGAAAATAAAAAAGAAAGGTTGTTCAATAGAAAGTACCACCCTCTACCCCAAGCCCCGCACATGCATGCATCGGGCTGCAACACCAATGGACCACGTCCGAAAGAGTGGTAACAAAGAATAACAACCAGGAACTTTCAAGGGGAGGTTGCACACCACTTCCTCATCCACTAGGTTCGTGTGGTGGAAAGAAGTAAACATGCTAGAAAAATATGACATGGTCAGATGTGTGAGAACAAAGACATTTCTGAAGACCAAAAGTTAGAAAGGGGAGAGGTTGAAAAGTTGAAGAGGGTGACTAAGAATATCACATTCCTAGTCATTGGATGGGTGCATGGTAGCCCGAAGTAATAGTGCAAACGAAGACATGAAACAAAGCCTATCAAGAGACAACAGACACAAAGAGGGGGAGAGTGTTGCAGAGTAAAGGAGCACAAAATAGGAGCCCCAAAAAAGTTTCAAATTATGGGCACAATTTTTATTCTTAAAATTCCTATGAAAACCACATAAAGCCATGTAAATGCACTAGAGGAGTTGTCTGGATGCATAAATCCCAAGCATTGTATCATAATCCTTGTAAAATATTAGGAAATTAGGGTTTCTATAATAAAGTGCCAGTCTCTTGTGTGAAAGGAACATTTTTAGGTCACATGTATATAAGTCATTTGAGGACACTTTGTAAAGACTTTTTTGCCATTGTGAGTAAGAGAGCTCTGATTTTCAAAAATTTGCTTCTTCTTCCTCTTGTATCTCCATGCTTGTGAGCTTGCATGTGTGCTTCTAGCTTGGAATGAGTGCATGGATGTGTTGTCTATCTAATTCATAGCTTTTCTGAAGTGTGTAGTGCACATGTGAGGTGTGAGGACGTGTGTGGTGAAACTAAGTGAATTGTGTAGCTCTGTTTTTTGCCAATATCTTGAAGTAGATTTGTCAGAATCAGACAAGAGTACCACCATTGGAAGCATCTCGTCGAGATCTTTGAAATGAACCTATGACCATATTCCGAGCTCTAAGTTAAAAGAAAAATCCATTTTTATGTTTATTGTTGTTTTATGTATTGGGAAACCATTTCCACATGTGAGAGTGATGAGTGTGAGTGATAATACTCATTTGCATGCCATGAGAGCTATTTCACTTCATTGACCATTGTGTAAGTGCAAGTCTTCATAAACTTGGTTAGGTTCAAGATACTTCTCGCCTTGATAATTTAAGTGTGTAATCTCCACTATATGCAGTTGATCGTGATAGAGGAATACTCTCTTTCGTCACAAGTCCCTAAGTTGTGCTTAGGTACACACATTTTTTGGCGCCATTGTCTGGGAAGTACAATTCCAATGGAGGTACTCACATGATGGTAAGAGCTCTTAGGAGAAGATACGAGTTGTGAAGAGGTGAATACTCTTCTTTGGTAAGTCAAATCTTTTTGCACTTATTACTTTGCACGTGGAAAGTTTGTGTAGTTAGTAGACTTTCGAAAGTGAGTGATTAGGAGTAGAGAGTAAAAAGGATAGAGGAGGAGTAGAGTAAGTAGGTAGATTTCCCAAAATCAAAAAAGAAAATCCTTTTTTCTATACTTTTGAGCCTTGGGCTAGTCTTGGGGTATAAAAGCTAGAACGTTCATTTGAAAAATTACTTGTCTATGCAAGTATTGTGGAGAGCTAACGACCGATATCATGGCCCAGAGATTGCATGGACTTACTTGCTTAAAGAGACGTTAAGCAAGGGGAGAACCAAGAGAGAGCATCAGTGAGTTCAGACCATCTAAGATTTCCTATGAACATCAATTTAAATTCTCTAAAACTGTGACCGAGGGTGCAACCAGTATTGGGGGATAGATATCATGGCATAGAGTGAGATTTTACTTTCTACAAGCACATAAAAGAAAAGAGGAGTGCACAAGAATCACATAGACACAAAAAAATTAAAATAATTCCTTCATTTGAGTGAGTTAAGCCCAAGTATCACGACCACTTGAGTTCAAGTATCGTGATACTTGAATTCCTGTGTATCGCGATACCTAGCAGGTATCGTGTATCACCGATACCTATACTCCCCATGTACCATGATACCTTGGTATCATGGATCATCAGGTTGAGTATCATAATATCCAAATATCGTGTATCACGACACTCTGTGTATCGTGTATCACGGTCATCACTGAGTATCGTGTATCGCGAGATTTGAGTATTGTGTATCGCGATTGCCATGTATCACGATGCTAAAGTATCGTGTATCGTGATTTTGTGTATTGCGATACTCAGGTATTCACATCTGGTGTATCATGTATCATGTATCGTGGCTTTTCAGGTATCATGTATTGTGACCATCTATGTATTGCGATACTTAAGTATCGTGTATTGTATAAACACCAAGTATCATGTATCGTGGTAGTTGGAGTATCGTGTATTGTGATAGCCTATGTATTGTGTATTGACTCGTCATTTGTTGATATATTTAGGTAGTGATGTGTGTGAACACTCTAGGACTGTCGGGGCACTTTTTTCCCTCTTTAGGAGGTTTTTTCCAGCTGCTTGTATATACGCCTAATGCCCTAACGGGCTACTTATCTTTGTACATTCTCTAGTAATACATTCACTCTTGTCTGTTGTGCTGCAAGCTTCTTCTTCTTCCTTGTGTTGTTCGCATGCTTCCACAGATGTCTAACTCCAACAATTGGTATCAGAGCAAGTCGCCACTTCATCTAGGGCATCGTCGACACTCCTCCGGTTGCAGTCTCAGATTCGCATGAAATTTGGTGGGCATACTCAAGGTGATTCATAGATCAAAACGGCTTCGCTTTGTCGTGTCAAAATTGTGATCTAAGCTCGTTTCGGCCTCCAAATGCATTATCGTAGCGCTTGTGCAGGCTATTTCATCTTTTTGTGCCAAAGGTATATATCTGTTTGGGTCTGCCAGTATAAGCGTCTCGAAGTCTGCTATAGGTTTAACAGAACTGGTCTGGGCAGTTCTGTTCAACTTTTTGAGATATAATCAATTTTTTGCATCAAGGTATTTTAGTCACCGGCCATGGTTGAAAGCAATGATGTCTTCCGTATGTTGGTTGTTGAGGATAAGTTGGATGGTACCAACTACCCATTATGGGCTTATATGATGCGACATGTATTGGTTGAAAGGATTGTGGAACATTGTGCAGGGTGTTGAAAGACGTCCTATTGCACCTGTAACTACAGGTACTACAAATACAGGTGTTGGAGCTGATGGAGATGGTGTCGAAGATGATATTGTGCAGATTCCTGTTCGTGCTACTATTTCTGCTGCACCTACTATAGAGTAGATTCATTGGGATGGCAGAGATGCCCAGACATATGCATTGATAGCTTTGTCTGTCAAACATGCCATTATTCCTCATATTCGCTCTTGTAGAACAACTAAGGATGCTTGGGATACACTTACCACATTGTACCAAGCTAGGAATGAGGCTTGTGTTGCTTACCTCCAAAAACAGTTGGATAGTGAGCACATGAATGAAGGTGATTCTATGGAGAGTTTCCTAACAAAGATCAAAGACTTGAAGGAACAATTAAATTTTGCTGATGTGGTTATACCAGATAGCTCACTTGTGCAGACCGTTTTGAATGGTCTTCTTGATTCATATCAGAGTTTTGCTTCTACTCTTTGGTTGATGATGAAAGACAATCCAAATGCCTTGTCATTTGAGGAGTTAGTCTCTGTTTTGCTGCAGGAAGATCACTCCAGGTAGAACAGGTCCATTATGCGTGTTGCAGATCAAGCTTTCCTGGCTAGTCAGAAGGGCAAAGGAAAATGGAGTTCTTCTACTAGTAAGCAGAAATCTGCAAATACTGCACATTCGAAGAACCAAGACAAAGATGAGAAAAAAATCAGAAAATCAGAAATTGTTTTGTAAGTACTATAAAGGGAATGATCATATTATAAAGAACTGTCCAAAATTGGTTGCAAAAGAGGCTGGGATGGTTGTTGCAGAAGCCTCTACACCAAAAAGTAAGTCTGCTAATCTTGTGCAGGAAGAGGAATGGGCGTTCACTACTGTTTGCAGTTTTGACCCATCTTCTCATGAGCAGTGCATGTCTGCAGTAGACTCAAATGTTTGGTACTTTGATAGTGGGGCGACCAAACATATTACCTCGCAGTGTAGTTTCTTGTCTTCACTCGAGCCTGCCCCTATAGGGAATACTATTACATGCACCAAAAAATCCTCTTATCCTATTATGGGAGTTGGTAAGATCATTTTGACTACTGCTGATGGTAGCTCTTTCACTTTGTCAGATGCTTTGTTTCTACAAGGGACCAAGAAAAATTTGTTATCAGTTTCTGCATTAGCCAAGATTGGCTTGGTTGTGAAATTTGTTGATGAGAGGTATAGAGTTCATGATCTATCAAATGGTGATGTGATTATTTCTTCTGGCATTTTATGTCATGGGCTGTATAATCTCATAGACTATGAAAGAATGCAAAGCTTTGGCATGCATGCTTTGGTCATCTGAATTTTGCTAGTTTGCTACGCGTACAGAAATCTGAAATGGTTTCCTCTTTGCCCAGACTTGAGGCACCTGGAAAACATGTTTGTGAAGGCTATATTTTGGTCAAAATGTAGCATTCCTCCTTTCCAAAAGATGGTTCAGTTCGGGCTACACAAAAATTGTAGCTTGTACATAGTGATGTCTGTGGTCCTATGCAGACACCCTCTTTTGGAAATTACCTTTACTTCGTGACTTTCATTGATGATTTTTCCAGGCATGCATGGGTATATCCACTCAAAGCAAAGTCCGAAGTGTTCATGTGCTTCAAACGATTTTTGGTTTTGACTGAAAATCTGTCAGCATGTAAAATGGGCACCCTCTGTTCTAATCGAGGGGGGGAATATATGTCTTCTGATTTTAATGCATTTCTGGCTGAATGTGGGATAAAACACCAGTGTACAGTGCCGCATACACCTCACTAGAATGGAGTTGCTGAACGGAAGAATAGGTCACTCATGGAGATGGTGAGGTGTATGGTCAAGAGTCAGGCTTTACCACATAGTTTCTGGCTTGAGGCTATCATGTGTGGAGCATATGTACTAAACAGGTGTCCCACTAAAGCACTACAGTCTATCACTCCATATGAGGCTTGGCATGATCGCAAGCCATTTGTAGCCCATCTGCATGTTTTTGGTTGTTTGGCATATGCATTAGTGCTTGAACAACATCGCAGAAAATTGGATGATAAAGCAGTAAAATGTATTTTTGTTGGGTACAATTCTGAAAGTAAAGGCTATCATCTATATCATCCACAGACTAAACGCATTCTGGTTAGTCGTGATGTTGTTTTTGTGGAAGATGCTATTCAGCTATTGCTTTCATGTACTAAGGAGACATCTATTAGCTCCAAAGACATGTATGATACTTTGATGCCTCTTTTTACAGGTGGACAATCTAGTGCTCGTCCTAATGAGGCAACTTCTCAGGCTTTCTAGGTTTCATGTGATAATACAGATCATTCCATTTCTAATGCAGATTTACATGATGCACTAGTTGATGAGAGATCTAATATTGAGCAGGCAAAAACTATGACAAAATGGCTGGTGCAGACTTTGTGTGACAGCAGATTAGATGCACCTCTGTCATATGATACTCATTCAGGCTCTCATAGTGCCTCTTTTGCATCGCATTGCTATGCTATGGCTACATCTAGTATCTGTGATGAGAATGAGCCTGTTTCGCTTGATGAAGCACAAAATACAGAAAATTGGATGCTGCTATGCAATCAGAATATGATGCAATAATGAAGAATGGTACTTGGTCTTTATGTGACTTGCCTCCTAGCAAGAAGGCCATTGGCACTAAGTGGGTATACAAGCTGAAGTGTAAACCTGATGGTACAGTTGACAGATATAAGGCTAGGCTTGTTGCAAAGGGTTATGCGCAGGAAAGAGGCATTGATTTTGATGAGACCTTTGCACCTACATGCCGTATGACTACTGTTCGGAGCATTTGTGCACTTGTAGCCCATCATGATTGGAATGTACATGAGTTGGACATTAAAACTGCATTTCTAAATGGTGACTTGCATGAAGAAGTGTATGTTTTTTAGCCCCGTGGCTTTGTGCAGAAAGGGCATGAAAACCAGGTGTGCAGGTTAAAGAAGACATTATATGGTTTAAAGCAAGCACCACGTGCTTGGTATGAGAAGATACATGCCGATCTAAGTGCACATGGTTTTGAGAACAGTCCAATTGAGAGCACCTTATATGTTAAGCGTGCTAATGATGTGCTTCTGATCATTGTTGTCTATGTTGATGACATGCTGCTCACTGGTCCTATTGAGAAGCATATTGCTGATTTTAAGGCTGATTTGCATGCCTCATTTTTGGTGTCTGATTTGGGGCATTTGCATCACTATTTGGGCATTCAATTTATGCATGTTGATGGTGCAATGGCTTTGTGCCAAACGAAATATATTGACACATTATTGCAGCATTTTGGCCTTGAAGAGTGTAAGCCCATTGCCACTCCTATGGAGACAGGTTTACGTTTGAGTCTTCATGATGTTGGAGATGCATTTGATGTTGTTCTCTATCAGCAAGTTGTTGGATGCTTGATTTACTTACGCATTACTCAGCCAGATATTTAGTTTGTTGTCTCACAGATGAGCAAATTTATGCATTTCCCAGGAGTTTAGCATTGGCAGGAGGTTAAGCGCATCTTTTGCTACTTGAGTGGTACTCGGCTACTTGGGTTGTTTTATCCCAAGGGGGGATCACTACCACCAGATTTACATGCTTTTTCTAACTCTGATTGGGTTGGTTGCTATGACACTCGTGTGTCCACTAGTGGCTTTTGCTTCATGCTTGGTAGCTCATGTATATCTTGGTTGAGCAAGAAGCAGCCTACTGTTGCCACTTCCAATTGTGAGGCTAATTATAGGGCAGCGTTCACAGCTACTGTTGAGTGTGTGTGGCTCAGACGCCTTATGGTTCATTTGGGTGTTGGTCAGTCTTCTACCACCACCATCTTCACTGACACTCAGAGCGCATTGGCAGTTGCAAGGAACCCTGTGCTCCATGCTCGCACTAAGCACATTGAGGCGCATTATCATTATGTCGAGGAGAGGTTCTCTGATGGGGAGATCAGCTTGGCATATGTGCCCACACATGAGAACATTGCAAACCTTTTCACAAAGGCTCTGTCTAGGGAGATGTTTGAAGCTTTCCGCAAAGCTTTGGACTTACTTCCTTTCATGGAGTGTTTTCCACATAGCTTGGCACTTCCTTATACATGAGTGCCAGCTCCTTGTTCACCGCATCACTCCTAGGCGGGATTTGTTGATATATTTAGGTAGTGATATGTGTGAACACTCTAGGACCACCGGGGCACTTTTTTCCCTCTTTAGGAGGTTTTTTCCCCCGGCTTGTATATACACCTATTGCCCTAACGGGCTACTTATCTTTGTACATTCTCTAGTAATACATTTAGCCTTGTGTGTTGTGCTCCAAGCTTCTTCTTCTTCCTTGTGTTGTTCATGTGCTTTCGGAGACCTCTAACTCTAACATCATCTAGTATCATGTATCATAAGTCCTTCAGATATCGTGTATCATCCAAACCCTGAATTGTGACTCGAGAGGTATCGTGTATTGTTAGAAGCTAAGTATCATGCATCGTGGAAAAAAGGAAGCAACTAGTTGGACATTCTAGGGAAGGAGAACCTAAATTAGGCTAAACCAACTCCTAGAATAATTCTGAGAAACCTGCAAAATTGAATGAGGTATTCAGTGGATGAACCTACGCTCAAGATGTGTACTAGGAAGTCTTCGTAGTGTCATATCATCAACAGGGAGTGTAAGCTTACCTAGTGCCAATTCCTAGTATTCTCATACCTCTAGTGAATCAGACATAGTGAATCAATATCTTTGACAAGATTTATGTCCACCATTGAAGGAGAACATAGGACCTCTCTGGGGTATGTGAACACCAATCAACATGAACTACCAATTTACATAGATGGATGAATGAAGAAAGCAAGTGAATCTCAGATTGTTCCTCGACCCGCAATAAAATATGAAGGAGGGTTCTATATGGATAAAAGAGGAATAATCTATGCAGTAACCAATTGTCCGAAAACTATAAGTGAACGATGGGAGAGTGGGAATGTGGATCACCTTAATGGGGAAGGTGTAGAAGGTACGGTTTCTACACCCTGGGGCAAGTCTAAAGTAACTAGAGTTTGGAGAGGTGATGAAATTCCTCAAGATAACACGTTGATTGATGTGTATATAATTACAAGCACCTTCATCTTTGTGGGGAGAGAGTAGTAACCCTATCACCATTTATGAGCTACAAGATCCAAAGGATCTCTCCATATGAACCATTATTCCTTCAAAAGAATCAGTAAAACTTTAATTTGATCCTTAAGATCAAAAGTATGTCAAAAAATGTCTTCCTGAACAAGCGACTTTGACATAGCTAACTTCTAAGGTTGATTTCTCACAGCACACATCCTATGTTGCTAAATGCTTTTAGCCATATTTTCCTTACCTTCTAACTTACATTTTGAATGCTCAGTCATCAAAAACTTTACACTGTGCACTAAGATCTAAGCAAAACATTGACACAAAAAAGTGTGCAACTCTGGGAGGTCTTTCAGAAAGCTTCTTGCCTTTGCTAAAGGTATTTGGTTTTGTTGTACTTTCACTCTCCATTCGTATCAATTTCAGTTGAAGTTCCTACTCATTCCATTGGTGACATCTGGTTTATGGTACTTTCTTGTCTTCTAAAGAGATGTCTATATTTCCTTCAATCTCTTCGTATGTTTCTTGGCTGCTCTTTGATGATCTTGATAGCTATCTTGGATATCCATATTTGATTCCTTGAAGTTTGTGCCGCCTTCAATATTTTTAATATCCATACTTGCACTACACGTGTGGGCCTATCTTTGATCAACGGTTCAAGTCGATGTGGCTTTCGATTGAATTCCTTTTGTTTCTCCTTACTTGAGACTTGTAGATATCTAACTGAGCCTTGCGAACCCATATTTGTCGCATCCCTTTCCTCACTCTTGAATGGATTGGTGTTGAGTTTGTGTTTGGTCATTGGGCTCTTAGTAGCTTGTCTATAACAAGATCCTCACTTGTTCCCTCCGATTGGCTTGGTTGAGATGATAGGCTGAGTCTAGTGTCATGACTAAGAAGAGTGGGGGTTTCTAGGCTTGAGACACGAGTGGACACTAGTTGATTAGGGTTCATCCTTGGTGCAGAGTCACATGCAGACACACATTCGGCATTGTTACGCTTCACATCGACCATCTTTAAAGGCTTTTCATCTAGTAGACTAAAGACTTCTCTGTGTCCAATCTTCACTGATATGTAGCCTAAGGCTAGTTGGATTATTACTTTGAATTTGTATACCCCGTCTTGACCTAACACTAGCTCTTCGACTAGGTCATCATCTTTACAAACTAAAAACTTTTGATGCATTGAGTTGTTACCCAGATGTAGAGATAGGCCGACCTCTCCTACACATTCAATGGTGTTTGCTCCTATGCCCACCATGTAGGCCTTAGTTGGACTAAGTGACACACTTAATGTTTTAGCTAATGATAAACATATGAATTCTATGCTGCCTTGATATCAATCAATGCATCTACTAAGTCATATTCCTCACTTCTGTTTCCCAGATTTGTTGGAACACAACAATCACAAAGTGATGATTACAAAGATCTTGAAGCAAGTCAATGATCAGATTGAAGTGAAAGAAGTCATTTGGGAAAGTGAAGAGATCTCAGAATTGAAGCTTGTATACATATGTACATTACAGTTGGAAATTCTTGTACTATGAGTATAGAGAATCCTCAAGATAATAAGGAGTAATGTAATAGATGTGAGATAAGTCTAGAATCATATGTATATAAGTCAATACTGTAAAGAAATACATGAGAGAGTGTTGCTCTAGCACAATGGTGAGAACCACGTTAAGAAGCTTCACCTCCTTAATGTCAATCCGCGGAAGAGATAGGAGTGATATGAAGATCGTGAATGTGAGATGAAGTGAAAGTGAAGGTGAGAAGCATAGAAATGCACACACACATACACACACACTACGAAGAGACAAGCAAGACACAATGGAAGGTGAGAAATCAACTCTATTACTCAAGAACACTATTACAAGCTCAATCTAGCTCTAAGCTCACACTAGCCAACATGAACCAACCTCAAAAATGAGCTCTCTAGCTCTTTTTATAGTTTCTAGACTAGTTTTGACCGGTTTCACATCTAGTGACCGGCATAGTTAAAAAATAGGTCCTACAGGCTATTTGGATGGGTAAACGATGTCTAAAAATAACGAAAATTGGTACGAGCATTCTACCTAAGCTCCTCAAGCTCGAGGACTCTTCGGCTTGCACAAAATGGAGCTATGGATTACAAAATGGGGTTTTCTATGATACATATGTTACAATTAGTGATAATAATCACTGTTGAGTGTTTGAAGAATTAATAAGAAACATATTTGTTTGGAAAATTGATCCGACAGGCTCCCTGCTCCGTCTTTACATGCTTCCATGTCGTCTGTGCCTCTGACTGTGCCTCTGACTGCTTCCAACACCCCCCTCCCTCTCGCTTCTGTCGTCCCTGACAGAACCTTGTTGTGAGGTCTGCCGGATGTAGTTCTGTAGGAGGTCTTGAGCGAGGGTGTGCTCTGATATACGAATGCCTCGGGCTAGATCAGCCTCGAGTTTCTCCCAGTCAATCGGTTGCGGTTCGTCGGGTGGCGGGAGTTGATAATGCGTGGAATAAACCATTCGCTCACAGGCAAAAAGTTGCAATAAATGTGTGGGCCTGCTGATGAATACCTCGGAATGGTATTCCCAAAACCCGGTGGTGAACATCTCTTCAAAGGTTTGTTTGTAGCATGCCGGGAGGTATTTTATTCTACAATGCCAGGCATAACACACCCGTAGCGACGGCGTTGTGCTCATATCATAGACTAAATCAAAGTTTCCATGCTCAAAGCCCGGGGTGTTTACATGCGGTGCCTTGACGCGTCGGAAGACTTTAAAGATCATCTGCATCATGTCAAAGATTTTGACAGTCATGTGCGCGGCAATATCATCCATATGCTTTAACCTAGGGAGCCAGTGGCGGATCGTCGCCATCATGTAGCCTACTGTGGCTAACTCGATTGGTGGCTTGAAGTAGGGATAGTTCACCCAGTCTTGGCACTGCTTATTGTTTTGTACCTTAATAGCGAATGCAGTCCAAGAGCGGCGTCGTGGTACTGGTCCCCAGCACGGGTTAAATTTTAAGTGCAGCGGCGCTTTCACCCATGTGCTCATCATTTCTGGGTACTTCTGGAGGAGGTCTTTGCGCCAATCAGGTTGATGGATTTCTCCTCTTTGCGCATTTGGTGGCAAGTCCGCCGGCTCGAATTGTGTAGCATGCGTGGGTTTCATGCCGGTTTCTTTCTCTATAGCGAGCTGATATTCAGCCATTAACATGAAGTACGGTTTATATTGAAGCTCGTGCCCAGATATGTACCGTCGCGGGGCCAATTGAGCAAAGAATGGTGACTGTAAAATCCTCTCTTCAATCATGGCCATGGCATGTAGTTGTGCCTCTACTCTGGCCGAGTGTGTCGTTCCGAGTTCTTCAACTGTCTTCATCCACGCGGGAGTAGGTAATTCATAGGTCATCTGGCCTTCGGCCGTGACACGTCCGCCTGGGATGGGTATCGGTTCGTATGCCTCTTCAAATGTTTCCTCCACCGGGATAGTGACGGTTTCTTCCTCAGCTGGTAGCTCAGGTGGGGAGTCTGGCCTTGGTGGTGCTTCATAGGCTGCGATTCTAGATTCAAGATTTGTTACCTGGGCCCGGAGTGCGTTGAGTTCCTCTAAAATTGCAGGGGCAGGGTCCACAGGTGCTGGTAATTCTGCTGCTACTTGTACTTGTTGTGGTGCCGGTTCTCTGAGCTGTAGTAACTTGTGATCTTCTTTTAGCTTCTGATGCTCTTCGTTCATCCGATCATAGTCCTCTAGCAGTCGCACATGATCATCTAGCAACATCCGCATCGATTCAGATGGGATTGCTTTGAATTTGCTAGGACTTAAGGGTTGGTCTGGGTGGTCCAAAGCCGCTTCCAAATTCTCTCTATTCTGCTCTTGGAGTCTCTGGTTCTCCTCTTTTGCTGCGGCTAAGTGTCTTCTTAGTAAGCCCATATTTCTAGTGAGCGTTGCATTGCGGACGGTTTGGGCTCGAAGGAGGTTGTCCAAATCCGCAGTGGCCTCTTTTGTTTTCTCCTCACTTTCTAGTTCTAATTTGTGATAGGCCTCTCGTAAATCTTGGTATCGGCTGTTCAGTGAGACATTCTCAATTGATAACAAATTAAGCTGCGTTTGTAGTTCATTCGTCGTTCTCTGCAGCTGTTGATAGTTGGTGCCGAGTGATGCAAACTCATCGCGGACTTGTGTCATGCATGTGAACATGTGTTGAAATGCGGTGTCTATGGCGGGTGATAATAGTAATGGAGTGCTAATTGAAGATGCAGTGGAACTAGATGCAGTGGGGATGGGGAATGGGGTTGGGAAGGTGGATGCAGTGGTGATTGTGGAAAATTGTGACGTGCCTAAATATGAGGGTGCTGTGAGTGGAGTGGGTGGTGGTGAGGTGGATGGTGATATGTCCATGCCAGTGGACGTGTCAAGTGCGGTGACTGTGAAAAGTGGTGTGAATGTGGGTGGTTGTGTCGGTGTGAAGACGGGATTTACAAACGTAGAGTAATTTACAGGGGGGATGGCTGGAGCAGCTTGGTGAAAAGGGGAAATAGGGGTTATGGTGGGTTGAGGAGGTGAAACTGGTGAGAAGGTTAGTGGGGTTAGAAAGGTGAAAGGGTGTCTTAAAGGTGGGGGAAAGGATGGGAAGGATGAAGGGATGAAGGGGTTAACATGTGGATGAGGTGGGGTGGGTAAGGGTATGGTGGCATGAATGGGTGGGGCAAGGGTGGTGGCTATGTTGCCGTGAACTGGTGTGGATGTGGGAGAAGTGGGTGGGTGTGCGGGGGATACAGGATGGGTTGGTGAAAGATGAGGTGAGAGAGGAGTAGAGGGCGTGGATGTTATTTCGAAGATAGTAGTGGTATGTACAACAGTGGTACATGGTGGGGAATCTACAAGGATGGGTTCTGCGGTCAATGAACTTTCGGGGACGAGGCGTGCCTCCCTGACTTGTGCTGAAGACAGAGCTCCTGTTGGTACGCGAATATACTCTCCGGGTTTTGAAAGTAGTCGCACTCGGCGGGGATCAAACTGTGGTAGTTGCTTTCTTTGTAAAAACCTGAGTGCTTCATGGGAGCCTACTGATTTGACTAGCTCCCGGAACCCTCTGATGTATGCGTCTTCGAATCCTCCGGAGATGAGTTCCTGTTCAATTAATGCCTGGCTCTCCTCTTCAGTTAACTTCTTCCGGGCCCAGACTTTCTCCATGGTACGATATAATTTCTTTATAGCCAGCGTGTACGGTGCGGCTTCGAAAGTCTCCTCTTCGTGCGTGCTGGTGTCACCGTGTGCATCGGTTTGTTGGCCTTGGCCGTCTGTCTGTCCTTGTTCTTGGGACTCATGCGTGCCCTGGCTGGCTTCGTCATCACCTTCATCGTCATCTGTGGCTGTTCGTTCATCATCAGAGCTCGACACAGCTTGTCCCTGTGGCAGATCGCGCGGTGTGGTAGGGTAACTGGGGCGTTCATATTCTTGCGAGAACATTTGTGCCTCTGAAAACTGGAACTCATTTGAGAATGCATCCGGCATCTCAAAATCGAATGTTGTGTTTAATGGTTCTGCCTCCATGTGTGGTATTGGGAAAGAAAAGGCTTCCGCACCAATAGTTGTGGGAGCTTCTGCTGTCGTGGTGGTGGGTTCTGTGGTGGCAGCTGCCTGAGGTGCAACTGTACTCGGAGTGCCCTCCGTGACCACTGGTCTAGACAACCTTATGCGAATAGGTTGCACTGTGGTAGCGGCTTCTGTCGGTGATTGCTCTGGAGAGGGTTGTGGTGATGGTGACTCCGGCACTTGAAGGCAAGGGATGGTGCCTCTCATGCGCTTACCTGCCCGTGTTCGACTGGGCTTCCTGGCTTTCTTCGTTGTGCCTTTGAATGCCTTCAGTTCTTCTCCTGTTAATGCACGCTCGATGGGCAAGTCATATGCTAAGCACATATACACAATTCTAGTGAGTGCACAACATCCATTAAGTACTTTCTTGCGCTCCCATCTGTGCTGTGCCAGATACATTTGATCTATGATCCAGCTTGCCAGATCAACAGTTTGAGGTCCCGTGCATGCCAAATACAATCCGAACCAGATTCGTTTATGGGGCATGGTAAATCTGTCCTGAGCGGGAAATGCAAAATGTTGCATGCATATCCTTAGTGGCTTCGACAGCTCAGGTGTAATTGCCGAAATCTCCTCCCACTTCGTGACATCCCCACGTTTCATCGGTTCTGGAATTAATCTCTCTCGATCTGTGGGTGTGTGGGTGCCATGAATTTTGATGGCCGCTCTGATTAAATCCTTAGATAGGTAAAACCTTTTGTAAGGTGGATCATCCACTAGAGTAGGCAATATGAAGGTCCCTGGGATGTCCTTATTCTCTGAGGCCAGTAGGGTAGTGATTAAGTAATAGCACCTGTAAAAATCCGGTTTGGGCAGAGGATCACTGAAATACTCTGTGAAGCCTGCTCTGGCCCAAACATGAGTTAAATCCTGGGTGCTCTGTAGGGCTTCGAACTCTCTGGAGAAAAACTGGTATTTTCCCCACGTGCGGTCATCAAATGTCAAAGAGGATTCAAATATAAAGTCCGCGTCCGCAAGGGGTCCTGCAAGGCCCTGAAACCAATGAGAGTTCCTGTGTATCTTTTCGGTGTAGCCCATGGGTGGGTTGTCGATGGGCATGGGCCCTGGAAATCCCTGAAATTCCGGCGGTGGAGCAGTCGGGTGGGACTCTGCTCGTAGCACGTTGAGGGGCACAGCCGCTACACTGGGGCCTGCTCCTGATGTTCCTTCGTCGGTTTGCATGGTGACTGATGCGCTAATGAGAAAGATCTGCTACAAAGGATTAACACATTAGCATGGAAATTAATTATGATCCCATTAAAGTGAGACCGCAATCCCTTTCCATAACTGATGCGTAACCCGTGTAGCCAAGTGCTGTGATGTGATGGATGCAATGTTTCTTGCAGCACTAGTGCAGGTCTCTAGACACCTATACGTTTCAGATCATGCATACATTTCTTGATGATATGAGATTACGAGTGATGTGTGATGATGGTGGGTGAATTTATACAAGGTTTAAAGGTTAGTGATTTAGTACAAGGTTGTATGTTAGTCGGGGGGGTAGTTTTATCAGACATGGGGTTAGGGGGAGACGGTTGGACACGTTTCGGTATCCATTTCCTAAGGATCTTGGAGTGGGTGGTGGGTTTCGGCTGAGGGGCAAAAGGTAGTATCGGGTGTGGAGGTATGGAGGGATGAAAAGATTTGTGAGGAGTATATATTACATGGCTTAAGGGTTGAGCTATGATACATGATTTGGGTACCCAAATCTGCGTGGGTGTGGGTCTATGGGTAAGGTATTTCTTGGCGATCCAAATTTGTCGAATGCTCGAACCTGTAGAAGAAGGTCGAGGGGATGGTGGATACTGATTCTGTTTCTGCCCTGCCTCTTTCTTGTTGATCTCTGCTTGGTTGGAGTTCTTTGGTGCTTTTTGTCCTTTTGGCACCCACATTTGTCTGGTGCCGCTTCCTTTGGGTGGCCTGAACTGCCTTCCTTGTTGTTTCCTCCGATACTGCAGTCGGTCTGGGTTCCTTCGTCGTGATTGACTCAGTTGTTGCTGGGGTTGAGAGGTCGGATGGACACTCTGCTTTGGAAAAGAAGGGAGATCCAAGACTTGCGTGACCTGCCCATTAGGAAGTGATGCCTTATTTAACTTTAATCTAGGCCAGTCCGCAACAAGTTTGGAAGGATGAGCACCGCAGGGTGTCGTGCTCATTTGGCCGCTGATGCAACCCACCTGACCGCTGATTGTGTTCATCTGCCCTAGCGGTTGGGTAGCTGCCCCTTCTAGTTTGCAGGAAGTCCCAGGGAAGATCTCCTTTCGTCCTTCTGATTGACAACTGTCTATAGCCAAGCCAGAGTGGGTTGGTGTAGACGTAACGTGACTGATCTGACTCAAGATCTTCCGGTCTTCCATCGCATGTGTTTCGTGGGGTCTAGGGTCACATCCGTCAGGCAGAATGCCGTTAGGGAAGTCAAGCGGTATCACTCGCCTCTGTTCTAAGGTTCCAATCTGTAAGGAGCCTTGTCTAAGATTTAGGTCCACCGAGTGATCGTATAGCCAATCTTGGCCAAGGATTAGGGGTTCTATCAGGTCGTCATCATGGCACACTAGTAGCTTCGCTGTCATGGTCACATCCTTAATGAGGATAGGAAGGTCCACCTCACCCATGCAAGGGGTTTCCATGCCTCCTAGCCCTATGAGGTATGCCTCAATTGGCCGCATTTCTATTCCTGAATCCTTATAGTGGGACCATCTAATCGCACTAGTAGCAGCACCTGAGTCAATTAAAGCCCTGAGCTCTTGGCAAGGGTTGCCGTGCTCTAGCCTAACTGTAATGAATGGTCTCCTGTCCACTATACGAGGATGAGTTCGTGGCTTTACCTCACACATAGCCATGGGATATCTGGGTGTAGGTTCCAGATGGTCATATTGTTCTCTCCCTAGTCCTTGTCTTCTTAACTTCATGCGTTTAATGCGTTCTATTGCTTCTGCTTGAGCTTCCGCTCGTATTCTGTTTTCTTCCTCCTTACGCTTCTTTGCCAACGTGAGTCGTCTAAGCATATCCTCAGTAAGAGGTTCTTGATATAGCCTGACTCTACAGCCACTAATATAATTAGGCATTAGGTTTCCTTCTAAGGTGGCTAACTGTACTGCTCCACTTGTCGAGAGTCTGTTAATGATCATAGGTCCATAACCTCGCTTTTCTAACTTCCGTGCGTGTTGTTTCAGCGTATATACTAGAACTAAATCTCCTTCTTTTAGGCCTTTATCTTTCACATGTGCATCAAAATATGCTTTCTGTCGCTTCTTCGCTGCATATATTCCTGCTGCTGCCTTTAGCGTGGTTTCTCCTAATCGTTCCAAGTCCATTATTCTTGCTGATAATTCATGGCCGGTCCACTGATGTTCTTGTGCCACCTTAAGGGTCGGTATCAAGAAGTCCAAAGGAAGCACAGCATTCTGACCAAAAACCATCTGAAAGGGAGTTGCATTGAGTACGGTCTTGTAGGCCACTCGATATGCCCAAACAGCGTGGTGTAACTGTTTGTCCCAATCTGAACGTTTGTTGTTCACGAGTTTCGTCAGTACATTACAAAGGATCTTATTAGTGCTTTCAGCCTGACCATTGGCCTGAGGATGATATGGTGCAGATTTCTTGTGGATCACCATAAAATCCTGTAACAAATATTCAATGACTTGGTTTAGAAAGTGAGTGCCTCGATCGCTCACTATCTCTATAGGCAATCCATATCTTGTAAAGACATTTTCAAATAAGAATTTTGCAGTTGTATGTGCATCATTCTTTTTCGTCGCTTTTGCCTCTACCCATTTCGTAAGATAATCTGTGGCAACAATAATGTATTCTGCATGAGTACCTTTTGCAGGGGGGTTAATGGGTCCTACAAAGTCTATACCCCACTTAGAAAATGCACGTCCGCCCATCATGGGTTTCAATGGCATTTCATCTCTGCGCGTAGGAAACTGAGTTCTTTGGCACACATCACATCTCTTAACATAGGTATGAGCATCCATGTGAAGAGTGGGCCACCATAATCCTGCAAAGAGAATGGCTTTGATTATCCTATCGGGTCCAAAATGACCTCCTGCAACACCTTGGTGTGCAGTCTCTAGTATGCTCAGATAATTGCTCTCATGAACACATTGTCTTAGATATCCATCTCGTCCTCTTTTGTATAGGTTATCGCCAATAAGAGAATAGTCGTGAGCTTCCTGCTCTAGACTACGTTGTCGAGCTAAGGTCATGCCTTGAGGGAATGTGTTTGTCCTCAAGTATGTCACTAAAGGTTCACTCCAGTCTGGTGTGAGAGACACATGATATAATGTAGCATGCGCTAATGGTGGTCTTTCACAACAAACATGGCATTCTTTACACAACTTGTAGACGTCTGCTTCCATTGAAGGCCAATATACTCCTAGTCTTTGCAGAGTCTGTAGTGTTCGATGTTTTGAATGATGTTGCTTTAATGCACCTATGTGTGCTAATTGCAACCAATTCGCATGTTCTGATTCATCTACACAACAAGCAAGAATCTTTTGATTATCCTGTTTATATATGCTTCCTGCTAAGATTTGGTATCTCTGAGACTTGGTAATCTCTCCTTCTTTGATCTTTATCCTAGGGTTCTTGGGTCCGTATGTAAGAATAGGGACTATAGACTTAGCCCATTCTGGTGCTATCTCAAGGTTAAACAAATATGCATCTGGTAATTCATCCGCTACTCCTTGAGGAGCTTCTCCTGAGGTTAGTCTTAAAAGGTGGTCCGCTCTAAGATGTGTCTTTCCTTTCCTGACTACCACTTCAAAATCGTACTCCATGAGTAATAGAAACCAACGTATCAGTCGTCCCGTGTTACATGGTTTGTTGACTAGGTACAATAGGGCTTGATGATCGGTAAAGAACTTAAATTTGTTGGCCAACAAGTAGTGCCTGAATTTCTTTACTGCGTAGATCATCCCTAATCCTTCTCGTTCAGTGGTGGTGTAATTCCTTTCTGCTGCGTTTAATTGTCTGCTCGCGTAAGCTATGGGGAGATCTATGCTACCTTCACTCGTGGGTTGTGCTAACACACATCCTATGGCGTAATTGGATGCATCCACATGTACATGGAATGGCTTATTCCAATCTGGGGTAGTCAATATAGGTGCTGAGCACAAACGTCATTTAAGTTCGTTGAATGAATCCTCACATTCTTCTGTCCATTCAAAATTGGTTAAAAGAGAGTACAAAGGCTTGGCTATGATTGCATACATGTGTATGAATCTCCTATAATATCCGCAATGGCCCATAAATGCCTGTACCTCTTTCACATTAGTTGGTCTAGGTAATTCTGCAATTACCTTCACCTTTTCTTCATCCGTAGAGATCCCATTTTTTGACACAATGTGTCCTAGAATTTTGCCTTGTCTAACCATGAAAACGCATTTTTCTGGGTTCAAGCAAACCTGATATTCTCGACATTTGTCAAATATTTTTCTTAACTCTGGGATATGTGTCTGCCTTACATTAGAATGAGCGCATAGGTCATCGACATAAACTTCCAAGCTCTTGCGTAAAAATTCCTTAAAAACATGACACATGAGTCGCTGGAAAGTGGCAGGTGCATTTGTTAAGCCAAATGGCATCACACGAAATGCAAATATGCCCCATTCAGTGGCAAAAGCCGTCTTGTGTTGGTCTTCTGGAGCAATGGCTACTTGATTATAACCTGAAAATCCATCAAGAAAGCTGTAAACTTCCTTGCCCGCAACTCTTTCCAATAAATGTTCCGTGATAGGAAGAGGATAACTATCTCTAATCGTTGCGGCATTAACCTTTTTAAGGTTAATACACACACGCAATTTTCCATTCTTCTTGGGCACAACCACAATGGGGGATACCCATTCGGTATGCTCAATTTCGTAAATGAATCCTGCTTCTATCAAGCGATCTATCTCCTCCTTAATCTTCGCAGCGTAGTTATCATTGTACGTGTATGGTTTCTGTTTCGTAGGTTTTGCATCTGGAGTCATAGGGATTCTATGAGAGCATATATCTGGATCTACTCCTTTCAAATCTTTGTAACTCCAAGCGAACACATCTCTATATTCACGCAATAGGGCAACTAACTCTTCTTCTTCTTCGGTCGTCAAATCATGCCCTATGTATGTGCATTTTTCTTCTTCCCCTTCTATGGCTACTACTATTTTCTTGGTTGTCTCGCGGTTATCATATACTTGTCCGTCATTCGCCTTTCTATTGGGCATTCGTACCATGATTCTTCTATCTTCGATTTCATATTTCTTGAAGTTCTCGGGTACTTCAAATAAAGATTCTTCTTTTTCTGTCATGGTTTCTTTCTTCTTTCTTTTCTTGCCTTCACTCTTAGTAGTCACTTCTGTGGCTATTCTCACGTCATTCATAACTTCCTCGTGTCTCTGAGTGTGAGTCTCTACTTCGAAAAAATATTATTCCTCTGATGCAAAGGGTGAATCCATGATAATTGATTCTAAATCAAAATCGCTTGCATCCTCAAATGCATCAGTGTTCGGTTCACACTCTTCTAAAATTGCATCGCACATGATTGGTTCTATCGTGAAAACTGAAATGTCATAGCCATCCTCGTCACAGTGGGGTGTCCATTGTTCTTCATTGATGGCTACATCCATGGTTGCTAGGATTTCTGCCCAACCATGGGGTTCAAACTCTTCGTCAGGGAATACTACAGGTGCGTAGGCTGGATCTTGAAGGGTTCGTGGATTTTGTTCTGCACCTAAGGTCCTTGCTTCTAATCGTTCTTCCTCTTGTTTGGCTACTTTACACATCCATAAATGGGTATCCTCATGCAACCAAGAAGGATCTGATTCTAATGAGTGCACGGATTCCGTCTCTACTGGTGTCTTATGGATGGTATTCCATTGTATTGGGGGTACATCTCTATGTGAATAGTCTTTAAGATTGACTTTGGTAGTCACTCCTAAATGTTGCAAGTACAAAGAATTAGTTCCCCAATCTTGTACAATTTGCAACTGACGCATGAATGGTCGTCCCAATATCATCTCATAAGCATAGTTTTTTGCAAAGTCACAAATGGCAAAGGTATGCTCAAATTCTACACCACAAGTGGTGAGAGATATACCTTCTAGTAAGCCTAATGGTTTTTCTATGTGTCCATCGGCCATTTGTAGCTTCATCCTGGTGGGTCTTAATGCTGGCTTACCCCAACGTTTCCATAAAGCGGTGGTAGCTATGGCTACTCCGGCTCCTGAATCTAAAATGGCTTTCGTGGTGTAGCCCTGATGGGTTATTGGAAGATAAGTGTTACCTTCCTCTCCTTCACTTACATCTCCGATCTTTTCTACGGGTATCTCTGGTACCTTCTTATGTGATCCTATCTGAGAGGGTGTGGTAGCAAACTCAGGGAATTGATTTGCTACGTGCTTCCACAATTCTGGTTTTACCTTTAACAATTCCTCCAGAGTGAGATTACACTGTACTTTAGTGTTCTTGATCACTTCCGTGTTCCTAGGGATCACTGATTCTTCATTCCTCACTATTATCGTGGGTGCTCTCATACTAATAGACTTTGCTTCCCAAGGTCCTGTGAACTGAGGTAATTCTTGTAAAGAATTAGATTCAAACCTTGTGTGTTCACTCAGTTGTTCTTTCTCTACATCATCGTATATAGAGGGGATGTCTTGGGGAAATTGTTCCTGCAAGTCGTCTATTTCTTGAATAGGAGGATGAGTTCCTTGTTCTTTTCTCCATTTCTCTTCTTGTATTTCTCTCAAAAATTCATGAGAGTACCTATGTATAGAAGACAAATTGTCTTGACTTTCTGTATTGGGTACTTGAGACAGGGATGGTGCATTCCTTTCCTGTGTCTCTGGGACAATAGGGTTCCTAGGCTGATCCTTTTTCTCTTTGCTCTCGATCAAATATTCTAGCCTCTCCATCAGTCCTTGAAAGTGTAATTCCGGTTTTGCCATGTTATTCCAATTAAGATATCTAGAGGCTTCGAACAAAGCTTGTGCTAATTCTACCATCTTCATGCAAAGTTTAGTTCTCTCAATTTCCAGATCAGCTCGAGGGTAGTTCTTACTCATTTCAGCTACCTGAGGTCCCTCTTTTAATCTAGCCTCATATGCACGAAACATCATGTCTAGATTCTCTGGTATGGGTTCCGCTAAAACTGATCCTGACTTCTGAGCTGGGTTCTCTTGATTCAATTCCTGTGAGGTCAATTCTTGGATTTTGGCTCTAGATTCCTTTAAACTTCCTTCCAACTCAGTTATCTTTTTACTCCATTTTCTCTTAATTCTCTCTCTGGAATCTTTCCAAGATTTTGTCTTTTTACAGCTAGATTCTGCAACTTCACTGGTTTCGGCTACTTTCTCTTGATTAAGCTTTTGGTTCTGTAAGAGCGCCTGGGCTCTTGTTATAGCTTGGATAGGCACGTATGTAGGGTTGGATCCATCTGCATTATTTACAATACCTATCACGTTGATCGGTGTCACATTCGGAGCATTAACAGGGTTCTTAGGACAATCTTTGATTATGTGCTCTTTGCCACAATCAGCACAAAAGCCTTGTATGTTATAGTACTGTGATTGCCTTGCTATTGGGGGATGCGGACAATCCTTTATGAAGTGATCTCCTTGGCACCTAAAGCATGGTCCTCTAGGGCCCTGTGGTCTCTGTTGTCTCAATTGGGGCCGTGGATTAGGGTTTGTGTACATCACATTAGCATAGTCTGGCTCCCAACTAGGTTCCATTGGTGGACTATCATAATGATATGTCTCCACATGTTCTGGTGACTCCGTGTAATAAGCGGGTGGACTATCAACATGCGTAGAGTCAAAACTGTTTGAGTTCGGGTCACTTTCTGTAATCAAAGGTGAAGAAGGCACTAAAGCCCTACTTAGGTTCTCTTCTGCAGCAGCATATTTGACTGAGATGACATTCGCTGGTGGGGGTGGCTGCTGAGCTAAGACAGGTTGAGGTCTCTGTTGAGCCTGGTATGGGTAGTTCTGAGGAGGACTATAGTAATAAGGCTGAGCATTGTATTGGCCTTGATACCTACCTGGCTGCTGGTATGCTTGCGGATAGTTCTGTCTCACGGTTTGTTTGTTGTATGGGCAGTCCTGAGCCGTATGATTCGTGTATCTTCTCTCAATTGTACAGTATTTTCCACTAGGATTGGCTTGTGGTTGTGGTGCATTGGGACACACATTTGCCATATGGTCACCGCCACAGGTGTAACAACGCTTGTTTGTAAGCACCCTCGGTTTACTAGAAACTCCTAGTTTTTGGGCCACTTTTTCTGCTAGGTCCTCTATTGAGTTAGACAATTTCGTGGATACTAGAGATGAACAGTCTGAGTCCTTATAGACCTTTGAGAGTTCCAACTCGTCTCCTAAGTTGTCCTCAATGTCTATACATATTCTTACACATTGCTCTAGTGTTCGGGGTTCTTTTAAGTACACATAGGAGCGTAGTTTAGAGCTCAACAAGCCATCTAAAAACAATGACACTTGTTTAGCTTGTGAGGGTAGCTCTTGCATTGGACATCGTTCAATATATTGTCTAAACCTACGTCCTGCCAGTCTAACTGTTTCCTGAGGGGTTTGTTTAAAGCTATGAATCAACGAAGACGTGTCATGTCTAATCCCACTTTTAGAGAATTCGGTGATGAATGACTCCAAAAAGTGATGGATGTCTCTAAATTGCCTTTGTTGCAAAGGTTGGAACCAAGTTAAAGCTGTATTCTTTAACGTTAGTCCAAATGCGTTGTACTGCGTGAACATGTCTTCGACTTGTTCTGCTCTTAGTACTTGCTTGAATTCTGCGACGTGGTCGTAGGGATCTCCTGTCCCATCAAAATAATTTTTCATTGATTTTACCAATTGAGTGGGTCTCAATACTCTTGCGTGTTCACGTGGTCTAGGTAGAGGAAAATCATCTCTACCACCTGGTATTCCATGATCTCTTTGTCTATCCGTGGTTGTTCTATCTCTCCCTATGGGGTGAGTGAAGCTTACTTCGGGTCTTTCTTTATTCTTTTCTCTTTGGTTTCCAAAGGCTGATGATGTTCCTGCCCCTTGTTGACTTGTATTCATGTTAGTTCTGGATGGAGGGAATACCAATTCACCTCTCCATGTATATGTGTTTCTAGCGTGGTCAGGCACCACAAAGACTCTTTCTGAAGTTTCATCCAGGTATACAACCTTTCCAAGTGTATCCGGGTCCTTGAACTCGTATATTGTGATGATACCTGCCTCACTAGGGTGTTCCTTTCTGTACCTCCAAAAGGCTTCATCGGTCTCTTTATTTAACAACAACTCGATACTCCTGTTATCTTGAGGGATCCACTCTGGGATGAGTACTCTCGTTAATACGGATTTCCCTCTAGGTGTTCTAGGTTCTTCTAACGGTTCTTTTCCTTGAACTTTCGCTTCCGTCTCTAATTGAATTGTGCCAAACTCATTAGTATCATTTGGCTGCGTACTTAAGATGTACATCGTTCCTTCCTTGTCTATGTAAGCGTCTCTCTCAAATTTCACCACTGGTCTCTCCAATCCAATGGGTTGATCAGGGTTGTGCAGTTGCACCACTTGCCTTCGCAAACCATGCTCATAGATGCGAGCACCTAATCGGTTGGTTCGGAGAAACTCTAATTGCGTTCTGTAGGGTCCTTCAGGTTTTTCTAAGTATGCTACGTTTGACCCTACTTCTGGTCTATCTGTGCTAAATGCCATGTCTGATTCGCTAGTATCTGAGCTCTCGTAAGGGTAACTAGTATTCAATTGTTGAGCCCACGATCGAGCAGTAGTTCTTACACTCGCCTCTGATGATCTAAGGCTTCGTCGGTCTGACTTGCCTATATGTTTGCCTGATCTAAGGTTCATTAATTTTCTCCCTTGCTCACTTAATTACACACTTAGATCGTCTCTAATTCTTTGTTATTCTTTTTGTTTCTTTTTAAAGGTCTTTAAGTTCTTGTCTTAATGTATGCGTCAGGAATTCGACTTTCCGTTATAATTTTGAGTTCTCGTTCCGTCAGACTTAGGTTCTTTCCTTTAGGGTTTTCGCGTCACACACACCTTTATCTTTAGTCTTGGACTTGAAAGAATTAAATATCTTGAACTTGAGGCGTTCCTATAGTTGTTAATCCACAATGCTAACGCTTATCCTAAGCTAAGAATTGACTGAGGGGGTTGAGTAATCTTCCAACCTCGAGTCGGCTTTTCTGTTGCTCTGATGCCCTGTTGCCCAAGAAGCCGCGCTTCCCAAGCTCTACTGTCTTCACTGCCTTGCTTGCTTGCCTTTGATTGCCTTTGCTAGACCTGGAAAATTCCAATGTTAGACCAATTCACAGGATGATCAAATACTTGAGTACATATACCATTTAAGTCCCTTCCCTTTTTTTGCCCAAATTTTCAATGTGTACCCCCTGGCTTCCTAGTCCCTAACTGAGTGAACCTCAAAATAGCTTATCCAAAATTAGATGTATTCTTTATGAAAAAAAACAGTTGAGGTCACGTAGTACTCGTCACGAGCTTTCTAATGAGCTATTAAGCTCAAAAAACGGACTTCGGATGAAAAAGTTATGAGCGTTCAGGCCCTGGGGGTTAAAAACTGACAAACAGGTTTTTTTCTCTAAATATGAGCTAAGGGGTCTCCTATGAGTCTAATGGTCCAAAAATTTCTCAAAAATTCCCTCAAAATTGGTCAAAAATTGAAGTCCAAAATTTGCGAGGGGGGTGCACAATCGCGATGGTCTGGGACCGTCGCGATGGTCCGAGCGAACCGTCGCGATGGCCCAAAAAATCGAACCGTCGCGATGGCCCGAAGTGAACGATCGCGATGGCGTGAGGTCGAACCGTCGCGATGGCCCAAAGTGAACGATCGCGATGGCGTGAGGTCGAACCGTCGCGATGGCCCGAAGTGAACAATCGCGATGGCGTGAGGTCGAACCGTCGCGATGGCCCAAAGTGAACAATCGCGATGGCGTGAGGTCAAACCGTCGCGATGGTGTAAGGTTGAACCGTCGCGATGGCTCGATCAAGCGGACAATCGCGATGGCGCGGGTCAACGGTCAACGGGGAACAATCGCGATGGTCCGAGGTGAACCGTCGCGATGGTCCGCGATGCGATGGCTTGAGCCAATCGCGATGGTCCGAATTTTCGAAGTGTCGCGATGGTCCAAAAAATGAACCGTCGCGATGGTCTATCGTGACACGTGGCACTGTCGTGGCGATGGCGTGAGCCAATCGCGATGGTCCGGGGTCGACTGAACAATCGCGATGGTCCAAGTGGACCGTCGCGATGGCTCAAGTGAACCGTCGCGATGGTCCGAAAAGTGAACCGTCGCGATGGTCCGGCCGAGCCGTCGCGATGGCGTGAGCCTATCGCGATGGTGCGACACAATCGCGATGGTCCGAGCCAATCGCGATGGTCCACCAAACAACGAATTTTTGAACTGCAAAAAAGGTTCCGTGTATGCGCAGGGCTCGCCTACCTCGTGGTGTGGTCGCCTACCTCAAAGTCCGAAAGTTGCAGACCATCGCGATGGTCCGCCCTACTCAGAAATTTCTGACAGAAAGTACATGTTTTACCTTTTGGAAGCTCTCCTGATGCTCTGAAGCTTTGTACCTGCAAGAAAACTCAAGAAAATGCAAGCACACACAAGCACAAATACTCTCTCTCACTCTCTCGCATGCACAAATGAGGGGAAATGAGGTGAATGGGGAGATATGGTGAATTTTCTGATTTTTTTTGGAAATGGAGATGATGATGCGATGATGAAGATGGAGTATGGGGAAGGTGAAAAGCACTAAAAACTAAGTAAAAACAACAACGAAAACTGAAATCTTTACCTTCCAACGCCACTTCTTGCTATACTCTTACCATCACACATTCGTCCTAGACTCGATCCCCGGCAACGGCGCCAAATTTGGTGTTGCTCTAGCACAATGGTGAGAACCACGTTAAGAAGCTTCACCTCCTTAATGTCAATCCGCGGAAGAGATAGGAGTGATATGAAGATCGTGAATGTGAGATGAAGTGAAAGTGAAGGTGAGAAGCATAGAAATGCACACACACATACACACACACTACGAAGAGACAAGCAAGACACAATGGAAGGTGAGAAATCAACTCTATTACTCAAGAACACTATTACAAGCTCAATCTAGCTCTAAGCTCACACTAGCCAACATGAACCAACCTCAAAAATGAGCTCTCTAGCTCTTTTTATAGTTTCTAGACTAGTTTTGACCGGTTTCACATCTAGTGACCGGCATAGTTAAAAAATAGGTCCTAGAGGCTATTTGGATGGGTAAACGATGTCTAAAAATAACGAAAATTGGTACGAGCATTCTACCTAAGCTCCTCAAGCTCGAGGACTCTTCGGCTTGCACAAAATGGAGCTATGGATTACAAAATGGGGTTTTCTATGATACATATGTTACAATTAATGATAATAATCACTGTTGAGTGTTTGAAGAATTAATAAGAAACATATTTGTTTGGAAAATTGATCCGACAGGCTCCCTGCTCCGTCTTTACATGCTTCCATGTCGTCTGTGCCTCTGACTGTGCCTCTGACTGCTTCCAACAGAGAGTCATTAGAAGCCAAGTGTCATTGAGATAGATGTGTAGAGAGTCATCTTCACGCATTAGCATCGCGTCTTTCTCTGATTTCTCTCAGCCTGATCATGTGGATCAAGAAATCTTTTGTACACATCTAATCTACAAGCTAATGAAGCTTTGTTCAAAGTTTCATGGTCTAATCCCTTTCATGCTATGAGTATGGTCAATAGGAACATGTGTATGTAAAGTCTGCAGGTAGACCTCTCAGAGTTGTGCACTTTTTCGTGTCAATGTTTTGCTTAAATCTTAGTGCACAGTGTAAGGTTTTTTATGAATCACCATTCAAACTCTAAGTTAGAAGGTAAGGATGCTATGGCTAAATGCATTTAGCAAAACGGGATTTGTGTTGTGAGAAATCAACCTTAGAAGTTAGCTATGTCAAAGTTGCTTGTTTAGGAAGACAGTTTTTGACATACTTTTGATCTTAAGGATCAAATTATAGTATTAATGATTCTTTTGAAGGAATAATGGTTGATATGATTGTGCAAAGCTAGCATGGAGATATGTGCATCATTAGTTTGAAGAAATCTAAAGATATGTGCAGATAATGAAGTAAATCTTTGAAACAGATTTCTTGAAGAAGAAAGATTCTCATTTAGAGAAGTGATAATTGAAGATTTGGTAAATGAAGGTAACATTTCTGTAAAATTTGGTCCATAACTGATATAGAGGTGCTCTTAAATCAGTATAGATCAAACCTTTGGAGATTTAGAGGTCTCCAACAGTGGTATCAGAGCTGAAGGTGCGATACAAATAAAGTAAAAGCATTGGAAGTTCCGATTGTTATAGACATTGAAGTCTTTCCAAATTGAAGGAGGACAGGATCAAAGTTTTGAAGAAAACCTAAAGGAGAATCAAGCATGAGTTCAAAGGATCAACAAGGATTAAAGCTTTATATCAAAGGTACACTATACTATTATAAATGCTAGTAATTGCAGACACAGAAGATCAAAGATGGGAGAGAGCTTGCACATTGATAAGCTAGATAGAGAGAAATATCCAGCTTGGTCTATGAGGATGGAGGCACACCTCATGAGCAAAGATTTGATGGCATTCGTTACAGGAGAAGAAGAAAAACTTGAGTTTGAAGATCCTAGTGTTCCAACTAGGGAGGAACTTGTAGATTTGAAGAATTGGATGAGAAAGGATGCTCAAGCTAGGAGCATCATTTACATGGTTGAATTGAATGCACAAACAAGGTTATCCCTCAAGGAAACATCACCTTCAAAGAACACAAATATGGTACATCCAAAGATGGAACCACACACCACCAAGATACAAGATGAGGAAGTACTTGTACTACATATATGGGTAGTGGTTGAGCCATCTCCCTTGCATGTGGTGGTTGATTCCCATAAAATGCCCTCTTAGGAAACATAAATACAACACACCACCAACCCCATCAAGAAGACCGCACCACACATTCACCCCCATATGAGGCAGCCACACCAAGAAAAATTACATGTGGCACAAGGCAAAGATGTGCAAACAGGAGAAGAGCCAGTTATATCCAAAAACTGACTAAATGTAGATGTAAACTAGCTAAAACCTATAGTATGAAACATGATTGATATGAACATGATGGATCAAAACCTTTTGATGGATGAGGAGAAGGAAAAGGCACAATTATTTGAAACAAGAAGTTGATTCCAGAATATAAGTGAATAACTCTCTGCCAAGAACATAGCCATTCAAAAAGAGCTTGCTCAGAAAATAGAAGACTTGGTAAGATAGACAGAAGAATGCAATCGTGTCTAGGAAGAAAATGTGTTGCTAAAAGACAAAGAACAAGAAATGACTATATCTGTATTCAAACTTCAAGTTGAAGTGAAGACACTGAAAAAGCAACATGAAATGTATGAAGCAAAGAAAATAAGGATGCTCAACTGCAAAAATTTACTAGAGAGTCAGATCAAAGTTTATATGGACGAAGCCGATAATCTACATACAAGGAAGAAAGAATTAATGAAATCTATTTTATTGAATCACCCATTGGAAAGCACTAATGACACAGGAATACAAGAGTTGCAGGCACGGTTGGCAGCAATGGAAGATCAGCTTACTCAAGAGAAGAGAAAATAGGTCAAGATAGAGACCAAATGTAAAGCGAAAGCCAAATCATGGGAGTTTAAATGGAATGAAGCAGTAAATAAATACATAGAGCAATGCAATGATGATGCTGATCAGGTAAAGACGATATGTGAAGCAAAGGCAAAAGTGGAAGATGAAGTCAAGGCTAGTAAAAAAACAAAATGAAGAGAATGACAAACTAATAGTAGAGCTCAGAAAACAATTAGAAGAGGCCCAGAACTTGGGGACACCAGTAGTGCAACCATCCACAATGGCTACCAACGAGACTGAGTTACGCCCTCTTTCTCCCCCAATTGTTCATTCACCAATAAAGTAGCCGGCTATGGAGGAATATGATGATCACCCAATGCCATATATTATAGAACTAAGTCAGAAAGAACGAGCACTACTGGTGTCTCGACTTATAGAAAATTTTGAAAATGAAGTAGTAAAAGCCATGAGAGCAACTCAAATCAAAAGTAAAGATCTAGATGTAGTAATGAAGCCCTTCAACCTCTCGTATGGAATCATGAAAGAACAAACCCAAAGATACATCAAGAAGACTATGGGAAAGGATCTAGACGAGCAGTTAAATTTTAAAGCAACCACTTTTCAATACACTCAACAGGAGTTCCATGATGTCAATCCCATCTTGCGGAGAAAAGTTTTGGAGAGAAATCCAACATTGCGGGTGCATTGGCAAGAAGCATCATATTTACTCCAAGTTAATCCCGCATTTTTTCATGTGCCATGTCGATGCTATTGGCCATAATTTTGCGAATTGCAAAGTCAAGGAAAATTGAATACGGAGTGGCTCAATTTTCCATTACTCTCGAGCCCGCCACATAATTATCCGTCTACAAAAGAATACATGATCAAGACCATAGAACTTTGGCTATCTCAGTATGAAAAAGTTCTTGATCTCACCATCAAGCTAAGGAATAAAATACCTAGCATGATTCTAATCATACTCAAAGTATTCAAGCGTGCCGAATATACATTTTTGAACTTTATTGGCATCAATCAAGGAACATATATTTTGGTCTTTGATCTTTCTGTCATGCCGAGCAGACTAACTATTATGGCCTACTACTCGTGGATAAAGTTTTTGCCTAGTACATATATGCAAACTTTTGAAGAAACCTTCTTCATAGGCTTTTTCAAAATAAATTCTCAGATATTCCTAACAATGTCCGCTAACCTAAATGCAAGATTAGTAGCTTATGAATTAAGCTTTTTTGCTGACCATCGCCAACCACCACACGATGGTGTTAAGCCCAAACAGTGGAAACAACTAATGATATGTGAAGCTAATCTTCTAAACAAAATAGAGCAAAAGGTATACAACACATACTCCCGTCGATTTCCAAAGCATATTGGGGATGACAGAGTTTAGGAGGGGGGACGTGTGGAAGGAGAGACAAGGGAAGTACCACCCTCTGCACAAAGCCCCACAGTGGCACACATTAGGCTGGAACACCAATGGAATGGGTCCCTAAGAGTGGTAACAAAGAATAAAAACTAGGGACTTTCAAGGGGAGGTTGCACACCGGTTCCTCATCCACTAGGTGCATACATTGGAAAGAAATAAACAGGCCAGAAAAATACAACAGGGTCAGATGTGTGAGAACAAAGGTATATGTGAAGAACAAAAGTTACAAAGGGGAGAGGCTGAAAAGTTGAAGAGGAGTGAGGCTAGGAGGAGTGCTACCACGAGCGATCCAATACTATGACACTACGGCCATATACACTAGAGGTACCTGAGAGATGTACTCTAAAAATTGCTCCTCTGTCATGGAATGTGGAGTGACTGGAGGACTGTTGTAGCTCAAGCGTAAGAACCACCTCCTTTACTTGTCAATCCGTGGAGACGTGAGGACCGGTATGAAGACCACGAGCAAGTGAAGGCACAAGTCTGTGAGTGAAAGCACACAAACATGCACACACATACACACACGCGCACAAGGTAAGATCAAAGAGAGGAACAATGGAAAGCTTCCATTGCAAATGAGTTCTCTTACAAAAGCTCTATTCTCTAGCCAGCTAACCCCAAAAATGAGCTCTCTAGCTCTTTTTATAGTTTTTTGACTAGTTTTGGCCCTGTCCAGACCTAGTGTCCGGCCTAGTTAAAAATTAGGTTCCAAGGCTTATTTGAGGGCTCAAATGAAGTCTAAAAATTATGAAAATTGGTACGATGGTACTTCTAATACTCCTCAAGCTTGAGGACTCCTCGGCTTGAACAAAATGGAGTTATAAAAATAGATAATGGTATTTACAATGGTTTTTAGTGATGAAAATCACTATTTTTGTAGGGGATTCTTCTGAAAATTTGACATACACTTCTTGGAGCTCCCTACTTGCTCCCTTTCCTTGTGTGTCCACCTTTTGATGTGCTTCCATGCTTTGTCCTTGACTTTGAGCTTCAACACTCCCCCCCCTCTCGAGTCTGTCGTCCCTGACAGACCCTTGTTGTAGTGGTTGTTCCAAGTAGTGCCTTGAGAGGGAGTGTCCCTTCTATATGAACAAAAGTCGTCTGACTTCGAGATGTGTCTGGTTCTTCATTTATCACTGCGAGCCTTTGCAAGTTGTAGTCTCTTGGTATGTGCTTCTTCCTTGGATTCCAGCATGACTGTGTCGTTGTGAGTCTCCGTTGATGTTTTCTAGATCTTCCATAGTTGATGTTCATAGTAGTCATGCCAAGTACTCATAACCCATATTGAGTGATGGGTAAGTGTGTTCGTGCATGGGTTGAGGAAAATATGTGCCTTGTGCACGGCCTTGTAATGTAGCCCTATGAATGCTTACTTGAGAAATGCATTGGAAGAAGTATGGTGCGAAAATTGGGGGTCTTGAGCTAAGTGCTCAAGGGTATGCCAACGAAGAGGTTTCCTAAGCTATCATGGTTATGATGTTTCCAAGGTAAAGATACTTACCATGGAGAAGGTTGATGGATGTTCATCTCTTCGTGTTGTACATTCGGGCTTTGGGATGGAACACTATTGATGACTATCCGTGTTGATGGTCCACTGTTGGAAGCAGCCAGAGGCACAGACGCCACGGAAGCATGTAAAGACGGAGCAGGGAGCCAGTCGGATTATTTTTCAAACAAATATGTTTTTATTACCTCTTCAAACATCCAACAGTGATCTTCATCACTCTTGTAACATATGTAATATAGACAAAACCTCATTTTGTAATTCATAGCTCCATTTTGTGCAAGCCGAGGAGTCCTCGAGCTTGAGGAGCTTAGGTAGAATGCGCGTACCAATTTTCGTTATTTTTAGACATCGTTTACCCATCCAAATAGCCTCTAGGACCTATTTTTAACTATGCCGGTCACTAGATGTGAAACCGGTCAAAACTAGTCTAGAAACTATAAAAAGAGCTAGAGAGCTCATTTTTGAGGTTGGTTCATGTTGGCTAGTGTGAGCTTAGAGCTAGTTTGAGCTTGTAATAGTGTTCTTGAGTAATAGAGTTGATTTCTCACCTTCCATTGTGTCTTGCTTGTCTCTTCGTAGTGTGTGTGTATGTGTGTGTGCATTTCTATGCTTCTCACCTTCACTTTCACTTCATCTCACATTCACGATCTTCATATCACTCCTATCTCTTCCGCGGATTGACATTAAGGAGGTGGAGCTTCTTAACGTGGTTCTCACCATTGTGCTAGAGCAACACCAAATTTGGCACCGTTGCCGGGGATCGAGGCTAGGACGAATGTGTGATGGTAAGAGTATAGCAAGAAGTGGCGTTGGAAGGTAAAAATTGCAGTTTTTGTTATTGTTTTTACTTAGTTTAGTTTTTTTTATCTCCCCCACACTCCATCTTCATCACCGCATCATCATCTCCATTTCCAAAAAAATCAGAAAATTCACCATATCTCCCCATTCACCTCATTTCCCCTCATTTGTGCATGCGAGAGAGTGAGAGAGAGTATTTGTGCTTGTGTGTGCTTGCATTTTCTTGAGTTTTCTTGCAGGTACAGAGCTTCAGAGCATCAGGAGAGCTTCCAAAAGGTAAAACATGTACTTTCTGTCAGAAATTTCCGAGTAGGGCGGACCATCGCGATGGTCTGCAACTTTCGGACTTTGAGGTAGGCGACCACACCACGAGGTAGGCGAGCCCTGCGCATACACGGAACCATTTTTGCATTTCAAAAATTCGTTGTTTGGTGGACCATCGCGATTGGCTCGGACCATCGCGATTGTGTCGCACCATCGCGATTGGCTCACGCCATCGCGACGGCTCGGCCGGACCATCGCGACGGTTCGCTTTTTCGGACCATCGCGACGGTTCACTTGAGCCATCGCGACGGTCCACTTGGACCATCGCGATTGTTCAGTTGACCCCGGACCATCGCGATTGGCTCACGCCATCGCCACGACAGTGCCACGTGTCACGATAGACCATCGCGACGGTTCAAGTTTTGGACCATCGCGACACTTCGAAAATTCGGACCATCGCGATTGGCTCAAGCCATCGCATCGCGGACCATCACGACGGTTCACCTCGGACCATCGCGATTGTTCCCCGTTGACCGTTGACCCGCGCCATCGCGATTGTCCGCTTGATCGAGCCATCGCGACGGTTCAACCTTACACCATCGCGACGGTTCACCTTTGACCGTTGACCGCGCCATCGCGACGGTTCATTTTCCGGACCATCGCGACGGTCCATTTCCACGCCATCGCGATTGTTCACTTCGGGCCATCGCGACGGTTCGACCTCACGCCATCGCGATTGTCCGCTTGATCGAGCCATCGCGACGGTTCAATCTTACACCATCGCGATTGTCCATCTTCGCGCCATCGCGACGGTCCACTTCGGACCATCGCGATTGCCCAACTTTGACCGTTGACCCAAGACCATCGCGATTGTCCGCTTGATCGAGCCATCGCGACGGTTCACCATTTCGGGCCATCGCGATTGTCCAAATCCCACGCCATCGCGACGGTTTGCTCGGACCATCGCGACGGTCCCCGACCATCGCGATTGCCCACCCCCATCGCAAATTTTGGACTTCAATTTTTGACCAATTTTGAGGGAATTTTTGAGAAATTTTTGGACCATTAGACTCATAGGAGACCCCTTAGCTCATATTTAGAGAAAAAAAACCTGTTTGTCAGTTTTTAACCCCCGGGCCTGAACGCTCATAACTTTTTCATCCGAAGTCTGTTTTTTGAGCTTAATAGCTCATTAGAAAGCTCGTGACGAGTACTACGTGACCTCAACTGTTTTTTTCATAAAGAATACATCTAATTTTGAATAATCTATTTTGAGGTTCACTCAGTTAGGGACTAGGAAGCCAGGGGGTACACATTGAAAATTTGGGCAAAAAAAGGGAAGGGACTTAAATGGTATATGTACTCAAGTATTTGATCATCCTGTGAATTGGTCTAACATTGGAATTTTCCAGGTCTAGCAAAGGCAATCAAAGGCAAGCAAGCAAGGCAGTGAAGACAGTAGAGCTTGGGAAGCGCGGCTTCTTGGGCAACAGGGCATCAGAGCAACAGAAAAGCCGACTCGAGGTTGGAAGATTACTCAACCCCCTCAGTCAATTCTTAGCTTAGGATAAGCGTTAGCATTGTGGATTAACGACTATAGGAACGCCTCAAGTTCAAGATATTTAATTCTTTCAAGTCCAAGACTAAAGATAAAGGTGTGTGTGACGCGAAAACCCTAAAGGAAAGAACCTAAGTCTGACGGAACGAGAACTCAGAATTATAACGGAAAGTCGAATTCCTGACGCATACATTAAGACAAGAACTTAAAGACCTTTAAAAAGAAACAAAAAGAATAACAAAGAATCAGAGACGATCTAAGTGTGTAATTAAGTGAGCAAGGGAGAAAATTAATGAACCTTAGATCAGGCAAACATATAGGCAAGTCAGACCGACGAAGCCTTAGATCATCAGAGGCAAGTGTAAGAACTACTGCTCGATCGTGGGCTCAACAATTGAATACTAGTTACCCTTACGAGAGCTCAGATACTAGCGAATCAGACATGGCATTTAGCACAAATAGACCAGAAGTAGGGTCAAACGTAGCATACTTAGAAAAACCTGAAGGACCCTACAGAACGCAATTAGAGTTTCTCCGCACCAACCGATTAGGTGCTCGCATCTATGAGGATGGTTTGCGAAGGCAAGTGGTGCAACTGCACAACCCTGATCAACCCATAGGATTGGAAAGACCAGTGGTGAAATTTGAGAGAGACGCTTACATAGACAAGGAAGGAACGATGTACATCTTAAGTACGCAGCCAAATGATACTAATGAGTTTGGCACAATTCAATTAGAGACGGAAGCGAAAGTTCAAGGAAAAGAACCGTTAGAAGAACCTAGAACACCTAGAGGGAAATCCGTATTAACGAGAGTACTCGTCCCAGAGTGGATCCCTCAAGATAACAGGAGTATCGAGTTGTTGTTAAATAAAGAGACCGATGAAGCCTTTTGGAGGTACAGAAAGGAACACCCTAGTGAGGTAGGTATCATCACAATCTATGAGTTCAAGGACCCGGATACACCTGGAAAGGTCGTATACCTGGATGAGACTTCAGAGAGAGTCTTTGTGGTGCCTGACCACGCTAGAAACACATATACATGGAGAGGTGAATTGGTATTCCCTCCATCCAGAACTAACATGAATACAAGTCAACAAGGGGCAGGAACATCATCAGCCTTTGGAAACCAAAGAGAAAAGAATAAAGAAAGACCCGAAGTAAGCTTCACTCACCCCATAGGGAGAGATAGAACAACCACGGATAGACAAAAAGGTCATGGAATACCAGGTGGTAGAGATGATTTTCCTCTACCTAGACCACGTGAACACGCAAGAGTATTGAGACCCACTCAATTGGTAAAATCAATGAAAAATTATTTTGATGGGACAGGAGATCCCTACGATCATGTCGCAGAATTCAAGCAGGTACTAAGAGCAGAACAAGTCGAAGACATGTTCACGCAGTACAACGCATTTGGACTAACGTTAAAGAATACCGCTTTAACTTGGTTCCAACCTTTGCAACAAAGGCAATTTAGAGACATCCATCACTTTTTAGAGTCATTCATCACCGAATTCTCTAAAAGTGGGATTAGACATGACACGTCTTCGTTGATTCATAGCTTTAAACAAACCCCTCAGGAAACAGTTAGACTGGCAGGACGTAGGTTTAGACAATATGTTGAACGATGTCCAATGCAAGAGTTACCCTCACAAGCTAAGCAAGTGTCGTTGTTCTTAGATGGCTTGTTGAGCTCTAAACTACGCTCCTACGTGTACCTAAAAGAACCCAGAACGCTAGAGGAGTGTGTGAGAATATGTATAGACATCGAGGACAACCTAGGAGATGAATTGGAACTCTCAAAGGTTTATAAGGACTCAGATTGTTCTTCTCTAGCATCCACAAAATTGTCTAGCTCGATAGAGGATCTAGCAGAAAAAGTGGCCCAGAAACTAGGAGTTTCTAGTAAAACTAGGGAGCTTACAAACAAGCGTTGTTACACCTGTGGTGGTGATCATATGGCAAATGTGTGTCCCAATGCACCACAACCACAAGCCAACCCTAGTGGCCAATATTGTACAATTGAGAGAAGATACACGAATCATACGGCTCAGGACTGCCCATACAACAAACAAACTGTGAGACAGAACTATCCGCAAGCATACCAGCAGCCAGGTAGGTATCAAGGCCAATACAATGCTCAGCCTTATTACTATAGGCCTCCTCAGAACTACCCATACCAGGCTCAACAGAGACCTCAACCTGTCTTAGCTCAGCAGCCACCTCCACCAGCGAATGTCATCTCAGTCAAATATGCTGTTGCAGAAGAGAACCTAAGTAGGGCTTTAGTGCCTTCGTCACCCTTGATCACAGAGAGTGACCCACACTCAAACAGTTTTGACTCTACGCATGTCGATAGTCCACCCGCTTATTACACAGAGTCACCAGAACACGTGGAGACATATCATTATGATAGTCCACCAATGGAACCTAGTTGGGAGCCAGACTATGCTAATGTGATGTACGCAAACCCAAACCCACGGCCCCAATTGAGACAACAGAGACCACAGGGCCCTAGAGGACCATGCTTTAGGTGCCAAGGAGATCACTTTATAAAGGATTGTCCACATCCCCCAATAGCAAGGCAATCACAGTGCTATAACATACAAGGCTTTTGTGCCGATTGTGGCAAAGAGCACATAATCAAAGATTGTCCTAAGAACCCAGTTAACCCTTCGAATGTGACACCGATCAACGTGATAGGTATTGTAAATAATGCAGATGGATCCAACCCTACATACGTGCCTATCCAAGCTATAACAAGAGCCCAGGCGCTCTTACAGAACCAAAAGCTTAATCAAGAGAAAGTAGCTGAAACCAGTGAAGTTGCAGAATCTAGCAGCAAAAAGACAAAATCTTGGAAAGATTCTAGAGAAAGAATTAAGAGAAAATGGAGTAAAAAGATAACTGAGTTGGAAGGAAGTTTAAAGGAATCTAGAGCCAAAATCCAAGAGTTAACTTCACAGGAATTGAATCAAGAGAATCCAGCTCAGAAGTCAGGATCAGTTTTAGCGGAACCCATACCAGAGAATCTAGACATGATGTTTCGTGCATATCAGGCTAGATTAAAAGAGGGACCTCAAGTAGCTGAAATGAGTAAAAACTACCCCCGAGCTGATCTGGAAATTGAGAGAACTAAACTTTGCATGAAGATGGTAGAACTAGCACAAGCCTTGTTCGAAGCCTCTAGATATCTTAATTGGAATAACATGGCAAAACCGGAATTACACTTTCAAGGACTGATGGAGAGGCTAGAATATTTGATCGAGAGCAAAGAGAAAAAGGATCAGCCTAGGAACCCTATTGTCCCAGAGACACAGGAAAGGAATGCACCATCCCTGTCTCAAGTACCCAATACAGAAAGTCAAGACAATTTGTCTTCTATACATAGGTACTCTCATGAATTTTTACGGGAAATACAAGAAGAGAAATGGAGAAAAGAACAAGGAACTCATCCTCCTATTCAAGAAATAAATGATTTGCAGGAGCAATTCCCCCAAGACATTCCCTCTATTTACGATGATGTAGAGGAGGAACAACTGAGTGAACCCACTGGATTTGAATCTAATTCTTTACAAGAATTACCTCAGTTCACAGGACCTCGGGAAGCAAAGTCTATGAGTATGAGAGCACCCACGATAATAGTGAGGAATGAAGAATCAGTAATCCCTAGAAACACGGAAGTGATCAAGAACACTAAAGTACAGTGTAACCTCACTCTGGAGGAATTGTTAAAGGTAAAACCAGAATTGTGGAAGCATGTAGCAAATCAATTCCCCGAGCTTGCTACCACACCCTCTCAGATAGGATCACATAAGAAGGTACCAGAGATACCCATAGAAAAGATCGGAGATGTAAGTGAAGGAGAGGAAGGTAACACTTATCTTCCAATAACCCATCAGGGCTACACCACGAAAGCCATCTTAGATTCAGGAGCCGGAGTAGCCATCGCTACCACCGCTTTATGAGATGCTTATGAGATGATATTGGGACGACCATTCATGCGTCAGTTGCAAATTGTACAAGATTGGGGAACTAATTCTTTGTACTTGCAACATTTAGGAGTGACTACCAAAGTCAATCTTAAAGACTATTCACATAGAGACGTACCCCCAATACAATGGAATACCATCCATAAGACACAAGTAGAGACGGAATCCGTGCACTCATTAGAATCAGATCCTTCTTGGTTGCATGAGGATACTCATTTATGGATGTGTAAAGTAGCCAAACAAGAGGAAGAAAGGCTAGAAGCCAGGACCTTAGGTGCAGAACAAAATCCACGAACCCTTCAAGATCCAGCCTATGCACCTGTAGTATTCCCAGACGAAGAGTTTGAACCCCATGGTTGGGCAGAAATCCTAGCAACCATGGATGTAGCCATCAATGAAGAACAATGGACTCCCCACTGTGACGAGGATGGCTATGACATTTCAGTTTTCACGATAGAGCCAATCATGTGCGATGCAATTTTAGAAGAGTGTGAACCGAACACTGATGCATTTGAGGATGCAAGCGATTTTGATTTAGAATCAATTATCATGGATTCACCCTTTGCATCAGAGGAAGAATATTTTTTCGAAGTAGAGACTCACACTCAGAGACACGAGGAAGTTATGAATGACGTGAGAATAGCCACTGAAGTGACTAATAAAAGTAAAGGCAAGAAAAGAAAGAAGAAAGAAACCATGTCAGAAAAAGAAGAATCTTTATTTGAAGTACCCAAAAACTTCAAGAAATATGAAATCGAAGATAGAAGAATCATGGTACGGATGCCTAATAGAAAGGCGAATGATGGACAAGTATATGATAACCGAGAGAAAACCAAGAAAATAATAGTAGCCATAGAAGGAGAAGAAGAAAAATGTACATACATAGGGCATGATTTGACGAAGGAAGAAGAAGAAGAATTAGTTGCCCTATTGCGCGAATATAGAGATGTTTTTGCTTGGAGTTACAAAGATTTGAAAGGAGTAGATCCAGATATATGTTCTCATAGAATCCCTATGACTCCAGATGCAAAACCGACAAAACAGAAACCATACACGTACAATGATAACTACGCTGCGAAGATTAAAGAGGAGATAGATCGCTTGATAGAAGCAGGATTCATTTACGAAATTGAGCATACCGAATGGGTATCCCCCATTGTGGTTGTGCCCAAAAAGAATGGAAAATTGCGTGTGTGTATTAACCTTAAAAAAGTTAATGCCGCAACGATTAGAGATAGTTATCCTCTTCCTATCACGGAACACTTATTGGAAAGAGTTGCGGGCAAGGAAGTTTACAGCTTTCTTGATGGATTTTCAGGCTATAATCAAGTAGCCATTGCTCCAGAAGATCAACACAAGACGGCTTTTGCCACTGAATGGGGCATATTTGCATTTCGTGTGATGCCATTCGGCTTAACAAATGCACCCGCCACTTTCCAGCGACTCATGTGTCATGTTTTTAAGGAATTCTTACGCAAGAGCTTGGAAGTTTATGTCGATGACATATGTGCTCATTCTAATGTAAGACAGACACATATCCCAGAGTTAAGGCAAATATTTGACAAATGTCGAGAATATCAGGTTTGTTTGAACCCAGAAAAATGTGTTTTCATGGTCAGACAAGGCAAAATTCTAGGACACATTGTGTCAAAAAATGGAATCTCTACGGATGAAGAAAAGGTGAAGGTAATTGCAGAATTACCGAGACCAACTAATGTGAAAGAGGTACAGGCATTTATGGGCCATTGCGGATATTATAGGAGATTCATACACATGTATGCAATCATAGCCAAGCCTTTGTACTCTCTTTTAACCAATTTTGAATGGACAGAAGAATGTGAGGATTCATTCAACGAACTTAAACGACGTTTGTGCTCAGCACCTATATTGACTACCCCAGATTGGAGTAAGCCATTCCATGTACATGTGGATGCATCCAATTACGCCATAGGATGTGTGTTAGCACAACCCACGAGTGAAGGTAGCATAGATCTCCCCATAGCTTACGCGAGCAGACAATTAAACGCAGCAGAAAGGAATTACACCACCACTGAACGAGAAGGATTAGGGATGATCTACGCAGTAAAGAAATTCAGGCACTACTTATTGGCCAACAAATTCAAGTTCTTTACCGATCATCAAGCTCTATTGTACCTAGTCAACAAACCATGTAACACGGGACGACTAATACGTTGGTTTCTATTACTCATGGAGTATGATTTTGAAGTAGTAGTCAGGAAAGGAAAGACACATCTTAGAGCTGACCACCTTTCAAGATTAACCTCAGGAGAAGCTCCTCAAGGAGTAGCGGATGAATTACCAGATGCATACTTGTTTAACCTTGAGATAGCACCAGAATGGGCTAGGTCTATAGTCCCTATTCTTACATACGGACCCAAGAATCCTAGGATTAAGATCAACGAAGGAGAGATTACCAAGTCTCAGAGATACCAAATCTTAGCAGGAAGCATATATAAACAGGATAATCAAAAGATTCTTGCTTGTTGTGTAGATGAATCAGAACACGCGAATTGGTTGCAATTAGCACACATAGGTGCACTAAAGCAACATCATTCGAAACATCGTACACTACAGACTCTGCATAGACTAGGAGTATATTGGCCTACGATGGAAGCAGATGTCTACAGGTTGTGTAAGGAATGCCACGTTTGTTGTGAAAGACCACCAGTAGAGCATGCTACATTATATCATGTGTCTCTCACACCAGACTGGAGTGAACCTTTAGTGACATACTTGAGGACGAACACATTCCCTCAAGGCATGACTTTAGCTCGACAACGTAGTCTGGAGCAGGAAGCTCACGACTATTCTCTTATTGGCGATAACCTATACAAAAGAGGAAGAGATGGATATCTAAGACAATGTGTTCATGAGAGCGATTATCTGAGCATACTAGAGACTGCACACCAAGGTGTTGCAGGAGGTCATTTTGGACCCGATAGGATAATCAAAGCCATCCTCTTTGCAGGATTATGGTGGCCCACTCTTCACATGGATGCTCATACCTATGTAAAGAGATGTGACGTGTGCCAAAGAACTCAGTTTCCTACTCGCAGAGATGAAATGCCATTGAAACCCATGATGGGCGGACGTGCATTTTCTAAGTGGGGTATAGACTTTGTAGGACCCATTAACCCCCCTGCAAAAGGTACACATGCGGAATACATTATTGTTGCCACAGATTATCTTACGAAATGGGTAGAGGCAAAAGCCATGAAAAAGAATGATGCACACACAACTGCAAAATTCTTATTTGAAAATGTCTTTACAAGATATGGATTGCCTATAGAGTTAGTGAGCGATCGAGGCACTCACTTTCTAAACCAAGTCATTGAATATTTGTTACAGGATTTTATGGTGATTCACAAGAAATCCGCACCATATCATCCTCAGGCCAATGGTCAGGCTGAAAGCACTAACAAGATACTTTGTAACGTACTGACGAAACTAGTGAACAACAAACGTTCAGATTGGGACAAACAGTTACACCACGCTGTTTGGGCATATCGAGTGGCCTACAAGACCGTACTCAATGCAACTCCCTTTCAGATGGTTTTTGGTCAGAATGCTGTGCTTCCTTTGGACTTCCTGATACCGACCCTTAAGGTGGCACAAGAACATCAGTGGACCGGCCATGAATTATCAGCGAGAATAATGGACTTGGAACGATTAGGAGAAACCAGGCTAAAGGCAGCAGCATGAATATATGCAGCGAAGAAGCGACAGAAAGCATATTTTGATGCACATGTGAAAGATAAAGGCCTAAAAGAAGGAGATTTAGTTCTAGTATATACGCTGAAACAGCACGCACGTAAGTTAGAAAAGCGAGGTTATGGACCTATGATCATAAACAGACTCTCAACAAGTGGAGCAGTACAGTTAGCCACCTTAGAAGGAGATATAATGCCTAATTATATTAGTGGCTGTAGAGTCAAGCTATATCAGGAACCTCTTACGGAGGATATGCTTAGACGACTCACGTTGGCAAAGAAGCGTAAGGAGGAAGAAAATAGAATACGAGCGGAAGCTCAGGCAGAAGCAATAGAACGCATTAAGCGCATGAAGCTAAGAAGACAAGGACTAGGGAGAGAACAATATGACCATCTGGAACCTACACCCAGATATCCCATGGCCATGTGTCAAGTAAAGTCAACCACTCATCCTAGTATAGTGGACAGGAGACCATTCATTACAGTTAGGCTAGAGCACGGCAACCATTGCCAAGAGCTCAGGGCTTTAATTGATTCAGGTGCTGCGACTAGTGCGATTAGATGGTCCCACTATAAGGATTCAGGAATAGAAATGCGGCCAATTGAGGCATACCTCATAGGGCTAGGAGGCATGGAAACCCCTTGCATGGGTGAGGTGGACCTTCCTATCCTCATAAAGGGTGTGACCATGACGGCAAAGCTACTAGTGTGCCATGATGACGACCTGATAGAACCCCTAATCCTTGGCCAAGATTGGCTATACGATCACTCAGTGGACCTAAATCTTAGACAAGGCTCCTTACAGATTGGAACCTTAGAACAGAGGCGAGTGATACCGCTTGACTTCCCTAACGGCATTCCGCCTGACGGATGTGACCCTAGACCCCACGAAACACATGCGATGGAAGACCGGAAGATCTTGAGTCAGATCAGTCACGTTACGTCTACACCAACCCACTCGGGCTTGGCTATGGACAGTTATCAATCAGAAGGACGACAGGAGATCTTCCCTGGGACTTCCTGCAAACTAGAAGGGGCAGCTACCCAACCGCTAGGGCAGATAAACACAATCAGCGGTCAGGTGGGTTGCATCAGCGGCCAAATGAGCACGACACCCTGCGGTGCTCATCCTTCCAAACTTGTTGCGGACTGGCCTAGATTAAAGTTAAATAAGGCATCACTTCCTAATGGGCAGGTCACGCAAGTCTTGGATCTCCCTTCTTTTCCAAAGCAGAGTGTCCATCCGACCTCTCAACCCCAGCAACAACTGAGTCAATCACGACGAAGGAACCCAGACCGACTGCAGTATCGGAGGAAACAACAAGGAAGGCAGTTCAGGCCACCCAAAGGAAGCGGCACCAGACAAATGTGGGTGCCAAAAGGACAAAAAGCACCAAAGAACTCCAACCAAGCAGAGATCAACAAGAAAGAGGCAGGGCAGAAACAGAATCGATATCCTCCATCCCCTCGACCTTCTTCTACAGGTCCGAGCATTCGACAAATTTGGATCGCCAAGAAATACCTTACCCATAGACCCACACCCACGCAGATTTGGGTACCCAAATCATGTATCATAGCTCAACCCTTAAGCCATGTAATATATACCCCTCACAAATCTTTCCATCCCTCAATACCACCACACCCGATACTACCTTTTGCCCCTCAGCAGAAACCCACCACCCACTCGAAGACTCTTAGGAAATGGATACCGAAGAATATCCAACCGTCTCCCCCTAACCCCATGTCTGATAAAACTACCCCCCCGACTAACATACAACCTTGTACTAAATCACTAACCTTTAAACCTTGTATAAATTCACCCACCATCATCACACATCACTCGTAATCTCATATCATCAAGAAATGTATGCATGATCTGAAACGTATAGGTGTCTAGAGACCTGCACTAGTGCTGCAAGAAACATTGCATCCATCACATCACAGCACTTGGCTACACGGGTTACGCATCAGTTATGGAAAGGGATTGCGGTCTCACTTTAATGGGATCATAATTAGTTTCCATGCTAATGTGTTAATCCTTTGTAGCAGATCTTTCTCATTAGCGCATCAGTCACCATGCAAACCGACGAAGGAACATCAGGAGCAGGCCCCAGTGTAGCGGCTGTGCCCCTCAACGTGCTACGAGCAGAGTCCCACCCGACTGCTCCACCACCGGAATTTCAGGGATTTCCAGGGCCCATGCCTATCGACAACCCACCCATGGGCTACACCGAAAAGATACACAGGAACTCTCATTGGTTTCAGGGCCTTGCAGGACCCCTTGCGGATGCGGACTTTATATTTGAATCCTCTTTGACATTTGATGACCGTACGTGGGGAAAATACCAGTTTTTTTCCAGAGAGTTCGAAGCCCTACAGAGCACCCAGGATTTAACTCATGTTTGGGCCAGAGCAGGCTTCACAGAGTATTTCAGTGATCCTCTGCCCAAACCGGATTTTTACAGGTGCTATTACTTAATCACTACCCTACTGACCTCAGAGAATAAGGACATCCCAGGGACCTTCATATTGCCTACTCTAGTGGATGATCCACCTTACAAAAGGTTTTACCTATCTAAGGATTTAATCAGAGCGGCCATCAAAATTCATGGCACCCACACACCCACAGATCGAGAGAGATTAATTCCAGAACCGATGAAACGTGGGGATGTCACGAAGTGGGAGGAGATTTCGGCAATTACACCTGAGCTGTCGAAGCCACTAAGGATATGCATGCAACATTTCGCATTCCCCGCTCAGGACAGATTTACCATGCCACATAAAAGAATATGGTTTGGATTGTATTTGGCATGCACCGGACCTCAAACTGTTGATCTGGCAAGCTGGATCATAGATCAAATGTATCTGGCACAGCACAGATGGGAGCGCAAGAAAGTACTTAATGGATGTTGTGCACTCACTAGAATTGTTTACATGTGCTTGGCCTATGATTTGCCAATTGAACGCGCATTAACTGGAGAAGAGCTGAAAGCATTCAAAGGAACGACGAAGAAAGCCAGGAAGCCCAGTCGAACACGGGCAGGTAAGCGCATGAGAGGCACCATCCCTTGCCTTCAAGTGCCAGAGTCGCCATCACCACAACCCTCTCCAGAACGACCACAGACAGAAGCGGCTCCCACAGTACAACCTATTCGCATAAGGTTGTCCAGACCAGTGGTTACGAAGGCCACCACTAGTACCGCTGCACCTCAGGCAGCTGCCACCACAGAACCCACCACCACAACAGCAGAAGCTCCCACAACTATTGGTGCGGAAGCCTTTTCTTTCCCAATACCACACATGGAGGCAGAACCATTAAACACAACATTCGATTTTGAGATGCCGGAGGCATTCTCAAATGAGTTCCAGTTTTCAGACACACAGATGTTCTCCCAAGAATATGAACGCCCCAGTTACCCTACCACACCGCGAGATCTGCCACAGGGACAAGCTGTGTCGAGCTCTGAAGAAGAAAGAACCGAAACAGACGACGAGGAAGGCGACGATGAAGCCAGCCAGGGCTCACATGATGGACAGACAGATGGTCAAGGCCAACAGACTGACACACACGGCGACACCAGCATATATGAAGAAGAGACTTTCGAAGCCGCAGCGTACACGCTGGCTATAAAGAAATTATATCGTACCATGGAGAAAGTCTGGGCCCGGAAGAAGTTAACTGAAGAGGAGAGCCAGGCATTAATTGAACAGGAACTCATCTCCGGAGGATTCGAAGACGCATACATCAGAGGGTTCAGGGAGCTAGTCAAATCAGTAGGCTCCCATGAAGCACTCAGGTTTTTACAAAGAAAGCAACTACCACAGTTTGATCCCCGCCGAGTGCGACTACTTTCAAAACCCGGAGAGTATATTCGCGTACCAACAGGAGCTCAGTCTTCAGCACAAGTGAGGGAGGCACGCCTCGTCCCCGAAAGTTCATTGACCGCAGAACCCATCCTTGTAGATTCCCCACCATGTACCACTGTTGTACATACCACTACTATCTTCGAAATAACATCCACGCCCTCTACTCCTCTCTCACCTCATCTTTCACCAACCCATCCTGTATCCCCCGCACACCCACCCACTTCCCCCACATCCACACCAGTTCAAGGCAACACAACCGCACCCTTTGCCCTGCCAATTCATACTTCCATGCCCACACCCAACCCTCCGCATCCATATGTTAACCCCTTCACCCCTTCATCCTTCCCAGCGTTTCCCCCACCTCTAAGAACCCCATTCCCCTTTCTAACCCCACTAACCTTCTCACCAGTCTCACCTCCCCAACCTACCATAACCCCTATTTCCTCGTTTCACCAAGCTGCTCCAGCTATCCCCCCTGTAACTTACTCTACATTTGTAAATCCCGTCTTCACACCTGCACAACCACCCACTTACACACCGCTTTTCACAGTCACCGCACTTGACACATCCAATGGCATGGACATATCACCATCCACCTCACCACCACCCACTCCACTCACAGCACCCTCATATTTAGGCACGTCACAATTTTCCACAATCACCACTGCATCCACCTTCCCAACCCCATTCCCCATCCCCACTGCATCTAATTCCACTGCATCTTCAATTAGCACTCCATTACTATTATCACCCGCCATAGACACCGCATTTCAACACATGTTCACATGCATGACACAAGTCCGCGATGAGTTTGCATCACTCGGCACCAACTATCAACAGCTACAGAGAACGACGAATGAACTACAAACGCAGCTTAATTTGTTATCAATTGAGAATGTCTCACTGAACAGCCGATACCAAGATTTACGAGAGGCCTATCACAAATTAGAACTAGAAAGTGAGGAGAAAACAAAAGAGGCCACTGCGGATTTGGACAACCTCCTTCGAGCCCAAACCGTCCGCAATGCAACGCTCACTAGAAATATGGGCTTACTAAGAAGACACTTAGCCGCAGCAAAAGAGGAGAACCAGAGACTCCAAGAGCAGAATAGAGAGAATTTGGAAGCGGCTTTGGACCACCCAGACCAACCCTTAAGTCCTAGCAAATTCAAAGCAATCCCATCTGAATCGATGCGGATGTTGCTAGATGATCATGTGCGATTGCTCGAGGACTATGATCGTATGAACGAAGAGCACCAAAAGTTAAAGGAAGATCACAAGCTGCTACAGCTCAGAGAACCGGCAACACAACAAGTACAAGTAGCAGCAGAATTACCAGCACCTGTGGACCCTGCCCCTGAAATTTTAGAGGAACTCAACGCACTCCGGGCCCAGGTAACAAATCTTGAATCTAGAATCGCAGCCTATGAAGCACCACCAAGGCCAGACTCCCCACCTGAGCTACCAGCTGAGGAAGAAACCGTCACTATCCCGGTGGAGGAAACATTTGAAGAGGCATACGAACCGATACCCATCCCAGGCGGACATGTCACGGCCGAAGGCCAGATGACCTATGAATTACCTACTCCCGCGTGGATGAAGACAGTTGAAGAACTCGGAACGACACACTCGGCCAGAGTAGAGGCACAACTACATGCCATGGCCATGATTGAAGAGAGGATTTTACAGTCACCATTCTTTGCTCAATTGGCCCCGTGACGGTACATATCTGGGCACGAGCTTCAATATAAACCGTACTTCATGTTAATGGCCGAATATCAGTTAGCCATTGAGAAAGAAACAGGTATGAAACCAACGCATGCCACTCAATTCGAACCGGAAGACTTGCCACCAAGGGCGCAGAGAGGTGAAATCCTTCAACCAGACTGGCGCAAAGATCTATTGCAAAACTATCCAGAGATGATGAGCACGTGGGTGAAAGCGCCGCTGCACTTAAAATTTAACCCGTGCTGGGGACCAGTACCACGACGCCGCTCTTGGACTGCATTCGCTATTAAGGTACAAAACAATAAGCAGTGCCAAGACTGGGTGAACTATCCCTACTTCAAGCCACCAATCGAGTTACCCACAGTAGGCTACATGATGGCGACGATCCGCCACTGGCTCCCTAGGTTAAAGCATATGGATGATATTGCCGCGCACATGACTGTCAAAATCTTTGACATGATGCAGATGATCTTTAAAGTCTTCCGACGCGTCAAGGCACCGCATGTAAACACCCCGGGCTTCGAGCATGGCAACTTTGATTTAGTCTATGATATGAGCACAACGCCATCGCTACGGGTGTGTTATGCCTGGCACTGCAGGATCAAATACCTACCGGCATGCTACAAGCAGACATTCGAAGAAATGTTCACCACCGGCTTTTGGGAGTACCATTCAGAGGTATTTATAAGCAGGCCCACACACTTATTGCAATTATTCGCCTGTGAACGAATAATGTACTCCACACATTATCAGCTCCCACCACCAGACGAGCCGCAACCTATCAACTGGGAGAAACTCGAGGCTGATCTAGCCCGAGGCATTCGTATATCAGAGCACACCCTCGCTCAAGACCTCCTACAGAACTACATCCGGCAGACCTCACAACAAGGTTCTGTCAGGGACGACAGAAGCGAGAGGGAGGGGGGTGTTGGAAGCAGCCAGAGGCACAGACGCCACAGAAGCATGTAAAGACGGAGCAGGGAGCCAGTCGGATTATTTTTCAAACAAATATGTTTTTATTACCTCTTCAAACATCCAACAGTGATCTTCATCACTCTTGTAACATATGTAATATAGACAAAACCTCATTTTGTAATTCATAGCTCCATTTTGTGCAAGCCGAGGAGTCCTCGAGCTTGAGGAGCTTAGGTAGAATGCGCGTACCAATTTTCGTTATTTTTAGACATCGTTTACCCATCCAAATAGCCTCTAGGACCTATTTTTTAACTATGCCGGTCACTAGATGTGAAACCGGTCAAAACTAGTCTAGAAACTATAAAAAGAGCTAGAGAGCTCATTTTTGAGGTTGGTTCATGTTGGCTAGTGTGAGCTTAGAGCTAGTTTGAGCTTGTAATAGTGTTCTTGAGTAATAGAGTTGATTTCTCACCTTCCATTGTGTCTTGCTTGTCTCTTCGTAGTGTGTGTGTATGTGTGTGTGCATTTCTATGCTTCTCACCTTCACTTTCACTTCATCTCACATTCACGATCTTCATATCACTCCTATCTCTTCCGCGGATTGACATTAAGGAGGTGGAGCTTCTTAACGTGGTTCTCACCATTGTGCTAGAGCAACATCCACTGATGAGATCTTTTGAGTGGCAGATCCTGTCTCCTCCTTTCAACGCATCATTTGCCAAATACTGAGAATTGAATTTCTTTATATTCCTTGACAAACAACGTTCGATAACTACACCAAGCTTAGTTTCACATATTGTCTTTAGCTCACCATAAGCAGGAGTCTTCTCATCCTGTATATATACAAAGATTTGCAGGTTACCAGAACTACCCCTTGCAGATATCTCCCTGGATGCTCTCTTACATGCAATAGTTAAGCATCACTTCAAGTTGCAGACCTTCAAGCTCTTCACTCCTACCATAGTAAGAGGAAACCATAGTTGTGGATGCCATGCTCATGCCAAGCTCTTGACATCTATGAGATAAGGCAGCAATTATATCATCTGCTAGCCAAGACACACTTCTATCCAAACTGATAAATGCCTAGTAATCAACAGTTCCACCTTTAACCAAGCATGACTCATTCATGTTTCATGAGCCAAACCTTGGAACAAGTGCTTCCTCTCTTCTTTTTCTTTTTTTTTTGAGGAAAAATGTCAGAAGATCGATATTAGTATCAGAAAAAATAGTTGACATATGTCAATGTGCTCTTGTGCATGGGACTCTCCAATGTGTCTATGCACGGCCCTGTAATGTGGCCCTATATTAATGCATACTTTGGAAATGCATAACCTGAATGGTGCAAAAGACTGGGTTGTGCAAGGAGCACATGGTTTTTGCTCGTCGAGGCTTTTCGATGTTATTTGCGGATGTTGATGCCATCTATATTGGAGGTATCCATTTGATCTTGAGATGACAACTGATCCTTCCTCCTTATAGGGATCCATTTTAGAACAGCATTTGGCACTGTAGAGATTACTTCAGGCGTCTTCCTCTTTGGATGCTTTCTGAACTGTGGTATCCAATTTGGTTGGAGCTTTGGTTTGGTGGAGGCTACTTGTACTTTTGGCTTCCAAACCCATAGACTTTTTGCACGTCTTCCTACTATTGTTGAAGAGCTGATTTGATCTTCTTTCGGTCTCTGTACGTGGTTCTTACCCTTTTCTCTTTTTGGCTTCTTTGTTGAGACCTTTCGCATGTGGGAGAACATAGGTTGTTGTGGATGTAAGAGCTTCTTAGGTACCCACATCTGTAATCGCCCTTGTTGAGCTGCAGCTAATTTCTTAAGCACCCAAACTTGTTGGATACCTTGTTATTGAGCTTGTCCGAGCTGCTCCCTTTGTCTTCTGGCCTGGTTGGCTTGCCTGGATGGGCTCTGTGGGGGTAAGGCTGGTCGTTGCTCTCCTTTGTGTTGGCAGCAGTCAGGGAACCGAAGGAGCCACAAGACAAAGAGGGTCGGAACGAAGAGATAGCACAAGCAGACACAGTAGCCAAAGAAGATCCGGCAAGTAGGCCATCTAAATTTTTCAGACATCAAGGAGTTGAGCACACAAGAAGAAAGAGCAAGTAGGGAGCTCAAAGATGTGTATGACAAATCAACAAAGAAAATCCCTACACAAATAGTGATTTTAATCACTAAACACCATTGTAAATACCATTTCGTATTTTTGTAGCTCCATTTTGTGCAAGCCAATGAGTCCTTGAGCTTGAGGAGCTTTAGAAGTATCTACCTGCCAATTTTTGTATTTTTTAGATCTCGTTTGAGCCCTCAAATAAGCCCTGGAACCTAATTTTTAACTAGGCCGGACACTAGGTCTGGACAAGGCCAAAGCTAGTCAAAAACTATAAAAGGAGCTAGAGAGCTCATTTTTGAGGTTAGCTTGTAATAGTTTTGAACTTGTATGAACTTTCTGAAAGTAATCTAAGAACTCCATTGCTCCTCACTCTTTGTCTTGTTGTGTGTGTGCGTGTGTGTGTATGTGTGTGCATGTTTGTGTGCTTCTCACTCACACACTTGTGCCTTCACTTGCTCGAGGTCTTCATACCATCCTCACGTCTTCCTGGATTGACATTAAAGGAGGTGCTACTCATCACTGAGCTACACCAAATTTTGGCGCCGTTGCCGGGGATCGAGCTTTGAGGACGAGCGTGTGATGGTAAGATGTAGTTTGGAGACGTTGGCGTTGTAGGTAATTTCTTTACTTTTCCTATTTTTCTTTTTCTTACCTCATCACCATCATCACCATCATCATCATCACCATCTCCCACCTCCATCTCCATCATCGCGAAAAAAATTCAGTTTTTTTACTATATCTCCTTCCTCCTTTCACTTCCCTCATTTCACTCGTGAGAGAGAGCGAGAGAGCGATATTGTGTGTGCTGTTTTTGCATGTTTCTTGAGCTTTCTTGCAGGTACATGCTGCATCATCATCTCCAGCACTCCGCGCAGGTCAAAAAACGTCACGAAACTGTCTCTGTGTCGCCAACCCCTGCCAATCGCGACCGACAGAAAAAATGCTCCATTTGCTAAACAAAGTACAAAACCACGATCTACAGGCCTAGAGCTTCCCAAAACTGTTTCTAGATTTTTGAAATTCATCAGATTTTTGTCAATTGCGATCACTCTGTCAACCGCGACCGACAGACCATGACAGACAGAACTGTCAATCGTGATCGACCAGTCAATCGCGACTGACAGCCCACGACGGCTCTGTCGATCGCGACGACCGATTGACCACGACTGACGGATCATACGCGTGACACGTGTCAATCGCGATTGAGTCATCAATCGCGATCGACTCATCAATCGCGACTAACAACCCACGACGGCTCTGTCAATCACGACCGACACAGTCACCGATTGTTTGACCACGACTGATTGACCCTCACGACCGACCTATCAATCGCGATCGAGCCATCAATCGTGACTGACAGAGTCAACGACCCTTTGAACACAACTGATTGACTTTTCGAGCCACGTGTCAACCGCGATTGACCCATCAATCGCGAGTGACAGCCACGACGGACCTATCAATCGCGATCGACACATCAATCGCGACTGACCTGTCAATCGCGACTGACAGAACTTGCGAACGCGATAGAAGGGCAAATTTGACCAATTTTTAAGGGCAAAAAAAAATATTGGTCTAATTTTTGGGGACCTTTTAAGGGTTTAGTATTGCATTGTGAGGCCGCAACCCAAGTAATCCGAGAATCCCTGTCTGCCTGAGTAAACTGTTTTGAACCCTGTTTTAGCACCTGAACCCTGATCGGACATAACTTCCTCATAGAAAATCCAATTGCTGTGATTCTTGTTTTGTTGGAAAGTTGTGATTATTAGATAGGGTTTTTTGAAGTTAACCATACCCGAGGTAGGAAAACTGAGGGATCCTTGGGATTGTTTTTCATAAAGACAAGGGATAATTTGGTCTGTGAGTTACATGCATGAAAGTGGTCTAGTGTGTCATTTGAATTTAAGTCTGGAGCTAATCTTGAGCTTTCTTGCAGGTACATGCTGCATCATCATCTCCAGCACTCCGCGCAGGTCAAAAAACGTCACGAAACTGTCTCTGTGTCGCCAACCCCTGCCAATCGCGACCGACAGAAAAAATGCTCCATTTGCTAAACAAAGTACAAAACCACGATCTACAGGCCTAGAGCTTCCCAAAACTGTTTCTAGATTTTTGAAATTCATCAGATTTTTGTCAATTGCGATCACTCTGTCAACCGCGACCGACAGACCATGACAGACAGAACTGTCAATCGTGATCGACCAGTCAATCGCGACTGACAGCCCACGACGGCTCTGTCGATCGCGACGACCGATTGACCACGACTGACGGATCATACGCGTGACACGTGTCAATCGCGATTGAGTCATCAATCGCGATCGACTCATCAATCGCGACTAACAACCCACGACGGCTCTGTCAATCACGACCGACACAGTCACCGATTGTTTGACCACGACTGATTGACCCTCACGACCGACCTATCAATCGCGATCGAGCCATCAATCGTGACTGACAGAGTCAACGACCCTTTGAACACAACTGATTGACTTTTCGAGCCACGTGTCAACCGCGATTGACCCATCAATCGCGAGTGACAGCCACGACGGACCTATCAATCGCGATCGACACATCAATCGCGACTGACCTGTCAATCGCGACTGACAGAACTTGCGAACGCGATAGAAGGGCAAATTTGACCAATTTTTAAGGGCAAAAAAAAATATTGGTCTAATTTTTGGGGACCTTTTAAGGGTTTAGTATTGCATTGTGAGGCCGCAACCCAAGTAATCCGAGAATCCCTGTCTGCCTGAGTAAACTGTTTTGAACCCTGTTTTAGCACCTGAACCCTGATCGGACATAACTTCCTCATAGAAAATCCAATTGCTGTGATTCTTGTTTTGTTGGAAAGTTGTGATTATTAGATAGGGTTTTTTGAAGTTAACCATACCCGAGGTAGGAAAACTGAGGGATCCTTGGGATTGTTTTTCATAAAGACAAGGGATAATTTGGTCTGTGAGTTACATGCATGAAAGTGGTCTAGTGTGTCATTTGAATTTAAGTCTGGAGCTAATCTTGGGACTGATGCAAGTCTATTGAGAAGCAATTGAGAGCATCCAAGCAAGGGCTTTGTGCAAGCTTGAGAGTCAACTTCTCGAGCACTAAAGAACAAGGATCAGCAAGAAAGGTCGGAATATTCTCAACTCCCCTTCGTCAATTCTTAGCTTAGGCTAAGAACGACTAGAGGTAGGAGTAAGTCAGGGCGACGATAGGCAATTATCCAGTTGAAGAATATCTAAACTTTCAAGTTCAAGCTAAGGACATAATCTTTGTACTGTCAAGAACTTTAAAGGAAAAGAACTTAACGTGGAACGATCAGCTTTAAGTGCGGAACTACACTCAAATATACCTTACGACGTGATATCAGACAAGAATGTTAACATGGTAATCAACTAAAAAGAATCAAGTAACTGATACAAAAGGACTCCGCAACGAGGTTGTACTTGGGCAAATTTGGGTTATTCAATTAGGCTTATGAACCTTAGATCAGGGCGACGTCTAGGGAGAGATAGACAAAGCCTTAGGTCTTCAGAGGCCAGTGTCAACCACACAACTAGGTCTTGGGCCTAGCAGTTGAGCCACCACTCATACTACCCTAGCTCTGAGACTAGTGAATCAGAGATGTCTCAAGGCATGGATAGACCTACGGGAAGTTCAGGAGTGCCATACTTGCACAGGGTAGAAGGCCCTTACAAAACGCAGTTGGAATACCTTAGGACCAACCGATTGGGTGCTAGCATCTATGAGGATGGCCTAGGAAGATCTGTGGTACAGGTGAAGAATCCTGACCAATCCATTGGACTAGAGCGCCCAACAGTCAAGTTTGAAAATGGAGCGTACTTAGACAAGGAAGGGACAATATACGTAGTCACCAGTCATCCAGAAAGGACTGATGAATTTGGGAATGTAATCCCAGAATCGGACTTAGGTGACCTAGAGCAGGGAAACATGGGTGTAGAACCTAGAACCCCCCGAGGCAAATCTGTTCTCACTAGGATTATCACACCAGAATGGGTTCCCCAGGACAACAAGAGCATAGATCTGCTTCCGAACCGAGAAAGACCAGAAGTAAGCTTTGCCAACCCAGGGGGCAGAGAAAGAACGAGGACGAAAACAAATAGAGTAGAGCCTGAGGTACTTAGAGCTCACAGGAATCAAAGAAATGCAGATGAGTTCCCTCTACCACGACCTAGAGAGCACACAAGGACTTTGAGACCAACTCAGTTAGTCAACTCCATGAAGAATTACTTCGATGGCACTGGAGATCCATACGATCATATGGCCAAGTTTAGTCAAGTTTTGAGAGCTGAACAAGTGGAGGATTTTTTCACGCAATATAATGCCTTTGGTCTAACCCTTAGGAACACAGCGCTTACTTGGTTCCAACCATTGAATGAGAGACAATTCAGGAGCATAGACCAACTCCTAGAGGATTTCATTATTGAATTCTCTAAGAGTGGCATAAGACATAATACCTCCTCATTGATTCACAGTTTCAAGCAGACCCCGCAAGAGACCGTGAGACTTGCAGGAAGAAGATTTAGGCAATATCTTGAAAGATGCCCTGTTTCGGAGCTCCCCACACCAACTAAGCAAGTGGCTTTATTCTTGGATGGATTGCTAAGTACAAAATTGAGATCCTATGTGTACTTGAAAGACCCTAGGACAATAGAAGAGTGTGTATGCATGTGCATCGACATTGAGGATAACCTAGGGGAGGAGTTAGAGCTATCCAAAATATACAAAGATTATGAGAGTGCCTCTAGCCTCTCTTCCACGCAATCCACATCAATTGAGGAACTTGCAGAGAAAGTAGCTCAGAAACTAGGTGTCTCGAGTAAACAAATTCCTAGGTTTGCCCCTGTGAAAAGATGCTATACTTGTGGAGGCGACCATATGGCGAATGTCTGCCCCATTACGGCTCAACTCCAAGTAAATCCGAGTAGCCAATACTGTACCATAGAGCGGAGATACACAAATCACACCGCACAAGACTGTCCATACAATAAGCAAGCAGTTAGGCAAACCTACTCTCAGCCATACCCTCAACAAGGCAGATATCAGAGTCAATATCCACCACAACAGTATACTAGGCCTCAGCAAAATTACCAACCGCAATATCAAGCCCAACTGAGACCCCAGCCAGTGCTAGCTGAACAACCCCCTACCCCAGCTAATGTAATTCCGGTAAAGTATGCAGCTGCAGAAGAGAACCTGAATAGAGCCATAGTGCCAGTAACCCCATTGCTATCAGAAAGTGATCCTAGTGACCATAGTTTTGATTCTACACATATTGATAGCCCCCAGGCCTACTACATGCAGTCTCCTGAACATGGTGAGTCCTACTATAGTGAAGAGCCAAATGAACCTAGTTGGGAGCTTGATTACACAAACGTCATGTATGCAAACCCCAACCCTAGACCCCAACCTAGGCAGGTAAGACCTCCATTCCCAAGAGGACCGTGCTACAGATGTCAGGGAGATCACCTCATTCGTGATTGCCCCTTACCTCCACCTACACAACCCCAGTCAGTGACAATTGAGGGCTTTTGCATGGAATGCGGAAAGGAGCATCTCTTACGAGACTGCCCTAAGAATCCTAATAATATGCCAAAAATCACTCCTATTAACGTTATTGGGTTAGTAGTAGACTCTACAGGGAGTGTGACGTCCACTCCACCCGTACATGTAGTCACTAGAGCTCAAGCAGTGCAGCAAAACCAAGGGGCAAGCCAGGAAAAGGGCCCAGAGGCTAGTGGAATTGAGAGCATAACCAAGAAAAGGACTAGAGCTTGGCGAGATAGTCGCGAAAGAATGAAAAGACAATGGGCAAAAAAGATGAGTGAACTTGAGGAAAGCCTCAGAGAAACAAAGGCCAGGACAACTGAACTCACATCTCAAACTCCCTCTCTCACTACCCCACCACCACCATTCCCATCTCCATCCGAACCGCCACCTTCCAACCCGCCTCACCTAATCCCACCAACCCCTAGAGTAGGATTGGTCCTAGCAGATCCCACTCCCGAGGACCTTAATATGATGCTTAAAGCATATCAGGCCAGAATCTAAGAAGGGCCAAATGTAACTGATCATGAAAAGTGTTACCCTAGAGCAGAACTGGAGCTAGAACGAACCAAAATTTGTGCCAAAATGGTGGACTTGGCTCAGACCATGTTTGAAGCGAGTCGCCTATTTAACATCTCTAGTTCAGCGAAGACACAATTGCACTTTGATGGATTGCTAGAAATAATAGAGAAGCTAATTGCACAATCAGAAAAGGAACCCGCCTCTCAACATAAGGACAAGGCAAGTGAAAGAGCAGGTCTTCATGCCCAGGAAGCCTATGTGCGTGAAGCCTATGTGCCTAACTCTACGGAGCCGGACACATCTTCTTCTATGAATCGATTCACACTAGAATTCCTACGAGAGATTCAAGAAGACAAATGGGCTAAAGAAAGTGGTCCCTCCTCCTATTGAACTGGTGGATGAAGCACACGACCAATTCCCACAAGACATCCCATCCATTTATGAGGAGTAGGAGAGTACTCAGTCTCACAAGAGATTAGACTTCGAGTCTAATTCCATACAGGAGCTACCCCACTTCACAGGCCCATGGGAAGCTAAGTCCACATGTATGAGAGCACCCACAGTCATGGTAAGAAACGAAAACTCAGTCTTACCTAGGAACACAGAGGTAGTGAAAAACACTAAAGTGCAGTGCAATCTCAAGTTAGAAGAGCTACTCAAGGTTAGACCTGAATTATGGAAACATGTCGCCAAACAAGTACCAGAAATAGCCAAACCTCGTTCCCAAGTAGGATCCTAGAGAACAGTGCCAGAAATACCCTTGGATAAGATAGGAGACATGTGTGAAGGTGAAGAACGGAACACCTATCTTCCCATTACCTACCAGGGGTACACCACCAAGGCAATTTTGGACTCAGGTGCAGGAGTTGCAATTGCCACCACCTCCCTATGGAAGCATTTGGGAAAGCTAGCACTCAGGCCCACGAGGATGAAATTGCAGATGGCTGATGGGCACATAGAAAGACCCTTAGGGGTGTTAGAAGGAATAACTCTCACCACCTGTGGTGTTGAGTTCGAGCATACATTTGCTATCTATGATTTCTGCAAGAATCATGCCTATGAGATGATTTTGGGAAGGCCATTTATGCGACAGTTGCAAGTGGTACAGGACTAGGGAACTAATTCCTTGTACCTGCAACACCTAGGTGTTACGACCAAAGTGAATCTCAAAGATTACTCTCATAGAGATGTCCCTCCTATCCAATGGAATCCCATCCATAGAGCCAAAGATGATACGGAATCGGTGCATTCCATAGGATCAGGATCCTCATGGATGCATGAAGACACTCACTTATGGATGTGCAAAGTAGTAGTAGAAGAAGAGAAGAGAGAAAAAGCCAGAGAGATAGGTGCAAAAGAAACCCATAGATCCATTCAAGACCCAGCCTATGCACCTGTAGTGTTTCCAGACGAAGAATTTGAACCTCACGACTGGGCAGAAATCCTAGCAACAATGGATGTAGCCATCAATGAAGAACAATGGACACCTCACTGTGATGAGGATGGCTATGACATTTCAGTCTTCTCCATCGAGCCAATCATGGGAGAAGCAGTGTTAGAAGAATGTGAACCTAGCCCTGATGCATTTGAGGATGCAAGTGATTGGATCTAGAGTCAATCATTATGGACCCACCTTTTGCATCAGATGAAGAATACTTCTATGAAGTAGAATTTCAAGCTCAGAGATACAGAGAGCTTACAAATGATGTAAGGCTAGCCACGCATGTAACTCCTACGCAAGAAGGAAAGAAAAGAAAGAAGAGAGCAGTCACACCAGAAGAGGAAGAATCTTTGTTTGAGGTCCCAGAAAATTTTAAGAAATATGAGATAGATGACAGGAGAGTCATGATCACAATGCCTAAACGAGAGGTGCAATCAGGGGAGGCCTATGATAACAAAGAGACCACGAAGAAAATAGTGGTAGCCATGGAAGAAGGAGAAGAAAGATGCACATACATAGGCCATGACCTAACCGAAGAAGAAGAGCATGCGCTAATAGCCTTGCTAAGAGAATACAGAGATGTATTCGCTTGGAGTTACAAGGATTTAAAAGGTGTGGACCCTGACATATGCTCACACACCATCCCCATGACCTCAGATGCCAAACCCTCTAAGCAAAAGACATATACATATAATGATAATTACGCCGCGAAGATCAAAGAAGAGATAGATAGACTGGTTGACGCTGGATTCATCTACGAAATTGAGCACCTTGAGTGGGTATCCCCCATCGTAGTGGTGCCCAAGAAAAATGGAAAGCTGCTTGTATGCATTAACTTGAAGAAGGTCAATGCAGCCACAATTCGAGATAACTATCCGCTTCCTATCACAGAGCATCTCTTAGAAAGAGTAGCAGGCAAGGAAGTGTACAGCTTCCTCGATGGATTTTCGGGCTATAATCAAGTAGCCATAGCTCCAGAAGATCAGCATAAGATGGCATTTGCCACTGAATGGGGCATATTTGCCTTTAGAGTAATGCCATTTGGGCTTACCAATGCAGCGGCTACATTCCAGAGACTAATGTGCCATGTATTTAAAGAGTTCTTGAGGAAGAACTTGGAAGTCTATGTTGATCTTTGTGCTCATTCCAACATCAGACAAACCCATATTCCTGAACTCAGACAAATCTTTGATAAATGTAGAGAATATTAAGTCTGCTTGAACCCAGAAAAGTGCGTTTTCATGGTCAGGCAAGGCAAGATTCTAGGACACATAGTGTCTAAGAACGGCATATCCACTGACGAAGAGAAAGTGAGAGCCATCGTAGAACTACCTAGGCCAAAGAACGTCAAGGAAGTACAGGCTTTCATGGGGCATTGTGGTTATTATTGCCGGTTCATTCATATGTACGCTGTCATTGCAAAGCCCATGTATGGAGTCTTGACTAACTTTGAGTGGACTGATGAATGTGAGAACTCCTTCAATGAGCTCAAACGGCGATTGTGTTCAGCACCAATCTTGACCACCCCGGATTGGAACAAGCCATTCCATGTTCACGTGGATGCATCCAATTATGCTATTGGGTGTGTACTCGCACAACCTACGGGTGAAGGTAATATGGATCTTCCAATTGCCTATGCTAGTAGAGAATTGAATGCAGCTGAACGAAATTATACCACTACTGAGAGAGAAGGACTAAGCATGGTATATGCGGTTAAAAAGTTTAGACATTATCTGCCTGCAAATAAGTTTAAATTTTTTACTGATCATCAGGCATTGTTGTACTTGGTAAACAAGCCATGCAATATAGGAAGATTAGTAAGATGGTTTCTCTTACTAATGGAATATGATTTCGAGGTTGTGGTAAGGAAAGGGAAGAATCACTTGAGAGCAGACCATCTCTCTAGGCTCACCTTTGGAGAAGCCCCACAAGGAGTATCGGATGATCTTCCTGATGCTTACTTGTTTAATTTGGAAGTGGTGCCACAGTGGGCTAAGCCACTAGTGCCAGTATTGACATACGAGCCTAACCATCCAGTAATAAACACACAGGATAGAGAGGTAGTAAAAGCCCAGAAGTATCACATCATGGCAGGAAGTATGTACAAGCACACAGATCAAGGGATCTTGGCGTGTTGTGTAGAAGAGGACGAGTACTTAAAATGGTTGCAATTAGCACATGTAGGTGCATTAGAGCAACACTACTCAAAGCAGCAAACCCTACAGACACTAAGGAGACTCGGAGTGCATTGGCCTACTATGGAAGCTGATGTCCAAAAGTTGTGCAAGGAATGCCCAATCTGTTGCACTAAACCACCTGTGGAACATGCCACTCTTTATCAAGTGTCCATAGTGCCAGATTGGAGTGAACCACTAGTATCCTTCCTGAGGACGAAAACATTCCCTTAAGACATGACTCTGGCCAGACGAAGAAGTCTAGAACAAGAAGCCCTAGATTACTCACTCATTGGTGATAATCTCTACAAGCGTGGTAAAGATGGTTACCTGAGACTATGTGTCCATGAGAGTGAATATCTCAAGATATTGGAAACTGCACACCAAGGTGTAGGAGGAGGACACTTTGGACTAGATCGGGTGATCAAAGCAATACTATTTGCGGGCTTCTGGTGGCCAACCCTTCACATGGATGCACATACCTATGTGAAACGATGTGATGTCTGTCAGAGAACTCAGTATCATATACGTAAAGATGAGATGCCACTGAAACCTATGATGGGTGGACGTGCATTCTCTAAGTGGGGAATAGACTTCGTAGGTCCTATTAATCCCCCAGCTAAGGGTTCCCATGCAGAATATATCATTGTTGCGACAAACTATCTAACAAAGTGGGTAGAGGTAAAAGCCACAACGAAGAACGATGCTCAAACAACTGCTAAATTCTTGTTTGAGAATGTATTCACAAGATACGGGTTACCTATAGAGCTAGTTAGTGATAAAGGCACTCACTTCTTGAATGAAGTTATCAAAAATCTGCTCCAAGAGTTCTTGGTAGTACATAAAAAGTTTGCCCCCTACCACCCTCAAGAAAATGGCCAGGCTGAGAGCACCAACAAGATTCTCTGCAATGTGTTGACCAAATTAGTGAATAATAAATGCTCTGATTGGGACAAACAACTACACCATGCTGTTTGGGCATATCGAGTCGCCTACAAAACGGTACTCCAAGCCACCCCTTTTCAGATGGTATTTGGTCAAAATGCAGTGCTACCATTGGACTTCTTAATACCTACACTGAAAGTAGCACAAGAACACGAATGGACGGGTCATGAACTATCCTCTAGACTTTTTGACCTTGAACGATTAGGAGAAACAAGACTGAGGGCGGCTGCAGGGATATATGCAGCTAAGAAACGACAGAAGGCATATTTTGATGCCCATGTTAAGGATAAAGGCTTGAAAGCAGGAGATCTGGTAGTAGTCTACACTTTGAAACAACATGCGAGGAAACTAGAGAAAAGAGGTTACGGACCCATGATAATTAATAGGATCTCAACGAGTGGAGCAGTACAGCTAGCCACCTTAGAAGGTGATGTTCTTCCAAGCTACATTAGCGGATGCAGAGTCAAGTTGTATCAGGAACCTCTCACAGAGGAAATGCTAAGGCGACTCAATACTGCTAAGAAACGGAAAGAAGAAGAAAAGCGAATTCGAGAGGAAGCCCAAGCAGAAGCTTTAGAACGTATACGGAGAATGAAACTAAGAAGACAAGGCAGAGAGCAACCTAGGCTAGATGCACATGCAAATCAGGGATATCATGTGGCTATGTGTGAAGTTTCATGTATCAGCTCTCATAGGATAATTGATTGACGTCCTTTTATAACCTTAGACATAGGACAAGGAAAGAGTGCAAGGACTGCAAGAGCCTTGATTGACTCAGGTGCAGCCACTAGTGCTGTTAAATTGTCTTACTGTCAAAAGTTGGAATTAATTGTCAATCCTATAGAAGCATATCTCATAGGATTGGGAGGTGTGGAAACCCCTTGCCTGGGCGAGGTGGATCTTCCCATCTCCATTCAAGACGAAGTATTGACAGTCAGAGTACTAGTGTGTCAAGATGAGGACCTCACTGAGCCTCTGGTCTTGGGTCAAGACTGGATTTATGACCAAGTAGTCAACTTAAACCTAAGAGGTGGACTTCTTTAGGTATGGGTGAATCAGAGTAGAATTACAGTTGAGTTAGATAAGGGAGCACTTTCAGAACTAGGAAAGGCACAGACTCCTGGTCCCTCCAGGGGTACACATGAAGTTGACCATGCTGTTCTTGTCCAAAGCTATGTGATGCAGAGGAATAGAGATCTCAATAGAAAAGTCAAGGCGTTGACGGAACTCCCTTCTTTTCCAAAGGCCAGAAGCAGGCAGCAACTAAGGGCAGATCAATTACTGAAGACTATCTATGCGGGAGACCAAAAGAACGTGCGAAGCCGAACAACTCAGCCAGTGAAACAAATGTGGGTGTGAAAAGACGAGCTTCCGACTGTAGCCAAGTCGCGACAACTGTCTCAACTACCTATTAGTAATCAACGACATGATACTAATAAGAGGACTCCTAAAACCTCTGTTGAGAAAGTGAAATCTATCTGGGTGCCCAAGAAGTCGATGAAGGCTGACCCACAATCAAGACAAATTTGGGTGCCTAAGGCTTGCTTGCGGGCTCAACTAGTCCCACACGATTCACATCATACATGATCGAGTTCACTCACTCAAGGAGCCGCCACCCACTCTTGTCTGATACACTCGAACACATAGTCACTTAGAAGCACGCACAGACTCACTCGTAAATGGGTCCCAAAGATGCATCACCCCTCCAGAGTCTCCACAAAACCAAAACCAAGAGCCATCCATTGTGTTTGGCAACCTAAGATTTGTAATAAATCCCTCGACCCCAATTTGTAAATTCATCTCCACTTACTAACTGCACCAGTTAGACACTGCATCTTTCCATCTAGCTCCTAGGACTATCCATTCATTAACTACACACACTGTCATCGTGCACTCACTAACCCACTAACCCTTTACTCACCTCACAATAATATTGTAACGGGGGCAAAATGTGTTCTATCTTGTCCATTACAATATTAACACATGCTCTATATTCTCGACAGAACCAGCTAGCAAGCAATAACGATGGCAGAAGCTGGAGGCACCAGTTCCCAGGCAGGGTCCAACGCACAGATTGTGGACATTGAAACCATTCTTCTGGAACCGCCACTCACCGAACGGCCTCAAGAACTTCAAGCTGTGCATGTCCTTCCTATCCAGGACCCTCCTCAGGGACACACTTCTCAAGTGGGGAAACATGCTAATTGGTTTAGTGATGTAGCCGGGCCATTGGGTGATGGCACCTACTTCTGGGAAGCAGAAATTGAATTTAATGGGAAATGGGGACGCTACCACTTTTTCACTCGGGAATTCGAGAACTATCAAAATGCAGAGGTAATGCGATCAGTTTGGACCAAGGCAGGCCTGGATAGATATTTCAGGGCACACTTGCCTGAACCTGATTTTCTACGCTGCTCCTATTTCATAAGTACCATAACTCCTAGCAGGGTCAAGGGAGGCAATAGTACTTTTGTACTACCATCATTGTTGCCAGGACACAAACTCAAGAGATTCAAACTGACCCTCAATCTGGTACGGGAAACATTGAACATGCAAGGAATGCATATTCCCACTGAGAAAGAACTCATGGTTCCAGGCAGGATGAAGCATAAGGATCTCAATAAATTGAAGGACATGGTGGCAATGACGCCTACCATTGCTCTCCACTTACGAACTGTTATGCAACATTTTGCTTTTCCCGCACAAGAACGATTCACTATGCCCCCTAAGAAAATATGGTTCAACTTATACTTGGCAGAAACAGAGAACCTCACCCTCAACATACTGCACTGGGTCATCGATCAGATACACCTAGCCCATCAGCGCTGGAATAAGAAGCAAAAAAATGTACTTCATGGCTGTTGTGCCCTAACAAGAATAATTTACAGGTGCCTAGCATATGACGTGCCCATTCAAAGAGCACTAGTGTGGTCTAGGGCCCAAGAATTCCAAAGGCGACTATCAACAGCGGGTCCTCCATCGAAGAAGATGAGAGGGGGCGTCCAATTACCATGTGCTCAACCAAGGGGAGCCACTACCACACCTGAGGTGACTCCTCCTCAAACTAGGCGTGTTCGGCCATTCACCATTCGTCTTCCCAGACCAAGTACAGAAGGACCCAACTTGGTGTTTCCCCCCATTCCATTAGACTTGGAATTTCCACAGGGATTTACTCTCAATGAACTCACGGAGGAAGAAGTTGCGAGGCTGATCTACGAATCTAATCTTGAAACAAAAGCAGACCAGACCCAGGAACCACACCCCACCACAACAACACCAGCACCGACACAACCAGTCGTCGTAGAAGTTGAAGGAGATGAACAAGAGGCAGGAGGAGAAGAAGAAGAAGCCGACAAAGAACAACATCAAGAATATGATGAACTCTCAGAGCTAGCAAGTGCGCCAGCATATTCGGCACAAATAAAAAGATTGTACCAAACCATGAAGTGAGTTCAAGAACAACACAAAATGTCACTTGAATCAGGCAAGGTGCTCATGATCCAATTATTGGCTGAGGAAGGTGTGGACGATATGTTTATCGAATCCATGACCCTACACACAGAGGCAGTCGGCTTGGATGAGGCCATACATGAGGCCATGACATACATTAATCGATTTGAGAAACGTGTGCCTGCCCGCCCTAGGCGATCTGGAAAACAAACACACATCAATGTATCAGAACCGGAAGGCAACACGCAAACAGAAGAACATCAGGAGGAACCACTCTCCCCACCCACCTCACCTCTCACTACACAATTCACCTCACCAACCGGCACGACCACGCCCTTTTCTACCACTACCACAGTTGTCATGGGAATTCCTCTCTCTCCCGGTATCCAATTTGGAGGAGTTTCCATGCCCACCTTCACGACACTCTTCACAAATATCACTTCCACCCCACCCACTGTCCCCATCTTTACAGTCACACACACATTGGACACAATGGAGACATCACCCGCCACAGTACCACCCCCACCCCCCACACAACCTCAATCTCCCATACCCCCTCCACCTACTTCACCACTTGAATCCACCGCATTCACAACTCCCTTCCCCTTCCCCATTCCCCCTGCATCTTCATCTTTAATTGCATCTTTTAATGTAAATAGTATATTCCTGTCATTACATCAATGCGTATATCAACTTCAGCGGGAGTACAGGGAACTAGAAGGCTGCCATCATCAGCTGACAACAAACCATCAGCAACTACAAACACGACTCATAAGGCTAGAAGAAGAAAATGTGGAACTCAACCAACGCCCACACCACTCTCGAGCAAGCCCATCAAACACTCCTGGAGGCACCCCAACCATCAGCAGAACCCGGTGTCAAACAACTCGAAGCCTTGCTGGAGGTGTACCAAACAGATAACCTGAGAGTTCGGCGTAATTTAACTCTACTTTGAAAGCATATGGCTATAGCACTTGAAGAAAATAAACGGTTGCAGAAACAAAATGAAGAAAACCTGGAAGCAGCCATGGAAGGGTCCCCTTATGAGATCGATCCAGATCAGTTCAAAGTGGTTCGCACAGAAACAATGAAAACCATCTTGGAAAGTTATGCGGATTTATTAGACGCACATGATGATTTGGAAAGGAAACGAGATGAGCTACGTAGCCAACTCAGGGAATAGGAGGCTCCACCCAAGGTAATAGAAACGGCCTCGACTTCAGAGGAAGTAAAGGCATTGACAGAGCAGGTGGCGGAGCTCCTAGAAAAAGTTACTAGAATATGAAAGGAAGCCCTCCCCAGTTGTAGAACTCGAACCGGAGGATTTAGTACCCATTGAGGTGGATGAAACATATGAGGAACCATACGTTCCTATGCCGATGCCAAGTGGTGCAGAGACCTCAGAAGGAATGGACACATTAGAAGTTGAAGTACCTGAATGGCTCCAAACACTAGAGAAGACAACAACAACCCATGAAGATAGAGTGGCCATTCAAATCCAATCTATGGCAAAGTTAGAAGACACCATCATCAAGTCTGAATACTTTCGAAGCATGTCTCATCATAGATGGATCGGCACCAATGATGATCAATATCTGCCATATTGTGTGCTCCTTGCGGATTACAATGCAGAGATTCAACGCAGTTGTGGCAAACCTCCAACTTTTGCCACACAATTTGGGCCAGAGGATATCCCAGAAAGTGCGAAGAAAGGCTCCATTCATCAACCAACCTGGAGAATCCGTCTTATTGAAACCTACCCGGAAATGGTTCGTACCTGGACTAACATGCCCCTTTTTATTAAATACAATCCTTGTTATGTTCCAGTATTCAGCCGGCACACTTGGCCATAATTTACAATTGCTGTCAAGAACGTCAAGGGTTGCGCAAAGTGGTTAAATTATGTTTATCTAGCACCGCCACAAGGCCCTCCCACTATAAATTACATGATTTCTACCATCAGACACTAGAGCACTCGACTACCGAATACCCCCGATGTGATGGCACAAATGTGTATGAAAATCTTTGAACTAATGCTAATCACCTTCAGGACGTTCAAGAATATTAAAGACCCCCACTTCTCAGGTGTCGGATTTCTTACAGGAAACCAAGATCTGGTATACGATATGAGCACAACCCCATCCATAGAGGTAATATATGCTTGGCACGCCAGAATAAAGTACCTCCCAGCTTGTTTTAAACAGACATTCGAGGAGATGTTCATATCGGGATTCTGGGAATATCACTCAGAAATATTTGTACCCAGGCCCTCACATCTCCTCCACTTATTTGCTGTGGAGAGAACCATCCATTCAGAACAACTGCGGGTGCCACATCCGGACGTACCAGGACCAGTGAATTGGGATGCATTATTAATAGATCTAGCACGGGGGCTCATATTAGAAGAACATCACCTTGCTTCCGACGTTGTCCAATATTACATTCAACAAACATCTAGGCAAGGGTCTGTCAGGGGCGACAGACGCGAGAGTGGGGGGGGGTGTTGGCAACAGTCAGGGAAACGAAGGAGCCACAAGACAAAGAGGGTCGGAACGAAGAGATAGCACAAGCAGACACAGTAGCCAAAGAAGATCTGGCAAGTAGGCCATCTAAATTTTTCAGACATCAAGGAGTTGAGCACACAAGAAGAAAGAGCAAGTAGGGAGCTCAAAGATGTGTATGACAAATCAACAGAGAAAATCCCTACACAAATAGTGATTTTAATCACTAAACACCATTGTAAATACCATTTCGTATTTTTGTAGCTCCATTTTGTGCAAGCCAAGGAGTCCTTGAGCTTGAGGAGCTTTAGAAGTATCTACCTGCCAATTTTCGTATTTTTTAGATCTCGTTTGAGCCCTCAAATAAGCCCTGGAACCTAATTTTTAACTAGGCCAGACACTAGGTCTGGACAGGGTCAAAGCTAGTCAAAAACTATAAAAGGAGCTAGAGAGCTCATTTTTGAGGTTAGCTTGTAATAGTTTTGAACTTGTATGAACTTTCTGAAAGTAATCTAAGAACTCCATTGCTCCTCACTCTTTGTCTTGCTGTGTGTGCGCGTGTCTGTGTATGTGTGTGCATGTTTGTGTGCTTCTCACTCACGCACTTGTGCCTCCACTTGCTCGAGGTCTTCATACCATCCTCACGTCTTCCTGGATTGACATTAAAGGAGGTGCTGCTCATCACTGAGCTACACTTTGCATACCCATATCTGTTTCATACTTGGAACTGCTTTCTTGTCGAATGGTGTCTTTCTATTTGATGTAGCAGTTGTCGTGAATGGTTGTGTTTGCCTGTGTGGTGGACTCACTATTGTGGCTACTTGATTCTTTGGAGAAAAAGAAAGATCCACCGACCTTCGAACCTGTTCTTCCACGATTGACTCCTTCTTCATCATAGAGCTTTTGACACATATAACATCTTCTTCCATATGATTAGTCTTACAAGAACTACAATATGTGACATCTGGATTTGTAAGCATGCCATTTTCTAGTTCTAATGTAAAGCATTGTCCCTGGACCCAAACTTGAAGAAGTTGACTTCTTAGGTTTAAGTTGACTGCATTGTCATAAATCCAATCTTGTCCACAGACAAGTGGTTCTGTAAGGTTCTCATCTTGACACACTAGCACTTTGACTTTCATTGGAACATCTTGCAGGTAGATGGGAAGTTCCACCTCGCCCAAACAAGGGGTTTCCACACCTCCCAATCCTATGAGATAAGCTTCTATGGGATTGATGTTCAACTGCAAGTTTTGGCAGTAGGATAGTCTAACTACACTACTTGCTGCACCTGAGTCAATCAATGCTTTCACAGTCCTTGCAACCTTTCCTTGTCCTATCTCTATGGTCACAAAGGGTCTTCAATCAATGACTTGAGAAGTCGCTATGCCTGCCTTTTGGCACATATCCATGTGATATTTTGGGGCTTTTGAGTTGACATCTAGGCCTAGTCGCCTTAACTTATTTCGCTTTATGCGCTCTCTAGCCTCTGCTTGTGCTTCTTCTCTCACCCTTAACTCCTCTTCTTTTCGCTTCTTAGCAGTGTTGAGTCTCGTAAGCATATCCTCTGTAAGAGGTTCTTGGTATAACTTGACTCTACATCCACTAATATAGTTGGGCAAGATATCACCTTCTAAAGTAGCCAATTGAACTGCACCGCTAGTGGAAATTCTATTAATGATCATGGTTCCATATCCTCGTTTTTCCAACTTACGGGCATGTTGTTTTAGTGTGTAAACCAACACTAGATCTCCCTCTTTCAATCCTTTATCTTTGATGTGTGCATCAAAGTATGCCTTTTGTCTTTTCTTTGTAGCATAGATGCCTGCCGCCGCTCGTAGCCTCATCTCACCTAAGCGTTCTCGATCAAAGATCCTAGAGGACAACTCATGTCCAGTTGAAATGGGGTGGCATTGAGTATTGTTTTGTAGGCAACTCGGTAAGCCCAAACAGCATGATGAAGCTGTTTGTCCCAATCAGAGCGTTTATTATTTACCAATTTAGTCAAGAAATTACATAGGATCTTATTTGTGCTCTCGGCCTGTCCGTTAGCTTGGGGATGATAGGGGGCAGACTTCTTATGTATCACCAAGAATTCTTGGAGAAGATTTTCAATGACTTCATTTAAGAAGTGGGTGCCTCTATCGCTTACTAACTCTATTGGTAGTCCATATCTAGTGAACACATTCTCGAATAAGAACTTAGCCGTCGTCTGAGCATCATTCTTTGTTGTGGCTTTGACTTCTACCCATTTTGTAAGGTAATCTGTGGCTACAATGATGTACTCTGCATGGGAGTTTGTAGCTGGGGGGTTAATAGGACCTACAAAGTCTATACCCCACTTTGAGAATGCACGTCCTCCCATCATGGGCCTCAAAGGCATCTCGTCTTTTCTGATAGGATATTGCGCACGTTGGCATGTGTCACATTTCTTCACATAGGTATGTGCATCCATATGAAGAGTAGGCCACCAAAGTCCTGAGAATAGAATGGTCTTGATTACTCGATCAGGACCAAAGTGTCCACCTGCAACACCGTTGTGTGCAGTTTCTAAGACTTTCAAATAGTCTGATTCATGAACAGAGAGCCTTAAGTAACCATCTTTGCCTCTTCAGTATAAGTTGTCTCCTACTAAGGCATAGCCTTGAGCTTCTTGCTCCATGTTTCGTCTTCTTGCTAGACTAGCCTCTTTGGGTAATCTTCCCGATCTCATAAACTCTACCAATGGAGCACTCCAATCTGGAACTAATGATACTTGATAAAGGGTCGCATGCTCCACTAGTGGTATCTCTCTGCACATTGGGCAATTCTTGATCCACTCATGTATTTCTTTGTCCATGCTAGGCCAATACACTCCTAAACATTTCAAATTCTGCAATGTTTGTTGTTTAGAATAGTGATTTCCTAGCATTTCTTCATGGGCTTGTTGCAACCAACTACTATGTTCATCGTCCTCAACACAACAAGCTAATACACCCTCATTATCTTGATTGTACATGCTTCTTGCTAATATGTGATATTTTTGTGATTTACAATTTCTTGTGATGTTTTCACATTCTTATTTGCAGGGCCGAAGGTTAGGACTGGTACCAACTTATTTGCCCATTTAGGAACAACTTCTAAATTGAACAGATAAACATCGGGTAGTTCGTCAGACACTCCTTGCGGTGACTCTCCTGAAGTGATGCGAGAAAGGTGATCTGCCCGAAGGTAGGTTCTACCTTTCCTGACAACAATGTCAAAGTCATACTCCATTAGTAAGAGGAACCATCTTACTAAGCGTCCAGTATTGCAAGGTTTATTGACCAAATATAACAAATCTTGATGATTAGTGAAAAACTTGAACTTGTTGGCCAATAAATAGTGTCTAAACTTCTTCACAGCATATACCATGCCTAAGCCCTCTCGCTCAGTTGTGGTATAGTTTCGTTCAATTGCGGTGAGCTGTCTACTAGCATATGCTATGGGCAAGTCTAAGTTTCATTCACTTGTGGGTTGTGCTAGCACACATCCTATGGCGTGATTGTATGCATCCACATGGACATGGAATGGTTTATTCCAATCAGGAGTGGTCAGTATTGGTGCTGTGCACAAATGTTTCTTCAATTCATTGAAAGAATTCTCGCATTCGTCGTTCCACTCAAAATTAGACAACAAGGCATAAAGGGGTCTAGCTATGATGGCGTACATGTGGATAAACCTATGGTAATATCCACAATGGCCCATAAAGGCTTGTACCTCTTTAACATTCCTTGGCTGTGGCAGCTCTGCTATGGCTCATACCTTATCTTCATCTGTTGAGATTCCATTCTTAGAAACAATATGACCTAAGATTTTACCTTGGCACACCATGAACACACACTTTTCTGGGTTCAGACACACTCGATATTCTCTACACTTGTTAAAGATTTGTCTGAGTTCACGGATGTGAAATCTTCTTTCTTGGGAATGAGCACATAAATCATCCACATATACTTCTAAGCTCTTTCGCAAGAACTCTTTGTAGACATGACACATGAGCCGTTGGAATGTTGCAAGTGCATTTGTGAGCCCAAATGGCATAACACGAAATGCAAAGATTCCCCACTCTATGGCAAAAGCTGTTTTGTGTTGATCTTCTAGGGCAATGGCTACTTGATTGTAACCTGAAAATCCATCAAGGAAGCTATAAAACTTCCTTGCCTGCAACACGCTCCAATAGGTGTTCTGTGATTGGCAGTGGATAACTATCTCTGATCGTAGCGGCATTAACTTTTTTAAGGTTAATACACATGCGCAACTTCCCTTTCTTCTTGGGTACCACTAGAATGGGGGACACCCATTCAGTATGCTCAATCTCATAGATGAATCCAGCTTCAATCAGCCTATCAATTTCTTCTTTTATTTTGGCTGCATAGGTATCATTATATGTGTAGGGCTTTTGTTTGGTGGGCTTGGCATCAGCAGTCATGGGGATAGTATGAGAGCAAATTCTTGGATCTACCCCTTTCAAGTCTCTATAGTGCCACGCAAACACATCCCTATATTCCCTTAATAGAGCTACAAGCTCCATTTCTTCTCTTGCACTTAGGTCATCTCCTATATATGTGCATCTCTCTTCGTTCTCTTCGATGGTCACTACAATCTTCTTGGTCTTTTCTTTATTATCATATGATTCTCCTATGATGGCCTCTCTCTTAGGCATTCGTACCAAAATTTTGCGGTCGTCAACTTCATATTTCTTGAAGTTTTCTGGTACTTCAAACAATGATTCCTCCTCTTCTTGTTTCACTGCTTTTCTTTTCTTTTTCTTTTGACTGCTCTCACTTCCCTCCTTCGAATTTACCGTTTTAATACTTGTGAGAGGTTCTTCTTCTTTCTGGGTAAACACTCCTATATCTTCTAGATAGTGCTGCTCTTAGTTAAAGAAACTATCCATCACAATGGACTCTATATCATCGTCATTCTCTTCTTCTTCCATGACTTCACTAGGGTCACATTCTTCTAGCAAGGGCTGACACATGAACACTGAGATATCATAACCCTCCTCATCACAATGAGGTGTCCATTGTTCTTCATTGACAGCAATGTCCATGGTGGCTAAGATTTCAGGCCAGCCATGAGGCTCAAATTCCTCATCTGGAAAGATCATCAACGTGTAGGCTGGGTCTCTAACTGGTCTATCTCCTGGTGAAGTTCCTTCTTCTCTCGCCTTCAAGAATTTTTCCTCTTCCTCTACGACCTTGCACATCCACAAATGAGTATCTTCATGCATCCATGATGGATCAGGTGAACTTTCAGAATGCACAGAGATTGAATCTTCTTTTGCTTTGTGGATAGGATTCCACTGTAAGGGTGGTACATCTCTGAAGGAGTAATCCTTCAAATTGACCTTGGTGTTGACCCCTAAGTGTTGTAAGTTCAAGGCGTTGGTTCCCAAATCTTGTACTATTTGCAATTGTCGTAGGAAGGGTCTTCCTAGGATCATCTCATAGACATTATTTTTCTCAAAGTCACATATATCAAATGTATGCTCAAACTCTACACCACAAGTGGTTAGAGTTATCCCTTCGAGCAATCCTAGAGGTCTTTCAAAATGACTGTCGGCCATTTGAAGCTTCATTCTAGTTGGTCTTAATGTGGGTTCGCCCCATTGCTTCCACAAGGAGGTGGTCGCAATGGCAACACCAGCACCTGAATCTATGATTGCTTTGGTTGTGTAACCTTGGTAGGTGATTGGAAGATAAGTATTACCTTCTTCACCCTCACACATGTCCCCTATTTTTTCTAGAGGTATCTCTGGTACCCTTTGCTTAGAGCCTGCTTTTGGCATGTTGGAATCAAGTTCTGGAACTTGATCCTTCACATGATTCCATAGCTCAGTGTTTGCTTTGAGCAGCTCTTCTACAGTGAGATGACATTGAACCTTAGTGTTCTTCACGACATCCGTGTTCCTTGGAACCATTGAGTCTTCATTTCTTACTAGTATTGTGGGAGCTCTAATCTGGAGAGATTCAGATTCCCATAGGCCTGGAAATTGAGGCAATTCTTCTAGGGTATTAGATTCAAAATCTAATCTTTTGTCTTCTTGTTGTTCTGCTTCATCTCCATAAATAGATGGAATGTCTTGGGGAAATTGATCATGAAGATCATCAATCTCAGGAATAGGAGGGGAGTTACCCTTCTCCTTGGCCCATTTCTCTTCTTGTATTTCCGGCAAGAACTCTTGAGAGTACTGTTGAATTGAAGGAGGCATTCCAGCATCCGTGGAATTAGGAACATAAGCTCCCATTGGTGGTGAGCTTCCTCTCTCAATAACTAGTTGAGCTTTTGGAGGTAAAGAAACTTGTGGTTTGTTTACCAACTGCTCTAATCTTTCTAGTAACCCTTGGAAATGCAAATCTGGTTTGATAGAGTTTGTCTGATTGAACTTTTGACTAGTCTCAAGTATAGCTTGAGCTTGTTCTACCATTTTCATGCACATTTTCATTCGTTCAATCTCTAAATCCGCTCTAGGGTAACTCTTGTCTAGATTTGCAGTTGTTGGCCCTTCTTGAAGACGAGCCTGGTAGGCCTTGAACATCATGTCCAAGCCTTCTGGGGTTGGATCTGCAAGAACAGACCCTGGTTGCGGCGTATTTACAATGGGTGGTGGGGTGGGATGAGGTGGAGTGGATGGAGTTTTGGCATGCGAGGGGCTTTGAGATGCAATGTCTTCTATTTTTGTTTTTGCTTCTTTTAAGCTTTCTTCTAGTTCCGATAACTTTTTATTCCACTTGCGATTGGCCTTTTCTCTGGTATCTTTCCATGTTCTTGTTTTCCTGTTACAAGGCTCTCCTGATTCACTTGACTCCGATTGTTCTACTGGTTTATCTTGTTTTAATGCTTGTGCCCTAGTACCTGCCTGTACAGGTGCCACATTACTGCTACTTGAACTTGAATCCGCCACTAAGCCTACCACATTAATGGGTGTAATCTTGGGTGCACTGGAGGGGTTTCTTGGACAATCTCTAGGGAGATGGTCTTTGCCACAATCAGGACAAAAAGCCTGTATTGTGATAGCCTGTCCTTGACTCGGAGATGGTGGGTGGGGACAGTCACGAATGAAATAGTCACCTTGACATCTGAAACAAGATCCTCTAGGGGCTTGTGGTCGCATTTGTCTCAATTGGGGCATAGAGTTAGCATTTGTGTACATGAGATTTGAGTATTCAGGCTCCCAATTTTGTTCCATAAGTGGTGCCTCATATTGATATGGATAAATCTCACTATGTTCTGGTGACTCTGTGTAATAAACATGTGGACTACCATCATGGGAGTAGTCTAAACTATGAGCATGAGAGTCATTCTCTGAGATCAATGGGGTTAGTGGCACCAATGCTCTATTTGGATTTTCCTCTTCCACAACATACTTGACTGGAATCACGTTGGCAGGAGTTGGTGGTTGGTTTCCCAAGACAGGTTGTGGCCTATATGGTGCCTGATATTGTTGTTGTGGTCTATAATATGGCTCTTGGTATTGGTTCTGATACCTACCTTCTTGGTAAGGTTGCTGATAAGTTTGTCTAACAACCTGCCTATTGTAGGGACAATCTTGAGTCATGTGGTTTGTGTATTTTCTCTCAATAGGGCAATATGGAGCATTCCTTTCTCTAATGTTTTGGTTTTGCATTGGGCATACATTAGCCATGTGGTCCCCTCCACAAGTATAACATCGGTTCAATGGGGTGACTCTTTGCGTTTGTCTATTTTGGACTCCCATCTTCTTGGCAACTTGCTCAGCTATCTCATCTATTTTCGTGGAGATTTTTGAAGTATGACGAGTAGAAATATCAGAATCCTTATAGAGTTTGGACAATCCTAACTCCTCACCCAAGTTATCTTCTATGTCAATGCACGTCCGCACACACTCTTCTATGGATCTGGGCTCTTTCAAGTACACATATGATCTTAACTTTGTGCTCAGTAAGCCATCTAAGAACAAAGCCACTTGTTTGGCTGGTGTGGGTAACTCTGGAGTAGGGCATCTTTCTAGGTACTGTCTGAACCTTCTACCTGCTAGTCGCACTGTTTCTTGGGGTGTCTGCTTGAAACTGTGGATCAAGGATGATGTGTTATGCCTGATACCACTCTTGGAAAATTCTATAATGAATTCATCTAGCAGCTGACCTATATCGCGATAGTTGCGACTACTCAATGGTTGAAACCAAGCCAAGGCAGTGCCCTTAAGAGTCAGACCAAATGCCTCGTACTGGGTGAACAAATCCTCAACCTGTTCACCTCTTAACACTTGTTTGAACTCGGCCACATGATCATAAGGATCTCCTGACTCATCAAAATAATTCTTCATTGCCTTGATCACTTGAGTGGGTCTAAGGGTTCTTGGGTGCTCTTGGGGTCTAGGCAATGGAAAATCATGTTCCTCCCTTTGTTGCCTATGTGCTTGATGTCTCTCTCTTTCAGGTCTTTCATTTTCAAATCCAGACCTATTCCTACCCACAGGGTGTGCAAAACTTACCTCAGGTCGCTCTCTAGTTCTTTCTCTCTAGGCTTCATAAGCTTGGGATGATCCTACTCCTTGGGGACCATGGGAAACATTGGATCTTGGTGGAGGGAAAATCAATTCACTCTTCCAAGTATATGCATGTCTATCATGTTCTGTTACCAAGAAAATTTTCTCTCATGTGTTATCCAGGTAGACCACTTTGCCTGGTGTCTCTGGATCCTTGAACTCGTAGATGATGACTATGCACGATTGGCTAGATTGATCTGGCTTGAATCTCCAAAAGGCTTCCTCTATTTCTCTATTCAAGAATAGTTCTATGCTTTTGTTGTCTTGAGGGATCCAATATGGAGTGATCACTCGGGTCAAAACTGACTTACCTCTAGGAGTCTGGGATCCTTGTCCTACATTTCCTTGTTCTAGGTCTCCTATCTCATTCTCATGAATGACATTTCCAAACTCATCGGTCCTATCTGGTAGGTTGGTGACCACATATATGGTTCCTTCCTTATCACTGTATGAACCCTCTTCAAACTTGACCATCGGGTGTTCCAGTCCAAAGGGTTGATCTGGATTTTTGAGTTGGACCACTGATCGCCTCAGGCCATCCTCATAGATGCGAGCACCTAATCGGTTGGTCCGAATATATTCCAATTGTGTCTTATAGGGTCCTTCTGGTGTTTGTAGATAATCAATTCCTGAGCCACCTACAGGTTTCCCCATGCTAAAAGACATTTCTGTATCACTTGTGTCTGAACGTAGTCTGTAAGGATGACCACTTAGTTGTTGTGCCCAAGACTTAGCTGTATGGTTGACACTAGCCTCAGAAGATCTAATGCTTTGCTTATCCTTGCCTAGGTGTCTACCAGACCTCAGGTTCATAAGCTTTGTCTTCTAATCCCAAAATTCCCCTTTGTATTGCTCAAAGTCCCTTGGGCCCCCTTGGTTTCCTAGTCCCACTAGAGGGTCAACTTCAAAATATCCTAATTGAAAATCAATGCATTATTCTTATAAAAAATAGTTGAGACCGTGTAGGATTTGAAACATGCTTTCCAACGAGCTATAGAGCTCAAAAATTGGACTTTGGATGAAAAACTTATGTCAATTCAGGCTCCTAGGGGTCAAAACAGGCAAATAGGACCTTTTGGAAAAATTCGCGATTTTGTGAGCTTCAAGAGAATCGCGATTTTGTAAACCTCAAGAGAATCACGATTGTGAAATCAGAGAATCGCGATGCTGTGAAGTCAAAGAATCGCGATGTTGAGCACAAAATTGTGTTTTTGAAAATCGCGATGTTGAGCACAAAATTGTGTTTTTGAAAATCGCGATGTTGAGCACAAAATCGTGTTTTTGAAAATCGCGATGTTGAGCACAAAATCATGTTTTTGAAAATCGTGATATTGAGCACAAAATCATGTTTTAGAGAATCGCAATTTTGTCTCAGAGAATCGCGTTTTCACAAAATCGTGTTTTTGCTGAAAATCGTGTTTTTGCTGAAAATCGTGTTTTTGCTGAAAATCGTGATTTGTGAGAATCGCGGATTTGAGCACAATCACAGAATCGTGTTTTCACAGAATTGTGGTTTGGCTGAAAATCGTGATTTGTGAGAATCGCGATTTTGAGCACAACCACAGAATCGCGTTTTCACAAAATCGTGTTTTTGCTGAAAATCGTGTTTTTTGCTGAAAATCGTGATTGGTGAGAATCGCGATTTTGAGCAGAGAATCGTGTTTTTACAGAATCGTGTTTTCACAACATCATGATTCTCAAAATCGTGTTTTTTGGCTGAAAATCGTGATTTGTGAGAATCGCGATTTTGAGCACAAAATCGTGTTTTTTGAAAATCGCGATGTTGAGCACAAAATCGTGTTTTTTGAAAATCGTGATGTTGAGCACAAAATCGTGTTTTTGAAAATCGCGATGTTGAGCACAAAATCGTGTTATTAGAGAATCGCGATTTTGTCTTAGAGAATCGTGATTCACAAAATCGTGTTTTTCACAAAATCGTGGTTCTCAAAATCATGTTTTTTTGACATGAAAATCGCGATTGTCAAGAGAGAATTGTCTTTCCACAAAATCATGTTTTTTGAAAATCGTGTTCTCACAGAATCGTGTTTTTGGCTGAAAATCGTGATTTGTGAGAATCGCGATTTTGAGCACAACCACAGAATCGCGATTCTGAGAATGACCATAGAATCGTGATTCTCTCAGCAAGCTTTTAGGCGGGAAACAAAAAATCATGATTTTTCAAAAAATTTTGAATTTTCACAGAATCGTGATTTTCATCACAGAATCACATTTTTTGGCGGGAAATTCAAATTTCTTAGCGTCGGCAATGGCCAGCTCCATATGAGCAGAAAATCATGAAAAAAACACAGTGCTTGCTCTCCCTTGCACCTCCTAACTCCTTCCCACACAATAATGCATGAAAAATGGTATGAAAATGGTGAAAATGCACTAAAAAACAAGAAATTTCTAGGAAGAAGAAGATGGAAGAAGGTGGAGATGATGATGATGATGAAGATGAAGAGGAAAAAACAGAAAACGAACTGAAATGATAGTTTTTTTTACCTTCCAACGTCGCAAATCTACGATCTTACCATCACAACGCTCGTCCTCAAAGCTCTCTCCCCAGCAACGGCGCCAAAATTTGGTGTAGCTCAAGCGTAAGCACCACCTCCTTTACTTGTCAATCCGCAGAGACGTGAGGACCGGTATGAAGACCACGAGCAAGTGAAGGCACAAGTACGTGAGTGAAAGCACACAAACATGCACACACATACACACACGCGCACAAGGTAACATCAAAGAGAGGAACAATGGAAAGCGTAAGCACCACCTCCTTTACTTGTCAATCCACGGAGACGTGAGGACCGGTATGAAGACCACGAGCAAGTGAAGGCACAAGTGCGTGAGTGAAAGCACACAAACATGCAGACACATACACACACGCGCACAAGGTAAGATCAAAGAGAGGAACAATGGAAAGCTTCGATTGCAAATGCGTTCTCTTACAAAAGCTCTATTCTCTAACCAGCTAACCCCAAAAATGAGCTCTCTAGCCTCTTTTTATAGTTTTTTGACTAGTTTTGGCCTTGTCCAGACCTAGTGTCCGGCCTAGTTAAAAATTAGGATCCAGGGCTTATTTGAGGGCTCAAACGAAGTCTAAAAATTATGAAAATCGGTACGATGGTACTTCTAATATTCCTCAAGCTCAAGGACTCCTCGGCTTGAACAAATGGAGTTATAAAAATAGATAATGGTATTTACAATGGTTTTTAGTGATGAAAATCACTATTTTTGTAGGGGATTCTTCTGAAATTTGACATACACTTCTTGGAGCTCCCTACTTGCTCCCTTTCCTTGTGTGTCCACCTTTTGATGTGCTTCCATGCTTTGTCCTTGACTTTGAGCTTCAACAACTGCCTCCCATCCTGCTCTGTAACAAAAGAACTGAAATAATTAGCATGTGATAATTAGGGTAATATAGATCGAATGAATCTCTGAGTCCACTACAGATGGACTTTCTTCTACATCTATGTTCTCACATATTTTTCTACTACGTGGAGCGACTTGTAAAACAAATAACCACTCTGGTTCTTTTGAATCTAGTATAGAAACAACTTGCTCACAATGTTTGGGAAGTACAAATGTATGCCTTTCATCCGTCCATAATTTTGTGGAGTCGACTTGAAGCAAACTACTTTTATCCTGCCTCATTGTTGCATTTCTTCTAGAGGTGACTACTTTGAACCATTTCACATAAAAAATAAAGTAATCAAACTTCCTAAAAGATAGTTTCAAGATATCTTGAATCACACCACAATAATCTAGCTCGCCTTCTTGAGCATTATCATCTCTTGAACTTGCTCTACTTTTTTGCAAAAAGTTCACCATCACTCCACTATCAAAAGTAGACCTATTTTTATCGATTCGTGCAATCCAAAAGTGTCATCCATGAGACCATAGTGCACCGTATTTAGTATACTCCCAATCACATCCCTTTGTGAGTTCTTCTTCTTCAGAGATATCTTCACCCGCTGCCTTTGCTTGTGAAACCGCTGTATCTAGCCATCTGCTCATTGGAAAAGGTGGAAGAGGTCAAAGACTTTCTAGAAGAGGCAAAAATAGAGTGGAATGATTCCTTCAAAACTGAGCTCTTTCCTTTGCGTTGGTTTCCTTGGCAAGCTCATACTTTTCTAACCACTTCTGCATAGGCTCAGAGTTAACTATGCAAAACTTCATTGCCTTCTCTCTGAAAGCACCATCCATTTTTCTTTGCAATCCTTTACCTTGTGGTTCATCACCTACGAGACAAACATCTTCATCATCGCTCCATAAGCGAGGCATTTCAGGATTCGACATACGTAGAAACTCAGTTATGAATACAAGAGACTCTTGTACAAGCCATCCCTCTACCATGCTACCCTCTGGACGTGCTCTCTGTCGAACAAACCCTTTTAATGTCTTCATAAAGCGCTCTAAGAAGAACATCCATCGACTATGGATAGTTCCTGCTATTGCAACTTCATCTACCACATGAACCAGTAAATGAAGTTGAATAGTGAGAATACTCGTGGGAAAGTATTTCTCTACCATACAAACAGCCTCAATAGCATTGAGTTTCGCACTCTCTATGCTATCTTTATTTATCTCTTTAGAAGAGATCCAATGTATGAATGAACTAATTTTATAAATGGTTCTTTGTACATCCTCTGAAAGACATCTTTTAGGGCTACAGGGAGAACAAACTATAAAAACTTGTGCCAATCATGAGACTTGAGCCCTCCAAGATTGTCATTTTGTGTGAAAGTAGTCTTTAGACACCTCATGCATCCAGTAGGTTTCCGAAAATCTGAAGTTGTTTTCTTCACTTGTTGCTCTTCCATCGTGCAAAGCACCCAAGGAGCTCTTGGTAATGATACTGTTCCGTTGGGCTTAGTAATTGCCCACAACTCTTGCATACGACCTCGCTCTTCTCACTCCTCCCTTTGTGCTTTGCTTTCTTTCTTTCCGATCAAAATCTTCCAAAGAATCTCTCCTACATTCTTAAAAATATGCATCGGGTCTACCAAATGATTGATCAATAATTCACTCCAATAAGGGAGTTCATGAAAAATGGACAATTTCATGCCAACGATTGGATTTTTTGAATCCCATAGTTGTTTCCAATCACTAGCTTTCATTTGGTGTTGTGTTTGTCGACCAATTTGTCCTTCACGTAAAACATGTTCATCAGGCAAATATCTATGGTGTCCTTCATAGAAAATCTTACGTAGTTCTTTGGAATGGCGTGCTTCGAGTCGTGGTCCGCATAAGGGACAAGCATGGTAACACGAAATCCATAAACCTGAACATTCACCATAACCAAGCCAATCATGCATCATCCACATAAGTATGCTTGCACTCGCACGTCTCGTCTTCTTATAGGTTGAGACATGTCACACACAATAATCCCATCCCATAAAATGCATAGTTCTTCCACAAGTGGTGCAAGATATACATCCATGTTTTTTACCTTATACTTACGTGGTACAATAAGAGCTAATAATAAACGACCTTTCTTTGTGGCCAGTCATGATGGGATGTTATAATTGACCAAACATACAGGCCATGTGCTCCATGAAGAACTGTGTAAACCAAATGGATTCACTTCATCCATAGCTAGGCCTAGACGTATGGACCGAGGCTCACTAGCAAACTCTGGCCACCTACTATCTATGTGCTTCCAAGCATCAGAGTCAGCAGACACTCACATTACACCATCTGTGGACTTGCTCTTTGTATGCCATGACATTAACTCGGCTATAGATTTGCATCTAAACATGTTCTTAATTCGTGGAATGATAGGAAAGTGGCGAAGAGCCTTTGCGGGGATTGCTTCGCCTACAAGGTCTTCTCTAAATCTATTTGCTCCACACTTTGGAGATACGTGGAGATGCTCATACTCATTTCGAAAGAGGATGTAATCATTCGGACAAGCATGAATCTTAGTAGAATCCATTCCAATGGGCTGTAAAAGTTTTTTTGCATGTCCACGTGTTGCAGGCATGTCATTGTCCTCTAGCGAAATTTGATCTTTAAGAAGCCTGCAATAAGCAATTAAAACGATATTAGTAAGTAAAGTTATTTTGATACAACAATGAAAGTTTAGTTCAAATCCACTTACCTGAACAATACAGTGACACTACTATCTGACCATCCATAAATGGATTGCAGATTGAGCATCGTGAGTGACACACGTAGTACAGATATCTTTGCTCCATTGTAAAGTGGTAAACGAGCTAGTCTTCGCATGTTTTCATATTCTTCATCGACTTCTTATCGTGGAAATTCTGTTGTGTCCATGAAACTCTCGACATCTTCTCCACCATCATGATCTTCGTCCATCTCATAAAATGCTTCAAGCATCTCTTCCATATGTTCATTCCGTGTAATGCTATTAGTACTTGCTTGTACGTCTAAGTCCTTTTTCATTCTCTTTTGTCCACGAGAGGTTACCGGTGCAATGTGGTTTGGGTCTATCTGCTCACCTGGGGGACCATGCGAGTGGTAGCGTAGATTTTCTAGTCAACTTTTGTCAACGGATCCATACTCTCTAACATGTGTGTATATATGTTATGTAGGTGTTAAAACCTTAAAACCTATTTTATATATATATTTATTTATTTATTCAGATTTTTTTCTTAATTAATTGTATTTTTATATATTTAATTATATATAATTAATTAAATTATTGAAAACACTAATTCTTTTTATATTTATTTATCTATATAATTATCCTATTTTATATGTATATTTATTTATATATTCAAATTTTTTCCTTAATTTGTTTCTATATTTTCTCTTTATATGCCTAAACCCTAAAACCCTAATCTAAAAAATCTAGAACCAAAATATGTATATCTCTGTATGCATGTGTATATACAGATATATATATATATATGTATTATATGTGTACGTGTATGTGTGTATATATGTTATGTAGGTGTTAAAACCTTAAAACCCTAATAAAAAAGACCTAGACCTAAAACATCTATATATGTGTATGCATGTGTATATATATGTGTATGTGTATATATATTTGTATATACATAGGTGTATAAGTATATGCATGTATGTGTATGTGTATATATATTTACTAGTTCTTATCATATTTATTTATCTATATAATTATCAAATTTCTATATATTTATAAGTATCACTACTTCTTATCATATTTATTTATCTATATATTTATCCTATTATATATATATATATATATATATATATATATATGTATTTTTATATATTCAAATTTTTTTCTTAATTTTTTTATATATTTAATTAAATTATTTAAAAAACTAGTTCTTTTTATATTTATTTATCTATATAATTAGCCTATTTTAGATGTATATTTACTTATATATTCAGATTTTTTCTTTAATTTTTTTCTATATTTTCTCTTTATATGCCTAAACCCTAAAACCCTAATCTTAAATATCTAGACCTAAAATATGCATATTTTTGTATGCATGTGTATATACATGCATATATGTATTATGTGTGTATGTGTATGTGTGTATATATGTTATGTAGGTGTTAAAACCTTAAAACCCTAATTAGAAAGAGTTAAACCTGAAATACTAAAACCTAAAGACTTAAACCTGATACTAAAACCTAAATACTTAAACACCTAAAAAAACGGAAACCTCTAATCCTAAAACCCTAATCCTACTATATCTATACATGTTTATTTATATATTCGGATTTTTTTCCATTTTTTTCTATATTTTTGCTTAATATAAATATAATTGAATTATATGTATGATTAAACCCTAAAACCCTAATCTTAAATATCTAGACCTAAAATATGTATATTATGCATGTGTATATACATGTATATATGTATTATATGTGTATGTGTATGTGTGTATATATGTTATGTAGATGTTAAAACCCTAAAACCCTAATTAGAAAGAGTTAAACCTGAAATACTAAAACCTAAAGATTTAAACCTGAAATACTAAAACCTAAATACTTAAACACCTAAAAAACCTAAACCCCTAATCCTAAAACCCTAACCCTATTTTATATTTATGTTTATTTATATATTCAGATTTTTTCTTATTTTTTTCTATATTTTTTCTTAATATAAATTTAATTGAATTATATGTATGCCTAAACCCTAAAACCCTAATCTTAAATATCTAGACCTAAAATATTTATATTTCTATATGCATGTGTATATGTGTGTGTATATGTGTGCATGTGTGTATGTATATGTGTGTGTGAATGTATGCATGTGTGTATATGTGTATGTGTGTCTATGTATGCATGTGTGAGTATATGTGTATGTGTGTGTATATATGCATGTGTGTATATGCATTCATGTGTGTGTGTGCATGCATGTGTGTACGTATGTGTGTGTGCATGTGAGGTATGCATGCATGTGTGTATATGTGTGTGTATGTATGCATGCATGTGTGTATATGTGTGTATGTATGCATGTTTGTACATGTGTGTGTGTATGTATGCATGTGTGTACATATGTGTGTGTATGTATGCATGTGTGTACATATGTGTGTGTATGTATGCATGTCTGTACATGTGTGTGTATGTATGCATGTGTGTACATGTGTATCTGTGTGTGTGTATGTATGCATGTGTGTATATGTGTATGTCTGTGTATGTATGCATGCATGTGTGTATATTTGTATGTGTGTGTATGTATGCATGTGTGTACATGTGTGTGTGTATGTATGCATGTGTGTACATGTGTGTGTGTACGTATGCATGTATGTATATGTGTATGTGTGTGTAATTATGCATGCATGTGTGTATATTTGTATGTGTGTGTATGTATGCATGCATGTGTATATGTGTGTATATATGTGTGTATGCATATGTGTATATGTGTGTGCATGTATGTGTGTATGTATGTGTGTATGCATGTGTGTGTGTATGTATGCATGTGTGTATATTTGTATATGTGTGTATGCATGCATGTGTGTATATGTGTGTGTATGTATGCATGCATGTGTGTATATGTGTGTATGTATGTGTGTGTATGTATGTGTGTGTATGTATGTGTGTATATGTGTGTGTATGCATGTGTGTGTATGTGTATGTATGCATATGTGTATATATGTGTGTGTATGTATGTGTATGCATGTGTGTGTATGTATGCATATGTGTATGTTTGTATGTGTGTGTATGCATGCATGTGTGTATATGTAATCATGCATGTGTGTACATGTATGTGTATATGTATGCATGTGTAGATGACTGTGTGTGTGTACGTGTGTGTATGTATGCTCTATCTTCCTATCTCTATCTTCCACTCTTTCATCTCTCATTATCTTTTACTCTCTCTCTCTCTCTTTGTCTCTCTATCTCTCTCTCTCTCTCTTTTCTCTCTCTCTTTATCTCTCTATCTCTCTCATCTCTCTCTCTCTCTTTCTCTCTCTCTTTCTCTCTCTCTTTCTCTCTCTGTCAATAGAGAATAAAACAATCACTTAAAAGTATGTCCCTCTTTTGGATCATTGTCGTCGAAGCATAATGTATGTCATCTATCGTCGAATTCCAAAGAATCGATGCCAAAGAACTTCTGCAAAATCAAAGAGAAGAGAAATTATAATACCTAAAGCATAGAGAAAGACAAAGGCTAAGAGTACACACACCACTTACCAAGATGTGAGATCTAAACAGAGAGAGTGTGTGTGTGTGGAGAGAGAAAGATCTCTATGTGTGTGTGTGTGCACAAGTCAATGTAGCTCGCAATTCAATTCACGCGTGCAAGTTTGACAGAAGACAACCAGTACTCAAACACGCTAAAAAATGTTCAGTTTTGCTCTCGGCTTCCCGATATGTTTAAAACTCGGCCTCGGTATGGGTGTTGGTATGGGCATCGGTAACATCCAGTAATTTACCGATGCTTCTACCAATGCTTATACCGACGCTCATACCGACGTCCATATCGATGCCTATATCGGCGATTGTGGCACACATCGACGATCCATTTTAAACGGTCATATCGACGGTCACTTGACCATTGGTATTTTTAAGTGGAATTTTCCAACATTTATACCGACGCCGAGAGTGACCGTTGGTATAGGCAGCGTCGGTATGCTTCTCATATGTTGTAGTGATTGCATGGCGAAGATTCGAAAGGTCCCCCCTACCTTGCTTACCTCCTCTGCCTCTTCCTCTTGAATTCCTACCTCTCCTTGCATAGTTAGCTTGAGAAGTAGTGTTGGCAGTCAAGGTCAAGCACAAGCATAGAAGCACATAAAGATAGTGGACACACAAGAAGAAGGAGCATGTAGGGAGCTCCAAGAAGCACATGTCAATTTTCCTGAAGAGATCCCCATAAAAATAGTGATTTTTATAACTAAAAACCATTGTAAATACCACTTTTTGCTTTTGCAACTGCATTTTGTTCAAGCCGAGGAGTTCTCGACCTTGAGAAGTATTAGAACTATCATCCTATCAATTTTCATATTTTTTAGACTCTGTTTGAGCCCTCAAATAAGCTTTGGAACCTAGTTTTTAACTAGGCCTGACACTAGGTCTAAACAGGGCCAAAACCACTCAAAAAACTATAAAAAGGGTTGGAGAGCTCATTTTTGAGGTTAGCTTGTTGTAGATTTGAGCTTCCTAAGAGAGTTCTTTTGTAATCAAAGATCTTCCATTGTTCCACTCTTTGCTCTTACTTTGTGCACGTGTGTGTGTATATGTGTGCATGATTGTGTGCTTTCACTCACACACTTGTGCCATCACTTGCTCACGGTCTTCGTACCGATCTCACGTCTCCACGGATTGACATTTATGAGGTGAGTCTCCTCATGTTGGTACTCACCATTGTGCTAGAGTGACACCAAATTTGGTGCCATTGCCAAGGAGAGATCTTCGAGGAAGAGTGTGTGATGGTCAGATGTAGAGTAGCGATGTTGTAAGATAAAGAAATCACCATTTACAATTCAGTTTTTGAGTTTTTCTTCATCTCCATCTTCATCATCACCACCATTTTTCCCACCTTCATCTTCTTTGATTTTCTTCACTTTTGACTGTATATTCATCTCGTTTTTTAGCTTTGGCTGCGAGGAAGAAGCATAGAGAGTGTTCATAGCTGAAACGCTAAAGAAATAGTCTTGAAATCCACCTAAAACATCAAAAATCCGAGCAAAGTATCACGTGGGCTGAAAGGACCTGTGTTTGGTATCAGAGTGGTGGTGTCATGACTTTGAAGGGTGACTTTGCATCTACATGCAACTAGGAGTGACAAGGAGAACACAAGGTACATATAATTGCAAAAATTTTTGAATTTGGGTGTCAAAAACTCCAAGTATCGTGTCTGGTTGAGTTTTGGTATCACGCTACCAGAACTCTCGTGTATCACAATACTTGTCGAGGTATCGTATCGTGCATACCCACTTGAGGTATCGGGATACCGTTCTGGTATTGTATCATCAAGTGCTGGTATCACGATCGTGGTCGTCCTGGTGGTATCATATCGTGGTCCACCTAGTATCGTATCGTGTTAGTCACGGTATCGTATCGTTGATCGAGCAGTATCGTATCGTCGAACAAGTTGGCATCATATCGCTCAAAGAGTCAGTATCGTATCATGAGTTACTTCAATATGATATCGTGTGATTTCTGGTATCATATCGTGTCAGACAAGCAGAATTGTATCGCGGTTGGAATGGTATCGTATCATGCAAGTAAGAGGTATCATATCGTTTGGATAGCAGTATGGTATCGTGGAAGTTGGTATCGCCTCAGTGGTATTGTATCGTTTGAGGTGGTATCGTCTGAAGTGGTATCGTGTAAAACAAAGGTATCATATCGTGAAAATTTGGTATCGTATCGCCTGTTTTGAGGTACTCCTAGAGATCTTGTTTCCCTGTTTTAACCCCTAGAACCCTAAACTGGCATAAATTTCTCATACAAAATCTGTTTGCTATGGTTTTGGGTTTTTTGGAAAGCTTGTGTGGAGTACTACCAAAAATATAATTGGTTATGGTAAATTTAGTATGTGGATTATTAGATATAGTATTTTGAGTTCGCCCTCAGGTGGGACTAGGAAACGAAGGAGTTCCAAAGGAATTGAGCAATACAAGAGAACCTTGGGACCAGAAGACACGGCTTATGAACCTAAGATCTAGTAGACACTTAGGCAAGGATAGAAAAAGCATTAGATCATCTGAGTCTAGTGTCCACCATACAACTAAGTCTTGGGCTCAACAACTTAGTGGTTATCCCTACACATTAAGTTCTGAAACAAGTGACTCAGAAATGTCTTTTAGCATGGAGAGACCCACACGTACCTTAGGTACTGCTTATTTACAAACACCAGAAAGCACGATCAGTTGTCCAACTCACAAATCTAGATCAAGCCTTTGGACTCGAAGACCCAGTGGTCAAGTTCGAAAAGGGGTCGTACATTGATAAGAAAGGAACCATGCATGTAGTTACCAACTTACCAGATAGGACAAATGAGTTGGGAAATATCACTCCCAAGAATGAGATAGGATACCTAGAGCAAGGGCACCTAGGAGAAGAACCCAAGATTCCTAGAGGCAAGTCAGTCTTGACTAGGGTAATCACTCCAGATTGGATCCCTCAAGACAACAAAAGCATATAACTATTCTTGAATAGGGAAACAGAGGAAGCCTTTTGGAGATTCAAGCTAGACCAACCTAGACCAATGGTCATCATCTATGAGTTCAAGGACCCAGAGATACCAGACAAAGTTTTCTATCTGGATAACACGTCTGAGAAAATGTTCTTGGTAGCAGAGCAGGATAGGCATGCATACACTTGGAATGGTGAATCAATTTTCCCTCCACCAAGATCTAATGTTTCCCAAGGTCTCCAAGGATCAGGATCATCCAAGGCTTATGAAACCCATAAGCTTTGCAAACATTGTGGGTAGAGATAGATCAGGACATGACGGTGAAAGACCTGAAAGAGAGAGACACCGAGCACATAGACATCAAAGAGATGAACATGATTTTCCATTGCCTAGAGAGCGAGATCACCCAAGAACCCTTAGACCTCTCAAGTGGTTAAGGCAATGAAGAACTATTATGATGGGTTCAGAGACCCTTATGATCATGTGGCCAAGTTCAAGCAAGAGTTAAGATCTGAACAAGTTGAGGACTTGTTCACCCAATTAGAGGCATTTGGTTTGACTCTTAAGGGTATTGCCTTAGCTTGGTTTCAACCTCTAAATAGTCACAACTATAGGGAGATAGGTCAACTGCTAGAAGAAATCATTGTAGAATTTTCCAAGAGTGGCATCAGGCATAACACATCATCCTTAATCCATAGCCTCAAGCAGACACCCCAAAAAACAGTGCGACTTGCACGAAGAAGGTTTAGACAATACTTGGAAAGATGCCTTGTGCCAGAATCACCCACATCAGCCAAACAAGTGGCCTTGTTTTTAGATGGCTTACTGAGCACCAAGCTAAGGTCATACATGTACATGAAAGAGCCTAGATCCATATAAGAGTGTGTGCGGATGTGCATAGACATAGAACACAACTTGGGTGAGGAGTTAGGGCTCTCCAAACTCTATAAAGACTCTCACAGTTCTACTAGTAATACCTCTAGAATCTCCATGGAGATAGACAAGATAGCTGAGCAAGTGGCCAAGAAGCTAGGAGTTCAAAATAGAAAAATGCCAAGGGTCACCCCGTTGAAGCGATGTTATACATGCGGAGGAGACCACATGGCTAATGTTTGCCCAATGATGGCTCAGGCCCAAGGAAACCCTAATGCTCCATATTGCACTATTGAGAGAAAATACACAAACCATATGGCTCAAGGTTGTCCATACAATAGGCAAGTTGTTTGAACAAATTATCAGCAACTTTATCCTTAGTGTACGTATCAGAACCAGTACCAACAGCCATATTATAGGCCACAACCGGTCTTAGGAAACCAACCGCTGGCTCCCACCAATGTGATCCCAGTTAAGTATGCGGTGGCAGAGGAAAACCCTAATTGCGCATTGGTACCACTAACTCCATTGGTCTCAAAAAATGACTCTCATGCTCATAGCTTAGACTACTCCCATGAAGGTAGTCCACAAGCTTATTACACAGAGTCACCAGAGCATAGTGAGGCTTATTCCTATCAGTAGGAGGCACCACTTATGGAACAAAATTGGGAGCCAAAATACTCCAACATCATGTATATGAATCCCAACCCTAGGCCCCAAGTGAGACAAGTAAGACCACAAGCCCCTAGAGGTCCATGTTTTAGAAAACATACAAGAGAGAGAACCAATCCCAAGTGGAATAAAACGATATTTGAACTAGAAGAAATAATAAAAGATGCAAAAACAAAAATAGAAAACGTTGCATCTCAAAGCCCCTCGCATGCCAAAGCTCCATCCATGCCACCTCATTCCACCCCACCGCTCATTGTAAATATACCACAACCAGGGTCTTTTCTTGCAGATCCAACCATAGAAGGCTTGGACATGATATTCAAGGCCTACCAGGCTCGCCTTCAAGAAGGGCCAACATCTGCAAACCTATACAAGAGTTACCCTAGAGCAGATTTAGAGATTGAACGAACACAAATGTGCATGAAAATGGTAGAGCTAGCTCAGGCTATGCTCGAGACCAGCCAATCGTTCAATCAAACAAACTCTGTCAAATCGGACTTACATTTCCAAGGCTTATTAGAAAGATTAGATCAATTGGTAAACATGCCCCAAGTTTCTTTAGATCCACAGGCTCAACCAATTATTGAAAGAGAAAGCTTACCACCAATAAAAGCTTATGTTCCTGATTCCATAGATGATGGAACACCTCTTTGAATTCAGCAGTACTCTCAAGAGTTCTTGCAGGAAATACAAGAAGAGAAATGGGCCAAGGAGAAGGCTAATCCCCCTCCTATTCCTGAAATTAATGATCTTCATGATCAATTTCCCCAAGAAATTCCATCTATTTATGGAGACCAAGTAGAGCAACAAGAAGACGAGAGATTAGTTTTTGAATCTAATTTTTTACAAGAGTTGCCACAATTCACAGGCCCATGGGAATCTGAATCTCTTCAAATCAGAGCTCCCACAATATTGGTAAGAAATGAAGACTTAGTGGTTGCAAGAAACACTGATGTCATGAAGAACACTAAGGTTGAGTTTCATCTCACTGTAGAAGAGCTGCTCAAAGCAAAACCTGAGGTATGGAATCATGCGAAGGATCAGGTTCCAGAACTTGATTCCAATATGCCAAAAGCAGACTCTAAGAAAAAAGTTCCAGAGATACCTCTAGACAAGATAGGGGACATGAGTGAAGGTGAAGAAGGTAATACTTATCTTCCAATCACCTACCAAGGCTAGACGACCAAAGCAATCGTAGATTCAGATGCTGGTGTTTCTATTGTGACCACCTCCTTGTGAAAGCAATGGGGCAAACCCACATTAAGACCAACTAGAATGAAGCTTCAAATGGCAGATGGTCATTTTTAAAGACCTCTAGGATTGCTCGAAGGGCTTGCTCTAACCACTTGTGGTGTAGAGTTTTAACATACATTTGCTATATGTGACTTTGAAAAAAATAATGTCTACGAGATGATCCTAAGAAGACCCTTCATAGGACAACTACAAATAGTACAGGATTGGGGAACCAACTCCTTCTACTTACAGCACTTAGGGGTCACCACCAAGGTCAATATAAAGGATTACACCTTCAGAGATGTGCCAACCCTACAGTGGAATCCGATCCACAAAGTGAAAGAAGATTCTATCTCTGTGCATTCTAGAAGTTCACGTGACCCATCCTGGATGCATAAAGATACTCATTTGTGGATGTGCAAGGTCCCAAAGGAAGAGGAAAAGCACCTAAAAGCGAGAGAAGAAGGAACTTCTCAAGGAGAAAGACCAATTAAAGACCTAGCCTATACATCGATGATTTTTCTAGATGAGGAATTTGAGCCTCATGGTTGGGCAGAAATCTTAGCTACCATGGACATTGCAATCAATGAAGAACAATGGACACTTCATTGTGATGAGGAGGGTTATGATATTTCAGTGTTCATGTGTCAGCCTTTGCTAGAAGAATGCGACCCTAGTGATGTCATAGAAGAAGACAAAGAGAATGATGATGATCTAGAGTCCATTGTGGTGGATAGTTGCTTTAATTTAGAGAAGCAATATCTAGAAGATATAGGAGTATTCACCCAAAAAGAATAAGATCCTCTAACCAACATTAAAACTCTAAATTCAAAGGATGTAAGTGAAGGGGTTCAAAAGAAAAAGAAAAGAAAAGCTTTGAAACAAGAATAGGAGGAATCACTATTTGAGGTACCAGAAAATTTCAAGAAATATAAAGTTGAAGACCATAAAATTTTGGTAGGAATGCCTAAGACAAAGGCCATCATCGGAGAATCATATGATAATAAATAAAAGACCAAAAAAATTGTAGTACCCATTGAAGAGAACGAAGACCGATGTATGTATATAGGAGATGACCTTAGTGCGAAGGAAGAAGTAGAGCTTGTAGCTATATTAAGGGAATATAGGGACGTGTTTGCATGGCACTATAGAATTTGAAGGGAGTAGAGCCAAAAATTTTCTCTCATACGATCCCCATGACTGCTGATGCCAAACCCACCAAACAAAAGCCCTACACATATAATGACACTTATGCGGCTAAAATAAAAGAAGAAATCGACAGGTTGATTGAAGCTGGATTTATCTATGAGATTGAGCATACTAAATGGGTGTCCCCCATTGTTGTGGTGCCCAAAAAGAATGGGAAGTTGCAAGTGTGTATTAACCTTAAAAAAGGTAATGCTGCTACAATCAGAGATGGTTATCCACTCCCAATTAATAAACATCTATTGGGGCGTGTTGTAGGCAAGGAAGTGTATAGCTTCCTTGATGGATTTTCAGGCTACAATCAAGTAGCCATTGCCCTAGAAGATCAACACAAAACAGCTTTTTCCACAGAGTGGGGAATCTTTGCATTTCGTGTGATGCACCTGCAACATTCCAAAGGCTCATGTGTCATGTCTTCAAAGAGTTCTTGCGAAAGAGCCTAGAAGTATATGTGGATGATTTATGTGCTCATTCCCAAGAAAGAAGATACCATCCCTGAGCTCAGGTAGAACTTCAACAAGTGTAGAGAATATCGAGTGTGTCTGAACCTAGAAAAATGTGTGTTCATGGTATGACAAGGCAAAATCTTTGGTCAAATTATCTCTAAGAATGGAATATCAACAGATGAGGACAAAGTAAGAGCCATAGCACAACTACCCAGGCCAAGGAACATTAAACAGGTACAAGCCTTTATGGGCCATTGTGGATATTATCGCAGGTTCATCCACATGTACACGATCATAGCCAAACCCCTTTATGCCATGCTAACAAACCTTGAGTGGAATGATGAATGCGAAAATTCCTCAATGAATTGAAGAGACGGTTGTGCACAACACCTATACTAACCACTCCTGATTGGAATAAGCCATTCCATGTCCATGTGGATGCATCCAATTATGCAATAGGATGTGTGTTGTCTCAAACCATAGGTGAAGGAAATTTAAATTTTCCAATAGCATATGCTAGTAGACAACTAAATGCAGCTGAACGAAAATATACCAAAATTGAGCGAGAAGGTTTAGGAATGGTATATGTTGTGATGAAGTTTAGACATTATCTATTGGCCAACAAGTTCAAGTTTTTTTATTGATCATCAAGCTTTATTATACTTGGTCAATAAACCTTGCAATACAAGACACTTAGTAAGATGGTTCCTCTTACTAATGGAATACGATTTTGAAGTGGTTGTTAGCAAAAGGTAGAACCCACCTCAGGGCAGATCACCTTTCTCGCATCACCTCGGGAGAGCCACCACAAGGAGTTTTTGATGAACTACCTCATGCTTATCTGTTCAATTTAGAAGTTGTTCCTAAATGGGAAAATAACTTGGTACCCGTCCTAACCTTTGGACCAGCGAAGAACATGAGAACGAACACAGAAGAAATTGTAAAGTCACAAAAATACCATATATTGGCAGGAAGTATGTACAAAAAAGATACAAATGGTGTATTAGCTTGTTGTGTCGAGGATGATGAACGTAGTAGTTGGTTGCAACAAGCCCATGAAGGATTGCTAGGAAATCACTATTCTAAACAGTGAACATTGCAAAATCTAAAACAATTAGGAGTGTATTGGCCTCGCATGGACAAGGAAATCCATGAGTGGATTAAGAATGTTCTAATGTGTCAGGAGAGACTCCCAGTGGAGCATGCGCCTCTTTATCAAGTGTCATTAATTCCAAATTGGAGTGCTCCGTTGGTAGAATTGATGAGATCGGGAACATTACCCAAGGAGGCTAGTCTAGCAAGGAAACGAAGCTTGGAACAAGAGGCTCAAGACTATGTCTTAGTAGGAGACAACCTATATCGAAGAGGCAAAGATGGTTATTTAAGACTGTGCATTCATGAATTAGAATATTTGAAAGTCTTAGAAACTGCACATAATGGGGTTGCAAGTGGACACTTTGGGCCTGACCAAGTAATCAAGACGATTCTATTCTCAAGAATTTGGTGGCCCAGTCTTCATATGGATACACATACCTATATGAAGAAATGTGACACATGTCAATGTGCACAATATTCAATCAGAAAAGATGAGATGCAAGTGAGACCAATGATGGGAGGACGTGTATTTTCAAAGTGGGGTATAGATTTTGTTGGTCCTATTAACCCCGTGGCTAGAAACTCCCATGCATAATACATTATTGTAGCCACAGATTACCTTACAAAGTGGGTAGAAGTAAAAGCCACAACAAAGAATGATGCTCAAACAATGACTAAGTTTTTATTTGAGAACGTGTTCACCAGATATGGGTTACCAATAGAGTTGGTTAGTGATAGAGGTACACACTTCTTGAATGAGGTCATTGAAAATCTCCTTCAAGAATTCATGGTGATACATAAGAATTCTACCCCTTATCATCCACAAGCCAACGGACAAGCCGAGAGCACGAATAAGGTCCTATGTAATGTGTTGACAAAACTGGTAAATAATAAATGCTCTGATTAGGACAAACAACTTCATCATGTTGTTTGGGCTTACCGAGTTGGCTACAAAATGGTACTCAATGCCACCCCATTTCAGATGGTCTTCAAACAGAATGTTGTGCTATCTTTGGACTTCCTAATCCGAGCCTTGAAAGTAGCACAAGAGCATGAGTGGAATGGACATGAATTGTCCTCTAGGATCTTTGATCTAGAATGTTTGGGTGAGATGAGGCTACGAGCGGCAACATGCATCTATGCTGCAAAGAAACGGAAAAAGGCATACTTTGATGCCCATATAAAGGATAAAGGATTGAAAGAAGGAGATCTAGTGTTGGTTCATACGTTAAAGCAACATGCTCATAAATTGGAAAAAAGAGGATATAGACCCATGATCATTAATCGAATTTCCACTAGTGGTGCAGTTGAATTGGCCACTTTAGAAGGTGATATCTTTCCAAACTATATAAGTGGTTGTCGAGTCAAGTTATTTCAAAAACCTCTTAGAGAGGATATGTTAATGAGACTCAACACTGCTAAAAAGCAAAAAGAAGAAGAATTGAGGGTCAGAGAAGAAGCACAGGCAGAGGCTAGAGAGCACATTAGGCGAAATAGGTTAAGACAACTAGGAGATGTCAACCCAAAAGCCCCAAAATATCACATGGACATGTGCCAAAAACCCTGCATGATTACTTCTCGCATAATCGATCGATGCCCCTTTGTGACTGTAGAAGTAGGACGACGAAAGAGTGTAAGGACTGTGAGAGCCTTGGTTGACTCACGTGCAACAACTAGTGCAGTTAGACTTTCATACTGCCAAGTCCTACAATTGAACATCAAGTCCATAGAAGACTATCTCATAGGTTTGGGAGGTGTGGAAACCCCTTGCTTGGGCGAGGTGGAACTTCCCATCTACCTTCAAGATGTTCCAATGAAAGTCAAAATGCTAGTGTGTCACGATGAGGACCTTACAAAGCCAGTAGTCTTCGGTCAAGATTGGATTTACGACCATGCAGTCAACTTGAACCTAAGAAGTCAACTTCTTCAAGCTTGGGTACAAGAGCAATGCATCGTATTAGAATTAGAGAATTGCATGCTCACAAATCCAGATGTCACACATTCTTTTAGTTCTTTTAGGACTAATCTTAGCAAACAAGATGTTGTATGTGTCAAAGGCTCTATGTTCTAGAAGAACTCAATCATGGAAGGATAGGCTCAAAGGCAAGCTGACTCCTCCTCTTGTGCAAAGACTAATGCCACCACAACCCTCAACCACAAAGGCAAGCAAAACAGTACAAGACAATCACCATATCAAATAGACACCGGGCATGACGGAGATCTGGGTACCAAAAGGAAAGCAACCACTAACCTTGCCAACACGATTCACACCCATCCGAGCCAACCATGGGAAGACAAGGACCAAGCCACCAGGACAAGCTCGACCAAAAGGTCTCCGACAAATTTGGGTGCCTAAGAAATTAGTTGCAGCTCAACAAGGGGATTCACACATGTGGGTACCCAAGAAACTTTTACATGCACCAAGCCCTATGCTCTCCACCATGCAAAAGGTCTCAAAAAAGAGTCCAAGGAGAGAAAATGGTAAGAACTGAGTAGAAAGACCACAAGAAGATACGCTCAACTCTTTGACAATAGTATGAAGGCCAATAACAAGGATATGGGGTCGGAAGCCAAAAGCACCAGTAGCACCCACAAAAATGAATCGTCAACCAGGAGGGAGAAAAACTTCAAGCAGCCATCCACATATGAAGAATCCCAAGTTGATCTTTACACAACCAAACACTATTCTCAAATTGATCCCTAAAGGGAGGAATGGTAAGTTGTCATTTCACCATCAATTGATCACATCATTTGAAGATCCATAGGCTACCTCCAACAAAGACTACATCAACATCCATTAGCAACATTGAAACCTCGACGTGCAACAACCATGTGCCTTTGGCATAACCTTGTCTTTTGCACCATTCTGGTCATGCATTTCCAAAGTATGCAATAATATGGGGCCACCTTACACGGCCGTGCATAGAGACAATTGAGAATCCCAAGCACATGTGGCACATCTGACATATGTAAAATATTTTATTGATGTGAACACCTTTCTTCTTGTTGTATGCCATTGTTCCACCAAAAAATAGAAGGTAAAAGAAACAAGACCAAGCACGCAAAGACTCTCATTAGGGAACCATCACTAGTTGATGGTTCCCTAATGAGAGTCTTTGCGTGCTTGGTCTTGTTTCTTTTACCTTCTATTTTTTGGTGGAACAATGGCATACAACAAGAACGACAAGCTAATGATGTGAAGCGATAAACATCAACTGACCTTTCACCATGGGAAGGATCCCCTACTTTGGCAACATTACAACCATGATAATTTAGGAAACCCCTTCATCAACATACCCTTGAGCATTTTGCTCAAGAACCAATTTCTTGCACCATACTTCTTTCCATGCATTTTCCAAGTACACATACATAGGGCCACATTACAAGGCCGTGCACAAGGCACATAATGTTTTCAACCCATGCACTACTACACTAACCCATCCTTCATTATCGGCCACGGGTACTTGGCATGAAAAATAGGGAAGCCATCTTTAAAAACAGAAGACATCAAGATGACAACAACAAGAGCAAGGAAGGAATCCACCGTGGAGAGCTACTCACAATCAACTGTCACAACCTATTTGGAGCAGCTCAGAATTTCATGAAAGCTCAACAATACACTCTCATGATGGAATCAAGGAAGAAGTCTGTATAGATGGACTAAACATGAAGGATGGGACCAGCAACCCCGCGAAAGGTGAAAGACAGACCGCTCTGGTAGAGACTCACAGAACTCTACCTCTCAAAGTACTACATGAAACAACCACTACAACAAGGGTTTGTCAGGGAGGACAAATTGAAGAGGGGGGGGGGGGAGTGTTGACAATCAAGGTCAAGAACAAGCATAGAAGCACATCAAGATAGTGTACACTTAAAAAGACGGAGCATGTAGGGAGCTCCAAGAAGCACATGTCAATTTTCTTGAAGAGATCCCTATAAAAATAGTGATTTTTATCACTAAAAACTATTGTAAATACCACTTTTCATTTTTCCAACTCCATTTTGTTCAAGCCGAGGAGTCCTTGAGCTTCATGAGCATTAGAACTATCAACCTACCAATTTTCATAATTTTTAGACTCCGTTTGAGCCCCCAAATAAGCCCTGGAACCTAATTTTTAACTAGGCCAGACACTAGGTCTGGACATGGCCAAAACCACTCAAAAGACTATAAAAAGGGCTAGAGAGCTCATTTTTGAGGTTAGCTTGTTGTAGATTTGAGCTTTGTCAGAGAGTTCTTTTGTAATCGAAGATCTTCCATTGTTCCACTCTTTGCTCTTACTTTGTGCATGTGTGTGTGTATGTGTGTGCATGATCGCGTGCTTTCACTCACACACTTGTGCCATCACTTGCTCACGGTCTTCATACCAGTCCTCACGTCTCCACGAATTGACATTTATGAGGTGAATCTCCTCACGTTGGTACTCACCATTGTGCTAGTGTGACAAGTAGCACCTTCACTTCAACCTTTTTACTCTTTCCCTTGAGCTTAGACTTTCCTTTATCTGTATAGAGGGCATAAGAATTGTTACCTCTTGATGGTTCACCATTTTTGTTGAGCTTGGCCTCATGGGTGATGAGTTGCCCCTTGAGAGTGGTTAGATGAGGGTTTGCATATCCATATAAAGATCCATTGCAATTGTGAAAGATTCCCACTTATCATTTGCCTTGATGCCATTGATTATCTGTCTCACTAGTTGCTCCTCTTCAATCTCCTCTCCTATGCTTGCCAACAGATCAGTTACATCCTTCAACTTAGTCACAAAATCTAAAACATTCTGCTTAGGTTGCTTCTTTTGAGTGAAGTAAACTCCATCCACAATTGATTTTTTCTAGCTCTTGTATTGGAAGAAAAGTATGAATATAAAGTATCCCAAGTCTCTTGGGAAGTTTTGCAATTCCTAATATGAGGAAGAAGGAAGTCAGAGATAGAGTTAAGTAGATATGACCTGGCTCAAAGCATCTTTGTCACACCATGCGTTGAGTGTTTCTTGCCCCTCTCTTGTAGGTTGATCTTTGCTTCTAAATGTGGGAATGTCCTCATCTCATCATATGTATCCGTAGAGACTTCTTCCTTGTAGATAGGTCTTCATCCTCAAGGACCATGTTAGATAATTATTCTTGTCCAATTTTTCAATAACTTGAGGCACCGGAAAAACATGTTTGTGAAGGCCATATTTTGGGCAAAATACAGCATTACTGCTTTCCAAAAGATGGTTCAATTTGGGCTACTAAAAAATTGGAGCTTGTAGATAGTGATGTTTGTGGTCCTTTGCAGACATGCTCTTTTAAAAATTATCTTTTAATTCATGACTTCCATCGATGATTTTTCCAGGCATGCATAGGTATATCCATTGACGGCAAAGTTCGAAGTGTTCATGTTCTTCAAACAGTTTTGGTTTTGGCAGAAACTCTATCACCATGTAAAATGGGCACCCTCCGTTCAGATTGAGGAGGGGATATATGTCTTCTGATTTAAATCCATTTATGGCTGAACGTGGGATAAAACACCAGTGTACAGTGCCATATACACCTCAACGGAATGGAGTTGTTGAACGAAAGAGCAGGTCACTCATGGAGATGCCGAGGTGTATGGTCAAGAGTCACGCTTTACCACATAGTTTCTAGCTTGAGGTCTTCATGTGTGCAGCATATATACTTAATAGGTGTCCCACTAAAGCACTGCAATCTATCACTCCATATGAGGCTTGGCATGATCGCAAGCCATCTATTGCACATCTGCGTGTTTTTGGTTGTTTCGCATATGCATTAGTGTCCGAACAACATCGCAGAAAATTGGATGATAAAGTAGTAAAATGTATTTTTGTTGGGTATAGTTATGAAAGTAAAGGCTATCATTTGTATCATCCACAGACTAAACACATTTTGGTTAGCCATGATGTTTTTTTTTCGAAGATGCTATTCACACATTGCTTTCATGTACTAAGGAGACATTCGTTAGCTCCAAAGACATGTATGATACTTTGCTACCTCTTTTTTACAGGTGGACAGTGTAGTGTTAGTCCTAATGAGGCAACATGTGAGGCTTTCCTCAAAGAAACTTGTGAATGATGTGTGTGCCACTCTCCTACCATCCATTTATATCCTCTTGTATCTAAAATAGTAGTGATCTAGAATGTTCTAGCATCGCCATGTGGCCAGCATGCAACACTCATCCCCACTAACCATCAAATACCTTAGGATATACCCCTGAGCTTAGGACTAGCCCTCATCCCACACACACATGGAATGATCTCTGTAGACCAATGTTTGACACTCTCTCCCCCTTCTAAAGATCATTGTCCTCAATGATCAATGAGGGAAAGTACTTGCGAACCAGATACTCTTGGATGACACGATTCCTTAACCGTTTCTGTCTCCTATCTAGTATTCTGTCTAGAGAATGATCTTCTCTATCAGTTTTCTGCAAAGAAACAATACCCTCTATTAGATTATCTTCCCTAGATATATACTTTCTTAGTTTACTGACATGAAACACTGGATGGACTCTGCAATCTAGAGGAAGCTCTAATCGGTATGCAACATCACTCAACTTCTTGACTATCTTCAAAGGTCCATAATACCTTGGTGATAGCTTACTACACTTCCCTGTGGACAATGAAGTAGATCTAGCTGGTACCTGAAGGAAGACTCGGTCTCCTTCCTCAAAGGATCTAGGAGATCTTTTCCTATCAGCATACTCTTTAGCTCTATCAGCTGCTTGTTGCATCTTGGCTTTAGCTATTTCAAGGTTTTCTTGGAGATTCGCTAAGAACTCAGAAGCACTAGGACATTTCTTAGGCAGTCCTATGGTACTGGGAGCAGTGGGATTCATGCCATAGTTCATCTCAAAAGGAGACATCCCAGTCACCTTGTGAGGTCTATTGTTATAAGCAAACTCTACTAGTGGCAAATAACTATCCCAATCTGTCTGTCTCTCAGACACATATGCCCTCAACATATCCTCTAAAATTTGGTTGACCTTCTCCCGAGCGTCATCATTTGCAAGCAGCTCTGATACCAAGTGTGAGGCTTTCCTCAGAGAAACTTGTGAATGATGTGTGTGCCACTCTCCTCCCATCCATTTATATCCTCTTGTATCTAAAATAATAGTGATCTGGAATGTTCTAGCGTCGCCATGTGGTCAACATGCAACACTCATCCCCACTAACCATCAAATACCTTAGGATATACCCCCGAGCTTAGGACCTTGGCTAACTAGCCCTCGTCCCACACACACATGGAATGGTCTCTGTAGACCAATGTCTGACACAACATCTTAGCCTTTGCAGGTTTCATGTGGTGATGCAGATCATTCCATTTTTTATGCAGATTTACATAATGCACTAGTTGATGAGAGAGCTAATATTGAGAAGGCAAAATCTATGCCAAAATGGTTGGTGCAGACTTTGCGTGACAGCAAATTAGATGCACCTCTGTCATATCATACTCCTCTAGGCTCTCATAGTGCCTCTTTTGCATCATATTTCTATGTTATGGTTGCATATAGTCTTTGTGATGAGAATGATCCTGTTTTCGTTTGATGAAGCACAAAATTTAGAAAATTGGATGGATGCTATGCAATCTGAATATGATGCTATACTGACGAATGGTATTTGGTCTTTATGTGACTTGCCTCCTAGCAGGAAGGTAATTGGGACTAAGTGGGTATACAAGCTGACGCATAAGCCTGATGGTACACTTGACAAGTATAAGGTTAGACTTGTTGCAAAGGGTTATGCGCAAGAAAGAGGCATTAATTTTGATGAGATATTTGCACCTACTTGCAAATGACCACTATTAGTACCATCTGTGAACTTGCAGCTCATCATAGTTGGAATGTACATCAGTTGGACATTAAAACAACATTGTTAAATGATGACTTGCATGAAGAGGTGTATGTTTTTCACCCCAGTTGCTTTGTGTAGAAAGGGCATGAAAACTAGTTGTGTAGGTTAAGAAAGGCATTATATGCTTTAAATCAAGCACCATATGCTTGGTATGAGAAGATACATGCCTATCTGATTGCACATGGTTTTGAGAACAATCCAACTAAAAGCACCTTATATGTTAAGTGTGCTAATGATGTACTTCTGATCCTTGTGGTTTATGTTGATGACATGTTGTCAGTGGTCCTCATGAGAGGCATATTGTTGGTTTTAAGGGTGATTTGCATGCCTCATTTGAGATGTCTGATTTGGGGCATTTTTATCATTCATTCAGTTTATGCAAGTTCATGGTGGAATGGCTTGCATCAAACGAAATATATTGACACATTATTGCAGCGTTTGGGCCTTGAAGATTGTAAGCCTATTGCCACTCCTATGGAGAGAGGTTTACAATTGAGTCTTCATGATGCTAGAGATGCATTTGATGTTGTTCTCTATCAGTAGGCTGTTGGATGCTTGATTTACTTATGCATTACTCGGCCAGATATTCACTTTGTTATCTCACAGATGAGCAGATTTATGCATTGCCTATGAGTCAAACATTAGCAAGCGGTTAAGCGCATCTTTTGTTAGTTGAGTGGTACTCGGCTACTTGGGTTGTTTTATCCCAAGGGGCGATCACTACTGCCAGATTTGCATGTTTTTTCTGACTCTGATTGGGTTGGTTGCTATGACACTCCTGTGTCCACTAGTGGCTTTTGCTTCATGCTTGGCAGCTCATGTATATCTTGGTTGAGCAAGAAGCAGCCCACTATGGCCACTTCTAATTGTAATGCTGAGTATAGGGCACCTTTCACAGCGAATTTTGAGTGTGTGTGGCTCAGAAGCTTCATGGCTGATTTGGGTGTTGGGGAGTCTGCTCTCACCACCATCTTCACTGATAGTTAGAGCACATTGGCAGTTGCGAGAAACCCTGTCTTCCATGCTCACACTAAGCACATTGAGGCACATTATCAGTATGTCACGAAGAGGTTCTCTGCTAGGGAGATCAGCTTAGCATATGTGCCCATGCAAGAGAACATTGTAGACCTTTTCACGAAGGCTCTACCTAGGGAGAAGTTTGAAGCTTTCCGCAAAGCTTTGGGCTTACTTCCTTTTGTGGAGTGATTTCCACATAGCTTGGCACTTCCTTATACATGAGTGCTAGCTTCTTGTTCATCGCATCACTCCCAGGGGGAATTTGTTGACATATTTAGGTAGTGATGTGTGTGAACACACTAGGACCACCCGGGCACTTTTTTCCCTCTTTAGGAGGTTTTTTACCCTCGGCTTGTAGATACGCCTATTGCCCTAATGGGCTACTTACATTTGTACATTCTCTAGTAATACATTCAGTATTGTGTGTTGTGCTCCAAGCTTCTTCTGCTTCCTTATGTTGTTCGCGTGCTTCCGCAGATGCATACCTCCAACATACTTTGGTTTTCTTGATTTTTGATAATGTGTTAGATGTTTTAATATGCCACTTTCTTTCTTTGTCCCTAATTGTAGGAGCATGAAAGAACTCCAACTTCCTTTCATATTCACCCATGTAATTGGGAAGTGTCAATATGTTGTTTGCTTTCTTTCTGTTTTGATCCAAAATTGAAAGTTTTTCATATATTTCCTTTGTTCCTAGTGTAGGTAGATTCTCATTGGTGTCCAACTCTTCTAAACGTGGTGGTGCATTCCCAATTTTCTTCCATCGATCTTGTTGGACTCTGGCCCAAAGGCGACCAAGTGATGTTGCCCTTATTTCTAAGATTACCAAACGTTGTTCTTCCCTGTTAATGGAGATATTTTCCTTTCTTTCCTCATCTTGCTGTCTTTTTTCATGTTCTTGATTGATAGCTTCTACACATTCTTGGGATTGGTTTTCTGGTATCCTATTCTCGGAGAGGGTCGGAATAGCATGTTTGAGCATGGCTTGAGCTATCTTGATGAGTGTTTTGCATATTTCCAATATTTCCTTCTCCGAATATCCTCTTGAATAGCTTCTTTCATGTTGCTCTATGATAGGCCCTATCTCTATTCTAGAATGATAGGCTTTCAACCACATATTCAGGTCTTCAGGCATGGGATTTGCTAGACTTGATCTTGCCAACATAGGCTTAGCTTCTTCGGTTGCATGATGAGATTTCTTGTGCGTTTCTTGATTACTGCTTTTGGTTGTTTCTTTCAAGGTTTTCTCTTCTTCCTCCATCTTCTATTTATTTTATTTTTCAAGGTTTTCTCTTCTTCCTCCATCTTCCATTTGTTTTTATTTTTTTCTTTCCTTGCTTTTCATCTTTGAATCTTTCTCGTTTTGTCGATGTCCTCTAGTTCTTCTGAGTCCTCAACTAGTTGAACTTTAGGTGTTAGTTTTACCTCAAGCTCAAGCTAATAGAGTGCTTCGTTTTCCAAATTCTCTTTGGCTTTTGTTCGAGTTATAGCCTTCAGAGGCATTGTATACTCTTTGTTGCTTCTAAATGATTCAATCACTTCAATCAAATTGATCTGAGCAGTAGAAAAGACTCTATTGGGGTTCTTAGGACAATCGCAAAGTAAGTGTTCCTTGCCACATTCCTTCAATAACCTTCCCACACATGGGGGGTGATGGTTTGTAGGGCAACGTTGTCGGAGAGATCCTCTTTCCGTAAAAGTGATTAATAGAAACGAGGGTAGAAGTAGATTTGATGTCAAATTATTAATCAATTTCATTCTATTCAAGATTCCTTTGGAAAGAATTTTCTATTAAGTTAAATATTATATGTTTCCATCCACCGAACATTAAAAACATTCAAGGTGGAGCAATGGTTTTGATCAAAGGGCATGTATGTTTTTTATCATCTTGAAAGTATGTTTGGCTTAATTTCTCGAATTTTTTTTACCTACGTACATACTTATACATGTTGCAACATAGGAAACTATGAACCCACATATATGAGTACAAAGGTAGAATGATGTTTAACCCATGCGTGAGGTGTTTACATTCATTAGAATACATGAACTCTCATCCTAAGGTTAAATGTGATAAAAAAGTTGTAAATGTGTTATCAAGAGCGTAATCCTACCCATCTGCATATGTGTTCCCTGTGTATACATATAGGGTTGAATAAATGTTCATGTGCGTGTTTTCAAATATGTGCATGCGAACTATAAACTGTGTGTGAAATCATTAATTCAAAAGCAAAAGACTTATTCATTAAAATAATAAAAGATTAATAAAAAATGAAAACAAAACAAAAACAAATTAAACAACGTCAAAAAGAAAAAGGATAAAGAAAAACCTATGCTCTGGTATTTTTAGCACTCACATTCGAACGATCGCAAGACAATAATTCACGAAAAGGAAAGCTAAAAAAAAGAGGGAACAACATGACCAAATTTGGACGAGTATGGACTATAAAAGGCACAACAATCATCACAAGAGGTGAAGTATTTGCTGAAGAAGAGCGCATGAAGTTTGATGGTAGCAATCATCTGGTGAAAGTACTGAGACAACACATCATCCTTAAAATTTCATATCTGATGCAGTGCTATGATGATTTCTTGACACTCTCTCAACATTTGATTTGAATCCCACTTCTTGCTGATTTTTGTGAAGAGATGGATTTGAACTTGGAGATGATGAAGTGGTGCCAAGAACTTTGCACTAAACCAGCCAAATAAACTCTAGGGATATGTAGTGGGTTCTTTTATCTTGCCAAAGGATGTATTATACACACTATACACCTCAGAAGATCACTCTCAAAAAGATAAAGCAAAATAGATAGGTAGGAGTTGAACCAAGGGTTACAAAGTTTCTATTGCAATTCATACACGTGGTAAGTGTTTTGAACAATTCTCTGGCCACAAGATGGACTACGTGAAAAGAAAAGAGCTTAGCAAGTCATAGCACCCTCTCCATTTTCACAGGCTATAGCAGTACTCAGACTAGTGAGCAAAGATCTATTAATATCTCGAGATTCCAAGATGCAATGCTTATGAAACTTTGTGGGCGTATAATAGATCGTATGTTGAATCTAAAAGCACTTAACGCATGGAAAAGGACTAACTACGCACTGAGAACAAGCCTTGAAAATAGCACTATTTTGATAGAGTACTAACAGAGAAGTAGAGTATGAAGAGACATAGGTGACTTCGAATGAACATAACTCAAAATTATGAACTCCAAATGAAATGACCATTTGTGAGTATGTATTAGACTTAGAGAGCTAACTTAACCAAGTTGAATCACTGACAATGATGAATCATGCTCACAGAAATCATCTCTGCAAACTTACTCAAAAAATGAGAGATATGGCAGTGAATAGTACGCTCATAAAAGCATGAAGATATGGACACAAATGATCATGGAAATGAGTGTATATTGATTGTAAAGTACAATGGACTTACTGATATGTATGTGTGTGTTGCGACCACACTCTAAATGGGCATGAAGCCCTCATCATGGAGGTACAAAAACCACAACAAAAAGGTCATGTATATATAGTGATATTTGGAGCCTAATTTTGAATTTGAATCTCTCCTAAAACCACTCTCCAATCTCTCCTAAATTACAAGAGTGAGTTCACAAGTGAACTCTACAAAGGATTGCCATTTCCTTTAAATTTCTATGTCTTTGGATGAAACAAGCCACTACTTAAACCAAGATTACCTGCAAGCCAATCATACCTTTAAATTTGCTGAGTTTGGTTCCATCTAGTGCCTTGGTTAAGATATTTGCACATTGTTGATGGGTTGACACATAAGTTAACCGAAAATCCTTGCTCACAATCTTCTTTATTACATAGTGATAATTTACTTCAATATGTTTTGTCCTTGCATGAAAATTAGATTGGAAACTAAGTGAATGGAGCTCATGTTGTCACCAAAAATATTTAGAGTTCCAATCTCCAACCTAAGATCTATGAATATTCTCCTTGTTGGAGATAGACGTCTGCGGAAGCACGTGAACAGCACAAGGAAGAAGAAGAAGTTTGGAGCACAAACACACAATACTGAATGTACTACTAGAGAATGTACAAAGATAAGTAGCCCATTAGGGCAATAGGCATATATACAAGCCGGGGGGAAAAAACCTCCGAAAGAGGGAAAAAAGTGCCCCGGCAGTCCTAGAGTGTTCACACACATCACTACCTAAATATATCAACAAATCCCCCCTGGGAGTGATGTGGTGAACAAGGAGCTGGCACTCATGTATAAGGAAGTGCCAAGCTATGTGGAAATCACTCCACAAAAGGAAGTAAGCCCAAAGCTTTGCGGAAAGCTTCAAACTTCTCCCTAGGCAGAGCCTTCGTGAAAAGGTCTGCAATGTTCTCCTGCGTGGGCACATATGCCAAGCTGATCTCTCCAGCAGAGAACCTCTCCCTGACATAGTGATAATGCACCTCAATGTGCTTAGTGCGAGGATGGAACACAGGGTTCCTCGCAACTGCCAATGCGCTCTGACTGTCAGTGAAGATGGTGGTGGCAAAAGACTGGCCAACACCCAAATCAGCCATAAGGCGTCTAAGCCACACACACTCAACAGTCGTTGTGAAAGCTGCCCTATACTCAGCCTCACAACTGGAAGTGACCACAGTAGGATGCTTCTTGCTCAACCAAGATATACATAAGCTACCAAGCATGAAGCAAAAACCATTGGTGGACACACGAGTGTCATAGCAACCAGCCCAATCTGAGTTAGAAAAAGCATGCAAATCTGGCAGTAGTGATCTCCCCTTGGGATAAAACAACCCAAGTAGCCGAGTACCACTCAAGTAGCGAAAGATGCGCTTAACCGCTTTCCAATGCGTGACTCCTGGGCAATGCATAAACCTGCTCATTTATGAGACATCAAACTGAATATCTGGCCGAGTAATGCATAAGTAAATCAAGCATCCAACAGCTTGCTGATAGAGAACAACATCAAATGCATCTCCAACATCATGAAGACTCAATCGTAAACCTGTCTCCATAGGAGTGGCAATAGGCTTACAGTCTTCAAGGCCAAAACACTGCAATAATGTGTCAATATATTTCGTTTGACACAAAGCCATTCCACCATCAACGTGCATAAACTGAATGCCCAAATAGTGATGCAAATGCCCCAAATCAGACATCTCAAATGAGGCATGCAAATCAGCTTTAAAATCAGCAATATGTGTCTCAATAGGACCAGTGAGCAGCATGTCATCAACATAGACAACAATGATCAGAAGCACATCATTAGCACGTTTAACATATAAGGTGCTTTCAGTTGGACTGTTCTCAAAACCATGTGCAATCAGATAGGCATGTATCTTCTCATACCAAGCACGTGGTGCTTGCTTTAAACCATATAATGCCTTCTTTAACCTGCAAACCTGGTTTTCATGCCCTTTCTGCACAAAGCCACGGGGCTGAAAAACATACACTTCTTCATGCAAGTCACCATTCAGAAATGTTGTTTTAATGTCCAACTGATGTACATTCCAACCATGATGGGCTGCAAGTGCACAAATGCTCCGAACAGTAGTCATACGACATGTAGGTGCAAAGGTCTCATCAAAATCAATGCCTCTTTCCTGTGCATAACCCTTTGCAACAAGCCTAGCCTTATACCTGTCAACTGTACCATCAGGTTTACGCTTCAGCTTGTATACCCACTTAGTGCCAATGGCCTTCTTGCCAGGAGGCAAGTCACATAAAGACCATGTACCATTCTTCATTATAACATCATATTCAGATTGCATAGTAGCCATCCAATTTTCTGAATTTTGTGCTTTATCAAAAGAAACAGGCTCATTCTCATCACAGAGACTAGATGCAGCCATAGCATAGCAATCTGATGCAAAGGAGGCACTATGAGAGCTTGAACGAGTACGATATGACAAAGGTGCATCTAATTTGCTGTCACGCAAAGTCTGCACCAGCCATTTTGGCATAGTTTTTGCCTGCTCAATATCAGAGCTCTCATCAACAAGTGCATCATGTAAATCTTCATCAGAAATGGAATGATCTGCATCATCATATGAAACCTGCAAAGGCTGAGAAGTTGCCTCATTAGGACTAGCACTAGCCTGTCCACCTGTAAAAACAGGCATCAAAGTATCATACATGTCTTTGGAGCTAACAGATGTCTCCTTAGTACATGAAAGCAATGGCTGAATAGAATCTTCCACAAAGACAACATCACGGCTAACCAGAATGCGTTTAGTCTATGGATGATACAGATGATAGCCTTTACTTTCAGAACTGTACCCAACAAAAATACATTTTACTACCTTATCATCCAATTTTCTACGATGTTGTTCACGCACTAATGCATATGCCAAACAACCAAAAACACGCAGATGAGCAACAGATGGCTTGCGGTCATGCCAAGCCTCATATGGAGTGATAGACTGCAACGCTTTAGTGGGACACCTGTTCAGTACATATGCTGCACACATGACAGCCTCAAGCCAGAAACTATGTGGTAAAGCCTGACTTTTGACCATGCACCTCGCCATCTCCATGAGTGACCTGTTCTTTTATTCAGGAACTCCATTCTGTTGAGGTGTATACGGCACTGTATACTGGTGTTTTATCCCACGTTCCGCTAGAAATGTAATAAAATCTGAAGACATATATTCCCCCCCTCGATCAGAACGGAGGGTGCCCATTTTACATGTTGACAGATTTTCAGCCAAAACCAAAAACTGTTTGAAGCACATGAACACTTCAGACTTTGCTTTGAGTGGATATACCCATGCATTCCTGGAAAAATCATCAATGAAAGTGATGAAGTAAAGGTAATTTCCAAAATAGGGTGTCTGCATAGGACCATAGACATCACTATGTACAAGCTGCAATTTCTGCGTAGCCCGAACTGAACCATCTTTTGGAAAGGAAGAACGCTGCATTTTGCCCAAAATATAGCCTTCACAAACATGCCTCAAGTTTGGGCAAAGAGGACACCATTTCAGATTTCTGCAGGCGTAACAAACTAGCAAAACTCAGATGACCAAAGCGTGCATGCCAAAGCTTTGCATCTCACATAGCCTGAGAATCATGAACTGCACATGCCGAATCATTCATAGATCGTTCATAGTCTATGAGCTTATACAGCCCATGACATAAAATGCTAGAAGCAATAATCACATCGCCATTTGAGAGATCATGGATTGTACACCTGTCATCAACGAATTTCACAACCAAGCCAATCTTGGCTGATGCAGAAACTGATAACAGGTTCTTTCTGATCCCTGGCACAAATAAAGCATCTAACAAAGTGAAAGAACTACCATCAACAGTAGTCAGAATGATCTTACCAACTCCCATAACAGGATAAGAGGAGTTATTGGCGCATGTGATAATATTCCCTGTAGGGGCAGGCTCGAGTGAAGAGAAGAAACTGTGCTGCGAGGTAATATGTTTGGTCGCCCCACTATCAAAGTACCAAACATCTGAGTCTACTGCAGACATGCACTGATCATGAGAAGATGGGTCAAAACTGCAGACAGTAGTAAACGCCCATTCTTCTTCTTGCACAAGATTTGCAGACTCTGTTTTTGGTGTAGAGGCCTCTGCAAAAACCATTCCAGCCTCTTTCTTCTTTGCCTCTTTAGCAGCCAGTTTTGGACAGTTCTTTATAATATGATCATTTCCTTTACAATACTTGTAGAAAAAATTCTGCTTTTCTGATTTCTTCTCATCTTTATCCTGGTTCTTCGATTGTGTAGCATTTGCAGATTTCTGCTTACTAGTAGAAGAGCTCCATTTTCCTTTGCCCTTCTGACTAGCCAAGAAAGCTTGATCTGCAACACGCATAATGGACCTGTTCTGCCTGGACTGATCTTCCTGCAATAGAACAGAGACTAATTCCTCAAATGACAAGGCATTCGGATTGCCTTTCATCATCAACCGAAGAGTAGAGGCAAAACTCTAATATGAATCAGGAAGACCATTCAGAACGGTCTGCACAAGTGAGCTATCTGGTATAACCTCATCAGCAGAAATCAATTGTTCCTTCAGGTCTTTGATCTTTGTAAGAAAACTATCCATAGAATCACCTTCATTCATGTGCTCACTCTCCAACTATTTTCGGAGGTAAGCAACACGAGCCTCATTCCTAGCTTGGTACAAAGTGGTAAGTGTATCCTAAGCATCCTTTGCTGTTCTGCAAGAGCGAATGTGAGGAATAATGGCACGTTTGACAGACAAAGCTATCAATGCATGTGCCTGGGCATCTCTGCCATCCCAACGAACCTGCTCTGCAGTAGGTGCAACAGAAACAGTAGCACGAATAGGAATCTGCGGAATATCATCTTCGACACCATCTTCATCTGCTCCAACACCTGTATTTGTAGTACCTGTCGTTACAGGTGTAACAGGGCATCTTTCAACACCCTGCACAATGTTCCACAATCCTTTTGCAACCAGTATATGTCGCATCATATAAGCCCATAATGGGTAGTTGGTACCATCCAACTTATCCTCAATAGCCAACATACCGAATACATCACTGCTTTCAGCCATGGCCGGTGACTAAAGTACCTTGATGCAGAAAATTGACTGTATCTCAAAAAGTTGAACAGAACTGCCTAGACGAGTTCTGCTAGACCTGTAGCAGACTTCGAGACGCTTAAACTAGCGAACAAAAATTGGTATATACCTTTGGCACAAAAGGACGAAATAGCCTACACAAGCGCTGTGATAGTGCGTTCGGAGGCCGAAATGAGCTCAGATCGCGATTTTGGCACCACAGAACGAAGCAGTTTTGATCTCGGAAACACCCTCAGTATGCTCACCAAATTTTGTGCAAATCTGAGACTGCAAACGGAGGAGTGTCGACGGTGCCCTAGAAGAAGCGACGACTTGCTCTGATACCAATTGTCGGAGATAGACATCTGCGGAAGCACGCGAACAGCACAAGGAAGAAGAAGAAGCTTGGAGCAGAAACACACAATACTGAATGTATTACTAGAGAATGTACAAAGATAAGTAGCCTATTAGGGCAATAGGCATATATACAAGCCAGGGGAAAAAAACCTCCTAAAGAGGGAAAAAAGTGCCCCGGCGGTCGTAGAGTGTTCACACACATCACTACCTAAATATATCAACACTCTTCGTCCACATTGCTTCTTGAGTAGCTATGGCAAGACCTCTATATTATGATTCAGTAGAAGAGAGAGCAACTATGGGTTGCTTCTTGGATGACCATGAAACAAGTTTTGAACCTGCAAAGGTAAGATATCCTGAGGTGCTTCTTCTGTCTTCCTTTGAGCTAGCCCAATCTGCATCAGAGGACAATTTCAAACTTAAATAAGATACATCATGGTAGTATAACCCTTCATCCATGGTCCCTTTGAGATATCTGAGTATCCTCTTGGCAACTTCCATGTGAGGTTTCTTGGGTGTGTGCATAATTGACTCAGCACACTCGTACTATAACATATATCTACCCTTGTCAATGTGACATAGTTCAAGCTACCCACAAGGCTTTGATAACCTATCACATCTTCTATGAGTTTACCTTCATGTGAGCTCAATTTATGATTAACCTCCATAGGAGTATCTGCAATCTTGCAATTTTGCATTTTGAACTTTGTCAACAAGGCTTTAATGTACTTTCTTTGAGTAAGATATAGTCCATGATCCTTGTAAACCACTTCCAATCCTAGGAAGTATGTAAGTGAACCTAAGTCACTCATCTTAAACTCTTCTTTCATTTGCTCTTTGACTTTCTTGATTCCATCTACATCATTTCTTGTTATTATAATATCATCCACATACACACACAAATAGATGACCTCAAAATTACTCCTTTTTATGAATAGTGATGGATCTTCCTTGCTAGGTTGAAATCTTTTGTCCTCCAAGAATGAGATAAGCCTATGATTCCAAGCCCTTGGGGCTTGTTTGAGTTCATATAAAGCTTTATTAAGTTTACACACATAATCTGGATATATGTGACTCTCAAAACAAGGTGGTTGTGCCATGCATAACTCTACTATTATCCATCCATTATGAATTGCATTTTTTACATCCAATTGAATTATCTTCCAATTCTTGGAAAAGGCAATACTAAGAAGTACCCTAATTGTAGGCATCTTTTTTGTAGGAGAGAAGGTCTCCTCATAATCAAGTCCTTGATTTTGTGCAAAGCCTTTTGCCACAAGCCTTGCCTTATACCTATTAATGCAGCCATCGGAGTTCGTCTTCAATTTGTAGATCCATCTTGAGCCTATCACTTTCATGGATGGAGACTTGGGAACCAATTCCCAAGTGTTATTCTCCTCAAGAGCTTCAATTTCTTCTTCCATTGCATGCCTCCAATCTGATTTCTTCTTTGCTTCATCAAATGTTGAAGGTTCCTCTTGATTTATGTCTTGTGCTAGATAGATTGAATGTTTAGTGACTAGAGAAGTATCAAACCCATACCTTTCTGGTTTTCTTTTCTCCCTCATGGACATTGGTAGGCCATGATGTGATGATTCTACCTCTTGTCCAAGTTCTTGCATTTTTTTCTTTACCTTTAGACTTCCACATTTTGAGTTTTTCATACTAAGTTGCTTCATCATCTTCTGAGGTATCTTGCTCTTCAATTTTAGGAGGATTATCCTTAACATGTTTTGAAAAGCTTCTTCAAGATCATAAGGTAAGTTGACCTTTGTACATGAATCTTCATAGCAATAATTATTATCATCAAATACTAAATATCTACACACCAAGAATCCTTTGGTTGTTGGGTTGTATAATATGTAGCCATTTTGATTGTTTTCATATCCAATGAATACAAACCTTTCTGCTTTGGGATCCATCTTGCCTCTAACCATTGAAGGAACATGAGCATAAGCAATAGATCCAAAAATCTTACAATGATCCAAGCTTGGTCTTCCTCCATTCCAAGCCTCAAACAGCGAGTCGTAACAAACGAGAACTATCTCGTAAAAAGAGAACACTCTCGTCAAAAATTACATGTTTTCACCTCATTTTTGGAATTCCTTTACACCAGTATACATATATTACAAAAATGAGGTGAAAACAAGTAATTTTTGACATTTTTTGTCATTTTCTCAAAAAAAAATGAGCTCAAAATGTAGTCAAAATTTCACTATATTAGGCATTGACGTGTCCCAAAATGTATATGACAAGACATTGACATCTCCAAAATCTATATGATAAGACATTGACATGTCTAAAATATATATAAGAATGTAGAAATCAATAGTTTTTACACAAAAATAACATTTTAGACATATCTTTAATGGGTGGATATCTGATTGTTATTCAAAATTGCTACAAAACATGGTTTCATTAACCAAACTACTTTGAGGCATTTACATAAGCACTAAAAATGTATGAGAGCTTCAATGCAACTCACAACTTTGTCGATCTATGTCTACACCCTCATCATCTGATGCACTTGATTCAGTCTCATATTGTTGAGAGCTCTCTTCTTCTTCTTCAATATCCACAAGAGCTCTATCTTCATCCACGTACATACCAAATTCTGCAGGATCATGCACAACTCTTCTTGTTTTCCTATGATTTCCTGTACCACATACATCTGGAAGCTTTTGTTTTATCATGTTGATGGTTGCTTTCCTCAAGTGACCAGTTTTTGTCAAGGAAAAATCATAAACAAGAATATCTACATCATCCATTTTAAGAGTGGATGTGCTTCGAATATTCTTTTTCCTTTTTGAACCTGTTCGTTTAGTATCACACACCATTTCTAAGTTATATTTACCTGTGAATGCATTACTACTTTTAGTGTAATACCAATGCACCATCATAGCCTCTATTCTTCTCTGATCAATATCTTTAGTTATCTCTAAAACCTTTGCAATCCAAAATGGTCTGGTAGCCTCATCACCATCAGCAAGTACTGCAATAAGCGTTCCAACATTTATCTCTATTAAATTTCCTTGCCATCTTGCTTCTGCCTGTATTGTCATCCTTGGGCCTACATAAATATTTCTTTCTGGTGGATGTATAAAACTTTGAAGTGCATCTGCATTACATGCTTGGGCCACATTCACGGATCTTTGTGTACAAAAATACCATGTGAATGGAACATCAACTGGCCAGTGACCTGCAATTGTATACTGTATAATCTCTTCTTGATGATTGAAAAAGTCCTCCCACCAAGATACATCTTGATCTCCAGCATATTTTTTTGCACGCTCAATATGTCTCTTCTTTTTAATGAGTGCATGCATCCAGCTTTTACTTTGATCAACCACACTTCCATATCTTTCTGTATTGTTTTTATCTTCATATGGTGATTGTTCTGCACCATACACTGTTACAGTAGACAAATTAGGCACCTGCAATAACAATTTGCATCCCTCTTTAGGCTCCCACCCAAGAGAAGATGAATACTGCTTTGCAAATAAAAGGGTTATTTCATCAACCCTCCTCATCAAGAATACATGGTTGAAACTAATATTGTGCAATGGAGCCAAAACCTTAGCACTGTTATCAAGGCCCATTGAGCAAAAGTGCTTAAAGTCATAAATCTGTGTGAGGTGTTGAACTTCTGGTTTTGGAGTATATGCTTCTGAAATCAGCTCAGATAAAATCGGAAGAGTAAAAGCATTGTTACGAGCCAACTTCTTAGAGAAAGTACTGAACATTTGATCAATGTGATCATGAGTGTGGCCAACCAGAAGAAAATTTACCTTAACCTTCTGAAATACCTGTTTTTCAACAAGCATGCTTAAATATCCAAAGACTGTAGAATTTTTATTCTCTCTTGCAGTATTATCTAGTTGCAAATATAGAGTTGGTGGCAAAAGACCCTTCCATGATTGCAAAACACGATGAATGACAGTAACTGTAAGGTTTGGATCATTATGCACATTCGGATATGTGAAGAAAACCTTGGACATTACAGTTCCATTGTATACCAAAGCACCAACCAAATGCATTTGCACAAGGACTTCATCTCCAATGTCCTTAGGGATGCGATAAAAATGTGGCAAACAAGTTTTTTTTTGATCCATACCATCGATCAACAAACACATATAACGCTCCGGATTTCTGAGTGCCTTACTTTGATGATGAATTGCTTTCTTTCTCTCTAATGCTTGACTGTCACGATGGTTGTTAAGAAGGTTTTTAAAATTATGCTTTTCCTGTGGTGTTGTAGCCCCTTTTGCCATGTTTTTCAAAGTGGCGCAAACTGAACATTCACCCATTCTAACTTTACGAGGAATAGAAACATTGTTAAACTCTTCCTTCCATAATCGAGTAAAGTGATGATACAACACATACTTCTCATTTCTATTTTCCATGTCTTCTCTATATATTTGAAATACCTCTCGACGAGTAAAGTTATCTGACAAGTGCAACCTTCCAGTTGTAGGCATAACTTCACAATGCAAGCTAAAATAGTTCATCATCCAATTCATTGCATGACGTCCAACAGATCCTTTGGTCCCAACATGGAACGTATCCAAAATGAGATCCCCATTCAAAAACCCTTGTTGAACCCTATGTATTCTAAAATTTCCTACACCCATTGCAATTTTAAATGCAGCCCTACAGCATGGCATCCCTTGAGTAAAGAAATATTCAAAACCAACACGCGTTACTGACATGTTATCCTCAATCATTTGCATGCAAGAAACAAGGTATATATCTTGCCTTTCACTATCTAAATGGAGGAATTTTTCTCTTATGTGCTTTAGTTTCTTCATTCCTAAATTATACAAACATTTCAAACCACAACAATGCTTCACAATATCCAATGCAATCTGTCTATTTGAAGTAAGAAATTTAAATCTTTTTCGACTTACTTCACGAGACCTTCTTTTAAATCGTAGATTGAGCTTGCTTTGCTTTTTCGTTGCTCCACATGCACTTGAGTCAGAAAGCAGATCAATGGTTGGATCAGATGGGAGATCAAGAGGTGCATTTGGTTGAGCAGTGTTGAAGCTCAAAGTCAAGGACAAAGCATGGAAGCACATCAAAAGGTGGACACACAAGGAAAGGGAGCAAGTAGGGAGCTCCAAGAAGTGTATGTCAAATTTTCAGAAGAATCCCCTACAAAAATAGTGATTTCCATCACTAAAAACCATTGTAAATACCATTATCTATTTTTAGTAACTCCATTTTGTTCAAGCCGAGGAGTCCTCGAGCTTGAGGAGTATTAGAAGTACCATCGTACCAATTCTCATAATTTTTAGACTTCGTTTGAGCCCTCAAATAAGCCCTGGAACCTAATTTTTAACTAGGCCGGACACTAGGTCTGGACAGGGCCAAAACTAGTCAAAAAACTATAAAAAGAGCTAGAGAGCTCATTTTTGGGGCTAGCTTGTTAGAGAATAGAACTTTTGTAAGAGAACTCTTTTGCAATCTAAGCTTTCCATTGTTCCTCTCTTTGATCTTACTTTGTGCGCGTGTGTGTGTATATGTGTGCATGTTTGTGTGCTTTCACTCACGCACTTGTGCCTTCACTTGCTCGTGGTCTTCATACCGGTCCTCACGTCTCCGCGGATTGACAAGTAAAGGAGGTGGTGCTTACGCTTGAGCTACACCAAATTTTGGCGCCGTTGTCGGGGAGAGAGCTTTGAGGACGAGCGTTGTGATGGTAAGATCGTAGATTTGCGACGTTGGAAGGTAAAAAATCTGTCATTTCAGTTCATTTTCTGTTTTTTCCTCTTCACCTTCATCATCATCATCATCTCCACCTTCTTCCATCTTCTTCTTCATAGAAATATCTTGTTTTTTAGTGCATTTTCACCATTTTCATACCATTTCTCATGCATTATTGTGTGGGAAGGAGTTAGGAGAAGCAAGGGAGAGCAAGCGCTGTGTTTTTTTCATGATTTTCTGCTCATACGGAGCTCGCCATAGCCGGCGCTCAGAAATTTGAATTTCCCGCCAAAAAACGCGATTCTGTGATGAAAATCGCGATTCTGTGAAAATTCAAATTTTTTTGAAAAATCACGATTTTCAATTTTCCCGCCTAAAAGTTGGTTGAAAAGAATCGCGATTCTGTGTTTTTTCTCAAAAAAACACGATTCTCTGCTCAAAATCGCGATTCACAAAAAACACGATTCTCTGCTCAAAATCGCGATTCTCACCAATCACGATTTTCAGCAAAAACACGATTCTGTGGAAAAACACGATTCTCTGGGACAAAATCGCGATTTTCATGTCAAAAACCCGATTTTGAGAAAACACGAATTTTTGCTCAAAATCGCGATTTTCAAAAACACGATTTTGAGAAAACACGATTTTCAGCAAAAACACGATTCTGTGGAAAAACACGATTCTCTGGGACAAAATCGCGATTTTCATGTCAAAAACACGATTCTGAGAAAACACGATTTTCAGCAAAAACACGATTTTGTGAAAAACACGACTTTCTGCTCAAAATCGCGATTTTCATGCCAAAAAACACGATTTTGTGAAAAAGGCGATTCTGTGAAAACACGAATTTTTGCTCAAAATCGCGATTTTCAAAAAACACGATTTTGTGCTCAACATCGCGATTTTCATGTCAAAAACACGATTCTGAGAAAACACGATTTTCAGCAAAAACACAATTTTGTGAAAAACACGACTTTCTGCTCAAAATCGCGATTCTCACAAATCACGATTTTCAGCGAAAAATACGATTTTGAGAAAAACACGATTCTCTATGACAAAATCGCGATTTTCATGTCAAAAACACGATTTTGAGAAAACACGATTCTGTGATTGTGCTCAAAATCGCGATTCTCAAAAAACACGATTCTGTGCTCAAAATCGCGATTTTCATGCCAAAAAACACGATTTTGTGATCAAAATCGCGATTTTCAGAAACACGATTTTGTGATCAAAATCGCGATTTTCAGAAACACGATTTTGTGATCAAAATCGCGATTTTCAAATCACGATTTTCTGCTCAAAATCGCGATTTTCAAAAAATTTTGTGCTCAATATCACGATTTTTTGACTTCACAGCATCGCGATTCTCTGAAAGTTCACAAAATCGCGATTTTCTCCAAAGGTCCTGTTTGCCTGTTTTGACCCCCAAGAGTCTGAATTGGCATAACTTTTTCATCCAAAGTCCATTTTTTGAGCTCTATAGCTCGTTGGAAAGCTCGTTTCAAATCCTACACGACCTCAACTGTTTTTTTCAAGAATAACGCGTTGATTTTGAGATAGGATAATTTGAAGTTGACCCTCAAGTGGGACTAGGGAACCAAGGGGGCTCCAAAGAATTTTGAGCCACACCAAAAGGAAAATTTGGACTCTTGACTAAAGCTTATGAACCTGAGATCTGGTAGACACTTAGGCAAGGATAAACAAAGCATTAGATCTTCTGAGGCTAGTGTCAACCATACATCCAAGTCTTGGGCACAACAACTAAGTGGTCATCTTTTACTAAGTTCAGACACAAGTGATTCAGAAATGTCTTTTAGTATGGGAAAACCTGCAGGTGGCTCAGGGACGGCCCATCTACAAACACCAGAAGGTCCCTATAAGACACAATTGGAATATATTCGGACCAACCAATTAGGTGCTCGCATCTATGAGGATGGTCTGAGGCGATCAGTGGTCCAACTCAAAAATCCAGATCAATCCTTTGGACTTGAACACCCGGTGGTCAAGTTCGAAGAGGGTTCATACATTGATAAGGAAGGAACCATGTATGTGGTCACCAACCTACCAGATATGACTGATGAGTTTGGAAATGTCATTCCTGAGAATGAAATAGGAGACCTAGAACAAGGAAATGTAGGACAAGGACCCCAGACTCCTAGAGGAAAGTCAGTTTTGACCCGAGTGATCACGCCGGACTGGATCCCTCAAGACAACAAAAGCATAGAACTATTTTTGAATAGAGAAACAGAGGAAGCCTTTTGGAGGTTCAAGCCAGATCAACCTAGCCAATTGGGCATAGTTATCATCTATGAATTCAAAGATCCTGAGATACCAGGCAAAGTTGTCTACCTGGATAACACATCAGAGAAAATTTTCTTGGTAACAGAACATGATAGACATGCATATACTTGGAAGAATGGATTGATTTTCCCCCCACCAAGATCCAATGTTTCCCATGGCCTCCAAGGAGTAGGATCATCTCTCGCTCATGAAGCCCAGAGAGAAAGAACTAGAGAGAGACCTGAAGTAAGTTTTGCACACACCTTGGGCAGGAATAGGTCAGGATTTGAAAATGGAAGACCTGAAAGAGAGAGACATCAAGCACATAGGCAACAAAGAGATGAACAGGATTTTCCATTGCCTAGACCCCGAGAGTACCCAAGAACCCTTAGACCCATTCAAGTGATCAAAGCAATGAAGAACTATTTCGATGGGACAGGGGATCCTTATGATCATGTGGCCGAGTACAAACAAGTGCTGAGAGCCGAACAAATTGAGGACTGGTTCACCCAGTACGAGGCATTTGGTTTGACCCTTAAGGGCACTGCCTTAGCTTGGTTTCAACCATTGAGTAGAAGCAGCTATCACGATATAGGTCAACTGCTAGACGAATTCATTGTAGAATTTTCCAAGAGTGGTATCAGGCATAACACATCATCCTTGATCCACAGCTTCAAGCAGACTCCCCAAGAAACAGTGCGACTAGCAGGTAGAAGATTCAGACAGTATCTAGAAAGATGCCCTGCTCTAGAGTTACCCACTCCGGCCAAACAAGTGGCTTTGTTCTTAGATGGCTTACTGAGCACTAAGTTAAGATCATATGTGTATTTGAAAGATCCTAGATCCATAGAAGAGTGTGTGCGGACGTGCATAGACATAGAAGATAACTTGGGTGAGGAGTTAGGATTTTCCAAACTCTACAAAGATTCGGATAGTTCTACTAGTCATACTTCAAAGATCTCCACAGAAATAGAAGAGATAGCTGAGCAAGTTGCCAAGAAGCTGGGAGTCCAAAATAAACAAACACAGAGAGTCACTCCATTGAATCGGTGTTATACTTGTGGGGGCGACCACATGGCTAATGTTTGCCCAATGCAAAACCAAAACATTAGAGAAAGGAATGCTCCATATTGCACTATTGAGAGAAAATACACAAACCACACGGCTCAAGATTGTCCCTACAATAGGCAGGCTGTTAGACAGAATTATCAGCAACCTTACCCACAAGGTAGGTATCAGAACCAATACCAACAGCCATATTATAGACCACAACAGCAATATCAAGTACCATATAGGCCACAACCTGTCTTGGGAAACCAACCACCAGCTCCAGCCAACGTGATTCCAGTCAAATATGCGGGGGGAGAAGAAAATCCAAATAGAGCTTTGGTGCCACTAACCCCATTGATACCAGATAATGACTCTCATGCTCATTGTTCAGACTACTCCCATGAAGGTAGTCCACATGCTTATTACACAGAGTCACCTGAACATAGTGAGATTTACTCGTATCAATATGAGGTACCACCTATGGAGCAAAATTGGGAGCCAGAATACTCCAATGTCATGTACACAAATCCTAACCCTAGGCCCCAGTTGAGACAAATGAGACCACAAGCCCCTAGAGGATCTTGTTTCAGATGTCAAGGTGACCATTTCATTCGTGACTGTCCCCACCCACCATCTCCGAGTCAAGGACAGACTATCACAATACAAGCTTTTTGTCCTGAGTGTGGCAAAGACCATCTCCCTAGAGATTGTCCAAGAAACCCCTCTAGTGCACCCAAGATTACACCCATTAATGTGGTAGGCTTAGTGGCAGATTCAAGTTCAAGTAGTAGCAATGTGGCTCCTATACAAGCTGTCACTAGAGCACAAGCCTTAAAACAGGATAAACCAGCAGAACAATCAGAGTTGAGTGAATCAGGAGAGCCTAGTAAAAGGAAAACAAGAACATGGAAGGATACAAGAGAGAAGGCCAATCGCAAGTGGAACAAAAAGTTATCGGAACTAGAAGAAAGCTTAAAAGAAGCACAAACAAAAATAGAAGACATTGCATCTCAAAGCCCCTCGCATGCCGAAACTCCATCCACTCCACCTCATCCCACCCCACCACTCATTGTAAATAGACCACAACCAGGGTCTGTTCTTGCAGATCCAACCCCAGAAGGTTTGGACATGATGTTCAAGGCCTACCAGGCTCGACTTCAAGAAGGGCCTACAGCTGCAAACCTAGACAAGAGTTACCCTAGAGCAGATTTAGAGATTGAACGGATGAAAATGTGCATGAAAATGGTAGAACAAGCTCAAGCTATACTTGAGACTAGTCAAAAGGTCAATCAGACGAACTCTGTCAAAGCGGATTTGCATTTCCAGGGCTTACTAGAACGATTAGAGCAGTTGGTAAACAAACCACAAGTTTCTTTACCTCCACAGGCTCAACCAGTTATTGAAAGAGGAAGCTCACCACCAAGGGGAGCTTATGTTCCTAATTCCACGGATGCTGGAGTACCTCCTTCAATTCAACAGTACTCTCAAGAGTTCTTGCGGGAAATACAAGAAGAGAAATGGGCCAAGGAGAAGGGTAATTCCCCTCCTATTCCTGAGATTGATGATCTTCATGATCAATTTCCCCAAGACATTCCATCTATTTATGAGGATGAAGCAGAACAACAAGAAGACGAAAGATTAGATTTTGAATCTAATACCTTAGAAGAACTGCCTCAATTTCCAGGCCCATGGGAATCTGAATCTCTCCAGATTAGAGCTCCCACAATACTGGTAAGACATGAAGACTCAGTGGTCCCAAGGAACACTGATGTCGTGAAGAACACTAAGGTTCAATGTCATCTCACTGTAGAAGAGCTGCTCAAAGCAAAACCGGAGTTATGGAATCATGTGAAGGATCAGGTTCCAGAACTTGATTCCAACATGCCAAAAGCAGGCTCCAAGCAAAGGGTACCAGAGATACCTCTAGACAAAATAGGAGACATGTGTGAGGGTGAAGAAGGTAATACTTATCTTCCAATCACCTACCAAGGTTACACAACCAAAGCAATCATAGATTCAGGTGCTGGTGTTGCTATTGCGACCACCTCCTTGTGGAAGCAATGGGGCAAGCCCACATTAAGACCAACTAGAATGAAGCTTCAAATGGCTGATGGTCATTTTGAAAGACCTCTAGGATTGCTAGAAGGGATCACTCTAACCACTTGTGGTGTAGAGTTTGAGCACACATTTGCTATATGTGACTTTGAGAAAAATAATGTCTATGAGATGATCCTAGGAAGACCCTTCCTACGACAATTGCAAATAGTACAGGATTGGGGAACTAACTCCTTGTACTTACAGCACTTAGGGGTCACCACCAAGGTCAATTTGAAGGATTACACCTTCAGAGATGTACCACCCCTACAGTGGAATTCTATCCACAAAGCGAAAGAAGATTCCATCTCTGTGCATTCGGAAAGTTCACCTGATCCATCATGGCTGCATGAGGATACTCATTTGTGGATGTGCAAGGTCGCAAAGGAAGAGGAAAAACGTTTAAAGGCAAGAGAAGAAGGAACTTCGCTAGAAGATAGACCAGTTAGAGACCCAGCCTACACACCGATGATCTTTCCAGACGAGGAGTTTGAGCCTCATGGCTGGCCAGAAATCTTAGCCACCATGGACATTGCTGTCAATGAGGAACAGTGGACACCTCATTGTGATGAGGAGGGTTATGATATCTCAGTGTTCATGTGTCAACCCTTGCTAGAAGAATGTGACCCTAGTGATGTCATAGAAGATGAAGAGAATGACGATGATCTGGAGTCTATTGTGATGGATAGTTGCTTTAACTCAGAGCAGCACTATCTAGAAGATATAGGAGTGTTCACCCAGAAAGAAGAAGAACCTCTCACAAGTATTAAAACAGTAAACTCAAAGGATGGAAGTGAGAGTAGTCAAAAGAAAAAGAAAATAAAAGCAGTGAAACAAGAAGAGGAGGAATCATTGTTTGAAGTACCAGAAAACTTCAAGAAATATGAAGTTGGCGACCGCAAAATTTTGGTACGAATGCCTAAGAGAGAGGCCATCATAGGAGAATCATATGATAATAAAGAAAAGACCAAGAAGATTGTAGTGACCTTTGAAGAGAACGAAGAGAGATGCACATATATAGGAGATGACCTAAGTGTAAGAGAAGAAATGGAGCTCATAGCTCTATTAAGGGAATATAGGGATGTGTTTGCATGGCACTATAGAGACTTGAAAGGGGTAGATCCAAGAATTTGCTCTCATACTATTCCCATGACTGCTGATGCTAAGCCCACCAAACAGAAGCCCTACACATATAATGATACCTATGCAGCCAAAATAAAAGAAGAAATTGATAGGTTGATTGAAGCTGGATTCATCTATGAGATTGAGCATACCGAATGGGTGTCCCCCATTGTTGTGGTACCCAAGAAGAACGGGAAGTTGCGAGTGTGTATTAACCTTAAAAAAGTTAATGCCGCTACGATTAGAGATAGTTATCCACTTCCAATCACAGAACACCTATTGGAGCGTGTTGCAGGCAAGGAAGTTTATAGCTTCCTTGATGGATTTTCAGGTTATAATCAAGTAGCCATTGCCCCAGAAGATCAACACAAAACAGCTTTTGCTACAGAGTGGGGAATCTTTGCATTTCGTGTGATGCCATTTGGGCTCACCAATGCACCTGCAACATTCCAAAGGCTCATGTGTCATGTCTTCAAAGAGTTCTTGCGAAAGAGCTTAGAAGTGTATGTGGATGATTTATGTGCTCATTCCCAAGAAAGAAGGTTTCACATCCCTGAGCTTAGACAAATCTTCAACAAGTGTAGAGAATATCGAGTGTGTTTGAACCCAGAAAAGTGTGTGTTTATGGTGCGTCAAGGTAAAATCTTAGGTCATATTGTTTCTAAGAATGGAATCTCAACAGATGAAGATAAGGTACGAGCCATAGCGGAGCTACCAAGGCCAAGGAATATTAAAGAGGTACAAGCCTTTATGGGCCATTGTGGATACTACCGTAGGTTTATCCACATGTACGCGATCATAGCTAGACCCCTTTATGCCTTGTTGTCTAATTTTGAGTGGAACGACGAATGCGAGAATTCTTTCAACGAACTGAAGAAACGCTTGTGCACGGCACCAATACTCACCACTCCTGATTGGAATAAACCATTCCATGTCCATGTGGATGCATCTAATCATGCCATAGGATGTGTGCTAGCACAACCCACAAGTGAAGGAAACTTAGATTTGCCCATAGCATATGCTAGTAGACAGCTCACTGCAGCTGAACGGAACTATACCACAACTGAGCGAGAGGGCTTAGGCATGGTATATGCTGTGAAGAAGTTTAGACACTATTTATTGGCCAACAAGTTCAAGTTTTTCACTGATCATCAAGCTTTGTTATATTTGGTCAATAAACCGTGCAATACTGGACGCTTAGTAAGATGGTTCCTCTTACTAATGGAATATGACTTTGAAGTTGTTGTCAGGAAAGGTAGAACCCACCTTCGGGCAGATCACCTTTCTCGCATCACTTCAGGAGAGTCACCGCAAGGAGTGTCTGACGAATTACCCGATGCTTATCTGTTCAATTTAGAAGTTGTTCCTAAATGGGCAAATAAGTTGGTACCAGTCCTAACCTTTGGCCCTGCAAATAAGAATGTGAAAACCTCACAAGAAGAAATTGTAAAATCACAAAAATATCACATATTAGCAGGAAGCATGTACAAACAAGATACTGAGGGTGTATTAGCTTGTTGTGTGGAGGATGATGAACATAGTAGTTGGTTGCAACAGGCCCATGAAGGAATGCTAGGAAATCACTATTCTAAACAACGAACATTGCAGAATCTAAAGCGTTTAGGAGTGTATTGGCCTAGCATGGACAAAGAAATACATGAGTGGATTAAGAATTGTCCAAGGTGCAGAGAGAGACCCCCAGTGGAGCATGCGACCCTTTATCAAGTGTCATTAATTCCAGATTGGAGTGCTCCATTGGTAGAGTTTATGAGATCGGGAAGATTACCCAAAGAGGCTAGTCTAGCAAGAAGACGAAGCATGGAGCAAGAGGCTCAAGGCTACGCCTTAGTAGGGGACAACCTATACCGAAGAGGCAAAGATGGTTACTTAAGACTATGCGTTCATGAATCAGACTATTTAAAGGTCTTAGAGACTGCACACAGCGGTGTTGCAGGTGGACATTTTGGTCCTGACCGAGTGATCAAGACCATTCTATTCTCAGGACTTTGGTGGCCCACTCTTCATATGGACGCATATACCTATGTGAAGAAATGTGACACATGCCAACGTGCACAATATCCAGTGAGAAAAGACGAGATGCCCTTGAGGCCAATGATGGGAGGACGTGCATTTTCGAAGTGGGGCATAGACTTCATAGGCCCTATTAACCCCCCAGCTAGAAACTCCCATGCAGAGTACATCATTGTAGCCACAGATTACCTTACAAAGTGGGTAGAAGTCAAAGCCACAACAAAGAATGATGCTCAGACTACGGCTAAGTTCTTATTCGAGAATGTGTTCACAAGATATGGACTACCAATAGAGTTGGTGAGCGATAGAGGCACACACTTCTTGAATGAAGTCATTGAAAATCTTCTCCAAGAATTCTTGGTGATACATAAGAAATCTGCCCCCTATCACCCACAAGCCAACGGACAAGCCGAGAGTACCAATAAGATCCTCTGTAACGTATTGACAAAACTGGTAAATAATAAACGCTCTGATTGGGACAAACAACTTCATCATGCTGTTTGGGCTTATCGAGTTGCCTACAAAACGGTACTCAACGCCACCCCATTTCAGATGGTCTTCGGACAGAACGCTGTGCTACCATTAGATTTCTTAATCCCTGCCTTAAAAGTAGCACAAGAGTATGAGTGGAATGGGCATGAGTTGTCCTCTAGGATCTTTGATCTCGAACGCTTGGGTGAGACGAGGCTACGAGCGGCAGCAGGCATCTACGCTGCAAAGAAGAGGCAAAAGGCTTACTTTGATGCACACATCAAGGATAAGGGTTTGAAAGAGGGAGATCTAGTGTTGGTATACACACTAAAACAACATGCCCGTAAGTTGGAAAAAAGAGGATACGGACCCATGATCATTAATAGAATTTCCACTAGTGGTGCAGTTCAGTTGGCCAATCTAGAAGGAGATATCTTGCCAAACTATATTAGTGGCTGTAGAGTCAAGCTATATCAAGAACCTCTTACTGAGGATATGCTAATGAGACTCAATACTGCTAAGAAGCGAAAAGAAGAAGAGTTAAGAGTGAGAGAAGAAGCACAGGTAGAGGCCAGAGAGCGTATTAGGCGAAATAAGTTAAGGCGATTAGGCCTAGATGTCAACTCAAAAGCCACAAAATATCACATGGATATGTGTCAGAAGTCAGGCATAGCAACTTCTCAGGTCATTGACCGAAGACCCTTTGTGACCATAGAGATAGGACAAGGGAAGGGTGCAAGGACAGTGAAAGCATTGATTGACTCAGGTGCAGCAAGTAGTGCAGTTAGACTTTCCTACTGCCAAGACTTGGGGTTGAACATCAACCCCATAGAAGCTTATCTCATAGGATTGGGAGGTGTGGAAACCCCTTGTTTGGGCGAGGTGGAACTTCCCATCTACCTTCAAGATGTTCCAATGAAAGTCAAAGCTCTAGTATGTCAAGATGAGAACCTTACAGAACCACTTGTCTTGGGTCAAGATTGGATCTATGACCATGCAGTTAACTTAAACCTAAGAAGTCAAATTCTTCAAGTTTGGGTACATGAACAATGCATTACATTAGAATTAGAGAACTGCATGCTCCTAAATCATGGCACCACACACTCTCTTAGTTCTTCCAAGACTAATCATATGAAAGAAGATGTTGTATGTGTCAAAAGCTCTATGATGCAGAAGGAGTCAATCGTGGAAGACCAGGTTCGAAGGCGGGTGGATCTTTCTTCTTCTCCAAAGAATCAAGTAGCCACAATAGAGAGTCCACCACACAAGCAAACACAACCGTTCACGACAACTGCTACATCAAATAGAAAGACACCATTCGATAAAAAAGCAATTCCGAGCATGAGGCAGATATGGGTACGCAGAAGAGAGCAACCACCAACCTTGCCCCCACAAGTTCCATCCATGCAAACCAACCAGGCCAGAAGACGAAGGAAGCAGCTCAGACAAGCTCAATCACAAGATATCCAACAAGTTTGGGTGCCTAAGAAGTTAGCTGCAGCTCAACAAGGGCAATTACAGATGTGGGTACCTAAGAAGCTCCTACATCCACAACAACCTTTGTTCTCCCACATGCAAAAGGTTTCAACAAAGAAGCCAAAAAGAGAAAAGGGTAAGAATCACGCACAGAGACCAAAGGAAGATCAAATCAGCTCTTCAACATTAGTAGGAAGACATGCAAAAAGGATATGGGTTCGGAAGCCAAAAGTGCAAGTAGCCTCCACCGAACCAAAGCGTCAACCACATTGGATACCACAGTTCAGAAAGCATCCAAAGAGAAAGACGCCTGAAGTGACCTCTACAGTGCCAAATGATGTTCTAAAATGGACTCCAATAAGGAGGATTACATCAGTTCGAGACTCAATGGATACCTCCACCAAGGTCGGCATCAACCTCCACAAATAACACCGAAAGCCTCGAACGAGCAACAACCATGTGCTCCTTGCACAACCCTGTCTTTTGCACCATTCAGGTCATGCATTTTCAAAGTATGCATTAATATAGGGCCACATTACACGGCCGTGCATAGACACACTTGAGAATCCCACGCACAAGAGCACAGTGACATATGTCAAATATTTCTATTGATGCTAACGTTTGTGTTCTTGTTTTGTGATATCCTGTTCCAAAAAAAAAAAAAAAAAAAAAAAAAAAAAGGAGAGAAAGAAAAGCGGGAGAGAGCTTGTTCCCAGGTTTGGCTTATGAAACATGAATGAGTCATGCTTAGTTGAAGGTGGAACTGTTGATTACTGGGCATTTAGCAATTTGGATAGCAGTGTGTCTCGGCCAGCAGTGAGATTATTGCTGCCTTATCTGGTAGATGACAAGCATTTGGCATGAACATGGCATCTACACCTACGAATTTCTCTCACCATGGTAGGAATGAAGAGCTTGAAGGTCCATAACTTGAGTGATGCTTGACTACTTCATGTACCAGAGCATCCAAGGAGATCTCTGCAAAGGGTAGTTCTAGAGGAGAAGACTCCTTCATATGGTGAGCTAAAGAGAATATGTGAAACTCAGCTTGGTGTAGTTTCCCGATGTTGCTTGCCAAGGAATATAAGGCAATTCAATTCTCAGTATTTCCTGAACCAGTATGGAACAGTAGCACTGGTGAATGGTCTATGTCAATCAGCATGGTAATCTCTTAGAAACCGGCACGTGTCCAATATTCCTCTGAGTGTCAACATAGGGAAGTGAACGTGCATGAGCCCAAGCTCAGAAATGCACATTGTTACTGACAAAGGTTGCTTTGAAAAGAGGAGAGGGAATCCACCACTCAAAAGATCTCATCAGTGGACAATCAACATGGACATTCATCAACAAGGTTCCATCCCACAGGCCGAGTGTACAACACGAAGAGACAAACATCCATCAACCTTCTCCATGGTAAGTATCTTTACTCTGGAAACACCATAACCATGAGAGTTTAGGAAACCTCTTCGTCAGCATACCCTTGAGCACTTAGCTCAAGACACGCAATTTTTGCACCATACTTCTTCCAATGCATTTTCCAAGTAAGCATGCGTAGGGCTACATTCCAAGGCCGTGCACAAGGCACATACTTTTTTCAACCCAGGCACGAACACACTTACCCATCATTCATTATGGGTTATGAGTAGTTGGCATGACTGCTCTCAACATCATCTTTGGAAGAGCTAGCGGACATCTTGGGAACAACATCCATATCTCGGAAGCAAATTGAAGCCAGTAGTTGCTCCAAATCACTCTCGACAACCTCTTTCAAGCAACTTACAGTTTTGAAAGCTCACAACGACACATTCTTGCTGGAATCCAAGGAACCAGCTCATACAACGGATGGACACCACCTCTCAAAGCACTACATGGAACAGCCTTCCAACAAGGGTCTGTCAGGGACGACAGACTCGAGAGGGGGGGGAGTGTTGAAGCTCAAAGTCAAGGACAAAGCATGGAAGCACATCAAAAGGTGGACACACAAGGAAAGGGAGCAAGTAGGGAGCTCCAAGAAGTGTATGTCAAATTTTCAGAAGAATCCCCTACAAAAATAGTGATTTCCATCACTAAAAACCATTGTAAATACCATTATCTATTTTTAGTAACTCCATTTTGTTCAAGCCGAGGAGTCCTCGAGCTTGACGAGTATTAGAAGTACCATCGTACCAATTCTCATAATTTTTAGACTTCGTTTGAGCCCTCAAATAAGCCCTGGAACCTAATTTTTAACTAGGCCGGACACTAGGTCTGGACAGGGCCAAAACTAGTCAAAAAACTATAAAAAGAGCTAGAGAGATCATTTTTGGGGCTAGCTTGTTAGAGAATAGAACTTTTGTAAGAGAACTCTTTTGCAATCTAAGCTTTCCATTGTTCCTCTCTTTGATCTTACTTTGTGCGTGTGTGTGTGTATATGTGTGCATGTTTGTGTGCTTTCACTCACGCACTTGTGCCTTCACTTGCTCGTGGTCTTCATACCGGTCCTCACGTCTCCGCGGATTGACAAGTAAAGGAGGTGGTGCTTACGCTTGAGCTACAAGCAGCATTGCACTCTGAATTGGATAACTTAAATGACTCAACAGAAAACATGGAATCATCAGCACGTTCTAAATCATAGGGATCATCACTTCTCTGGAAAGGCTCAACTGAGAACAATGAATCAATATGAGCAGAGGAAGCTGATGCCCAAGCATCCACTGAAAAGATTGAGCTCATCTTCACTGAGTTCACAGAAGACTGAAGATGAATGACCTTTTCAAATAAGTAGAAATCCGAGATCAAGTGAAGATGTCACATCAAATGTCACATCAAGAAGATATGAAATCAAAAGCTTATTAAAGTACATTAAATAACATTAAACATCAAATTACATCAAATCACTTAATTACTCAAATATACACTAATAAGGGAACCAAAGATTTGATTCACTTTTGATTCAAATGAGAAACACAGTTGATTTCTAACTACATATGAGTCATTGAGTCTAAGCATTGTGAATGAATCAAAATATATCCAAGTTGAGTTCCAACAGGAATATATAATAAAATTGTTTGGAGAAATTTTACAAGAAGAGATTTTACAACTGGAATATATCCAAGTTGAGTTCCAACTGGAATATGCTATGCCATTGAACCCTATACAAGAAGAAATTTTACATTTCGTTAAGATTTCAAGGATTAGGTTTTATTGTGGTCTTGGCTAGATATCAAAGAGGTCGATGAAAGTATATTAAAAACGAATTATGTGTAAAAGAGGTACACAGAATGTTTATCCATACATTGATTTTCCATTTCAACATTGTGTTACAAGATAAATGTGAATATGAACTAAAGTGTGTGGAGGATAACACTATAAAGATGTCATTAATCTCACAACTTAGACCTGATTTTCTCCCAAGCAACAGACTCTAAGAAAGAACTTCTACATGAGATTAGAAATCCTCATGTACATACCATATTGTTGCCATTGAAGCTTAATTTCCATGCAAATGTATTTAAATAGTTGCAAGGTTCTGTACTTGAATGTTTATTCATACATTGATTTTCCATTTCAACAGTGAGTTACAAGATAAATGTGAATATGAACTAAAGTGAGGAGGGTAATACTATAAAGATGTCATTAGTCTCCCACAGTTAACACAACTTTGACTTGATTTTCTCCCAAGAAAGAGATTCTAAGAAACAAATCTCTACATGAGTTTAGACATCCTCATGGACATACCATACTCTTGCCATTGAAATGTAATTTCTATGCAAATGTATATAAATAGTTGCAAGGGTCTATGAATATTTCATAAAAGTGGCTCTGAAACAGCCTATTACTGTGGGTGCTATTCCCTGGTTAGATAAGTTGACAGATTTAGTTAGCAACTGGACTCATTCAGTTAGATCCAGTTAGTCTCTGGTTCAAGTTACCCAATTGCCTATAAATACCAGAGGAGGAGATCATTCGCATTTTCAAAATCCACGAGCAAGAGAGAGCAGCAGAGCACAGACAGCCATGGAGCACAGAGCCCAGCATACCAGCAAGCAAAGTCAGATGGAGAAGAAGAATGTTGGCAAAAGTACCAAGAGGTAGACAAAATAATACCATAAATAAAGATTCCAAAAAGATTCCCTCTGTATGTCTATGTAAAAAGTCTGATTTATAGGTATTTATTTTTCTTACCTCTAGAAATATGGATCCAAAGAATGTACAACTCGATGCCTGGCATCGACTTTAAGGTGTAAGTCGATGCCAGGCATCGACTTAGGATTGCAAGTCGATGCCAGGCATCGAGTTTTGGGCCCAAGTCGATGCCTGACATCGACTTTCAAGTGCAAGTCGATGCCTGGCATCGACTTGCACCTGCAAGTCGATGCCTGGCATCGACTTGCAGCCTCAAGTCGATGTCAGGCATCGACTTGGGGGTGCAAGTCGATGCCAGGCATCGACTTGCACCGACAAGTCGATGCCTGGCATCGATTTACACCTGAAAGTCGATGCCAGGCATCGACTTGGGACCAGAAGTCGATGCCAAGCATCGACTTCCCGGCATCAACATGCACTGAAAAGTCGATGCCAGGCATCGACTTTAGGGTGCAAAGTCGCTGCTTGGCTTCGACTTTTGGGCCCAAGTCGATGCTTGGCATCGACTTTTGGGCCCAAGTCGATGCCGGGCATCGACTTTGTGTGCAAGTCGATGCCAGGCATCGACTTGAGGGTAAAAGTCGATGCCAGGCATCGACTTGGCCCAAAAGTCGATGCCAAGCATCGACTTGGGCCCAAAAGTCGATGCCAAGCATCGACTCTTGCACCCCCAAGTCGATGCCTGGCATCGACTTTCACCCTCAAGTCGATGCCGGGCATCGACTTGCACACAACGCCGATGCCTGGCATCGACATTCACTTAAACATCGATGCCTGGCATCGACCTGAAGCTCAAAATGGATGCCTGTTATGGACTTGGGCCTTTGAAAACCACATCTACGTTTGATCTGATATTTCCAAGTGCCTTCAGGGATGCGGAGTACAAGGATGAATGGCCCATCAAGAAGCTCAGAGTCACCATGGGCTCTGTTGACGAGCAACGTGACAAAGGCATTGGTCACCAAGCAAAACAAAAGAAAATTATTGCACCATTATCCTCTGAGAAGGCCAGCAACCCACTAGGAATATCCTCAGGTGGACAGAGTAGCATAAAAATTCCTGAGGAGGATCCAAATATGAGGGAAAGGTCTAGGGAGACGGAGGTCATGAGGACAGATCGTCCACTTCGGGACATGACAAATCTAGAGTGGTGCCTTCAGTACGTTGAAGAGAAGAATGCAGTCCTCCTTGTGTTCGCAGGGGCTTATGGCAGAGGAAAGATCACGACAACACAAGGTTTTCAATATGGCCTTGTTTACAAACTAGATTATGAAGATGAAGATTCTGACAACCTGCTTTTCTTGGTGGAGACATCGAAGGGATTAAGAAATGTCATATGCAAGATGGAATTCTTGTGCCCAGAGTGCTGTGTTCCAGAAGGGCTAGCTCAGATATGCAGAGACTCAGTGAATTTCATCAAAGACCTGATGCCATGGATCCAGGGCAATATCATGCCAGCACAACAGAAGAAGACGACCCCTGTAAAGGCAAGGGGTAAGCCGAGCGTGCAGAAAAAGCTTCAAAAGAAAAAGAAGAGAATTTCAGAAGAGGAGTCTTCTGACTCAAGCTCTAGCTCTGAGGATATAATTGTTGCACCTGGTGGAGAGCTTGCCTCGGGTGTTCTTGGTACTGAGCAGAACAAGATGAGGGAGGATATAGCTAAAAGAAAAATTGTGAAGAAGGGGCAGTTGTTCCACCTCCCAATCAATATCATCCACAGGCCACCTATAGATCCAGTCACAGGGAGGAGGCCCCTTGAGATCAGGGAGCCACACAATTTGCATGTGCAGAATCTTAAGAAGAAAATGAGAATAAATCCTCATGCTACTGTTGTGCCATTCCTTGTCATGGTGGATCCGAATGAGTGCAGCTCTGTGGAAGAGTTCAATGAGGGTTTATTTGAGGAGTATACTTATTATGTGATTGGAGGTTCACACTCTGCAGAGGCCCGTAGACAGCTAGTGAAGGAGCACCCTACCACTTTTTTCTTTAGGTATGCAGAGTGTAAGATATATGCTGGTCTTACAACTGAGGAAGCCAAGCTTCTTGCTTGGGATCACAACAATGACAATGACTACAGGCAAAAAATGTCCTCCATAGAGAGAATTCGGTTCTTCCACCATGAATATGAAGATTGTCTTGTTAAGGAAGCTGGAAGAATGCATCCCAATCTACGAAAGCAATGCCTTATTGAGGTTGGAATTGCACTGGATGAGAATACAAAGTCTGATGCCTTGAGGAAATATGATCCATTGTTTCAACTGGCATTCAAAACAGGTGAGATCTGGGATCTACAGGATAGAATTTTCACAATGTGGGAGAACAGGGAAGTCAAGGGCCAGAAGCAACGAAAGTCGAGGCCAGACCCACAGGTTGATCTGAAGGGAAAGGGAAGGAAAGCTGACCTCTCAATTGAAGAGGCTCCCGAGGACATGAAGCTGACACCATGGACGGCCCTTCAAGGAATCAAGGATGATACATTGATCATATCAACTTTGTCGAGGGTAATATCCAAGGACTTAAGCCTGGAGGAGATGGTGACTGAGCTTAATAAGTATGTATGTTATTCTCAGATCCTTTTTCCCTCCTCCCATGTTTCTGTTCTCACCTAGTCTCTTTTTAATTTCTGTGACTGTAGTCATAAAGTTTACATGAAGATTTAGGAGGTCATGATGAAGAGGCTGGGTTGCTTTTCTTGGACAGAGGTCCAAAGAGACTATCCAACCACATCATCCTACAAAGCTTTATCAGAATATTTCATCCATTTCCGTGAGTGGGTAGGTTCTCTTTCTGAGGTTGTGCCTGGTTTGCCATTAGGTTAGATGCCTTGATTCACCAAACAAATTTAATGCCAGGCTTTTAGTACGAACTCGATGCCTGGCATCAACTTACGGCTAAAGTCGATGCCTGGCATCGACCTGCAGCCAAAAGTCGATGCCTGGCATCGACCTGCAGCCAAAAGTCGATGCCTGGCATCGACCTGCAGCCAAAAGTCGATGCCTGGCATCGACTTGGGGGCATAAGTCGATGCCCGGCATCGACCTGCAGCATAAGTCGATGCCTGGCATCGACCTCGTGGCATATGTCGATGCCAGGCATCGACTAATGTCCCAAAGTCGATGCCAGGCATCAACTTTCAGTAGAAAGTCGATGCCTGGCATCTACCCCCACATGAAATCGATGCCATTCATCGCTTCCTTATGTTCTGCTTGCTGTATTGAAGAGCTCATTTAGTTGTCTTTCCACTTTTTTCTGCAGAAACCAAAGAAAAGTAAGTCTGCGGAGCTACTAGATGATTGCCCCCCTGCATTCCTGGCTCACATTCAAAGAGCAAGGCATGAGAAGTCTAGGCTGAAAGCCAAAGAGATGGATTTTGATGATGAACCTGATCTTAAATGCTTCTCCAATCCCCTAGACCCCCTTAGGTCTGTATATTACAATGTATACTGTAGTGATGTAAATAATATTTGTTCTGTTGTGCCTAGAAAACATTTCTCCCTTCTCATAGCGGACATACCCTATGGATTTAGGATGTTGGGATCAGTTAATGATGATGAACCCTTCAAACATCCTCAGATTCGGAAGATGGTCACTGATTTTGCAGAGTTGACTATGTCTCCTCTTTGGAGGATAGTAATTTTCCATAGCAGAGACCAGTCCTTCTCTGTTTCAACTGCTCTGAAGGCAAGATGGCATGCTGTGGAGTGCCTCACGTGGTAAGTAATCTTCTTTCTATCTCCGTGGCTTTAATGATGCTCTCTCTGACTCATAGTTCTTGTTTGCAGGGTGAAGACAAATGTAAATCACACTCCTTTGCATAGGTTTGTGAGCGCCACTGAATGCATTACAGTTGGCTATTATGATGAAGTAAGCAAAAGGAGAGTCAGGGAGCATTGCAATGAGAATGGGATCTCAAATGTGCTCATGTTCCCAGCCGTTACCAAGAAACTTCGTCATGTAGCTGGGGACATGACATTGGTTAACCCCTATCAGAAGCCACAGAAACTCATAATGAGATTGCTTCAGCTATTCTCCAATGATGATGATTGGGTCCTAGACCTTTTTTCGGGCACAGGTAATTTCAATTTTCACAGTTTTCATTAGTCATGGTTGATTGGCACCTCTAAGTGGTTTTCTGCTGTTTCAGGAACGACTCTGGCTTGCTCCTTAAAGATGTTCAGGCACTGCATAGCTGTGGAGAAGGATGATGCTCAAGTGAGCTTTATTAAAATGAGAATCAATGGGCTGAATGAATGCCCATATGAAGACCAAGAGGTTGGAAGGAAGCACATTGCAGATACGGAGAGATTCCAACCAGCTTCAAGGGAGCCTATTCCCCCACTTGCAGATGAACCGGGGGACATGGCTGACCTTGAAGAGCCAATCTTGGAGCAAGAGAGGCAAGATAGGTGTTCTAATGTGCCAGAGGATCCCAATATCCTTGAGCCTGAGGAAAGCCATGATCAGCTTCTATTGTAGATTCACATTACTCTTGTAGAACACATGAAATGTAAAAGATCATTTTAATGGAAATATTATTTGGAGTTCTTCTTCCACTTTGTGTTCAGCTTGATTTATCTTGAGCATTTCTCTGATCATGTGTGAATGTTTTTTAGTATAATTTTGTTGAATATTATCTTCTCGTGGGAATGCTTTTGTGAAATGTATTTCATATTCTGTTAATATGGCCAGGCATTCAATGGGGATCTTAACCATACAAAGGGGATGATCTTAATTGCCTTGTTAAAATGCTCTGATTTTTGCAACACATGTACTCTAATTTTCGAGTAACTTTTAATTAGCTATTATCTGTGCTTGTTGAGGTTATAGATGTAATGAAGGAGCTTCACGAATTCTTACTTGTACCTTTTCAACTCTAATCTATTGTCCAAGGTCATGATGTGGGATTCTTGGTCATGCTCAACAACTAGTTTTCATGGCAGCAAGAATTTTAGTATATCTATCTTGACTACTTGGGATATGAGATCAAGCTTCTAGTGACAATATTTACAAGCAAGACTCGTGATGCTTTCTAGATATTGTAAAATGCCCACTTTTTTGCTTCATATAATGGTCTTTAGGTAAAAAGAAAAAGAGAACATGTCTTTGTTCTCCTTTGTTGTGACTCAGTGTTCTCATATGGTGTCATGCCATCAAGCAATTTTGATGGTAACCTATTAATCAAATAAGTGCGTGTGGATACAGCTTCATCCCATAAGTAATTAGGGAAGTGCTTTTCATTTAGCATAGACCTTGTAGCTTCAACAATTGTCCTATTCCTTCTTTCTACCACTCCATTTTGCTCAGCAGTGTACCTTGTAGTGATCTCTATTTTGATTCCTCTTTCTTAAAGAAAGGATTCAAATTCATGGGAGAAGTACTCTCCCCCTCCATCTGACCTTAGCTTTTTTTATGTCGTACCTGTTTGATTCTCCATAAGAGACAAATATATTTTGAAGCATGAAAAGACTTCATCTTTGTGTTTCATAAAATATAATATAGTTCACCTAGTGCAATCATCAATGAAGGAGACATGATACCTTGATCTAGATATTGAAGCATCCTTCCTAGGTCCCCATACATCTGTATGAACCAAATCAAGAGATCTCCATGCATATATCCTTTCTTCATGAATGGTAACCTATGAGACTTTCCAAATTGACATGCACTACACTTATAAATCATATGTTGTTTTGATAAGTTAGGGAGTCCAAGTACACATTGGTCCCTACAAATTTGCTTTAATGATCTTTCACCAATATGTGCTAGCCTTTTGTGCCATACTTCCAATTTTGTGAGTGTCTGACTACCATAATTAAAGAGAGCAATGTTCCTAGTGTCTTGTAATCCAAATGTGAACAATATACCTGTCTTTTCACCTTTTTGAATTCTCCTACGTTTTCAAATAAGAACTTAGCCGTTGTTTGAGCAACATTCTTTGTTGTGGATTTGACTTCCACCCACTTTGTAAGGTAATCTGTGGCCACAATAATGTATTCAGCATGGGAGTTTCTAGCTGAAGGGTTGATAGGACCTACAAAGTCTATACCCCATTTCAAAAATGCATGCCCTCCAATCATTGGCCTCAATGGCATCTCATCTTTTCTAATTGGGTACTGGGCACGTTGGCAAGTGTCACATTTCTTCACATAGGTATGTGCATCCATATGAAGAGTGTGCCACCAAAGTCCTAAGAATAGAATAGTCTTAATTACTCGGTCAGGACCAAAATGTCCACCTGCAACACTGTTATGCGCAGTTTCTAAGATTTTCAAATAGTCTGATTCGTGAACGCACAATCTTAAGTAACCATCTTTGCCTCTTTGATATAGGTTATCTCCTATGAGGGCGTAGTCTTGAGCTTCTTGCTCTATGCTTCGTTTCCTTGCTAGACTAGCGGCATTGGGTAATGTTTTGGATCTCATGAATTCTACCAATGGAACACTCCAACCTGGTATTAATGACATGTGGTAAAGGGTAGCATGCTCCACTAGGGGTCTCTCCTGGCACATTGGACAATTCTTGATCCACTCATGAATTTCTTTATCCATACTAGGCCAATACACTCCTAAACGTTTTAGATTTTGCAATGTTCGTTGTTTGGAGTAGTGATTTCCTAGCAGTCCCTCATGGGCTTGTTGCAACCAACTAGTATGTTTATTGTCCTCGACACAACAAGCTACTACGCCTTTTGTATCTTGTTTGTACATGCTGACTGCCAATATTTGATATTTTTGTGATTTTACAATTTCATCTTTGTTTGGTTTCACCTTCTTGTTTGCAGGTCCGAAGGTTAGGACTGGTACCAACTTAGTTGCCCATTTAGGAACAACTTCTAGATTGAACAGATAATCGTCGGGCAATTCATCAGACACCCCTTGTGGTGACTCGCCTGAGGTGATGTGAGAAAGGTGATCTGCTCTGAGGTGGGTCTTACCTTTCCTAACAACCACTTCAAAGTCATATTCCATTAGTAAGAGGAACCATCTTACTAAGCATCCTCTATTGCAAGGTTTATTGACCAAGTATAGTAAAGCGTAATGATCAGTGAGAAATTTGAACTTGTTGACCAATAGATAGTGTCTAAACTTCTTCACAACATATACCATGCCTAAACCTTCTCTTTCGGTTGTGGTATAGTTTCGTCAGCAACGTTCAATTGCCTACTAGCATATGCTATAGGCAAATCTAAATTCCCTTCACTTGTTGGTTGTGACATCACACATCCTATTGCATAATTGGATGCATCCACTTGTACATGGAATGGCTTATTCCAGTCAGGAGTGGTCAGTATTGGTGCTATGCACAAGCGTCTCTTCAGCTCATTGAAGGACTTCTTGCATTCGTCGTTCCACTCAAATTTTGTCAACAAGGCATAAAGAGGCTTAGCTATAATTTCATACATGTGAATAAACCTACGGTAATATCCACAATGGCCCATAAAGGCTTGTACCTCTTTAACATTCCTTGGCCTTGGCAACTCCGCTATGGCTTTTACTTTATCCTCATCTGTTGATATTCCGTTCTTAGACACAATATGACCTAAGATTTTACCTTGTCGTACCATGAACACACACTTTTCAGGGTTCAGACACACTCGATATTCTCTACACTTGTTGGCGATCTGTTTGAGCTTAGGAATGTGATATTTCCTTTCTTGGGAATGAGCACACAAATCATCCACATATACTTCTAAGCATTTTCGCAAGAACTCTTTGAAGACATGACACATGAGTCGTTGGAATGTTGCAGGTGCATTGGTGAGCCCAAATGGCATCACACAAAATGCAAAGACTCCCCCCTCTGTTGCAAAAGCTATTTTGTGTTGATCTTCTTGGGCAATGGCTACTTGGTTGTAACCTGAAAATCCATCAAGGAAGTTATAAACTTCCTTGCCTACAACACGCTCCAATAAATGATCAGTGATTGGAAGTGGATAACTATCTCTTACCGTGGTGGCATTAACTTTTTTAAGGCTAATACACACACGTAGCTTCCCGTTCTTCTTGGGCACCACTACAATGGGGGACACCCATTCAGTATGCTCAATCTCATAGATGAATCCGGCTTCAATCAATGTGTCGATTTCCTCTTTTATTTTGGCTGCGTAGGTTTCGTTATATGTGTAGGGCTTCTGTTTGGTGGGCTTGGCATTTGCTATCATGGGGATTGTATGAGAACAAACTTTAGGATCTACTCCCTTCAAGTCTCTATAGTGCCATGCAAACACGTCCCTATATTCCCTTAACAAAGCTACCAACTCTGCTTCCTCTTCTTTACTTAGGTCATCTCCTATGTACGTACATCTCTCTTCGTTCTCTTTAATGGTGACTACGTTTTTTTGGTCTTTTGTTTGTTATCATATGCTTCTCCTGTTGTGGCTTCTCTCTTAGGCATTCGTACCAAAATTTTTCGGTCCTCAACTTCATATTTCTTGAAATTTTCTGGTACTTCGAACAATGATTCCTCCTCTTCTTCTTTCATAGTTTTTCTCTTCTTTTTCTTTTGACCTCCTTCACTTCCATCCTTTGAATTTACCATTTTAATGCTTGTGAGAGCTTCTTCTTCTTTTTGTGTAAATACTCTTATGTCTTCTACATAGTGCTCCTCTGCAATAAAGCAACTATCCATCACAATGGACTCTAGATTGTCATCATTCTCTTTTTCTTTTACTAAGTCACTAGGGTCACATTCTTCTAGCAAGGGCTGACACATGAACACTGAAATGTCATAACCCTCCTCATCATAATGAGATCTCCATTGTTCTTCATTGACAGCAATGTCCATGGTGGCCAAGATTTCTACCCAACCATGAGGCTCAAATTCCTCATCTGGAAAGATCATCGACGTATAGGCTGGGTCTCTAACTGGTCTATCTCCTTGAGAAGCTCCTTTTTCTCTTGCCTTCAAGCATTGTTCCTCTTCTTTTGCGACCTTACACATCCACAAACGAGTATCTTCATGCATCCAGGATGTATCAGATGAACTTTTAGAATGGAGAGAGATTGAATCTTCTTGCTCCTTGTGGATAGGATTCCACTGTAGGGGTGGTACATCTCTGAAGGTTTAATCCTTCAAATTGACCTTGGTTGTGACTCCTAAGCATTGCAAGTATAAGGAATTGGTTCCCCAATCTTGTACAACTTGCTGTTGTCGTAGGAAGGGCCTTCCTAGGATCATTTTGTAGGTATTGGTTTTACCAAAGTCACATATAGCGAAGGTGTGCTCAAACTCTACACCACAAGTGGTTAGAGTTATCCCTTCTAACAATCCTAGAGGTCTTTCCACATGGCCGTTAGCCATCTAAAGCTTCATTCTAGTTGGTCTTAGTGCAGGTTTACTCCATTGCTTCCATAGGGAAGTGGTCGCAATAGCAACACTAGCACCAGAATCTATGATCGCTTTGGTTGTGTAACCGTGGTAGGTGATCGGAAGATAAGTGTTACCTTCCTCACCTTTGCTCATGTCCCCTATTTTGTCTAAAGGTATCTCTGGAACTTTCTGCTTAGAGTCTGCTTTTGGCATGTTGGAATCAAGTTCTGGAACCTGATCTTTCACATGATTCCATAGCTTTGACTTTGCTTTGAGCAGCTCTTCTATAGTGAGATGACACTAAACCTTAGTGTTTTTCACAACATCTGTGTTTCTTGGAACCACCGAGTCTTCATTTCTGATCAAGATTGTGGGAGTTGTGATCTTGAGAGATTCAGATTCCCATGGGCCTGTGAACTGTGGAAACACTTGTAAAGAATTGGATTCAAACCCTGAACTTCCTTCCTCTTGTTTCTCTACTTGGTCTCCATATATGGATGGAATGTCTTGTGGAAATTGATCATGAAGATCATCAATCTCAAGAATAGGAACGGGTTTATCCATCTCCTTGGCCCATTTCTCTTCTTGTCTTTCCCACAAGAACTTTTGAGAGTGTTGTTGAATTGAAAGAGGTTCTCCCTCATCTATGGAGTCAGGAACATAGACTTTCTTTGGTGATGAGATTTCTCTTTCGATAGGTTGAGCCTATGGAGGTAAAGAAACTTGCGGTTTATTTACCAACTACTCTAATTTATCTAGTAAGCCCTGGAAGTGCAAACTCGGTGTAATTGCATTTGTCTAATTGAACGATTGATTGGCCTCGAACATAGCTTGAGCTAGTTTCACCATTTTTATGCACATTTTTGTCTGTTCAATCTCTAAATCTACTCTAGGGTAGCTCTTGTCTAGGTTTGCAGGTGTTGGCCCTTCTTGAAGTCGAGCTTGGTATGCCTTGAACATCATGTCTAAGCCTTCTCGGGTTGGATCTGCAAGAACAAATCCTGGTTGTGATTTATTTACAGTGGTTGGTGGGTGGGGATGAGGTGGTGTGGATGGAGTTTTGGCATGTGTGAGATTTTGAGAAACAATATCTTCTATTTTAGTTTTTGCATCTTTCAGGCTTTCTTCTAATTTGGATAACTTTTTGGTCCACTTAGGATTGGCCTTCTCTCTAGTATCCTTCCATGTTCTTGTTTTTCTCTTACTAGGCTCTCCTAACTCAGTTTGCTCTGATTCCTCGGTTGGTTTAGCCTGTTGTAAGGCTTGTGACCTAGTAACTGCATGTATAGGAGCCACAGTATCGCTACTAGAACTTGAAGCCCCCTACTAGGCCTACTACATTAACGTGTGTAAGCTTTGGTGCACTAGAGGGATGTCCGAGACAATCTCTCAAGAGCTGTTCTTTGCCACTCTCAAGACAAACAACTTGTTTTGTGATGTTCTACCCTTGTGTCGGAGCTAGTGGGTGGGGTGATTGTTGTCTTGGTATAGGTTGAGGTTGGCGATATCCTTCATGTTCATAAAGTTTAGTTCCTCCTCGTGGTCCTAGACATGGGTTATACCTAGGAACTTTTCTGTCTTATTCTCTAGGAGGGTACCCGTATGGTGTACATTGGGGTGGCACAAATGGTCGTGGTTGTCTATTCATTGGATAGTTTCCGATGTTGTAGTTGATGTACTTCTGCTCACTATAAGAGTACATGTTAGGCTCCTGAGTTGGTTGTCTATCATAAGGGTAAGGCTAGTCCTTCTCTAGAGCAGACATGAGATGGATGATCTCCACCGCAAAGTGTGCAACTCGCTAACATTGGCACTCTCAAGGAGGAGTTCTGGTAGTTCCTTTGTCCTTGTACCCCTAATTTCTAGGCCACTAACTCTGCCACTTCCTCCACATAACTCGAACTAGAAGTCTCATTGCTCCTTGTATCCTCTGATTTGGTAGGATCTTGTGAGTTTTTTACATCCTTAGCTAAGTTGTCCTCCAAATCTATGCACTCTTGAAGACATTCACCCAAAGTTTGCAATCGTTTTACGTACACTAACATTCTCATTGTTCCATTGGTTATACCTTCTAAAAATAGGGATATCATTTTCTGTTGAGAAGGTCTCTCTGTCACACGGCATCGGGTCACGTATTGATTAAATATTTGTGCTGCATTTTTTACTGTCTCATTAGGAGCTTGTTTGAAACTATGTATTAACGATGATGAATTGTGCTTGATCCCTTGCTTGGTGAATTCCCAAATAAATTCTTGGAAGAATTGTTCGATATTGCCAAAGGAATTTGGATCCAAGGATTGAAACCAAGTTAAGGCTATCCCCGTGAGAGTTATCCCAAAGGATTCATATTGCATCAAAAAGTCATCCACTTGCTCCGCTCGCAACACCTGCTTGAATTCCTCTATGTGGTCATATGGCTCTCCTATGCCGTCGTAATGATTTTGCATGCATTTGGCCAATTGGATTGGTCTCAATCTTCTGCCTGGCTCTAGGGACAGAATTATGAAGGGAAAATTGGGTTTGACCGGGTGTATTCCATCTCCTACACCTTGGGTGGTTCTATCCTAAAGGTAGGTCTATTCGTATTTCCCATTCCCTGGCTAGTGTGGCCATGGGATTTAATTCCTTGCATGGTGAATTGCTCATGTGGTCTGTTCCGCGTACTATGTTGGCTCGTTTGTTCTGACATTGTATTTCCCGTTCTTTGTTGGGTCCGGAATGGGTTTTGTGAAGTAGTTGCTTGATCTCAAGGAGAAACTATAGGCAGATCCATGTACTTTAATCTAGACCTCTCAGCTTCATCGACAGGCCAATATCTCCTTTGATTTTGGTCTAGGTATGTAGCTCTAGATGGATTTTCCAGATCCCTTAATCAGTATATAGTTGTTGGACTGATGCTTTCACCTAGTGTCAATGAGTTAGTTTGTAGGAGTAGGTCAGACCCATGGATTAGGTATATGTCCAACAGGTAATCATCTTGAAGTATCAAATCCCCTCTCAAGACTTGAGTCACCATAGCCTTGCCCCTTGGGGTAGTCACTAGTTCTTCTTGGTTAGATTTTATGGAAGTTCCTTGTCCCTCTAACTTTCCTCTTTCATTAATATGATCAGGGTTTTCAGTTATCATGTACATCTGGCCCATCTTGTCCATGTAAACTCCACCTTCATACTTAACAGCTGGTCTTGGAACTATTTTAGACATTGTGACCTGTGTAGACCATCGAGGTAGATGGGTATTCCTTGCGAATTAGTGGATATGTATTGAAGAGACGTCCAATATTCCCCTTCCACTATAGACATAAAACCTTCCCTAGGTACTGAACTATGCATGTCTTCGGAATCCAAGAGTCTCTCCCAGTTAAATGACATTTCTGACTCACTCGTCTATGAACTCACCATGTAGTGCTAACCACTGAGTTGTGAGTCCCTGACTTGGTTGTGTGGTCGACACTAGCCTCTGATGATTTGGTACTTTATTTATCTCTTCCTAAGTGTCTACTTGATCTTAGGTCCATAAGCGTTGTCTACACGTCCAAAATTGTCCTTTGAATTGCTCAAAATCTTGTGGAACCCCTTGCTTCCTAGTCCAACTTGAGGGTCAACTTCAAAATACATTATCTAATAATCCTCACGAGCTTTCCAATGAGCCCAAAATCACTCCGAACAGATTTTGTATGAGAAAGTTATGTCAGTTCAGGTTTCTGGGGGTTAAAATAGGAAAACAGGATCTCTCTGTACCTCAAGACAGGCGATATGATACCAAATTTTCACGATACGATACTACCAAGGCGATACCAACTTCCACGATATGATACTGCTTTTCACACAATACGATACTAGAAATGGTCACGATACGATACCTCTAATTTGCACGATACGATACCAGAAATCACACGATACGATACCTCTACACTCGACGATACGATACCAAGTTAGTAGACGATACGATACCACATTGCTCACGATACGGTACCAAGGAGACAGGCGATACAATACCAAAAATTTGCACGTTACGATACTGAAATTTACATGATACGATACTAATTCTATGGACGATACGATACCACTTCTTTGCACGATACGGTATTAGAATAGGCATGCGATACGATACCTCTCGATCAACGATACGATACCAAAATAGGAGGTGATACGATACTGAGTTGGCGATACGATACCACTCGATCGACGATATGATACCGTGACCACCGTGATACGATACCACCAAGGCGATCGCGATCGCGATACCAGCACATGGCGATATGATACCAGAATGGTATCGTGATACCTCAAGTGGGCGTGCACGATACAATACCTCGACAAGTATCGCGATACTTGGGAATTTTGGTATAGTGATACCAAAACTCAACCGAAAGAAACAAGTGATTTTCAAAATGACTCTTTTTGGCTTTTATACTTAATTTTTCTTATCTACTGAAAATGAAACAACAATACAAGAAGTGAAAGCTACTCTAATCTACTCCCTCACTATTCCTACTCTTCTCCTAGTACTTACTTCCCTAAACTAACAACTCACTACACACACTCCAAGAATGAGAAGTAGCAAGTGCGGCTGAAAATGACTTACCAAAGAAGAGATAATTTCCACTCCTCCACTTACTTCAATGCAAAAAAGCTACTTACCATCACACGAATACCTCGGTTTGATTCGTCACTCCCCGGCAACGGCGCCAAAAAGTGTGTTGACCTAAGCATCAACTTAGGGACTTGCGGAGAAAGAGACTATACCTCAATCCCCTCACAAGTGCATATAGTGGGGATACACGCTTTTAATTATCAATCCAAAGAGTATACAAACCTAGCCGAGTGTATGAGGACATGCAATCATGTAATGATCAATGCAAATGAACTACTCAGAGAGTGTAAATAAGGCAAAGACTTATCCAAACAAGCTCCAACTGTTGGTCCAGGCGAAACGATACTTGGTGCAGCAGCCGTCAGTATTTTGGACTTTTCTCCCAGCTTCGAGTTCCAATATATAGCGAATAGCATATGCGTTTCGAAGCTCTCGAGAAGACGCATCCAATGGCAGTGGTTTCACTCAATTCTGACGCTCCTACTTCAAGTTATGGTCAACATACTGAGTCACGTGAATACTTTCCTACACTCCAGCACTTCCTACACGTTGCACACACCTTACCTACAGCAAACAACAGCTCTCATGGATAGACAACACTCACAAGCACTCTTTCCAAGCAATACACACGAATACAAGCTCACGAAGAAGAAGATAAGGAGTGAGGAAGACACAAATTCGAATTTCTGTGCTCTCTATTCTCACAATGGCAAAAAGTTCTTTACAAAGAGTCACATTTGACTTATATACTAGTGCCCTAAAAATGGTCCTTTCACACAAGAGACCGGCACTTTATTCACTAAAAGACTAATTTCCTACTATTTTACATGGGTAAGCTTCTAATCTTCTATGGGGATGCATCTAGAGGACTCCTCTAGTGCCTTTATAACGGAAAATATATTACAAGAATGATTATGATACAAAAATATGATGTCCAAATCGGAAAAATTTTGGGGCCCATCTTTTTTCTGCTTTGTACTTCTTTAGCTCTGCAACACTATTTCTTCAGCGTTTTAGTTTTGAATGGCCTTTGTGCTTCTTGCTCGCAGCCAAAGGTGAAAAACGAGGTGAATGTACAGCCGAAAATGGAAAAAAAAGAGAGAATGTGAAGATGGGAGGAGATGGTTATGATGATGAAGATGAAGAAGATGAAAAACTCAGAAATTGAACTGAAAATGGTCATTTTTTTACCTTCCAATGTCGCTACTCTACGTCTTACCATCACACGCTCGTCCTCCAAGCTCTCTCCCAGGCAACGGCACCAAATTTGGTGTCACTCTAGCAGAATGGTAAGGACCAACATGAGGAGCTTCACCTCATAAATGTCAATCCGCGGAGACATGAGGACCGGTATGAAGACCAAGAATAAGAGCGTGAAAGAAAGCATACAAACATGCACACACATACCCACACACGTGCACAAGGTAAGAGCAAAGAGTGGAACAATGGAAGATCTTTGATTAGAAATGAACTCTCTTACAAAGCTGAAATCTACAACAAGCTACCCCCTAAAATGAGCTCTCTAGCCCTTTTTATAGTTTTTTGAGTGGTTTTGGCCCTGTCTAGACCTAGTGTCCGGCCTAGTTAAAAATTAGGTTCCAAGGCTTATTTTGGGACTCAAACGGCATCTAAAAATTATGAAAATTGGTAGGATGATACTTCTAATACTCCTCAAGCTCAAAGACTCCTTGGCTTGACAAAATGGAGTTATAAAAATATAAAATGGTATTTACAATGGTTTTCAGTGATAAAAATCACTATACTTATAGGGATTCCTTCTGAAAGTTTGACATGTGCTTCTTGGAGATCCCTACATGCTCCTTCTTCTTGTGTGTCCACTTCATTGATGCACTTCGCTGCTTGTGTGTGACCTTGACTGTCAACAATATGTGTGTATGTATGCATGTGTGTACATATGTGTGTGTATGTATGCACGTGTATATATGTGTATGAGTGTGTATGTATGCATGCATGTGTGTATATGTGTGTATGTATGTGTGTGTGTATGCATGTGTGTATATATGTGTGTATGTGTATGTCTATGTATGCATGGATGTGTGTATATGTGTGTGTATGTATGCATGCATGTGTGTATGTATGCATGTGTGTACATGTATGTGTGTATGTATGCATGTGTAGATGTGTAGACGTGTGTGTGTGTATGTATGTGTGTGTAAATGTATGCTCTATCTTCCTCTCTTTCATATCTCTTTATCTATCACTCTCTCTCTCTCTTTATCTCTCTATCTCTCTTTTTCTCTGATCTCTCTCTCTCTCTCGATCTCTTCTCGATCTCTCTCTCTTTCTCTCTTTCTCTCTATTTCTCTCTCTATCAATAGAGAATAAAACAATCACTTACAAGTATGTCCCTCTTTTGGATCGTTGTTGTCAGAGCATAATGTATGTCGTCTATCCTCGAATTCCAAAGAATCGATGCCTAAGAACTTCTGCAAAAATCAAAGAGAAGAGAAATTATAAGACCTAAAGCATAAAGAAAGACATAGGCTAAGAGTATGTGCACCACTTACCAAGATGTGAGATCTAAATAGAGAGAGAGTGTTTGTGTGTGTGTGTAGAGAGAGAGATCTCTGTGTGTGTGCACAAGACAATGCAGGTCACAATTCGGTTCGCATGCGCAAGTTCGATAGAAGTTAACCAGTACTCAAACACACGCAAAATGTTCAGTTTGGCTCTCAGGTTCTCGGTATGTTTAAAACACGGCCTCGGTATATCCATCGGTATAAGCATTGGTTTGAGTGTTAGTAATTTCCAGTAAATTATGGAGACTTATACCGACATTTATACCGGCGGATATATCGATGCTCATATTGATGCGCATGTCGACAGTCGGGAGACATCCTGATGATCCGTTTTAAACGGTCATATGGATGATCACTTGACCCTCGGTATCTTTAAGTGGACTTTTCCAATGTTTATACCGACGTCGGGAGTGATCTTCGGTATAGGCTGCATCAGTATGCCCCTCATATGTTGCAGTGTATAGAACCATTAGAGTTCTTTTTAATTTTGTATATCCACCTTGAACCAATCACCTTCATATCTAGCTTCCACTTCTTCGTACATGGCTTCTCTCCACTCTTTCTTCTTCTTAGCCTCTTCAAATGAGGAAGGCTCCTTTTCCATTGAATCTTTAGTGATCTACACAGAGTGTTTTGTGACTAAGGATGTATCATATCCATACCTTATGGGCTTCTTACTTTCTCTTTGTGATCTCCTTAAGGCTTGAATGGAAGACTCAGGTAGATCCTCTAATTGCATGTATTTGAACTGGCCTCTTGGCTTCCAAGATTTGTAATCAATCTGCTTCTCATCTTCTGAGTTGTTGTCCTCTGCTTGGTGTTGGTCTTCTTGAGGTAGGGTTGGAAAATCATTTTCCAAATCATATGTAATTTCACTTTCCTGCAATCATCTTGAAACCATGAATTATTCTCATCAAATACTACATCCCTACTAACTATGAATGCCTTGTTAGTGGGATTGTATAGTCTATATCCCTTTTGATTCTGATCATACCCAAAAAGTATACATTTCGCAGCCTTAGGATCAATCTTCCCTCGAATTTGTGATGCATGGGATGGCAATGTACCCAAATATTTTGCAATGATCGAATGAGGGTCTCCTTCCATTCCATACTTCATATGGTGTCATACCATCCAAGGATTTGGATGGAAGATTGTTGACCAAATGGGTAGCTGTAGAAACAACCTCTACCCATAAATAATTAGATAATTTTTTCTCATTTAACATAGACCTAGGTGCCTCAACAATTAACCTATTCCTTTTCTCTGCCACTCTTGTCAATTCAGGAGTTTACCTATTGTTATTTTCCTCTTTATGCCTCTATCCTTTAGAAATAGATCAAACACATGTGAAAAGTACTCACCACCTCCACCAGACCTGATCTCTTCATGCTCCCTCCTTTTTGGTTTTCAACCAGTGCCAAATACGTCTTAAAACATGTAAATACATCATCCTTATGCTTCATGAAATAGAGGATTATCCACCTACTATAGTAATCGATAAAAGAGACATAGTGCCTTGAACGTGAGATGGATGGATCTTTGCTAGGACCCCACACATCAGTGTGTACAAGCTCCAAGTAATCTTCATGGATGTATCCTTTTCTATTGAATGGTTGCCTATGTGCTTTGCCAAATTGGAAAGCTCCACATTTGTAAATCATGTGCTACTTGGTCACATTGGGAATGCCAAGCACACTTTGATCCTTGAAAATTTGCTTCACAATTCTCTCCTATGTGCCCTAGTGTTTTGTGCCATATTTCCAACTTAGATAGGGTTTGGTCTCTATAACTGAATAGTGCTATGTTCCTTGTGTCTTCAATTTCAAAAGTAAACAATATACTTGACTTCTCACCTTTGGCAATCCTTTTGAATCCTTGTTAAGGGTCTTCCACATATGCTCCATGATTAGTGAATCTGACGTGTAGACCTTTCTCTACAATCTGCCCAGCACTAATTAGATTTTTGTTATAGTAGGTACATACAGAAGTTTGCTCAAAAGGTTCATACTGCCATCAGATGTCTTGACATTTCCAATTTTCTTGACTTATTGTTTAGTTTCATCACTTGTTTGTACTTCATGCTCACCTTGGGTTCTTTAGGGTCAGATAATAAAGCTACATTTCTTGCTACATGATTGGAATAACCTGAGTCAATGTAAAAAAAGATTCTCATCATCTTTACTTTCCTTGGATGTCATGTTCATGATGAGCAGAGAGTCTTGTTGATCTTCAGTATAGTTGTTGAAGTCCCTTCTTCCTCTAAAGCCTCCTTGATAGTTGTTTTTGTTGTAGCCTTGATTGAACTTATGGTTGTAACTACCTCCACCATTATTATACCTACCTCTAGTTTGTCCATAGCTTCCTCTATGAAAGCCTCTTCCACTTTGGTTCCTTGTATTGTTGTAGAATTCTTTTGTAGTGTGGTTGTTGAGACCACATATGTTGCATGGTGAGTTGTTGTAGGGTCTCCCCCTAACTTGCTTACATCCTCTACCCCTACCTCTAGTACCTCTCCCTATTCTTGCATAATTAGCTTGAGAGGTACTAGCCTCTTCATGCTGTTTCTTACTTTTACCTTTCTCCTTAGCTTTATTCTTATCTCTATAAAGGGCAAAAGATTGGTTACTTCTTAATTTTTCACCATTTTTGTTGATCTTAGTCACATGGGTGAAGATTTGTCGCATCAAGGTGTTGAGATCAGGTACCTGCATATCCATGTAGAGATCCATTGTTGTGGTGAAGCATTCCCACTTGTCATCAACCTTAGTTCCATTGATGATTTTACTCACTATGTGCTCTTCCTCTATCACTTCTCTAATACTTGCAAGCTTGTCTGCAACATCTTTCATTTTGGTTACACAATCGGCCACTCCTTGGTTTGGTTGTTTTTTGAGAGTTGTGAATTCCATCCACAACTATTTCTTCCCAACTCTTGTGTTGGAGGAGAAGTATGATGAAAGCACTTCCCAAGTCTCTTGGCAGGTTTTACAATTTCTAACATGTGGTAACAAGAAATTAGAGATTGAGTTTAATAGATATGACCTTGCAAGGCCATCCTTTGCACACCATGTGGTTAGCCTCTCTTGCTCTTCCCTTGTTGGTTGATTCTTGCTCCTGAAGATTGGCATATCTTCATCTCTTGAGATGTATCCATAAAAGCTTCTCCCTTGAAGGTATGCTTGCATCCTTAGGGACCATGCTGAGTAGTTGTTCATGTCCAATTTTTTAATGAAGGATGGAAAACCATCTCCCATCTTGATTGAACTTTCTCTCATACCACTATTGGAGGAGATGGTGGATAATCACAAGAGATGAGTTGGTGTATCTAGGCATTGCATCACGCCTGCTACAAGTGATGGTTGGAGAGTGTCGTGGGCCTCTTTAGCTAGCTAATAAGCATAAATGATCACATATGATGCAATAATGATAGGATCAAAACAAATAGGTAGGCAAATGATCCAAGGTCTAAAACTTTCTATTTTGGTTGAGACACCTACTCAGAGTTCTGCACCATTCTCTGAGTACCACATCAATTGATAAAATTCCTTTTGGGTAACTTCAATTCGCTTAACAAGCTACCAATCAAGAGTAAAATGATCTAAAATGATAAACAATATGCAGAGAAATATGTTTAGCAAGTTAAGCATCTATCTCGACTTTTACGAGCCTTAACAGTCACAGACCAATGAGTACTAACTGATTGATATCTAATGCTTGCGAGAACCAATGTCAATGAGAATTTGTAGGATTAAAATAGATAGTATGCTTGAGCTATCATGCTTTGAATCTTAGTAAATGATCAACTGTATAGTGAGAACAAGCTCAAACAAGTTCACTATTCGGATGGAGTATGACAGAGATATGAATGTAGGAGGTAATGAGCATGTATGTATTAAATCATGTAAAAGTACATTGTCATTGGCAATATGTCATTGCTCAATGATTGAAAAATGAGTGAGCTATGAGGTTAGATCCTCTTCGCAATGAAAGTACATGAAAATGATCTATGAACCTCTAGATGCACGCAGGCATTTCGTATCCTCTTTTATAGGTATTTGTAGGAGCCAAGTATTTGAATTCAAATTCAATTCTACGCCTAAAAGTAATCCTAAAGTATACGATTGATTCTCTCTTGACTTCAACTACCAAATGATTTGAGATTAGATGCTTCCTAACTCCTCGTGGGTTTATTGACCTTTTACAATGGTAATTATGAAGCAAAGTTACAAGAGGTTGTACATATGAAGCTTTCCAAGTGATATGCTAATACATCAAGCTTATGTGAGTTTATCAAGTATGTAGGCTTGGGCTTAATTGCACCAAAATTTACGATACCTGCCTATATCCATGAGAGGTGAAGTTTCTTCAATAGATAATTTTGTGTTGAGCTCCATAGGTGTAGAAATTTCTTTGCATTATTCCATGTTGAATATGTTCTGAATTATTGTTGTACACTTTTCTTGGCAGATGAAAATCTTCCCTTTTTCTCACCAAAATTCATGTGTATTATGCAATAATGCATTAAGCCCAAGTCTATCATTTCAAAATCTAAACACAAAGCATGTTGGAAAATCAGTTTTTTGTAAAACCAGAGAAGGGAAAATCTTGTAATATAGTAGTGTACACTATTCTGTTTGATCTAAGAATGAGGAAGAGTCTTCCTCATGTTGGTATGTAAGTTATATATTTTTTTGTAGAATTTTTAGACCTCTCATGTGATTATAATAGAAATTTAGAACACTTATTTCAAGTGTGAAAGTTGACACTTGAAAAGGTATTTAAGTCAATTATGAATCATTTGTAAGAGGTAGATCTTGATGTTGATGATTTGTATTCTTGAGGATTAATGAGTACTTCAGAGCTCTTTCTTTCTTAAAATCTCATCATTAAAATTTCATGGTGATTTCAAGTTGATTTTTTGAGTTTCTATCATGGATTTGTCTTTGTGAGTAGTAGTTCTTCGATTGTTTCATGTTATCATAAGTCCATTTTAATATTGTAAGTCTCCATAGCCTTCCAAAGTACTGTTTCAACTTGATGGTGTGGTTTTGTCAGAATCACAATCGTATCGTCACTAAGATGCACATACTAAAATTCAATTTTGATGTTACAAATGTCTTTATTATAAAAAATAACACACTTTAAGCACAAAAATCATTGAAAAAGTCTATTCGTAGATCAATCTACAAGAAATCATAGAAAGTATTCATTTTGTGAAAGCTTTCATGCAACTAATCTTGTGATTACTAAACTTGGAGTTCATTGATGAAGAAGATGTTTCAGTCTTAGTATACTTCTAGGATTGGAGATTTAAATTGTTTAAGATTTTTGTTTCTTTATACCATGATGATTGGAGAAGACAACTCCAAAGTATGACAAACAAGGTGTCTTTTGTTTGTTGAAGAAAAGCATCATCATTTCCTATAATCACAAGGCTATCTGCATAGAGTACATGCATAATTGTCTTCCCTCCTCTCTTTAGAACTTACAAGTTTGCATCGAAAGCACATCTTTTGAGAATTAAATCCGAGAGATACTTTTCTATCCACTGGTATCATGCTATAGGGGCTTGTTTCAAGCCATATGATGCCTTCTTGAACTTACATACCTTGTTCTCTGAATGGGGAGCCTTAAATCCTAGTGGCATGACACATATACCTGCTTCTTGAGATCTCCATTCAAAAACACTGATTTGATACCCATGTAATAGATTGGGCATTGTTTATGAGTAAACCACAACTAGTACAACTCCGAGAGTCGTCATCCTTGGAGTTGGGGAAAATGATTCACAAAATTCAATGCTTTCAACTTGTGAGAAGCCTTTGTCACAAGTCTTGGTTTTTATTTTTCCAAAGTACCATCAAGCTTATACTTTAGCTTCCCAACCCAATTGGTGTCAATGACTTTATGCTTAGGGGGTTGATCTACTAGCTCCTAAGCTCCATTTTGCATGATATTGTTGCATTCTATTTTCATGGAAGCCCTCCAATTTGGTTTGTGGAGTGCCTCTTCCACATTGATTGGTTCCTTTGCTTGTTTCTGAATGAGCTCAACCATGAGAGCTGAAGTTACAATATGGGTGCTTTCCCATCTTGATTCCTTTATTCTCTATCCATTGGTCCATCTACAACCTATTTTAGGGACTCTAGGATGGCGTTTAGAGCATCATAGAGCTACCTCACCCAACATGGCATGGCAATGGCTTTTTTTCTTGGGTGATGACTTGTTGGTGAATCTGAAACTCATCATCCAAAAATGATCCTTCCTGCTCTTGTGTAGAAGGGATAACTCTTGGGTCACGTTCATAGTGGATTGCCCCTTTGCCGAATGAAAAAATTGAATCTCTCCTTTCATCCCCCAATGCATGTGGTTGTTCCTCCTTAAATACCATATTGTGACTCATCATGATCTTCTTAGCTTGAGCCCATAAAGCTTATGATTATTCCTATCCTCACTTTATCCTAATACGATACATTTGATGCTTTTTAGTTCAAGCTTGTTTGTCTCCCTATCTAGAACATTTACATATCACTCTATTGCAAATAGTTTGAAATGAAATAGATGGAATTTTACCAATATAGAATTCTTATGGAGTCTTTCCATCAAATGCCTTGGTGTAACTTGGAATAAAGATGTAGACATTGGTGTTGATAGTTGTAGCTCAAGCGTAACCAGCACTTCCTTTACTTGTCAATCCGTGGAGACGTGAGGACCGGTATGAAGACCACGAGCAAGTGAAGGCACAAGTGTGTGAGTGAAAGCACACAAACATGCACACACATACACACACACACACACAACGTAAGATCAAAGAGAGGAACAATGGAAAGCTTTGATTGCAAAAGAGTTCTCTTAGAAAAGCTATATTCTCTAACAAGCTCACCCCAAAAAAGAGCTCTCTAGATCTTTTTATAGTTTTTGACTAGTTTTGGCCCTGTCCAGACGTAGTGTCCAGCCTAGTTAAAAATTAGGTTCCAGGGCTTATTTGAGGGCTCAAACAGAGTCTAAAAATTATGAAAATTGGTAGTATTGTACTTCTAATGCTCCTCAAGCTCAAGGACTCCTCGGCTTGCACAAAATGGAGTTACAAAAAGGTGAAATGATATTTACAATGGTTTTTAGTGATGAAAATCACTATTTTAAAGGGATTTCTTCTGAAAATTAGACATACACTTCTTGGAGCTCCCTACTTGCTCCCTTTTCTTGTGTGTACACCTTTTTGATGTGCCCCCATGCTTTGTCCTTGACCATGAGCTTCAACACTCCCCCCTCTCGAGTCTGTCATCCTTGACAAACCCTTGTTGTAATGGTTGTTCCATGTAGTGCTTTGAGAGGTAGTGTCCATATTAAGAGCCACCTGTCTTGCAATTGTAGCAGGTTTTTTTGTCTGGTTCCTCATTTGTCATTGCGAGCTTGTGCAAGTTGTAGTCCCTTGGTATGTGCTTTTTCCTTGGATTCCAGCATGAATGTGTCATTGTGGGCCTCCATGGATGTCCTCCAGATCTTCCAAAGAGGATGTTCATGTGTAACTCATGCCAAGTACTCGTAACCCATAATGAGGGATGGGTAAGTGTGTTTGTGCATGGGTTGAGGAAATTATGTGCCTTGTGCATGGCCTTGTAATGTAGCCCTATGGATGCTTACTTGGAAAATGCATTGGAAGAAGTATGGTGCAAGAATTGGGGGTCTTGAGCTAAGTGCTCAAGGGTATGCCGATGAAGAGGTTTCCTAATCTATCATGATTATGGTGTTGCCAAAGTAAAGATACTTACCATGGTGAAGGGTTGATGGATGGTAATCTCTTCTTGTTGTACACCCACCATTTGTGATGGAACATTGTCGATGGATGTCTCTGTTGACGGTCCATGGATGAAATCTTTGAGTGCATGGTCCTGTCTCCTCTTTTCAAAGCAACATTTGTCAAATACTGAGAATTGAATTTCTTTATATTCCTTGACAAACAACATTGGGTAACTACACCAAGCTTAGTTTCACATATTCTCTTTAGCTCACCATAAGCAGGAGTCTTCTCATCCAGTATACATACAAGGATTTGCAAGGTACCAAAACTATCCCTTGCAGATATCTCCTTGGATGCTCTTGTACATATGGTAGTTAAGCATCTATCAAGTTGCAGACCTTCAAGCTCTTCAATCCTACCATGGTAAGGGGGAGCCATAGTTGTGGATGCCATGTTCATGCCAAGTGCTTGACATCTACCAAATAATGTAGCAATAATATCATCTGCTAGCCGAGACACACTTCTATCAAAACTGATAAATGCCTAGTAATCAAAAGTTCCACCTTCAACTAAGCATGACTCATTCATGTTTCATGAGACAAACCTCGGAACAAGTTCTTTCTCTTCTTTTTTTGTTTTTTTGGGAACAATATCATAGAACAAGAAGATAGACGTTAGTATTAGTAAAACTAGTTGACATATGTCAATGTGCTCTTGTGCCTGGGATTCTCAAATGTGTCTATGCACGATAGTGTAATAGGGCCCTATATTAATGCATACTTTGGAAGTGCATGACCTGAATGGTGCAAAAGACAAGGTTGTGCAAGAAGCACATGGTTGTTGCTCATCGAGGCTTTCGATGTTACTTGTAGATGTTGATGCCGACTTTGGTGGAGGTATCCATTGGATCTCAAAATGATGGAATCCTCTGTATTGGGGTCCATTCTAGAACAGCATTTGACACTGTAGAGATCACTTCAGGCGTCTTCATCTTTGGATGTTCTCTGAACTATGGTATCCAGTGTGGTTGGCGCTTTGGTTCGGTGGAGGCTACTTGTACTTTTGGCTTCCAAACCCATACCCTTTTTGCACATCTTCCTACTATTGTTGAAGAGGTGATTTGATCTACTTTCGGTCTCTGTACACGGTTCTTACCCTTTTCTCTTTTTGGCTTCTTTGTTGAGACCTTTCACATGTGGGAGAACATAGGTTGATGTGGATGTAAGAGCTTCTTAGGTACCCACATCTATAATTGCCCTTGTTGAGCTGTAGCTGATTTCTTAGGCACCCAAACTTGTTGGATACCTTGTGGTTGAGCTTGTCCGAGCTTCCTCCTTCCTCTTCTCACCTAGTTGGCTTGCCTAGATGGGATTTGTGGGGGCAAGGCTGGTGGTTGTGCTCCTTTGCATACCCAGATCTTCTTCATGCTCGGAACTTCTTTCTTGTTGAAGGGTGTCTTTCTATTTTCTATAGCAGTTGTCTTGAATGACTGTGCTTGATTCTGAGGTTGAACTACTATGGATGCTTTACTCTTTGAAAAAGAAGGAGGGTTTGCTTGCCTTTGCAACTCTCCTTCCATGATTGAGTCCTTCTGGATCATAGAGCATTTGACACATATAACATCTTGCTCATGAAGATTAGTCTTAGAGGAACTAAGAGAGTGTGTGGTGCCATGATGTGTGAGCATGCAGTTCTCTAATTCTAATGTAATGTATTGTTCATGTACCCAAACTTGAAGAAGTTGACTTCTGGGGTTCAGGTTGAATGCATGGTCATAAATCCAATCTTGACCCAAGACAAGTGGTTCTGTAAGGTGCTCATCCTGACACACTAGCATTTTGACTCTCATTGGAACATCTTGAAGGTAGATGGGAAGCTTCTATGAGATTGATGCTCAACTGCAAGACTTGGCAGTAGGAAAGTTTAACTGCACTAGTTGCTACACCTGAGTCAATCAATGCTTTCAAAATTCTTGCACTCTTTCCTTGTCCTATATCTATGGTTACAAAGGGATGTCGGGCAATGCTTTGAGAAGTAATTATGCCTAATTTTCGGCACATATCCATGTGATATTTTGGGGCTTTTGAGTTGACATCTAGGCCTAGTCTCATTAACTTATTTCGCCTAATATGCTCTTTGGCCTCTACCTGTGCTTCTTCTCTCACCCTTAACTCTTCTTCTTTTCGCTTCTTAGCAGTGTTGAGTCTCATTAGCATATCCTCAGTGAGAGGTTCTTGATACAGCTTGACTCTACATCCACTAATGTAATTTGGCAAGATGTCTCCTTCTAAAGTGGCCAATTCAACCGCACCATAGTGGAAATTCTGCTAATGATCATGGGTCCATATCCTCGTTTTTCTAACTTGCAGGAATGCGACTTTAGTGTATAAACTAACACTAGGTCTCCCTCTTTTAGTCCCTTATCCTTGATGTGTGCATCGAAGTATGCCTTTTGCCTTTTCTTTGCAGCATAGATGCCTGCTGCCGCTCATAGCCTCATCTCACCTAAACATTCTAGATCAAAGATCTTGGAGGACAACTCATGTCCATTCCACTCATGCTCTTGTGCTACCTTTAAAGTTGGGATTAGGAAATCTAATGGTAGCACATCGTTTTTGCCAAATACCATCTAAAATGGGATGGCATTGAGTACCGTTTTGTAGGCAACTCGGTAAGCCCAAACAACACGATGAAGTTGCTTGTCCCAATCAGAGCATTTATTATTGACTAGTTTAGTCAAGACATTACATAGGATCTTGTTTGTGCTCTCAGCTTGTCCGTTAGCTTGTGGATGATAGGGGGCAGACTTCTTATGTATCACCAAGAATTCTTGGAGAAGATTTTCAATGACTTCATTCAAGAAGTGTGTGCCTCTATCGGTTACTAACTCTATTGGTAGTCCATATCTTGTGAACACATTCTCAAATAAGAATTTAGCTGTTGTTTGAGCATCATTCTTTGTTGTGGCTTTTACTTCTACCCACTTTGTAAGGTAGTATGTGGCTACAATAATGTATTCTGCATGGGAGTTTCTAGCTGGGGGGTTAATAGGACCTACAAAGTCTATGCCCCACTTCGAGAATGCACGTCCTCCCATCATTGTTCTCAAAGGCATCTTGTCTTTTCTAACCAGATATTGTGCATGTTGGCATGTGTCACATTGTAATTTGAATGTTCTCAGTAGTCATAGCAGAGAAGTATACAAAGATGTTGAATGAACTATATGTATTATAAACATGATTGTACAAGATCACTGACATAGAAATGATGCTCAATGATGATGGATTGAGTGAGCTATGGTGTAAGCTCCTCAAGTCCTACAACATGATCAAGAAGAGAGCTGTGAATGAGGCTAATCTCTCATGAGTTTTTTATAGCCCTTTTTATAAGAAGTTTTCCTTCAAGTTTGAATTTGAATTTGAAACTTGGCTCTAACTAAAAGTGACTCCTACGATTTAGGAGTTATTCCATCAAATGAGATTCATAGCGCATGCTTCTCCTAACTCCATGAGATATAAGGTTTTATAATATTCTCTCAAGGTATAAACCTTTTACAATGGTAAATGATCAAGAAATTATAAGCTATGGTTCATATGAGTCATCAAATGCTTCCACATATAGTCTTCCATGCTAAGCCAAATGTGAAGGCTTGGACATTTGCACCAATAGCTCCCGCTCAAGCCAAACATCTTGAATATCCTGTAATCCAATCATGGTTTTATACCTCCAAAGCTTAGTACCATCAAGTGCTTTGGTAAGAAAAATCAACATACTGCATATTTGTAGATTCATATGCTAGTTGAATCTCTTTGCTCAAGAGTTTCTCTCTAACATAGTGATAGTGCACTTCTATATGCTTGGTTCTTGCATGATAAATGGGATTTGCTGCAAGATGCAAAGAACTAGTGTTACCACCAAGATCATTGGTGGATGAGTGTGAAGTCCTAAATCTGAATAGAGCAATCTAATCCAAATAGTTTCTTGTGTAGCATTTGCTAATCCCCTACGTTCAGCCTCTATTGATGATAGAGCAAGAGTTGGTTGCTTCTTAGAAACCATGAGATAGGTTTATCACTTGCAAAGGATAAATATACAGAAGTACTTCTAGTATCCTTACACTTGCCCAATCTACATATGAGTACAGTTTTATATCCGAATCTGATGTGTATGGGAAGTAAATACCTTGATTCTGGGTACCTTTGAGATACTTCAAAATTCTTTTAGCAGCTTCCAAGTGAGGTGCTCTAGGTTTGTGCATGAAGTGACTTAGAACACTTACTCCATAACATATATCAATCCATGTTAATGTTGCATAGTTTAGGCTCCCAATGATGCTTTGATAACCTGCAATGTCTTCAAGCAAATCATCTTCACGAGCACTTAATTTATGATTTACCTCCATAGGGGTGCTAGCTACGTTTGGATTCTCCAATTGGAACTTCTTCAACATGTTCTACACATATTTCCTTTGAGTGATGTAGATTCCAGAGTAAGTGTCTACTAACTCAAGTCGAAGAAAATATTTCTAGGACCCTAGGTCATTGATCTTAAACTCTTGCATCATTTGCTTTTTGATTTGTTTGATTTGATTCGCATCACTACCTATAAGAATGAGAGCATCCACATATACACATAAATATATCATTTCTAAATTACTCCTTTTGACAAACAAAGAAGAATCTGCCTTGCTCATCATGAATCCTTGGTCTTGAAGATAGGTTGTTAACCTATGGTTCCATGCCCTAGGTGCTTGCTTCAAACAATAAAGAGCTTTGTTCAATTTGCATACATGATTTACCTTGTTTGGATTGTCATGGCCACAAGGTTGAGCCATGTCAACCTCCTCAGAAATCCAACCATTGGGAAAATTATTTTTCACATCTAGTTGATACATATTCCAATTACTAGATGTAGCTATACTTACGAATACTCAAATGGTTGGCATCTTAGCCACATGTGAAAAAGTTTCTTTATAATCTACTCCTTGGGTTTCTGCAAAACCCTTGGTCACAGGTATAGCTTTATACTTGTTTATGGATGCATCTGAGTTCCTCTTGATTTTGTAAATCCATCTAGAACCAATTACCTTCATTGATGTTTTCTAGGGTACTAGCTCCCAAGTGTCATTCTCTTGGAGTGCTTCTATTTCTTCATCCATAGCCTCCTTCCATTCTTCTCTGGTACGTGCTTCTTCATATGAAGAAGGTTCCTCAAGTGATGAATCCTTAGCAAGATAAATAGAATGCTTAGTGAATAATGAAGTATCATACCCATATCTGATTGGTTTCTTACTCTCTCTTTGTGATCTCCTTAACGCTTGATTGGATGACTCAGGTATGTCCTCCAACCTCTTCATCTTGACCTTGCCTTTTGATTTCCATGCTTTGAACGCTTCTAACTTGATGGTCTCTTCATCATCTGAGTTGATCTCTTCAATTGCGCTTGGCTCCTCCTTGGTGAGACTTGGAAATTTATCTTCCAAGTCATATGGCAATTTGATCTTCCTCCTTTGCCCCTTCCTCTTGATTTCGTACCTCTCCCTCCATAGTTAGCTTGCAAAGTAGCACCTTGATCTTCAAATTTCTTCCTCTTTCCTTCATCCTTAGACTTTCCTTTATCTGTATAAAGGGCAGAAGAATTGTTTCCTCTTGATGGTTCATCATTTTTTATGAGCTTGGCCTCATGGGCAAAGATTTTCCCCATGAGAGTGGTTAAATCAGGGATTTTCATATCCATGTAAAGATCCATGGCAATTGCGAAAGATTCCCACTTATCATCTGCCTTCATGCCATTGATTTTTTGTCTCACTATTTGCTCCTCTTCAATCTCCTCTCCTATGCTTGCCAATTGATCAGCTTCATCCTTCACTTTAGACACAAACTTTGAAACATTCTTCTTAGGTTGCTTCTTTTGAGTAGTAAAATCAATCCACAATTGATTTTTCCTAGCTCTTGTATTGGAGGAAAAATATGACGATAGGATATCCCAAGTCTCTTGGGAAGTTTTGCAATTCCTAATGTGAGGAAGAAGGAAGTCATAAATAGATTTAAGTAGATATGACCTGGCTAAAGCATCTTTGGCACACCATGAGTTGAGTCTTTCTTGCTCCTCTCTTGTAGGTTGAACTTTGCTTCTAAATGTGGGCATCTCCTCATCTCATGATATGTGCCCATAGAGACTACTTCCTTGTAGATAGGTCTTCATCCTCAGGGACCATGCTGGATAATTATTCCTATCCAATTTATCAATCAAATAAGGGAAACCATCTCTTATTTTACCTCTACTTGCTCTAATACCTTTGTTGGAAGAGATGGATGGATACCTCAAGGAAGTGAGGTGCTACTCCTAAAACGTGCTTTGTACCTACCCTAATAAACTTTCGATTTACATAGTAGGGCCTTTTAGCTTGCAATTGGTACCAAGAAGGTACCTATGTTTGGAGTTGATGTTTGAAACAATTAAATCAAAACAAACTACTTCATGAATAGCTAGTGTCACAAAACTTGTTATTTTTGTTTATACACTTGCTCGTTCTTTTGCTCAGTGCTCACAGTAGTGTAACAATTGATCAAATTTCTTTTGAGGGAATTCAATTAGCTTAAATAGTTAATGATTGCAAGTGGAAGCATCTAAAATGATAAACTATGCACTAAGAAATAAGTTTAGCAATCCAAAGCTTACCCCCAATTTTTTAGGAACTAGCCAGTAGATGACCAATGAGCACTTCAATGATGATTTTTCCTTGATGTCTGAACCAAACACTTTGATGATATTTTGATAGCACAAATTAGACATCAAGGGGTTCCAACAAGCTATAGATCATGCAAAATGGGTGCACATTCACTGAGATATGACCAAAGAAAGTTGATTGCTCTGAGTACTCATAGCAGAGAAGTAAACAGAGATGTTCAATGAACTATGTGTATTATAAGCATGATTTTACAAGATCATTACCATAGAAATGATGCTCAATGATGATGAAATGAGTGAGCCATGGTTTAAGCTCCTCAAGTCCTACAAAATGATGAAGAAGAGAGCTGTCAATGAGGCTACTCTTCCGCGAGTTTTTTACAGCCCTTTTTATAAGACGTTTTCCTTCAAGCTTGAATTTGAATTTGAAACTTGGCTCCAACTAAAAGCGACTTCTATGATTTAAGAGTTATTCCATCAAATGAGATTCATAGATCATGCGTCTTCTAACTCTACGAGATATAAGGTTTTATAAGATTCTCTCAAGGTATAAATGTTTTACAATGGTAAATGATCAAGTAATTACAAGTTATGGTTCATACGAATCATAAAATGCTTCCACATATAGTCTTCCATGCTATGCCAAATGTGAAGTCTTGGACATTTGCACCAACACTCTCAACATGCACCTTTCCATCTCCATGATGGTTCGATTATGACGTTTTGCAACAATGTTCTGTTGAGGGCTATCTGCAACTATGAGTTCTTGGTTTATTCCTTTACTCTTGCAAAAGTCTTCAAACTTGATTGATGGGAACTCACCACCACCATGCGCATTTATCTTCTTCTGTGTCTCACTTTCAAAAAGCTGAAGTCATTCCTTAAGCTTGCCAAAAGCTTGAGCCTTATCACAAAGGAAGTACACCCACATTTTCCTGCTATAGTCGTGCATGAGTAATATGAAGTCAAGAGATCGGCCCAAGAACTAAGTAGGCACTTTCCTTGACAAAGTAAGCACGCACCAACTCTAGAGGATAGATTACTATGTTTCTACTTTCTTGTGGAAACATCTTACTCTCTTGTTTTCCCATCATACAAGCTTCACATGGATCCTTCATCTCTACACTTGATTGTAGGTGTGCAACCTTTCCCATGCAATTCATCTGCTTTAGTAGAGGGTATCCAATATTGCCAAATCTCTCATTCCATAGATTACTTGTGCCAACACTTGTAGTGGTTGTAAGAGTAGACAATTCATACAAGTTGTTCCTCCTTATGCCACTCCCAACAACATTGTTGTTACTAACCATAATCTTAGATCCTATCTTACTAAAAGATACTTCATGATCTCGATCAATTATAGAAGCTATTGAAAGCATATTTTGTTTGATTTGCAGAACATACAACACACTTGGAAGCTTTTTAATATCCCCATTAGAACTAATAATAGAAACATTACCTTCACTCTCAATAGGACTTCTTGCAATCTTGCCTACCTTGACTGTGATAGATTTCTTTAGAGGTTGTAAGGAACTGTTAACGTTTGCTATCCAATATGGGTAAGGAATAGGATAAGGTTGGAAAGATCCTTGGGCTAGCAAAATCCAATGAGACTGGATTCCTATGTTTTTCCCGGAGTACTTCACAGAACTAATTCACTGAACTCTTAATAGAGTATTGATAATTGACTGCACTATCTTCAGGGGATCATATCCAACATATTAATAGGTTCTATACTTCATGGAAGAATAAATAGAATAACTTAATCCAATAGAATAGAACACTTCAAATTAAAAATACACAATGATATGAAGAAGCAAAGTACCTTTGTGCGAGAGACACAGACAACCTGGCATGTCCGATGCGTGTCTTGGACTTTGTCTTCTTCTCTTTATGCACATGCCAAAATGGTGTATATTAGATGAAAAGTTATGATTGGGGACTTTGCCTCTTCGATGAGTCATTGGGACATATTGCATAGGTGTTCCACAGCTAACACTAGCATGCCCCGAGGACCTGAACTCAAAAGTGACTAAGTAGAGTGCCTTATTCTACATCATTCTGCTCGTCCTCTGAAGGGGTAAATACATAATTTAAAAGGAATCATAAGCTTCTACAAAAGTGTTGTGAATTTTCTTAGAAATTTTCTTTACCAATTTGTACGCTTCCTCTAATAGTACAGTGACAAATCCTTTAGGGGCATCAAAAGTGGAGGTTTGGTGCAAGAGAACAAGGATTATGACCACCACGTGCTAGAGAGATGCCTCTCCTCCCAACCAAATGCCTCTATATATAGCTCTCTCCAGGGGATTGCCTTCTTGGGCAGGTGGATACTAGCCGACCATGTGTCAGCCATGTAACTGCATGTGCACCAAGTGTCCCAGTCAACTCGAGTTAACTCAAGTGGATGATTCTAGAAGGCTCTAGGTCTCTTTGGGCAAAATACTCTCCTCATGTCCCCCATGGGGATTGAACCCAAGTCCTCCTCCTTCACATCCTTAAAACTTAAGCACTAAGCTAAGTGGATCACTTGTTCACAAGAGCACAAGACCTCCTAGTAAGTCTAAACTCGAGATCTTTGGTCATACACACGGATGAACAAAGCGTGTCCAATTTTAGATGTGTCTGAACGGGTCGGACCCCTAGATCATAAACTTACTTTATTATATTCTTCCCCCCTTGGAAAATATTTTGGTCCTCAAAAATAGAGCTATATATCTACTGTAGGCAACCCGCGAGCCTCATGTTCTAAAACTGGAAGAACATGGTCATGTTCTAAAACTAGAAGAACATGTCTCATCTCTGTGGTGGCATCCCTACCCAAATGATTCAAAACACTATCTCATTTTGCACTTTGATGAATTGGACAAAGTACAAACTAGTGAAATAATAATAAGGGTGGATCTAAACACATCCATGGCCAATTCATAGTTTCTGGATGTGCGCTCTAGGCACAAACATGTGAACTAGGTGGGTTTAAATTACAAGTCCATTTCTAGGCATAACTGGTGCATGGACTTAGTAATGAAGGTGGGATTTTTATCCCTTGCAAGAATTTGACAACTCTTGATTGACTTGAATTTGGTTTTAAAAACTTCAAGTTTGGTTGTCCTAAATATCTAACTTGGATGTTTGTACAATGGTTAACTCCTATCCGATAGTTACTTGTTTTTTTCACCCGACTAGAGGACTACTTTGTCCTAATGAGTTTAAACATCCTATGTAAACTATAAGAGAAAGTTACCACTTTCTTTGAGTCAACCATACTATAACTTGCCCAATACAAATTCGCAATGAAATTTGTCCAACTTAGGATGCTTTTCTCAAAGACAAGTTTTTCGCTGAAAGTTCGTGGGAATTGTCAATCTATTGAGCAATTCCTAACTTCTCTATTCTAAAGTATACTGGAATCATTTATGCTATAACTTGAAGCAAACTCAAATAAATAAAGCCACTTAGAATTATTATCTTTTGAAGATTGAAAAGGTTCTTGTACATAACATCTTTCTAGGATGTACAACTTAGTTATCTAATTCTAACCAATTAAACCTAGTCTTTTGCAAAAGGAATCAGATACCATATTTGAACTAATTCCAAAAGATTTGAAAAGTGGTGGTCATAATCCTTATTCTCTTGTAATGCAAGAGAACAAGGATAACGACCACCACGTGCTAGAGAGATGGCTCTCCTCCCAACCAAATGCCTCTATATATAGGTCTCTTCAGGGGACTGCCTTCTTGGGAAGGTGGATACTAGCCAACCATGTATCAGCCATGTAACTGCATGTGGACCAAGTGTCCCAGTGAACTCGAGTTAACTAAAGTGGATGCTTCTAGAAGGCTCTAGATCTCTTTGGGCAAAATACTCTACCCATGTCCCCCATGGGGATTAAACCGAAGACCTCCTCCTTCACATCCTTGAGACTTAACCACTAATCTAAGTGGATCACTTGTTCACAAGAGCACAAGACCTCCTAGTAAGTCTAAACTCGAGACCTTTGGTCATACACACGAATGAACAAACGGTGTCCGATTTAAGATCTGTCTGAACCGGTTGGACCCCTAGATCAAAAACTTACTTTATTAGATTTGGTTCCAAATTAATATGCTCTGCGCTTCAGTGAGCTATAGTCTAAACTCTTCATGTGGATAAAAGTCTTGTTTTGCTAGATGTTTTCTAGGTTAAGTTTCCACCCGAGACATCTCGACAACTTGTTCCTTCAATGAGTTCTCGACCTTTAGAGATCGCTAGAGAGTGGTCACCTACTAGTTGGCTACCACAAGTTACTGTTCTTGCTATAGTGTCTAAGTAGAGAGTTGCTCGTTGATCTCTGAGAGTGCACTAGTTATCTACTACAGGAGTTCATAATCATTGGCTTGATCTTGAAGTTGAAACTACATCTCGTTGATCGTGGGTGGCTTCACCATGGTCTCCTTCTCTAACTCTTGGATGCATAGGAGGTGGTGGGCTTTGGCTTCCTGCAGGTTGGTGACCTGCTTCTAGTACTTCTTCGATTCACACTTGGACTCTTTAATTTTTTTTTTTAATATTGTGTTTGTTTGGCTTCTTGGTACAAGGTGTCACCCAACTGTTGGTTGGTGAATGCTCTCTGGTCTAGGTTTTACCACATTTGTTTGTTAGGGTTCTAAAGCCAATGGTAGTGTTCTTGGAAGTGATCTGCCAGTTACTCGTAGTACTCCATATCTCTAGATATGAGACTTTCCATGTGGAGGAGGTAGCTGTTGAGCCTGCCAAAATCTTGGATGCCACATTGGTCATTGACTTCAAATTGCCAATAGCATTCATGGGCTCTGGGAAGAGGGGGAATGGTGGGTACTTTCGGGTCATTTGGGATAGAAATGGGTGCAGAATTCTGGGGTGATGTAGGTGGGGAACGAACAAGTCCATCTGACACTAGGTAGTGTATCGAGAAGAGAGTATAAGGGTGATGAGGGACGGGAGGGGCCAGGTGGTGCACAATCAAGAGAAGGTGTCGTGACTTTATGCATTGATATGGGAGAAGGCAAGGGGGATGGCCAACATGCTTTACTCTGTGAGGGAGAGGGCGAATGGGGCAACGGCATCCTTCACCACTGTGTCCTTTGGGGGAGGAGGGGGTAGGGGAGCTGGGGGAGCCAAAGAAGAGGAGGAATCATGGTTGTTTTGAAGAGGAAGATGGAACGATCATTCGGATGTGGAGAGACCGATGAAGAATGAGGTTGACACTTCCATATTCCTCGTCTTTCAAAGGGGGGGATTCTGTGAAGAAGGACGACACACATGATAATGGGGAATTCACTAGGATATTAAACAAGTAGCACATATGGCAGATGCATTTTTGGGTGATTGCCATTATATAACTATCGAATGACATGTTGGCATTCTTTATGAATGTGGTTCAAGAGTATGAACAACCAATTGATCGCTTGTCGGGTAGTGGTGGCGAGGATGGAGTAAAACTGATGGAAGATCCCATATGAGCATGTTGTAGGTTGAGGGCGATCATAGCACTCTTGCTCCGGTCTACAGATATTGGCATATTCAATTAAGCTATGCGGAACGAACAACTGTTCCATGGCAACGCGAGATAGAGATGGCACGGACAGTGAACCCTCAGTGGGCAAGAGGAAGCAGTGACCCACTACCATTGACATTGTGAATAGGTCTTGTTTGCTCAATGGGACAGTCGAATATGCTACCGATGCAGTCTTAAGTGCTATTGCTCAGATAAGGCACTCTACAATTGAAAACAATTTACAGTAAAAGTGAAAACAAATAACTAAAAAGAAAAGAAAGCGTGTGCGACTATGTATACATAAGTGTGAATATAGAAATATGTCTATGGAAGGGAAAGTTTATTTTTTTCTTTTGCAGGAAATTAGCGTCGAAAATTGGTGGGGCTCTCTCGAGAAAAAAAAGGAGGCATGCACCTGAAAGCGAGGGATCTCCGCTGGAGTGATGAAAGGAAGGATCGAGCATATTTCTCAGAAGCGATATAAGGGAGTTTTTACGCCAAGAGAGAGCTCTCTCGGACGGGTCATTGTTCTCAAAAGGGGGGGGAGGGGGGGGGGGCCGTATGCTTTTTTTTTTTTTGAGAAAACTAGAAAGATTAATATTGAAAAGATAAAAAATACAGAGCGGAAAAAGTATAGTTCATTCCACAGTAAAGAACACGTCAAGCTGCTTGAAAGGCCAGGTTACATCAGGACTTAAGGGCCGAGCCGATTGGAAGACCGTATGCTTACGATAGGAGGCGTGCATGCAAAGAAAAAGGAGCCCGCCATTACGAGAGGGGGGAATATAGAGAAAGATTGGATCCATGTGACTCTAAAGATTATAGTGATTCGATGCGCAAAGGAAAAAAAGCGTAGATCTGGTAGAATTGACGCCACTGAGAGAGAAGTAATAAAGTGCAGAGTTGACTTCTGTGCATAGAAATTGAGAGAAAGAAAGAGAAACTGTTGCTGATGCTTTAAATGTTACTATAGATTTTCGATGAGTTTCCAATCTTCGATCAGCCCTCGACGATCAACAGCAAGGAACACTACGACAATTGCTCCTTTGAATAACATGTACTATAACCTAGAAAAGGAGATTAATGAGGTCGACTTCCCAGGGAACAACTATTATGAAGAAACCCCCATTGATAATACCCATGAGTGCTCTACCAGCAAAGAAGACAACCAAGAAGGTTACACCACGAGTAAAGAGGAAGCCTTCACTACTTGCAATGAAGACAACCCAGATAGTGAAAGCTCCTTCCTTGGTCCTACACTTCCGATATGCATTCCAAGTTTACCGCAACAAAAGTCAAAGCTTAAATGAAAACAACCATCGGGCATGCCATGGAAGAGCGGCCTCAAGAGTAGGATCCTAAGCCAAGAAGTTGGGAGGAAAAAATAAGATTACAAGAAGAAAAAAGATCGGGTCCATCCCCTCAAAGAGGGCAACCATCAATAATGAAATTCACATCACTAAACATTAGGGGTTTGTCTGACCCGTCAAGAGCGGCGATTCTTGGTCAGTGGTTCAAAGACAAGTGCCTCAACCCTGACTTTATCTGCTTACAAGAGATTAAAATCAATGGAGAGGATCTCCAGAAACGGCTTAATTGCATTTCTCTGAACCACCTTTGGTTCTCCACTTCTCACCCTAGGGGGGCGGGGGGTGTTGTGATCGGTATCAGTCACTCCTTGTCTGGCAGTGTGACCTCGACTTTTGAAGGTTGGAATCATCGTTGGATTGCTGCCTCTATCGGGTTCCCTTTTCAGTTCATTGTGGTCTCAATTTATGCCCCTAATGGAGGAGCGAACAAAATTGATACTTGGGCTTCTCTCGACTCCCTCTCACATAATGTTTTGATTTGTGGGGACTTCAACATGGTTGAGTTTCCTGAAGACTGATGGAATAACAAGGAAAAATTTATTGACGGCCAGGAGAAAGAGATATGGGATAAAATCAAGCTCCATCTCGACCTTGTAGAGGTGAAAGACATGAAGAGGTTCTCTTGGTCAAATCTCCAATTGGGGGACTCTTTGAGGAAAGGACGACTTGATAGATGTTACATCGATCAAAGCACCATCCTCCAGTGGGGTATTCCTTAGATTTCCCAACAAATGGACCTGACTATCTTGGACCACTACCCGATTACTCTGTCTTTCAAACTGATTCCCATGCTCTAGAAAGCCCCTTGGTTTCATGCTTGTAAGACATCGTTTTCCCTCCCCTCTATCCACCAAGAAATTTTTGCAGTGTGGGCGGCAGCCTTTGCCTACTATAATGAACCGGCTAAGTGTTGGAGAAGTGCGGTGGAAAGGACTCGAAAAATTCTAATCAGGACTCAAAAGGCTATAAGAGATATCTGGAAAATAAGAAGACAAACAGTGTACCGGAGGCTCTCACGGCTTGAAAAAGAGGTGAACAAAGGTAAATTACAATGCCAACAAGGTCTTTTGAAAATCAGGGGAAGACTAAGACTAGAGGAGGAGGTTCAAAGGAAAGATCTTCAAATATTCTTCAAAGATTGGTGGGCGTGGAAGGTCAACAAACCATCGAAAGAGATGTGTAACATCCTCAAAAGGAAACAAGCTCGGGAATCCATCCCCTTATTGGTCGATAACAATGGAACCGAATGGAGCACAGAAGTTGAGAATAGATCTATCATCGTCGAGCATTTCATCCATCTTCTCAGGGTCTCAGCTCCTCTTTCCCCGCACAAGCATGACTCCATGGTAACCATCTCAAGGGTTGCTCAATCTAGAATCCCACAGAACATAATTTCTCTGCTCGATGCTAACATTTCCGAGAATGAAATTATCGCGGTTATTAATGCTTTTCCCAATTGGAAAAGTCCGGATCTTGATGGCCTCACCAATGAGTTTTTCAAGTCCTTCAAACATGAGGTGGCCATCCGACTGCGTCTGGTGTGGCAAGAGGCTCTCTCCTTCGGTGCCCTCCCTGAGTGTCTTAATAATGATGTCATCAAGTTAATCCACAGAAGGGGAGATAAGAACGAAATTGAAAACTGGCGAGCGATTACCATGCTCCAAATAGGATATAAGATAATTGCAAAAGTCATCGCCAAAAAAATCTCTTGTCATTTAAATTCATAGCTTTGTGAGGACCAGAAAGGTTTTATCAAATGTAGATCTATACTTGAAGCAAGTATCGATATTTGGGAAGGCCTTGCGTTTGCTGAGGATTTTGCACAAAATCTGGTATTCATTAATATCGACTTCGACAAAGTGCAGAAGGTGCTCTTAGTTGGACTCTTCTCAAAACCATGTGCAACTAGATAGGCATGTATCTTTTCATACCAAGCACTTGGTGATTGCTTTAAACCATAAAATGCCTTCTTTAATCTGCACATCTGGTTTTCATGCCCTTTCCACACAAAGCCAAAGGGTTGAAAAACATACACTTCTTCATGCAAGTCTCCATTAAAAAATGTAGTTTTAATTTCCAACTAATGTACATTCCAACCATAATGAGGTGCAAGTGCACAGATGCTATGAACAATAGTCATACATCATGTAGGTGCAAAGGCCTCAGCAAAATTACTGCCTCTTTCATGCACATAACCCTTTGCAACAAGCCTAGTCTTATACTTGTCAAGTGTTCCATCAGGCTTAGGCTTAAGCTTGTATGCCCACTTAGTGCCAATTGTTGAAAATCAAGTATCAATCATGCAAAAAAGCTCAACCACAAGCTTTGCAAGTGGACCAATAAAGCACAAGCACCCAAAGTTGTGGAATAAAGTTAGAAGCTCCACCAAACTCAATCTAATTCAAATCTCATCAACTCAGCCACCAAAAAGTGCACCTAAGGCCTATTCATGAAAAATGGGAATTACACAGGATTTTGAGACAATTCTTTTTGTCCCAATGTTTCACTTTTTGACTCACTCACACACTAAAACATGTCATTATCACTTGATTGGGGTATATTAAATTAATACTTTAATATTAAGGGTACTTGTATTATAAATGAGGAATCAAGTTTGGGCTCAAACTTAAGAAGTTAACATAGTAAGTAACATGAATGGGACTTGAATAATTCCCAAATTTCTTGAATAGGCCTTACCTACACTGATTGGTGGGTGGTTAGCTATGTTGTAGGAAAAGTAAAACTCTATATAAGCACCATCCTGCCTTTGTTTCTTGAACTGTATGCATTCCATAAGTTTCCCACTTAGTTTAGTGAAGTCATAAACTCCAGCAAGCAGCCCCCTTGCTTGCTTACCTCATTTTCTCATGACTTTGCTCCTCTCTATCTAGAGGTGTAGTTGGGCTTTTCCAAATCTGATTGTACCAGATTGCATAGCATTTTTTTTGCCCTCTCATTGATTTCAAGTGTCGTTTGGTCTCTCATATTGTGCGCTGAACTTTGCCAAAGTTTCAAGTTGTTTGGCTGAGTGAGTTATGAGAAATTGTGAACTTTGTGAAGGTATATCTCTACACATATGCAGAGAGTGTTACAAACAGGTAGCCTATTTTGTAGAGGGTAGTTCTCCCAGCTGGAATATCCATTTCAGATGCTTTAAAGCTTGTTGGTTAGTGCTTTTAGTTTACTACAAGTCTGCAAAATCTCTAGTTAAGTCTCTGTACTGGTCCAAAGAAAAGTTCAAAATAGTGAGCATATATCATTGCTTGTGGACCTAGTGGAGGGCAGCCATCTTCCATTTTTGCATTGGGGTGTTAGAATCATCCCCCATCAGTGGTATCAAAGCCATTTTGGAGGCTTGGGCACATCACTGGCATAATATTTAAGACTTGAAAGGATTAAAACAACTCGTGGAATCACAAGGAGGACTAATCAAAGCAAGAAGACATCGAAAGGGGGCTGCGTCGATCGAGATCTCAACTAGTCGAAGGTTAGCAAGGGAGAAGCTATCAAAAGGTAATATCTACACCTTCTAAAGCATACAAACACTTGAGGAGAATCTAGAGGAGCATCTTAGAGCTCGGTATGGCTGAGTATAATGCACAAATAGAGAAGTTAGAGAAAGGCAATTATCAACCATGGAAATTCAGAATTAGCAACTACCTTCTAGGCATTGTGGGGATTAGTGAGCGGCATGGAGCCAATGCCTCATGCACATGATCCACCACTTCTAGGGCAGGTCAAGGCACTTAATGAATGGATAGAAAGGGATAAGAGAGACATATTCATTCAATCCCAACATATAAGCAATAGCATGATAGGGCATATACAAGACTTGGACACATCCAAGAAGGTTTGGGAGACCTTGGAGAGATTGTACTCTTCATCAACCAAGGCAAGTAAGATTCAGCTCAAGAATGAACTGAATAATCTTAGGAAATCACCAAGTACTAACATAAATGATTACATTTTGAAGGTTAAGGAGCTTATAGATGCTTTAGGCTCAATTGGGAGCCAAATTGAAGACAATGATCTTGTTGCACACACTCTCAATGGCTTGAGAGAGGATGAAAGGTGGAAAGCATTCACCACATCGGTTTATGTGAGGGATTGCCTACCAGAATTTGATCAATTAGTCACATTGATGGTGACCGAGGAGATGAACCAAGGAGGTTCACAATCAAGTTAGTCAAGCCCAAGTTTTCTATGCAAGTAGAGGCAAAGGAAAAAGAGGTGGACAAAAATCCCAAGGTAGAGGGAGAGGAAGGTCAAGCTCAAGCTTGAGCAACCAAGAAGGCTCCAACCAAAGCTATGGATCAAGAGGAAGAGGAAGGAGTAGAGGAAGAGGAGGAAGATCACATGGAAGAGAAGCATCCTATGGAGAATGCTACAATTGTGGAAAATCGGGCCATTATGCAAGAGATTGTTGCTCCAAAGGAGGAGGCAATCAAGGATGCAAAAGGAACCAAGTTAATTATGCTAGTACTTTAGCAAATTCAGAAAATGAGAACTTGCTTCTGATGCTTAATGGTCAAATCGGGTAATGGTATTCCCTCCGGGCCTTTACGGTCAACTTTAGCGCAAGACCCGGTCAAATTAAGCCTAACCGGGAAACTCCCGATAGGAGTTTACTAATACTGAGTTGTAAACGGTTTCGGGCTAATACGTGTTGTAAACGTATTAGCTCTTTAGCGGTCAACTTTAGCCCCAATAGGAGCTTACTAATACTGAGTTGTAAACGTAAACTAACCCGGGAAACTTTAGCTCGCCCCTAAAGGTTTTCTTTAGCCGCCTATTGGAGCTAAGCTTCACCCCTGGAAACATTTTCTTTAGCTGCCTATTGGAGCTAAGCTTCGCCCCTGGAAACATTTTCTTTAGCTCCATAAGTTTTCGTTTAGAAAACGTTTACCTATAGGCGCGTAGCGAGCTAATACGTTTACCGTATAGGTTTTCTTTAGCACTTTCCCAATTTTCTTTAGCGCCTAACAGTAAACGTAAACGCTTCTAGGGGGCGTAAGTTTACCGTTTACTTATGGCCCCTAAAGAAAACCGCTTCTACGTTGACTGTTTGGTAATAGCTTCGCCCCTAAAGGTAAACGCCCGATAGGAGCTTACTAATACTGAGTTGTAAACGGTTTCGGGCTAATACGTGTTGTAAACGTAATAGCCTCGCTCCATACGGTCCTAACAGTTTTCTAACGTAGTAACGGTAAACGTTGGTATTAGCTTCTACGTTTTCTAAAAACCGAAAACTTAAACGTATTAGCTTAACCGTTTACTTAACGTTTTCTATCTACGTTTACTTCATGTATTAGCTTCAACCCATGGACTGAAAAACAAAGAAAAAAGAGGTCTATATATAGTTAGCTTGAATAATGTATTACTCCTGGCATGCCATGCGGTTTCTCCGCTAACCATGGAATGAAAAAAGAAAGACCAAGTCCCACCACCAGCGTCAGTTACGCTCTTAGGCCTAACGCGCTTCATCTGGTGTAGTGCGTTTTGTTTCTACTAATCCGCAAAGCACGAGGAGCGAAGCTAGCAAGCACGCGAAAGCCTAAGAGGCGTTCATTCTTTAGGAACCAGGCTAAGATTAATAATCCTAGCCCTAACCGTACATAAACTCCACCTAAAAGTAATGATGATCTAACCACGAGTTGGAGGCTGGCTCGCTGCTAACTCCAAAAACTTAACGTTTTCTACACAAAAACTGAACGTATTAGCTTCGATTCACCGAAAACTGAACGTATTAGCTTCGATTCACCCATCAGAGTTTGTCCATCGTTACTGTAGAGAAGAGAAACGATTCTATGGTGACGGGGATGAGTTCAAACTTGTCAGTAACCCATTCAGATCCAAAATGATAAATTGGAAGTCCATCTAAATGAGTTACTATTGTAATAGATTCATGCAGAAACGACAAAAGAAATTCATTGATGGGGCGCTGCTATTACCGTAAAGGTATTAGGGCTAAAGAAAACCTAAAGGTATAGGTTAGAAAACGTTTACCTTTAGGGTATTAGCTAAGCCCCAGCCCTAAAGGCCCGAAGGGTGAAGTGTTTCCCGTAAAGGTATTATGGCTAAAGAAAACCTATTGGGAATCGGTTAGAAAACGCTTTCGCCTTTACGGTACCCGAAAACCTAAAAGTAAGCGTTTACCATTCATTCCCTTTATTTTCTTTAGTCTTCGCTACAGCAAAAACTATCGCCCAAACCCCGGCTTTAGCCGTTTCCCTTAACGGGCAAGGAGGGAAGACCAACATGGTCGCTAAAGTGTCCGTTTCCCAGGTTTTCTTTACGGGAAACGGACACTTTCCGGTTTTACGCTTAGCTAATACCCCATAAAGCGGAGGGAAGACCAACATGGTTTTGCTACAGCTACACCATGTAGGGAATGCTTAAGCGTTTACCTTTAGGTATTAGTGCTAAAGAAACCCTAAAGTGCTATGCGTGCTTAGCTAATACCCTTAAGTAAACGGTTAGGCGCTTAAGCGAAAACTGTTAGGTTTTCTTTAGCTCGATAGGGAAAGTAAAGAAAACAAAACCTAAACGTACTAATACCTATTGGCTAAAGCGTTTTCTTTAGCGCCTTATGGGGCTAAAGTTGACCGGGTAAACGGGCTAAAGAAAATGCCGTAACGGTATTAGCTACGCTCCATAAGGTGCTAAAGTTTCCTGCTAAAGAAAATGTTTCCGAAACCGTTTCCCGGTCAACTTTAGCACCAATAGGTAGGACACTTTAGCGCCTATTGGGGCGAAGCTAAGCTCCTTTAGGTGCTAAAGAAAATGTTTACCTTATGGGGCGAAGCGTTAGCTCCAATAGGTGCTAAAGAAAACCTAAAAGGCCCACCCGGAGGGAAGACCATTAAGGTCTTGCTTAAGCTACACCAACATGGTCCCGGAGGGAAGACCATTACCCGATTTGACCTGAATGGTCTTGTCTTGTGCTAAAGTTGGGTGCTAAAGTTGACCGCTAAAGAAAATGCCGTGTATTAGCTACGCTCCATAAGGTGCTAAAGTTGTTAGGGAAACGGAAACGGTTTCGGTTTGTTTCGGTTTCGGAAACGGTTTGTGCTAAACCCGTAAAGGTATTAGAGCTAAAGAAAATGTTTCCCTACCCGGTAAACTTTAGCTCCGGCGCGTAGCGAGCTAAAGAAAACTGTTAGGACCGGTAGGTATTAGCTTCGCTCCTTTACGGTAAACTAACCCGAAACCGTTTACTTTAGGCCCGAAGGTGCGCAACAACTACGTTTACCTATCGAGCTAAAGAAAACGGTTTACGCTAAAGAAAATGTTTCCCTACCCGGCCAACCGCACCTTATGGTTTTGTAAACGAGCTAAAGTTTACCGTATAGGTATTAGGGAGTTGACAAAACCATGTTGGCCCAGAGCTTTGACCATGTAGGCGCTAAAGAGACCATTCAGTCAAGAAGGGAAGACCAACATGGTCTTGTCTTGCACTAAAGAAGACCATAAAGCGGAGGGAAGACCATGCTACAGCGAGACCATGTTGGCTACAGCGAATCTAAAGCTACACCATGTAGGCTACAGCCCCTAAAGCGCGTAGCGTGCTAAAGCCAATAGGCTACAACGTAATAGCTTAACTTTTAGGCTACAGCTACACCATGTTGGTCTTGCTTAAGCTATTACCATGAAGTAAAGGCTACAACGAGACCATGTTGGTCTTGAGCTAAAGAGCCATTCAGTCAAGAAGGGGCGAAGCTATTACCATGAAGTAAAGGGCGAACGATGTTGGCCCGGAGCTTTGACCATGTTGGTCTTGCTACAGCTACACCATTCTGGTCTTGTCTTGTCTTGCTTAAGCGAAAGTTGTCTTTAGCCTACCGTATAGGTAAACGCCTAACCTAACCGTTTACTTTAGGGTTTCTTTAGCACGATTCCCTAACGCTTCACCCTTCTTGACTTAATGGCTTCGCCCCGACCTCTAGGCTTAAGCTAATACCGGTATGGGAATCGGTAAACTCTCCTAAACGTTTAAGCGAAACGCTTCACTTTAGGTGTAGCTAATACGCTGTAGATTCCAAGACCATAATGGTCTCTTTAGCGCAAGACAAGACCTACATGGTCTCTTTAGCGCATGGCTAGCTGCGCTCAAGACCAACATGGTCTTCCCTCCTTGCCCTTTACTTCATGGTATTATTAAGCAAAATCTTTAGGTTAAGCTAATACCTATTGGCTAAAGCGTAATCGCGCCTTCTTGACTGAATGGTAATATTAACCCTTCGGGACATGGTCTTCGCTTAAGCCTAACGGGAGTTGACCGCTTCGCCCCTATAGGTATTAGCTACACCTAAAGTAAAGGAGCTAAAGAGCCATGTTGGTGAAGCTACAGCGTAATAGCTTAAGCGTTTTCTTTAGCCGAAACCGTTTCCGTTTCCCGTTCAACTTTAGCACCAATAGGAAACTTTAGCTTAGGAAAAGCCCCTTAAAGGGCCGGAGGGAAGACCATTATGGTCTTGCTTAAGCGTTTTCGCTTAACCTATTGGAGCTAAGCATAGCCCTAATACCTTTACGGTTTTCTTTAGCACCATAAGTAAACGTTTTCGGTTTTCTTTAGCACTAATACCTATCGGTAAACGCACTAATACCTATCGGTAAACGCTTAAACGATTAGGAGAGTTTACGTGTTGTAAACGTAAACGAGGCTAATACCGTAACGTTTACAACACATATTAGCTCACATAGCACGTTGACTAACGTATTAGCATAGCCGAAAACAACACGTATTAGCGTAAACGTTTACTGTTAGTAAACGCTAATACGCCTCAATCAAGATGCAAAGTTTGCCATAGGAGCTGCGGGGCAAGGCAAAGGGTGAATCGATCGGAGCTAAGCTAAACAAGTTAGAAGCATCGAAGCTAAGCCTTTCTGCGGGTGAATCGAAGCTTAGTTTCTTTGTTAGAAACGTAATTAGCAGCTATTGAATCCACTACTCCATCTCGAGGAAGGAGGAAAGATTCTATAGAAGGGGATAGGCGTTTCCAACAACAAAGATGGACGGAGCAGATTACCCATATCACTGGGGATAGGGAACGAGCCAGTGTACGGGGCAACGCAAAGAGGAGCGATAGTTTACGTGTTGTAAACGCGTATTAGCTAATACATGTTGTAAACGTTTAAGCGTTTACGTGTTGTAAACGGCTATGCTAATACGGGTTGTAAACGTTTAGAAAACCAGAAACGCTTAAGCAAGACAAGACAAGACCAGAATGGTGTAGCTTCTTGACTGAATCGCCGCGCCTTCTTGTCAAATTAAGCCTAAAAGGTAAACGAAAACCCGGTCAACTAACTACGTTTACAACACGGTTAAGCGAAGACCATGTTGGCCCGGAGGGAAGACCATTACCCGATTTGACCTGAATGGTCTTGTCTTGCTACAGCGTAAACGCTTCGCCCCCGGGACACTTTAGCACCAATTGGTAGGAGCTAATACCGTCACGCGCGCTTAGTTTTGGGAAGAATGAAATTAGAAGAAACTAACAAAGCTGAAAACCTAATTACGAAACTAACAAAGCTGAAAACGTTGCTAATGCCCGAAACTAACAAAGCTGAAAACCGGGGTGAAAGTCAATTCGTCTTTCACCACTCTAGACTTACCGTCCAGCTTAGGCGGTAGGCTTAGGCTGGGTATTAGCTAATACTAACAGTAAACGGGCGACTTCCTGCTTTCTATAACGAGTCCTCTCATTCATTGAAGGAATACCTTACGGCACCTCGTGTGACCAAAGCCTTGATCTTTCAGGTTGCCGCGCAAACCTAATACCTTTAGTGGCGAAGCGAGCCCGTTTACCTGGTCAACTTTAGCCCCATAAGGCGCTAAAGTTGACCGTTAGGTTTTGCTTAAGCGTTTACCTAAAGGGAATGCTTAAGCTAATACCGTTCGTTAGGTTTTGCTTAAGCGTTTACCTAAAGGGAATGCTTAAGCTAATACCCTAAAAGGAGGGAAGACCATTACCTGGACATTCTGGTCTTGTCTTGGAATCTACAGCGAATTAGCACAAGACAAGACAAGACCAACATGGTCCTTCTTTACTACATGGTGTAGCTCTAGCTTCACCTTCATGGTCTCTTTAGCGCAAGACAAGACCTACATGGTTTTGCTGTAGCAAGACCAACATGGTGTAGCTACAGCATTCCCAACATGGTCTTCGCTGTAGCCTTCATGGTCTCTTTAGCTTCACCTACATGGTCTTCCCTCCAGGCCTTCATCGCTTGCTACGCACCTTCTTGACTCAATCGCCGCTTAAGCCTTCTTGACGGTCTTCGCTGTAGCAAGACAAGACCTACATGGTGTAGCTTCACCTACATGGTCTTCCCTCCTAAATGGTATTAGCACGTTTAGGTTTTGTTTTCTTTAGCGCTTAGTTGACTGGGTTTTCTTTAGCCCTAATACCTAAAGGTAAAGCTATTACGCTGGAGCGTTTACCATGTAGGCTACAGCTATTACCTAAAGGGAATCTTAATATTACCATTCCCGAAGGGAAGACCAGGCGCTAAAGAAGACCATAAAGTAAAGGAAGACCATTATGGTTAAGCTACAGCGAAAGAAGACCATTATGGTGAAGGCTACAGCGTAGAAAACCATTACGCGAAGCGGCGTTCACGATGTTGGTCTTGTCTTGTCCTGGAATGCGGCGTTTTCGCGCAAAACCAATAGGTGGGAAACCAGTCCTTTAGGCTACAACGTTTCCCGTTACGGCATTTTCTTTAGAAACAACCGAAACCGTTTCCCGGGACACTTTAGCACCAATAGGACACTTTAGCTTAGGACAAGCGCTAAAGAAAACCTAAAGGGAAACGGACACTTTAGCACAAGACAAGACCTACATGGCTTGCTACGCACCTTCTACATGGTCAAAGCTCCGGGCCAACATGGTTTTGTCAACTTTACGTTAGGCTACAACGTTTTCTTTAGCACGCATAGCGCCTAAAGGTATTAGCTTCGCCCCCGGTCAACTAAGCGCCTGGTATTATTGTTCAACTTCTAGTTTAGGCATATACCCTGTGTCTAAAAAGGGGAAAGAAGGACAGACACGGAGAATGCGATCATCACACGAGGTGATAGCAGTGAGATGCTCGCTGATGATGTTTACTTGGGTTCTATTACTTTCAGGCACCGCCTCGATGAAGCGGAGGAAAGTCGGCGGCGGGATAGATCTCGTGTCATCGGATAGGTGTCCACTCCATCCAAATAAGGATCTATAAGTTCTCCATCCATCACTCTTAGACGACACATCACCTTTCTTGGGTGTAGTGACATTCCACCCAACTTAGTGCTTTGTGATTTAGTGCTTTTAGTATTGGCATTGGTTTAATGAGTGATATTGGCATTGGTGCTATTAGTGGCATTCTTTCCGAAAGAACCGCCTATCTAAGCTATTGGATGGAGACCCAAGCACACCTCGTAATGTAATGGTCGACATTACCATCCGTCCATACGGTGGGTGGGTGGTCCACCTATCCGATTCCGCCAGCCGGAAAGTAAGCAGCGAACAGCAGCCATGATTATTAAGAACCAATGCTTTCCGGCGGAAGAAGAAGAACCAACCTCAAAACGACACTTATTTATCATGACCTGCAATCTGCTGGAATCATTTGCTATCGTTCTATTGGTTCCCAAACGGATACATAGAGTTGAATCAAAGAAACACGCCGCTACATACCATCCGTCTAAAATGAATACATACCTTCCGTCTAAAATCCATCCGTATAAAATGAAAATGGAGGAGGGGGGAACCCCTTATTATTCCAGAGGAGAAAAGAAAGTCATTCTTTAGAGATTACCGAGTACGAGTGCACATCTAGGCTATCAAGGACCCCCCCCCCCTATACTATAAAGGATATTCATATGGATTTAGACATAGAAGGGCTCTTATCGATTTGGAAAAAACACCTTTCTTTTTGAAGCTTGCTTGTAATATGATTAGATCTATTATTCATAAAAGGGGCCATCTACTGTTAGTAAATACTGATCCCTTGTGCGAACGCACAATGAAAAGAATGGCGAAAATAACCAATTAAAGTCATATCAATTCCAAATGGATTGGTGGTCTCTTAACCAATTGGAAACATATACATATGACCCATGAGAAACGCTTGGAATCTTCATCCACGTGGCGTTCTAATCCACGTTTCTTAAAGATGCAAAGATATTTTGAGGGACTGAGAACACGCTAAATTCCAGATGGTTTGGTTATCTCGAATGCACGTAGAGATTTCTACGCTATATTTAAAGCTAATTGATCATGAATACTTATTGCATTTGTGGTGGATTCTATTCTCCCAGAAGAATTACATAGATTAGTTACTCATCCCATTCCAGTGAATAATGATTCTATCTGGTTTACAAATCCATTTTGCTAATTAGTCGCGAAAACAGTCATTCATTCAAAAAATGCTCGAACCCCCACCCAAAGGGCCGAGGAAATTTACAAGCAAAATTCAAAACTTCAAACAAAAAAACGGGGAAGGGTTTTATTTAGGGAAGAAAACACTTTAACGCTTAAGACACTTAAGACTTAGTTACGCTAGAAGGTGCAAAATTAATTGGAGCAGGAGCGGCTACCATAGCCTTAGCAGGAGCAGCAGCAGGTATTGGAAACGTATCTAGTTCTTTGACAAGCCCTGTGGCTTGAAATCTATCATTAGCAAAATAATTATTCGGTTATGTTACTCCAGGCTTTGCCTTAATAGAAGCTATTGCCCTGTTTGCTTTGACGATGGCCTTTTCAATATTATTCGTATCTCGAGGAAGGAAGTTGGAAAGAAAACAAAGAACCTTGCAGTTTATTGTTTAACCGGAACTCGTTCGGACCGCGTGTAAGAGTCGGGTCTTCCCCGGCCTTCGCCTTCTTCCCCGCATTCATTCTCGGCCTGAGCTACGCTCTTTTTGGATATGGGAATAGCGTAGGCATAGTAGCTTGCCGGATAGAGAAAGCCTTTTACCTTTCTTAGTAATTAGCTGAGGGAGGAAAAAAGCGGCTATCCTCGCGTCTTCCTCCTAGAGAATGTAACGTTACTTAATAACCATACCATTCTCTCGTAAGCCTAATTGGTGCGTTGGGGTGAATGACCAATAGAGTACTTTTGATCTATTTTTAGATAAAGGAGCGGCTTAGCAGCTAAAATGCGGAGCTTAGCAGCTAAACTGCTTCGCTTAGGCGTTGCTAAACTGCTCCGCTTAGGCTAAGCTAAACTGGGGAGCTTAGGCTAAGCTAAACTGTGGAGCTTAGGCTAAGCTAAACTGCGGAGCGGAGCTAAGCTAAACTGCTCCCGCGGAGGCTAAGCTAAACTGCTCCCGCGGCTTAGCAGCTAAACTGCTGCGCTTAGGTGTTGCTAAACTGCTCCGCGGAGCTAAGCTAAACTGCTCCGCGAAGCGTTTACGTTAGTCAACGTGCTCCGTGTTTACGTGTTGTTTTCGTTTAAGCTAATACGTTAGTCAACGTAGAAGCGTTTACTCTTTAGCCTTTAGGTAAACGCTTAATCGTTTACTTAACGTAGAAGCTGCTATAGTGTTGTAAATGGGCGATAGAGCTAATACGTTCAGTAAACGTTTACGCTAATACGTTTACTTAATGGTATTAGCTTAAACGTGCTAATACCGGGTGAACGATTAAGCTAATACGTTTACAACTCAGTTTTCTTTAGCTCCTATTGGTGCTATGCTAATACCGGTTAGGGAATCGGCTAAAGTCGGTAACGGAGCGATTAAGCTTGCTGCGCACCTAAAGTAAACGTTTTCGGTTAGAAAACTAAAGTAAACGTAGATAGAAAACCTATACCTAACAGTAAACGCTTCTACGTTAGGTATAGGTTAGTTTACGTTTACCTAACAGTAAACGCTTAATCGTGTTGTTTTCGTTTTCGTTTAAGCTAATACCAGTAACTGGTTTTCGGGTTAGTTTACCGGTAACGGTATTAGCTTAAACTACGAACGTTTACGTTTACCGTTCCCTTTGGGCCTAATCGATTAAGCTAATACGTTTACAACACGTAAACTTTAGCTCCTATTGGACCTATTGGATTAAGCTAATACCTATACCGTTACGGTTTTCTAAGCGCTAACCCGATTAGGAGCGATAGTTTACCGTTTAGGTATTAGGTTTCGGAACCTTTTAGGTAATAGCAAAGCGCAAACCTAATACCTAACGGTATTAGCTTAAGCAAGACCTTAATGGTCTTCCCTCCGGGTGGCCCTTTAAGTTAAGCGTTTTCTTTAGCGCAAAACCAATAGGTGGGAAACCGGTCCTTTAGGCTACAGCGTTTCCCGTTACGGCATTTTCTTTAGAAACCGTTTCCGTTTCCGTTTCCCAATAGGTTTTCTTTAGCACCAATAGGAAACTAAAGCACCAATAAGACACTTTAGCTTAGGAAAAGCCCCTAAAAGTTAAGGTGCTATGCCAGCGATGTTGGTCTTGTTTTGTTTTCTAATGCGCAAAACCAATAGGTGCGTAGCGTTTCTTAGGGAAACGGCTAAAGAAAACAAAACCTAAACGGGCTAATACCTATTGGGGCGAAGCTACACCATGTAGTCAAGAAGCAAAACCATTCAGTCAAGAAGCTTGACCATGAAGGCTTAAGCAAAACCATGTAGTAAAGAAGGACCATGTTGGTCTTGTCTTGTCTTGTCTTGTCTTGCTACAGCTCGCTTAACTTTTAGGTTTTGGTTTTCTTTACTTTCTCTTCGCTTAAGCCTAATCGGGCCTTATGGAGCGATAGTTTACCGGTAGGTAAACGATAGAAAACTAACAGTGAACGTAAACGTAGATAGAAAACCTATACCTAACAGTAAATGCTTCTACGTTAGGTATAGGTATTAGCTTAATCGTTTACTATTAGCTTAATCGTTTACTATTAGCTTAATCCTTTAGGACCTTTTAGGTGAAGCTAATACCTATATCGTAACGGTAAACGCTACACCTAAAGTAAAGGAGCTAAAGAGCCATTCAGTCAAGAAGGGAAGCTATTACCAGTTTTCTTGAGAAGCGATTCAATCAAGAAGCTACACCATTCTGGTCTTGTCTTGTCTTGCTTAAGCTAATACCGGTTAGGCGCTAAAGAAGACCAACATGGTCTTGTTTTACGCGCTTAGTTTTTGCTTAATCCTACCGGACCTTTAGGCGCTGTTTCCCACCTTATGGTAGGGAAAGCTTTTAGTTTTCGCTTAAGCCTTTAGGTGTAGCTAATACGCTTAAGTAGGCTCAAGTGAAAGAGTCAATTTAGATTTTACATGGTACATTGGTAGTGGTTGTAGGAACCATATGAGCTGCAATAAAGATGTTTCCTTTAATTTACATTCACCCATCATTCAAGGACATGTAGAGATTGGGGATGACACTAAGCACAAGATTACACATGTGGAAGATGTTGCATTGAATGGATCTCAAAGCTCCAAGGTGTTGAAGGATGTGTTCCATGTGCCAACCATCACAAAGGACTTGGTTTCGGTAGGTCAATGGTTGAAAGAGGTTATGAGGTGAGGTTCAATGAGAAAGAATGTTTTGTTGAAGACCCAATGCAGGACTGCAAGCTCATAAAAAAAGGAAATAAGCAAGGAAGAATCTTCACCATGGAGGTAAAGCCATCAACCCCTCACATTGTCTACTTGTCAATTGGAAATAAACAGATTGCAAAAATTGACTTATGGCATAAAAGAATTGGGCACATAAACTTACAAAGGATGAAGGACATGCAAAGTAAGGGCTTGGTGAGTGGTCTACGGGATCCTCGATCTCAAAATATGCAACATTTGTGCCATGCTTGTCAATTAGTAAAACAAAGCAGATTGCCATTCAAGAAGGGATCACGTGTGAGCAATGAAGTGTTGAATCTCATACAAATAGATGTACAGGGACCTACAAGGGAGCCATCCATTGGAGGTAATAGATATTTTGTCACATTTATAGATGATCATTCAAGGTTTGTTTGGATGTATTGCATGAACTCAAAGTCAAAGGTGTTTTACCACTTCAAGAGGTTCGAAAACCTAGTGGAGAAGGAAACAGGGAAGTATATAAAGACTCTCCGACCGAGGGGGAGTTACAAAAAATAAAGACATATACATTATGAATAGGTGTCCAACCTTTGGCATACATGGAGTTACACCTCATGAAGCTTGGTGTGGTAAGAAACCCAACCTTTCAAATCTCAAAGTATTTGGTTGTGTGTGTTATGTTCACCTACCTCAAGAATTGAGACACAAGTTAGAATCGAAGGCAGATAGGTGTATATTTCTTGGATATTCTTCAGAGAAAAAGGGTTTTAGATGCTATAACCCTTGCAACAAAGAGATTAAGGTATCTAGGGATGTAATCTTTGAGTTGCTACCTTGATATGGTAGCAAAGATGTGTTATAGGTTGATGATGCATATGACGCCGAGAAGAAGTTCAAAGATCAACAACAAAGCATGGAGATAAGTGGTCCAACCACTTCAAGAACACCATCAAAGGAGAGTACTACATCAGCTTGGCATGGAAGGACAAGGAATGAAGCTCATTCAAGTGAAGGAAGTACCAAAGGAAATGAAAAGGCAAATGATGAAGACCATCAATGGGTAGACATGGAATCTACAAGTGATGAAGATATGGAAAAATTAGAAACTCTAGGATTTAAAGCATCTAAAACAAGGAGGAGGAGATTCCTACCACCTAATGGTGAGTTAAGGTCATCCAATAGGGTTAAATAACTTGTTCAAAGGTTAACTTATGATTCCTTCATTGCAAGAAACTATGCCTACATGATTCAAGTTCTAGCTTGTAAAGAACTTAATTTAATTGAAGAAGCAAATAAGCATAGGGAATGGATTGAATCCATCGAGGAGGAAGTCAAAGCACTTGAAGAAACTGATACTTGTTCATTGGTTCCAAGAACAAAGGACATGAAAGTCATTGGCAACAAATGGGTGTACAAGGTGAAGAGGCATGCAGATGGGAGCATCTCTAGGTATAAAACAAGGCTGGTTGCCAAAGGTTTTGCTCAAACCTATGGCATAGACTTTGAGAAAACATTCAATCCACTAGCTAAGATGTCCACCATTAGAAGTTTGATTGCAGTTTCAGCATCAAAAGGTTGGAAGATGTACGAGTTGGATGTGAAGAATGCTTTCCTAAATGGAGAGCTTCAAGAGGTAGTCTTCATGGACCAGTCCCAAGGCTTTGAAGATGAGAGTTTTCCACATCATGTATGCAAGATAAAGAAGGATCTTTACGGACTCAAGCAAGCCGCAAGAGCTTGGAACCAAAGACTTGTGGACTACTTGGTAAAATGTGGATACAATCAGAGTCATGCAGACCCATCACTCTTTGTGAAGAAAGAACGTAGCAAAGTTGTTTTCATTTGTATATATGTTGATGATTTGATCATTACAAGGGATGATGAAGCCAACATCAAGGACATAAAGAAGAAGCTTGGATGTGAGTTTAAAATCTCAGACTTAGGGATTTTAAGGTACTTCCTTGGGATTGAAGTACAATATAACGAGGAAGGTATATACTTGATGCAAAGGAAATACATTCTTGATCTTTTGAAGAAGTTTGGCTTGTGTGATTGCAAGCCCATTTCAAATTCATTAGAAGTTAATGTTAAACTAATTGCTCATGAAGGTGAAGAAGTGAAGGATGTGACCATGTATAAGTCAATAATTGGTTCTCTCTTGTATGCTACTATGACAAGACCTTATATTGCACATGTAGTTGGAGTGTTATCTCAATTTCTGCAAGCACCAAGAGTACCTCATCTTGTTGCATCCAAAAGTGTACTTAGGTACCTCAAAGGATTAGTGAATGAATATACAAGCTTATTGTGATGCGGATTGGGTAGGTTCCAAAGATAACAAGAGGAACACTAGTGGATATGTTATCATGCTAGTGAAGAAGACCATCTCATGGATGTCAAAGAAAAAACCGATTGTGGCTCTTTCATCGACTGAAGCTGAGTATAGAGGCTTAGCACAAGTCTCATGTGAGCTTATGTGGCTCAAGAAGTTATTTGTTGATCTTGATTTACTGGTTAAGCAAGTACCTATTTTTTGTGACAACATAAGTAGCATATGCTTGGATCAAAATCCGGTGTTCCATGCAAGGTCCAAGCATATAGAAGTGCATTACCACTTTATTCGAGAGAAGATCATGTCAAAGGATGTCAAGGTGGAGCATGTCAATACAAAGGACCAATATGCACATATGTTTACCAAAACATTGGATGGAGTAAAGCTACAACACGTCAAGGCATGCATTGGAATGAAGGACCTAGGCATTGAGACTTGAGAGGGAGTGTTCGAAATCAAGTCTCAATCATGAAAAAAGGCTCAAGCACGAGTTTTTCAAGTGGCCCAATAAAAAAAGAGCACCCAAATTTGTGGAATAAATTTAGAAGCTCCAGCAAACTCAATCAAATTCAAATCTCATCAAATCAGCCACCAGAAAGTGCACCTACACTGATTGGTGGGTGGTTAGCTAGATTATAGGAAAAATAAAATTCTATATAAGCATCATCCCACCCTTGTTTCTTGTCTTGTATGCATTCCAAGAGTTTCCCACTTAGCTTAGTGAAGTCATAAACTCCAACAATCAGCATCCTTGCTTTCTTACCTCATTTTCTCATGATTTTGCTCCTCTCTATCTAGAGGTGTAGTTAGGCTTTTCCAAATCTGATTGTACTAGATTGTAGAGCATTGTTTGCTCTGTCATTGTGCTCATTTCCATTGATTTCAAGCTTCATTGGGTCTCGCATATTATGCCCTGAACTTTGCCAAAGTCGCAAGTCATTTGGCTGAGTGAGTTGTGAGTAATTGCCAACTTTGTGAAGGTATATCTCTACACATAGGCAGAGAGTGTTGCAAATAGGCAGCCTGTTTTGCAGAGGGTGATTCTGCTGGCTGGAATATCCATTTGGGATGATTTAATGCTTGTTGGGTAGCTCTTATAGTCTACTACAATTTTGCAAAATTTCATTTTAAGTCTCTGTACTAGTGTAGAGAAAAGTTCAGAATAGTGAGCATATATCACTGCTTGTGGACCTAGTGGAGGGCAACGATCTTCCATTTTTACATTGGTTAGAATCATCCCCCATCACCAATGAGCTTCTTGCTAGGAGGCAAGTCACATAAAGACCATGTACATTTTTGCATTATATCATCATATTTAGATTGCATAGCAACCATCCATTTTTTGAATTTTGTGCTTCATCAAAGGAAACAAGCTCATTCTCATCATAGAGACTAGAGGGAGTTGTAGCATAGCAATTTGATGCAAAAGAGTTACTATGAGAGCCTGAAGAAGTATGGTATGACATAAATGCATCTAATTTGCTATCACACAAAGTCTACACTAGCCATTTCGGCATAGTTTTTGCCGCCTCAATGTTGGCATACATGTCATATGAAGAGCATACAGGTACAATAGAGCAGTCATGCATAATACGGCAACAAGGCCTAATCATTTTTTTCCAAGGACCATTCACAACTCAAGTGATTTTAATCACTACACAAACATTGTAAATTCCGTTTTTGGTAGAATAAACTCCATTTTGTTCAAGCCGAGGAGTCCTGGAGCTTGAGGAGTATTAGAATTAGCTACATATTAGTTTTCATAATTTTTAGACTTCGTTCGAGCCCTCAAATAGGCTCTAGAACCTAATTTTTAACTAGGCCGGACACTAGGTCTGGACAAGGCCAAAGCTAGTGAGAAAACTATAAAAAGAGCTAGAGAGCTCATTTTTGGGGTTTGATTGTTTGTGAATTGAGCTCATGTAAGAGACTTTTTGACTAATGCAAAGAACTCCATTGTTCCTCTCCTTGTTCTTGCCTTGTGTGCGCGTGTGTGTGTATGTGTGTGCATGCTTGTGTGCTTCTTACTCACACACTTGTGCCTTCACTTGCTCATAGTCTTCATACTAGTCCTCACGTCTCCACGGATTGACAATTATGAGGTGGATCTTCTCACGTTGGTACTCACCATTGTGCTAGAGTGACACCAAATTTGGCGCCGTTGCCGGGGAGAGAGCTTCGAGGACGAGCGTGTGATGGTAAGACGTAGAGTTGAGACATTGGAGTCATAGGTAATATCCTTTCTTTTCCTTATTTTTCTTCTATTTTTCTTGTTTTTGCATCACCATCATCACCATCATCATCCTCACCATCTCCCACCTCCATCTCCATCTCCACAAAAATTTCAGTTTTTTGGTCACATTCCACTCCCTGCCTCATTTTCCTCATTTCATTTGTGAGAGAGAGCGAGAGAGAGCTTGCATGCTATCGGATTTTTGTGTGTTTTTTGAGCTTTTGCTGCAGGAACTAGCTGTACCACCATCTCCAGCAGCTTGCGCAGGTACGACAGACTCTGCACAGGTCCCGAGACGACGACATCTGTCTGTCGCGACAGACAGAAAAACTTGATATTTTGTGAATGCGTGTTTGGCACGGTAACCTACACCATTAAAGCACTCCAAGTCACTAGAAGTTTCTCAAAAATTTGTGTTTTTTCAGTCTATCGCGATAGACCACTCTATCGCGACAGACACCGTCTATCGCGACAGACACCGTCTATCGCGACAGACACCGTCTATCGCGACAGACACCGTCTATCGTGACAGACACCGTCTATCGCGACAGACCAAATTCCACGATAGACGACAGACACCGTCTATCGCCAAAGACACCGTCTATCGCGACAGACACCGTCTATCGCGACAGACACCGTCTATCGCGACAGACACCGTCTATCACGACAGACACCATCTATCGCGACAGACCACTCTATCGCGACAGACACCGTCTATCGCGACAGACCACTCTATCGCGACAAACACCGTTTATCGCGACAGACACCGTCTATCGCGACAGACCACTCTATCGCGACAGACAGACATTTTCGGCAAAAAATTAAGGGGTAATTTTTTTGGAAATTTAGGCTAAATTTTGGGCATATTTGCATACTCAAATACTCATACACTTACAAGGCCTTAGAAAAATGCATTAAAACTCCTTATGAATTCTGTTCATCTGTTTAACCCCCTAAACCCTGAACGGTCATAACTTTTTTATACGAATCCATTTTTTGAGCTCTTGGGCTTGTCGGAAAGCTCATGGCATATACTACACGCGCTCAACTGTTTTTTATAAGAATAATGCATTGATTTTCAGATATGATATTTTGAAGTTGACACACTGAATGGTGGGTACACCAAGGGAGCTCAAGAGGAAAATTTTTTAGCAATACAAAAGGGGGAACAAGGGTCATTAAAAAGTGTCTCAAATAAATTGTCTGTGAGTTGAAGGATCAAATTGAAGCTAAACTTGGGATTCTTACAGGATCATCGAGAGCTCTTGGAGAAAGCAAAGTAAGTGCCAGGGCGAACAAGCTTGGGAACGTGCTTCCTGGGTAGACCAGCATCGCCAGTAGGAGCAACTTGAGGTTGGAACATCACTTAACCCCCTCAGTCTATTCTTAGCATAGGCTAAGTGCGAGTAGTTGTCCTGATTGACTAGGGATACGATAGGAACACTCAAGTTTGGAGAGTCTTTAATTTCTCAAGTTCAAGGATAGGCTAAATTGCAGTCAAGGGATAACTTGAAGGAAAAGAACTTAAACTAAGTGGACACAGAACATCAAGTACGACACACTAAAGTGCTCCTGGTGACGCATAATTAAAAACAAGAAAACACATCCAAAGGAACTTAAAAGGAACAAGTGATTGGTAGCAAAGAATCAGCAACGTACAAAGAGCATATGAACCTTAGGTCAGGTAGACACCTAGGGAGAGACAGACAAAGTCTTAGATCTTTAGAGGCTAGTGTCAATCATACTGCTAGGTCTTGGGCCCATCAGTTGAGCCATCATTCGTATTACCCTAGCTCTGAGACTAGCGAGTCTGAGATGTCCCACGGTATGGAGAGACCTACAGAAAGTTCGGGGGTGCCATATTTATATAGGGTGGAAGGCCCTTACAAGATGCAACTCGAATACCTTAGGACCAACCGATTAGGTGCTAGCATCTATGAGGACGGCCTAGGAAGATCAGTAGTCCAGATTAAAAACCCTGACCAATCCATTGGACTAGGGCGCCCAGTTGTCAAGTTTGAAAATGGAGCATACTTGGACAAGGAAGGGACAATATATGTAGTCACCAGTCATCCAGAAAGGACTGATGAATTTGGGAATGTAGTCCTAGAATCGGACTTAGGTGACCTGGAGCAGGGAAACATGGGTGTAGAACCGAGAACCCCCTGAGGAAAATCTGTACTCACTAGGATTATCACACCAGAGTGGCTTCCCCAAGACAACAAGAGCATAGATCTGCTTTTGAACCGAGAGACGGACGAAGCCTTTTGGAGGTATAAATCTGATCCGCCAATTGACATAGGAACAATCATGATCTATGAATTTAAAGATCCAGATAGCCCAGGTAGAGTGACCTATTTAGATCACGCTTCAGAAAGGATCTTTGTGGTGACAGAAAATGATAGGCATGCGTACACTTGGAAAGGTGAATTTATTTTCCCCCAACCAAGATCGAATGTGTCCTATGGTCACCCTGGAGCGGGAACATCCCAAGCTCATGGAACTCAAAGAGATCGAAGTAGAGATAGGCCAGAGGTAAGCTTTGCCAACTCTTGGGGAAGAGAAAGAACGAGGACGGAAGCAAATAGAGTAGAGCCTGAGGTACTTAGAGCTCACAGGAATCAAAGAAATGCGGATGAGTTCCCTCTACCACGACCTAGAGAGCACACGAGGACTTTGAGACCGACTCAGCTAGTGAAGTCCATGAAGAATTACTTCGATGGCACGGGAGACCCATACGATCATGTGGCCGAGTTTAGGCAAGCCTTGAGGGCTAAACAAGTTGAAGATCTGTTCACGCAATACAATGCCTTTGGTTTAACCCCTAGGAACACCGCCCTGACATGGTTTCAGCCACTAAACGAGAGGCAGTTTAGGAGCATAGATTAACTCTTGGAGGCTTTCATCACCGAATTCTCTAAGAGTGGCATCAGACATAATACCTCCTCCTTGATTCACAGCTTCAAGCAAACCCCTCAAGAGACCGTGAGACTTGCAGGAAGAAGATTTAGGCAATATCTTGAGCGATGTCCTGGTCCTGAGTTACCCACGGCCGCTAAACAAGTGGCTTTATTCTTGGATGGATTGCTAAGTATCAAATTGAGGTCATATGTGTACTTGAAGGACCCTAGGACCATTGAAGAGTGTGTACGCATGTGCATTGACATTGAGGATAACCTAGGGGAGGAGTTAGAGCTATCCAAGATCTACAAAGATTCAGATGGTGCCTCTAGCCTCTCGTCCATGCAATCCACATCAATTGAGGAACTGGCGGAGAAGGTAGCTCAAAAACTAGGTGTCGCTAGCAAACAGATCCCAAGGTTTGCCCCAGTGAAAAGGTGCTATACCTGCGGTGGTGACCATATGGCGAACATGTGTCCCATTACGGCTCAACCCCAAGTAAATCCGAGTAGCCAATACTGTACCATAGAGCGAAGATACACAAATCACACCGCACAAGACTGCCCATACAATAAGCAAGCGGTTAGGCAAACCTACCCTCAGCCATACCCTCAACAAGGCAGACACCAGAGTCAATACCCACCACAACAGTATACTAGGCCTCAACAAAATTATTCGCCACAATATCAAGCCCAACAGAGGCCTCAGCCTGTGTTAGCACAACAACCCCCTGCCCCAGCTAATGTAATTTCGGTAAAGTATGCAGCGACAGAAGAAAATTTGAATAGAGCTATAGTCCCGGTGTCGGGAAGAAGGAGGTCGTGGCGGGAAGCCGGTGCGTGGGGTTGGATCAGGCCCCTCTCTGGTTTGCCGTTCCCGCTGTCCTGCGAGCGGCGTCTGCGCGCTGGGCGCCTCGCCTGTGCTCTCCGGAGCGTGCGCGATCCTCGTACGTGTGGGACCCTCGCAAGACAGCGGGAACGGCAAACCAGAGAGGGGCCTGATCCAACCCCACGCACCGGCTTCCCGCCACGACCTCCTTCTTCCCGACACCTGAACCCGACGTGAAGCGAGGTGGTTGCCCGGTGATCCTCATCGCGTCACCCACTCCTTGAGAAGATAGACAAGAACCTCGGCATCAGACAGAGATTTCAGGTACTAGCATTTCAAGTTATTTGAATTTTGCATTGTTTCACACACACATTGAACAGAAAGACTGTTTTGCTGCTTGAGTTTGAGCATCTACACTTTGCATTAGTATAGTCCATACGTGTGAGTTTTTTTTCCCGCTTAGACTAGGGATTTGCTGATTTTCTAGTTTAGAGAGAACGATAGAAAGCGTCTGAAAAATATCATTGAAAAAGGGGAAAAATACATTGAAGTTTCTGAGATTTAAGGAAAGAAGAGATACACCTGACTTTGGCCTAGGCAAATCAGAGTGATTAGACTTACCTTTACCTCCTGGCTCGCGACTCATTGAGCTTCTCTGATCTTTGCTCTGAGCTAAGAGACATAATTGAACCACTTACGCTGGACCTTGTGTTACGTTCTAGGACAGAGCAGAGAAGAGAGATGGAGGATATATTCAAGGAAATGGTAATAGAGAAACAGGGGGCTCGCGTAGTTCAAGCAGTATTGAGAGAAAAAGGGAAGTTTACAGGCTTGAACGTAACCGAATATCTGTATGTTTTTGAGGAACAGGCACGGATTTATGGTCTACCCGAGGATGTCTTTACACATTACTTTACACCGGAGTATCAGGATTTATTTTAGCCCCTATCACAACACATATAGCAAATCCTTGGGCCGAATTCAGAAAGGAATTGCATAAACTCTTTTATCTAGAAGACTTTTCCCAACACAGTAGAGAAGGGTTCTTGCGGTGGATAAGCTCTCCGAAGCCCACTGCATCCCTCACTCAACTTTTGAATGAGTTCTTGAGAAGATATGAACAACTTCCACAGGCCGATTTAGATGCTTTAAGACCTGACCTAGTTATATCTTTCCTTAGGATCTTAAGTCTTGAAGACAGGACTGAGGTCGAAAGGAGGATTGAAGAGCCTGGGAAGAGATTTGGATTGACTGAAGATTGGAGTGTAGTGAGGAGAGAGGTAGAAGCGGTTGCCCAAATGAGGCAACGCCAGGCGGTGTTATACGATAGACCTGCAGTGGTAACACCACAACCGCCTAGGGAAGCTCCACTTCCGACAATTCCGAATGTGCCTGCAGCATCAACTTTTGCTAATGTTGCATCCACTTCGCGATCGCCAATCGAGCTATAGGTTGAGATTCTCAGTCGACAGATAGAGAATCTTATTACGATGCAAGCGTCCATGTCAAAAGAGATGGCGAGTATTCACAATAAAGTTAATTCTATGGGATATCACGACCCCACTCCTCCTCAGGCGAATATGAGTTATGCAGATACATTACAGAGAGACACTATGCCCATTCCAAATATGCAAGGCTATGTGATGCCACAGCCTGCACCTCCAGTGCAGCTTGTTGCCCAACAGATACCTACACCACCAGTGCAAACCACATTTCAAAGAAACACTGGACCTTTTGAGAGACGAGCGACTGGTGGGTTTGGAGGGGCTAAGAGATGCGTATGGTGTGATGCACAAGAGCATTTTTCATATGCCTGTGAAGAGCTTAAGCTAGCAAAAGAGCATCAACTGGTGATAGATATCGATAAGAAGTTATGTGACTTTAGGACCCGCCTTCCTCTACCTGTGAATTGGGGAAAGGGGGGAATGAAGAAGTTTTATGAAGATTTATCTGGCAATAATGCAAGTACATCAGCTGCACGATTAGAACCTGTTGAGGAGGAAGATGAAAAAGTGCCTAGACCTCGACCCCAAAGAAATTATTCCATTGAGGCTTTAGTGAGGGCTAGGGATGCGATCATGCAGAAGACTGCCTGGAAGTCTCCTGTTGAAGAATCCTCGGTCTATTCGCACATAGCCAATGTGGAGGAAAAGAGGAAAAGAGATGAGAGTCAGGATGAGACTGAGCCTGAAAGAAGAGTGACTAGAAAGCAAAGCCAAGAAGCCGAAGAAAAGGCTAAAGAGCCAAAAAGGAAAGTACAATTCAAAGAGCCTGTTGTTTCAAAGGAAGAGGCAAAGAGGAAAGAGATAAGAGAGGGAAAGAGGCCGGCTGGGCCAACTAAGATTCAAGAATCGACTAAAGAGAAAGAGAAAGAACCTGAACCGGTTCAAAAGAAAGATGAAATTCAAGAAAGTATTCAAGAGGCTGACAAAGAAAAGAAGAAGAAAAAGAAGAGAACTCCAAAGGCTGTATTAATTTCTGAGTTGGAAAGGAAAAATGATGCAAGAGAGATATTAAATGACATTTTACTGAAGAGCCAAGTGACCATGTCCTTGGAGCAAGTCTTCTCCATAGCGAAGCCTGAGTTCAAGGACAGTTTCATAAAGCTGGTTAAGAGAAAGAGGTTTCCACTACCTGAAGATGTAGAGATGGAAGAAGCACCTGAAGATATTCAAGTGACAAATGAAGCAGTTACATTGAGTGATACATCTGATGATGATGATGATGAGGTTGCCAGGTGTCATAAAAATTCTCTAGGTCCTATCATACCTGATGATGAAATGAGGAAGACAGAAAGTGAGTTTAGCAGGACCTTTTGGGCAAGAGGAACTCCAGAGATAAAGGTGAAGTTAGGAAGCAACGAGGAGTCATGTTTTGCTCTGGCCTTGATTGACTCAGGGTCAGAAATAAATGTGATTTCTAAGAAGCTCTATGATAAGTTTAGGTGGCCGATTGATAAAGATCATGGATGGAGGATGAGGACAGCGGATAATGGTTCAGGAGCACTGCTTGGGGCATGTGCCTTTGTGTCTGTGACCATAGGTGGGATTTTTGAGGAATTTCACTTCTTTGTCCAGGACCATTGTTCATATGAGGCTATCCTATGGCAGCCCTTTATAGCTGAGGTAAGAATGGAGACTAAGGCCATGGATGATGGATCTGCCTATGCACGAATCCGTTCTAGATCTGGTCTACATTCTTTACAAGTGATGACGGTATGTCCAAATCACTCCAGGAATAGAAAGAATATAAGAAAGAAACCTATTAATTCACATGACCATGATGAGTGTATACCTGTTGGAGAGTATGGAGCTTCTGTTGATCAAAATTTCTGTTAGGATCCACTGTTGAGCGAGACAACAGTGGGAGTTGGTTTGATGTCTCGCATGACTCTGTACAAAGTTTTGAAAGTTTTTCTGTTTACTCATCTGCATTCAAGTTGCTATGTTTACAAAAAGAAAATGTTTAGGAATGATATTACCTGATGAGAAGATTGAAGATGTGATCCAGTTGGAGAGAAGTTCGACTACTCTGGAAGAGCTTGAGAAGGCATTTGAGAGAAATGAGAAATCAGAAATCATTATGCTCAGCTCTATCCAAGAGTATGAGATGATTAAGGAGTTTATGAGAGAGCATGAGGTAAGTGTAAATACAAAGCATAAGACTGTGGATAAGAAAGTGAAGCCTATAGCTCAGCCATTGCCAGAAGATAGTCATGAGAAGTATCTACGAGTGTCAGGTGACCCTATGCTAAGACGAAGAGAGCTCATAGGGCATCATTTTACTGATGAGACTATTAAAGAGATCAAGTTTGGAGAAAAACCATTCCTGAGAGAAGAAGAGAAAAAGAAATTTATTGAAGTCATCAAGAAACACGAAAAAGCATTTGCACTTTTCCCACATGAGATAGGTTGTGCAGACCCGAAACAAGTACCCCCCATGATTATCTTTACAGTGCCACATATACCATGGAATATCCGGCCTATACCAGTCCCAAAGGCTCACTTACCTGAGCTGATGAGGTTGCTAAAGGAAAAGATTTCCATGCGGATATTGGAACCCTCCTCGGCTCCATATTCGAATAGGTGGTTTACAGTGCCTAAGAAAAATGGGAAGCTTCGTTTCATTCAGGATCTGCAACCTGTGAATAAAGTCACAATTAGAAATGTAGGGACAGGACCCATAGTGGACGAGTTTGCTGAAGCATTTGCTGGGCATTCCATATACTCTATGGAGGACCTATATTCAGGTTATGACCAGTTTCAGTTGGCTATGGAGAGTAGAGACATTACGACCATGAGGACTCCACTGGGCCTTGTACGCATGTGTACTTTGCCGCAGGGAGCAACGAATTCTATGGCTCACATGATGAATGCCATGAATCTCGTTTTACGAGACTTTATACCATCTGTGACTATGCCATTCATTGATGATGTTCCAATAAAGGGATGTGAGGAAAGAGTGAAAGATGTGAGTTTAGATGCTTCAGGATGTAGAAAGTTTGTGAGAGATCATATTGTTGATTGTGAGAAGGTCTTTGAGAGGTTTGAAGATGTGGGGCTAACACTTTCTTTAGAGAAATCGGTTTTTGGCGTTGATGAGGTCCTCATTGTAGGACATCTGTGTGGACGTTATGGCCGCAAGCCATACCCGCAGAAAGTTGAGGCCATTAGCAGGATCTCTGAAGTGTGTCGTAATGTCAGTGAGGTGAGAAGGTTTCTAGGAGCTTGTGTATTCTATGTGATATGGATTCCTCACTTTTCTCACGTTGCGAACCCCTTATATGATCTCGTGAGAAAGAGAAAGAAGTTTGTATGGACAGAGAAACAGTCGAGAGCTATGCGTAAACTGAAGCAGCTGCTAATTGAAGCTCCGATTCTGAAGCGTGTTGACTATTCAGGTCAGAGACCTATCATTTTGACCGTTGATACCAGTCCTATTGGCATAGGCTGGGTCATAGGGCAAGATGATGATGAGGGGCAGAGATATGCAGTGCGCTTTGGTGCTAAGATCCTACATGATACCCAAAGAAAATATCCACAGATTAAGAGAGAGTTATGGGGATTAGTGACTGCTTTAAAGAGCGATAAAGAGTATTTCATTGGGGCGAATGTGATAGTTGAGACTGACTGTCTTCCACTGATTGGCATGATTGCAAATTGTTCATCTCCGGACATTGCTATGCTTAGATGGATCTCTTATATAAAGTTTATAAATCCTGCATTTGTACACATAGCTAGGAAGTCGAATACAGTGGCTGATATGCTTTCAAGGGCAAAATTCGATGATGAGTCTGATGATGATGATGAGGTAGAAAGGGATATACATATGATGAGATACGATCCATTGGTGTATGTGTATGAGCAGTTCCGAGAGAATGAGTATGATGGTGAGTGGAGAGATATAGGGAGATATCTGAGTACTCTGAAACCTTCCCCAGGCTGGTCCACAAATAAGTATAGATCCATCAGGAAGAAGTCTTACAACTTTTTCTTGAAGGATGGGCTTATTTGGCGACACGCTAAAGGCAAGGTTAAGAGTCCACAGAGAGTATTGAGTTCGAGGAGTCTTCAGAGAAAAGTTATGAGAGAGATGCATGAGACCTTATGGGCAGGTCACAAAGGATTCTATGCCACATATGAGAAGATTAAGGAAGCTTACTGGTGGCCAGGGATTTATGTAAGTGTGAGAGGTTTTGTAGACACTTGTGCTACATGCCAAGTGCATTCATCAGTTAGGCACAGAGACCCGTTACATCCGACCTACCCTCCTTGTATCCATTACAAGTGGGTGGTCGACCTTGTAACCATGCCCAAAGGGATAGATAAGATGAGATACATTGTACTGGCTAGAGAGGACTTGACCAACCATGTGGAAGGTCGAGCTCTTCGTACGAAGACTACTTATAATGTATGCAAATTCCTTTTAGAAGAAGTGATCTCGAGATTCGGATACGTTGAGAAAGTGGTTGCGGACAGGGGAGAGTTGGATGCGAGAGAGGCAAAAGAGTTCTTTGATCGTCATGGAATTCGATTGTCTCTCACCACTGCCTATAATCCAGAGGCAAATGGGAAAATCGAGAGAGGTCACCCTTCCATTGTGAAGGCGATCTCTAAGGCTTGCAGCGATGACATCAAGCAATGGCCTAGATTTCTTCCGTTCGCATTATGGGCTGATAGGATGACTTACACTCGGTCCACAGGTTTTATGCCTACTGAATTGATGTACTGTCAAAAGCCAATGTTCCCCATCCAGACTCAGATAGTGACATGGTTGACGCTCCCATGGAATGATGGTATGACGAGAGAAGAGTTATTATCATTGAGAATAAAGCAGTTAGAACAAGGAAATGAAAAGTTGAAAGAAGCAGTCCAAAAGTTAAAGGAGTCAAGGTTAAAGAACAAGATCTATTTTGACAAAACCCATCGACTGAGACCACGTAGGATTGAAGTAGATGATTGGGTATTGGTGTACGACAGTACATTTGATACTCAATACGATGCTAGGAAGAAATTGACCAAACGATGGTTTGGGCCGTATGTGGTTACGTCTGTGTTTGAAAATGGTACGTATGCACTTCGTGAGTTAGACAGTACTCCTTTGAGATCTTTGATTGCAGGAAAGAGGTTAAAATTATTCAAGAAAAGAAATGAAGCGGATTATGAGATTGAGCAAGAACTTCTGGAGGGAACTGATGACACTGAGGCTGATGCTGATGAAGAATGATAGACCATGAAGATAAAGAAAAGCTGGATCAAAATGAAGAAAAATGACCAGGTGAAACGTTTCTGATTTGAGATGTGTTTTCTTTCTGATAGAGCATATGCATTGCATTGATGTGTGTGATAAAGATATGTGTGAATTTATGAATGTAGAATGAAGATGACAAAGATCTATTATGGGTTTGCACGAAGCATGAGCGACTAGGAATTATATGAATAGGATCAGTTAGTGGACTAGAGACTTTTGGGAGTGAAAGCTTGGGAATGTGATGACATGCTTAGACCGAGTGCATGTATATGCTGATTGATTTGAACACTTAGTGAATGGGAAACTTTGGATCCTAGTATTTATTTCTTGCGAGATCTTAAGGTTCAGGTGTCGGGAAGAAGGAGGTCGTGGCGGGAAGCCGGCGCGTGGGGTTGGATCAGGCCCCGCTCTGGTGCGCCGTTCCCGCTGTCCTGCGAGTGGCGTCTGCGCGCTGGGCGCCTCGCCTGTGCTCTCCGGAGCGTGCGCGATCCTCGTACGTGTGGGACCCTCGCCCCTCGGAAGTGTCGAGACGTGGGACCGTGGGCGTCGGAAAGAGACGACCAGATACCGCAGTGATACACGGAATACAGATCAAGCTCGACGATACAACGGAAATGAAATTGAAGTACTCCAATAAAAATGAGTGATACAAAGAGGCCGCTACAGTGCGGGCCGACAGTACAATATGACCGCTACAGTGCGGTGCGATGATACAATATGAAAGCCGCCGCTACAGTGCAGGCCGGCTAGTATATAAAATAGATCCCTCGCTACAGTGCGAGAAATCGCCCATAGGATTCGGCTTCGGTCTTCGCAGTCCAAGCTTTTCTTCCAAGTCTTCACTTCGGTCCGCTCTTTACTTCAAGTATCCTCCGCAATGGCCTTCCTTCTCTTTACTTCAGATAATCAGAAATCGCAATAACCTGGAGAAGCGTTGCACAAGGAAGACCACGGGGTGGGGTCTTTATCTTCAGTCTTCAATCACTTTCTCTTCACTTCATATAATCAGCATCCACATAAACCTGGAGGAGACGATCCACAAGGGCAATCCACAGGATAGGGCAAATAAATCTTCATTGGTATATTAAAACTCCTGATAAGAATCCACATTTTCTTCCAAAAACTATTTTGTTTACCCTTAGGAGTTTGTACTCACCAAAAGATCACATACATAGAACAAAGTATTTGCATTCATAGAAAAGCTCACTTATGCTTAGTCTTTCAACTATATACAAACATATGTAAACGCACATTGGCATGCTCATTTGTAGCTTGATGCACACTTAATGACCTTGATTTAAGCACGTTGAATCACCCTCTATAGTTGAATGAGTGGCTCGTTCCTATTTATTCTTAAAGTCTCAAGATCCCTGCATTGCGAAAGGCACTCCTAGGGCATTGAAATCCATATTTTCATGATCTATAATATTATTATTATTATATGTTAATGTAAAATAAGATAATATTATATCAAGTCTGATTAATGTCACATTCGATTTTGCACATCATATAGTATGTCGGTATTTCTCTCTTCACGGAGTTTATCTCTGCTTGTGCCAACCTCTGCACCCAATCACCTTGACTCTCTCTCTTTCTCTCTCTCCCCTAAATTCTCTCTTTCTCCGCGTTCTGTTGTATCTGTCGTGTGTCAAAACTCTCTCTCTCTCTCTCTCTTCACATGATCTGCGCGTGCAACTAACTGCCCATGTGTGCACCGCCCTTTGGGGTGCTCAGTCTCTCTCTCCTACTCTCCGCATCTCTACAGCGACATCTGTGCATATCTGCCGCCGCCATCAGGGATTCAGCCCCGCTTGCACCTTTCTCTCTCTTCCGATGTGTCAACAGCGTGCAAGCTCTTTTCTCTCTCTGCTAGAGAGTTTTTCGTGCTGCCAGAGCCACAGTCCATCAGCTCTGCTCTCCTTCTTTCTCGCTCTCTCCACCTCCATGTGCGCGGGGTGTTTCCAGCTCCAATTCTTTCTCTCCGGATCTCTATGCATCTTCAACCTTTATGCCGTCCAGCACCATGCTTTGACTTCAGCGCGATTCTCTCTCTGCGTCTCTCTCCTCCCATCTTCGCCTGTGAGCTGTGCCAATCAGCGACACTAACTCTCTCTCTTTCTCTCGGATTTTCCAACAGCAGCGTGATCCTACAGCCCCGGCGTCCATTCTATCCACACGCGACCTGAGAGGTGCCTCTCTCCGTGTAGCGCACAAATCTCTGGAGCGCGCGGTGGTCTATCCATATGCTTCTCTCTGTCTCTGAGTCACGTGGACTAAGGTGTGTCGCCGCCATCGCCTGCTCTTCCAACTATAAATCCTAGTCTCTGCCAGCCACATCAGCGCGATCTCTCTCTCTCCACCAGGCTACAGCTCCTAAGTCTTTCTCTCTCTCCGTGGAATCACCGCGAATCTCTGCAGCGCTAACACAGCAGCGGACTTTGACGACCTATAGATTCTCTCTTTCTCTGGCAGAATAGTCAAGAACTCTGCATCGCCACAGACACGTTTGTCTCTCTCTGCGCAGAACTCAAAGTCAAAGCGTGCCACCACAATCACATCTCTCTTCTCTACGCAACTCTACATCTTTCTACAGTTGTGCGCACGTTTCTCTGCAACAACCGCTAAATCGCGCCAATCTTTGTGCCTACGTTTCTCTCTCTCTACTTACATCTCTGCACACCACGACAACATCATCTCTCTCATGACTCCAACAGCCACGAGTCCACGACAGCAGCACCTCGTCAACAGCGACCGATCAGACTTTCTGTGCATAACACGTAGTCATCGACAGCCGCCTCCAACTTCTGTAGGTGTGCAGGCTGACTTCCCATATATCTCTCCTCAGGCAGAGAATATGTGTGTCTGCCATCGGTGCACTCTCTCTACAATCTCTCTCTCTCTCTCTCTTTCTCTGATAAAAGAACTTCTAACAACTCGATTTGGGATCCATTCTCCACAAAACTCATACACGAAAAAGACCTCCTCCATCTCCGGGCCTCATGAAAGTATGAATAAGAAGCAAGACAGAAATGAGCAAGCAAGATCAAGGAACATACCTGGAGGAGACGATCCACAAGGGCAATCCACAGGATGGGGAAGAAACAAATGAGTTTGGACTTATTTATAGGCCCCTCCCTAGGACTTCCTTCTAGAACGTTCTAACCTCCTCAATGAACTTTCTAATTTCGGTGGTATTTTAATTTTTCCATAGACTAAGGTTTTGATTTCACACTGGATATTCACACTAAGGTTTTAAGGTTTGACCTAGGATAATCGCTAATTTCAAGGGTCCGACCTCGGGTTTTTGGTTGGGAAAAATTAGGCGTTTTCTCACAATTATCTCAAACTTGCCAATTCACGAGTTTATTTACAAATTCGGCCTAAACTCCAAGGGTTTCCAAGGGTTCAAGTCCGATTTTCATGGGGTAAACTCAGGTTTTCAGGGGTTTTGAAGGGTCAAACCTAGGTTTTTGCGTCTCCGATGTCTGATGTTTATATACACGGTTGTCACATACATCTCAAGGTTATTTTCGCATCGCACAATCAATTAATTCTGCTAAATCATGCATAATTTTTACCACTTTCTAAGTAAAACATCACCCAAAACTCTTAAACTTCAATGATCTTTTGAAAAAAATCATCACACTTCCCTGCGGGATTTCATCCCGACACCGGTAACCCAATTGCTTTCTGAAAGTGACCCGAGTGACCATAGTTTCGATTCTACACATGTTGATAGCCCCCAGGCCTACTACATGCAGTCTCCTGAACATGGGGAGCCCTACTATAGTGAAGAGCCAAATGAACCTAGTTGGGAGTCTGATTACACAAACGTCATGTATGCAAACCCCAACCCTAGACCTCAACTGAGGCAGGTAAGACCCCCATTTCCTAGAGGACCGTGCTACAGATGTCAAGGAGATCACCTCATTCGTGATTGCCCCTTACCTCCACCTATACAACCCCAGTCAGTGACAATTCTAAGAAGAGTGTGGAAAGGATCATCTCTTACGAGACTGCCCTAAGAATCCTAATAATATGCCAAAGATTACTCCTATCAATGTTGTAGGGTTAGTGGTAGATTCCACAGGAAGTGTCACTTCCACTGCGCCAATACAAGTGGTCACGAGAGCCCAAGCCTTACAGCAAAACCAAGGGGTAGGCCAGGAAAAGAGCCGAGATGTTAGTGAAGCAGAGAGCATGACAAAGAAAAGGACTAGAGCTTGGAAGGATAGCCGGGAACGTATGAAAAGGCAATGGGCAAGAAAGATGAGCGAACTTGAGGAAAGCCTACGAGAAACCAAAGCCAAAATCATAGAAATCACATCTCAAACGCACTCTCACACATCCCCGCCACTACCATCCCCTTCACCCTCCATTCCTTCACCCATCAATCCACCACATGTAACCCAACCACCACCCCGAGTAGGATCAGTCTTAGCCGATCCCACTTGTTGAAGCTCAAGATCAAGGACAAAGAATGGAAGTGCATCAAGGAAGTGGACACACAAGAAGAAGGAGCAAGTAGGGAACTCCAAGAAGCACCTGTCAAATTTTCAGATGAAATCCCTATAAAAATAGTGATTATTATCACTAAAAACCATTGTAAATACCATTTTCCATTTTTGTAACTCCATTTTGTTCAAGCCGAGGAGTCCTCGAGCTTGAGGAGTATTAGAACTACCATCCTACCAATTTTCATAATTTTTAGACTCCGTTTGAGCCCCCAAATAAGCCCTAGAACCTATTTTTTAACTAGGTCGGACACTAGGTCTGGACAGGGCCAAAACCACTCAAAAACTATAAAAAGGGCTGGAGAGCTCATTTTTGAGGTTAGCTTGTTGTAGATTTCAGCTTTGTAAGAGAGCTCTTGTATAATCGAAGATCTTCCATTGTTCCACTCATTGCTCTTACTTTGTGTGCGTGTGTGTGTATGTGTGTGCATGCTTGTGTGCTCTCACTCACGCACTTGTGCCATCACTTGCTCACGGTCTTCATACCGGTCCTCACGTCTCCACGGATTGACATTTATGAGGTGTATCTCCTCACGTTGGTACTCACCATTGTGCTAGAGTGACACCAAATTTGGCGCCGTTGCGTGGGAGAGAGCTTGGAGGACGAGCGTGTGACGGTAAGACGTAGAGTAGCGACGTTGGAAGGTAAAAAAAATCATCATTTTAGTTCAGTTTTTGAATTTTCCTTCTTCTTCATCTTCATCATCATCACCATATCCACCCGCCTTCATCTTCTCAGTTTTTTTCCATTTTTTAGAGTACATTTACCATGTTTTTACTTGTGGTCGTGAGCAAGAAGCTTAGAGAGGGTGCAGAACAGAGGCGCTGAAGAAGTAGCACCAAAATAGCTGAAAATCTGAGTGAACAGCCCCGAACAAGACGAAACTTGCACCAAGTATCGTGAGAGTTGCACCAGAGATCGTGAGTGGGCAATCGGGCAACCTGGGGTTACACAGAGCAAGGGGAAGTGACAAAGAAGTTAGAGAGGCTCTCAAGGTGAGCAAACACCCATTTAATCTATAATTTCTCAGTAAATTAAGTTTGGAAAGGGAAACGATCTGCGTCAGGTATCGTTTGGTACTGACAGAGGTGAAAAGGAGTGATTTGGGGTGATACAGAGAGTGAGGAGAGGAGAGAGGAAAGAGTAGAGCATGTGTACAACCAAAACTTAGAAAAAATCTTTCCCAAAATTTGTCTAAGGGTCAAGTATCGTTTTGCTTCCGCGGTCGAGTATTGTGATACTTAGCAAGTATCGTTTTACTCCTGTGGTCGAGTATCGCGATATTTCCCTCCTTTCGGTATCGTTTCGATTAGAGATCAGTATCGTTGGTGCCAAAGATCGTTTCAATCAAAGATCGCGATATTCACCAGCGATCGTGTATCGTCTGGATCAAAGATCGTGTATCGTTTTGGCCAAAGATCGTAGATCGTGTATCGTTTGGCTTAAGTATCGTGTATCGCTTCTCAGAGATCGCGATACTTACCAAAGATCGCGTATCGTTTTGTTCAGGTATCGTCGATTGTTTTGAGCCAAGTATCGAGTATCGTTGGTGCCAAAGATCGTTTCAATCAAAGATCGCGATATTCACCAGCGATCGTGTATCGTCTGGATCAAAGATCGTGTATCGTTTTGGCCAAAGATCATAGATCGTGTATCGTTTGGTTCATAGGTCGTGTATCGTTTGCATGAGAGATCGGTATCGTTTCGGTCGAAGATCGGTATCGTTTATCAGAGATCACGATATTTATCAGAGATCGGGTATCGCCTAAGTCAGAGATCGTGTATCGTTTTCTTCCAAATATCGAGTATCGTCTTGAGTTAAGTATCGTTTTGCCCAAGTATCGTGATAGTCAAGTATCGTGTATCGTTATACAACGATCACGATACCTATCAAAGATCGTGTATCGTGGAGTTTGCTCGCGATACTTGTTGAAGATCGTGTATCGCTACTTAAAGTATCGTGATACATACCAAGTATCCTGAAGTATCAAGTATCGTGTCCTACAAATATCGTGTATCGCCTACTTTGGAGCATTTCCTGAGAGACCCTGTTTCCCTGTTTTAAACCCTAGAACCCTGAACTGGCATAACTTTCTCATATGAAATCCGTTTGTTGTGATTTTGGTTTTGTGTACAAATAATACCAGGATTATTAGATAGGGTATTTGGAAGTTGACCCTCAGGGAACCTAGAAAACCAAGGAGTTCCAAAGGATTTTGAGCAATATAAGAGAACTTTGGGACTAGAAGCCAAGGCTTATGAACCTGAGATCTGGCAGACACTTAGGCAAGGATAGACAAAGCATTAGGTCATCTGAGGCTAGTGTCAACCATACAGCCAAGTCTTGGGCTCAACAGCTTAGTGGTTATCCTTACACACGAAGTTCAGAAACCAGTGACTCGGAAATGTCTTTTAGCATGGAAAGACCCACACGTAACTCAGGCACTGCCTGTTTACAAACACCAAAAGGCCCCTATAAGACCCAATTGGAGTATATCAGGACCAACCAATTAGGTGCTCGCATCTATGAGGATGGTCTAAGACGATCAGTGGTTCAACTCAAAAATTCTAACCAACCCTTTGGACTTGAACACCCAGTAGTCAAGTTCGAAGAGGGTGCTTACATTGATAAGGAAGGAACAATGTATGTGGTTACCAACTTACCAGATAGGACAGATGAGTTTGGAAATATCATTCTTGAGAATGAGATAGAAGACCTAGAGAAAGGGGACCTAGGAGGAGAACCCACGACCCCTAGAGGTAAGTCAGTCTTGACTAGAGTGATCACTCCAGAATGGATTCCTCAAGATAACAAAAGCATAGAACTATTCGTGAATCGAGAAATGGAGGAAGCCTTTTGGAGATTTAGGCCAGATCAACCTAGCCCAGTAGTCACCATCTATGAATTCAAGGACCCAAAGACACCAGGGAAAGCTGTCTATCTAGATCACACATCCCAGAAATTATTCTTAGTATCAGATCATGACAGACATGCTTACACCTGGCAAGGTGAATCAATTTTCCCTCCACCAAGATCTAATGTTTCCCAGGGCCTCCAAGGAGCCGGATCATCCAAGGGTCATGAAACCCACAGGGAAAGAACTAGAGAGAGTCCGGAGGTAAGCTTTGCAGACACAATGGGCAGAGACAGATCAGGATATGGAATGGAAAGACTTGGAAGGGAGAGACATAGAGTTCATAGGCATCAAAGAGATGATCATGATTTCCATTGCCTAGACCACGAGAACACTCAAGAACCCTTAGACCCTCTCAAGTGGTTAAGACAATGAAGAACTACTTTGATGGATTTGGAGATCCTTATGATCATGTGGCGGAGTTCAAACAAGTGCTAAGAGCTGAACAGGTTGAAGACTTATTCACCCAGTTCGAGGCATTTGGTTTGACTCTTAAGGGTACTGCCTTAGGTTGGTTTCAACCTCTAAACAGTCGCAACTATAGAGAGATAGGTCAGCTGCTAGAAGAATTCATTGTGGAATTTTCCAAAAGCGGTATCAGGCATAACACATCATCCTTGATCCACAGCTTCAAGCAGACACCCCAAGAAACAGTGCGACTTGCAGGAAGAAGGTTTAGATAGTACTTGGAAAGATGCCCTGTACCAAAATTACCCACATCAGCCAAACAGGTGGCACTGTTTTTAGATGGCCTATTGAGCACAAAATTAAGGTCATACGTATACTTGAAAGAGCCTAGATCCATAGAAGAGTGTGTACGGATATGCATTGACATAGAAGACAACTTGGGTGAGGAGTTAGGACTATCCAAACTCTATAAGGACTCTGATAGTTCTACAAGTCATACCTCTAGAACCTCCACTGAGATAGATGAGATAGCTGAGCAAGTGGCCAAAAAGCTAGGAGTCCAAAATAGACAAATGCCAAGGGTCACCTCAGTGAAGCGATGTTATACATGTGGAGGAGATCACATGGCTAATGTTTGTCCGTTGACGACTCAACCCCAAGGAAACCCTAATGCTCTATATTGCACCATAGAGAGGAAATATACAAATCATACGACCCAAGATTGTCCCTATAACAGGCAGGCTGTTAGACAAAATTATCAGCAACCTTACCAGCAGGGTAGGTATCAGAATCAATACCAACAGCCATATTATAGGCCACAACAATATCAACCTCAATACCAGCAGCAATATCAGGCACCATATAGGCCACAACCAGTCCTAGGAAACCAACCGCCAGCTCCTGCCAATGTGATCCCAGTTAAATATACGATGGCGGAGGAGAACCATAATAGAGCATTGGTGCCACTAACCCCAGTGGTCTCAGAAAATGATTCTCACGCTCATGGTTCAGACTACTTCCATGAAGATAATCCACATGCTTATTATATAGAGTCACCTGAGCAAAGTGAGACTTCTCAGTGTCAATATGAGGCACCACCTATGGAACAAAATTGGGAGCCAGAATACTCCAATGTCATGTATACAAATCCAAATACTAGGCCCCAAGTGAGACAAGTAAGACCACAAGCCCCTAGAGGACCATGCTTTAGATGTCAGGGCGATCATTTCATTCGTGAATGTCCCCACCAACCAGCTCTGGGGCTAGGACAAAACATCACAATACAAGGCTTTTGTCTTGAGTGCGGCAAGGAACATCTTCCTAGAGAGTGTCCCAGGAAACCCTCTAGTGCACCCAAGGTCACACCCATCAACGTGGTAGGCTTAGTGGCAGATTCAAGTTCAAGTAGCAGTAATGTGGCTCCTGTACAGGTAGTTACTAGGGCACAGGCTGCACAACAAGCAAAACCATCTGAGCAATCGGAGTCAAGTGAGGCAGGAGAACCTAGTAAGAGGAAACCAAGAACATGGAAGGATACCAGAGAAAAGGCTAATCGCAAGTGGAACAAAAAGTTATCCGAGCTAGAAGAAAGCCTAAGGGATACCAAAACAAAAATAGAAGACATTGCATCTCAAAGCCCCTCGCATGTTGAAGCTCCATCCACTCCACCTCATTCCACCCTACCACCCATTGTAAATAACCCACAACCAGGGTCTGTTCTTGCAGATCCAACCCCAGAAGGCTTGGACATGATGTTCAAGGCCTACCAGGCTCGACTTCAAGAAGGGCCAACAACTGCAAACCTAGACAAGAGTTACCCTAGAGCAGATTTAGAGATTGAACGGATGAAAATGTGCATGAAAATGGTAGAACAAGCTCAAGCTATACTTGAGACTAGTCAAAAGTTCAATCAGACAAACTCTGTCAAACCGGATTTGCATTTCCAAGGCTTACTAGAAAGATTAGAGCAGTTGGTAAACAAACCACAAGTTTCTTTACCTCCACAGGCTCAACCAGTTATTGAAAGAGGAAGCTCACCACCAATGGGAGCTTATGTTCTTAATTCCACGGATGCTGGAATACCTCCTTCAATTCAACAGTACTCTCAAGAGTTCTTGCGGGAAATACAAGAAGAGAAATGGGCCAAGGAGAAGGGTAACTCCCCTCCTATTCCTGAGATTGATGATCTTCATGATCAATTTCCCCAAGACATCCCGTCTATCTATGGAGATCAAACAGAGCAACAAGAGGATGAGAGATTAGATTTTGAATCTAATTCTTTACAAGAGTTGCCTCATTTCACAGGCCCATGGGAATCTGAATCTCTCCAGATCAGAGCTCCCACAATATTGGTAAGAAATGAAGACTCAGTGATTCCAAGAAACACTGATGTTGTGAAGAACACTAAGGTTCAATGTCATCTCACTGTGGAAGAGCTGCTCAAAGCAAAACCTGAGCTCTGGAATCATGTGAAGGATCAGGTTCCAGAACTTGAATCCAATATGCCAAAAGTAGGCTCTAAGCAAAAAGTTCCAGAGATACCTCTTGACAAGATAGGAGACATGAGCGAAGGTGAAGAAGGTAACAGTTATCTTCCAATCACCTATCAAGGTTCCACAGCCAAAGCAATTGTAGATTCGGGTGCTGGTGTTGCTATTGCGACCACCTCCTTGTGGAAGCGATGGGGCAAACCCACATTAAGACCAACGAGAATGAAACTTCAAATGGCCGATGGTCATTTTGAAAGACCTCTAGGATTGCTTGAAGGGATAACTCTAACCACTTGTGGTGTAGAGTTTGAACATACATTTGCTATATGTGACTTTGAGAAAAATAATGTCTACGAGATGATCCTAGGAAGACCCTTCCTACGACAATTGCAAATAGTACAGGATTGGGGAACCAACTCCTTGTACTTACAACACTTAGGGGTCACAACCAAGGTCAATTTGAAGGATTACACCTTCAGAGATGTACCACCCCTACAGTGGAATCCTATCCACAAAGCAAAAGAAGATTCAATCTCTGTGCATTCTGGAAGTTCACCTGATCCATCCTGGCTGCATGAAGATACTCACTTGTGGATGTGCAAGGTCGCGGAGCAAGAGGAAAAGCGTCTAAAAGCAAGAGAAGAAGGAACTTCCCCAGGAGATAGATCAATAAAAGACCCAGCCTATACACCGATGATATTTCCAGATGAGGAATTTGAGCCTCATGGTTGGGCAGAAATCTTAGCTACCATGGACATTGCAGTCAATGAAGAACAATGGACACCTCATTGTGATGAGGAGGGTTATGATATTTCAGTGTTCATGTGTCAGCCCCTGTTGGAAGAGTGTGATCCTAGTGAGTTCATAGAAGAAGAAGAGAATGACGATGATCTAGAATCCATTGTGATGGATACTTACTTTGACTCAGAGGAACACTATTTAGAAGACATAGGAGTGTTAACCCAAAAAGAAGAAGAACCCCTCACGAGTATTAAAACGATAAATTCAAAGGAAGGAAGTGAAGGAGGTCAAAAGAAAAAGAAAAGAAAAGCAGTGAAACAAGAAGAGGAAGAATCATTGTTTGAAGTACCAGAAAATTTCAAGAAATATGAAGTGGAAGACCAAAAAATTTTGGTACGGATGCCTAATAGAGAGGCCATTATAGGAGAAGCATATGACAATAAAGAAAAGACCAAAAAAATTGTAGTGACCATGGAAGGGAACGAAGAACGATGTACGTACATAGGAGATGACCTAAGTGCAAAAGAAGAAGCAGAGCTTGTAGCTCTATTAAGGGAATATAGGGATGTGTTCGCATGGCACTATAGAGACTTGAAAGGAGTAGATCCAAAGATTTGCTCTCATACGATTCCGATGACCGTTGATGCCAAGCCCACCAAACAAAAGCCCTACACATATAATGACAATTATGCAACCAAAATAAAGGAGGAAATTGACAGGCTGATTGAAGCTAGATTCATCTATGAGATTGAGCACAATGAATGGGTGTCCCCCATTGTAGTGGTGCCCAAGAAGAATGGGAAATTGCGAGTGTGCATTAACCTTAAAAAAGTTAATGTCGCTACGATCAGAGATAGTTATCCACTCCCAATCACCGAACATCTCTTGGAGCGTGTTGCAGGCAAGGAAGTTTATAGCTTCCTTGATGGATTTTCAGGTTACAACCAAGTAGCCATTGCCCCCGAAGATCAACACAAAACGGCCTTTGCCACAGAATGGGGAATCTTTGCATTTCGTGTGATGCCATTTGGGCTCACCAATGCACCTGCAACATTCCAAAGACTCATGTGTCATGTCTTCAAAGAGTTCTTGCGAAAGAGCTTAGAAGTATATGTGGATGATTTATGCGCTCATTCCCAAGAAAGAAGTTACCACATCCCTGAGCTCAGACAAATCTTCAACAAGTGTAGAGATTATCGAGTGTGTCTGAACCCAGAGAAGTGTGTGTTCATGGTACGACAAGGTAAAATCTTAGGTCACATTGTTTCTAAGAATGGAATTTGAACAGATGAGGACAAAGTAAGAGCAATAGCAGAGCTGCCCAGGCCAAGGAATGTTAAAGAGGTACAAGGCTTTATGGGCCATTGTGGATATTACTGTAGGTTTATCCACATGTATGCCATCATAGCTAAACCTCTTTATGGGTTGTTAACAAATTTTGAGTGGAACGAGGAATGCGAGAATTCCTTCAACGAGCTGAAAAGACGTTTGTGCACAGCACCAATATTGACTACTCCGGATTGGAGCAAACCCTTTCATGTCCATGTAGATGCCTCCAATCATGCAATAGGATGTGTGCTAGCACAACCCACAGGTGAAGGAAACCTAGATTTGTCGATAGCATATGCTAGTAGGCAATTAAATGTAGCTGAACGAAATTATACCACAATGGAGAGAGAAGGCTTAGGCATGGTATACGCTGTGAAAAAGTTTAGACACTATTTATTGGCCAATAAGTTCAAGTTTTTCACGGATCATCAAGCTTTACTATATTTGGTCAATAAACCTTGCAATACAAGCCGTTTAGTAAGATGGTTCCTCTTTCTAATGGAATACGACTTTGAAGTTGTTGTCAGGAAAGGTAGAACCCATCTTAGGGCAGACCATCTTTCTCGTATCACTTCAGGAGAGCCACCGCAAGGAGTGTCTGATGAATTGCCCGATGCTTATCTGTTCAATTTAGAAGTTGTTCCTAAATGGGCAAATAAGTTGGTACCAGTCCTAACCTTTGGACCTGCAAATAAGAATGTGAAAACAAGCAAAGAAGAAATTGTAAAATCACAAAAGTATCAAATATTGGCCGGAAGTATGTACAAGCAAGATACCGAGGGCGTATTAGCTTGTTGTGTTGAGGACGATGAACATACTAGTTGGTTGCAACAAGCCCATGAGGGATTGCTAGGAAATCACTACTCTAAACAACGAACATTGCAGAATCTAAAACGTTTAGGAGTGTATTGGCCTAGCCTGGACAAAGAAGTACAAGAGTGGATCCAGAATTGTCCAGTGTGCCAGAAGAGACCCCCAGTGGAGCATGCCACTCTTTATCACGTGTCATTAATCCCAGATTGGAGTGCTCCATTGGTTGAGTTCATGAGATCGGGAACATTACCCAATCAGGCTAGTCTTGCAAGAAAACGGAGCATGGAGCAAGAGGCTCAAAACTATGCCTTAGTAGGAGACAACCTATATCGAAGAGGCAAGGATGGTTACCTAAGACTGTGCGTTCATGAATCAGACTATTTGAAAGTCTTAGAAATTGCACACAGCGGTGCTGCAGGTGGACACTTTGGGCCTGAGAGAGTAATTAAGACCATTCTATTCTCAGGACTTTGGTGGCCCACTCTTCATATGGATGCACATACTTATGTGAAGAAATGTGACACATGCCAACGTGCCCAATATCCGATAAGAAAAGACGAGATGCCTTTAAGGCCAATGATGGGAGGACGTGCATTTTCAAAGTGGGGTATAGACTTTGTAGGTCCCATCAACCCCCCAACTAGAAACTCCCATGCAGAATACTGGTAAGTAGCCACAGATTACCTTACAAAGTGGGTGGAAGTAAAAGCCACGACAAAGAATGATGCTCAAACGACGGCTAAGTTCTTATTCGAGAATGTGTTCACTAGATATGGGTTACCAATAGAGTTGGTTAGTGATAGAGGTACGCACTTCTTGAATGAGGTCATTGAAAATCTCCTTCAAGAATTCATGGTGATACATAAGAAGTCTGCCCCCTATCACCCACAAGCTAACGGACAAGCCGAGAGCACGAATAAGATCCTATGTAACGTATTGACGAAACTTGTAAATAATAAACGCTCTGATTGGGACAAACAACTTCATCATGTTGTTTGGGCATACCGAGTTGCCTACAAAACGGTACTCAATGCTACCCCATTTCAGATGGTCTTTGGATAGAATGTCGTGCTACCATTGGACTTCCTAATCCCAGCCTTGAAAGTAGCACAAGAGCATGAGTGGAATGGACATGAGTTATCTTCCAGGATCTTTGATCTAGAATGCTTAGGTGAGATGAGGCTACGGGCAGCAGCAGGCATTTATGCTGCAAAGAAAAGGCAAAAGGCATACTTTGATGCCCATGTAAAGGATAAAGGATTGAAGGAAGGAGATCTAGTGCTGGTTTATACGCTAAAGCAACATGCCCGCAAATTGGAGACACGAGGATATGGACCCATGATCATTAATAGACTCTCCACTAGAGGTGCAATTCAATTGGCCACTTTAGAAGGTGATATCCTACCAAACTATATTAGTGGATGCCGAGTCAAGTTATGTCAAGAACCTCTTACAGAGGAAATGCTCATGAGACTCAACACTGCTAAGAAGCGAAAAGAAGAGGAGTTAAGGGTTAGAGAAGAAGCACAAGCAGAGGCGAGAGAGCGCATCAGAAGAAATAAGCTACGGCGGCTAGGCCTAGACGTCAACACAAAAGCTCCAAAATATCACATGGACATGTGCCAAAAATCGGGCATAACTACTTCTCAAATAATTGATCGACGGCCCTTTGTGACTATAGAGATAGGACAAGGAAAGAGTGTAAAGACTGTGAGAGCATTAGTTGATTCAGGTGCAGCAACTAGTGCAGTTCGACTTTCATACTGCCAAGACTTGCAATTGGACATCAAGCCCATAGAAGCCTATCTCATAGGATTAGGAGGCGTGGAAACCCTCTGTTTGGGCGAGGTGGAACTTCCCATCTACCTTCAAGATGTTCCAATAAAAGTCAAAATGCTAGTGTGTCATGATGAGGACCTCACAGAGCTACTTGTCTTGGGTCAAGATTGGATTTACAACCATGCTGTCAACTTGAACCTAAGAAGTCAACTTCTTCATGTTTGGGCACATGAACAATGCATTACATTAGAATTGGAGAATTGCATGGCCACTGACCAAGACACCACACGCTCTCTTCTTTCCTCTAACGCTAATCTTCTCGAACAAGATGTTGTAAATGTCAAAAGATCTATGATCCAGACGGACACAATCATGGAAGGACAGTCGCAAAGGCGAGAAGAACCTTCTTCTTTTTCAACGAGTAAAGCATCCACATTAGTCCAACCTCAGAAGCAAACAAAACAGTGCAAGATAGCCAGTCTATCAAATAGACAAAGAGCCTTCAAGAAGAAAGAAGTTATGGGCATGAAGCAGATCTGGGTAAAGAAAGGAGTGCAACCATCGATGTTGCCTCAAAGATTCCCACCCAACCAGAAAGACCATGAAAAAAGAAGGACCAAGCACCTACGACAGGCTCAAGCACGAAGAATCCAACAAATTCGGGTACCGAAGCTATCAAAGAAGGCCGACCACAATCATGTACAAATTTGGGTGCCTAAAAAATTAGCTACAGCTCAACACGAGTGTTGGCAGCAGTCAGGGAACTGAAGGAGCCACAAGACGAAGAGAGTCAGAGCGAAGGGACAACACAAGCAGGCATGGCAGTCAAAGAAGATCTGGTAAGTAGGCCATCTAATTTTTCAAGACATCAAGGAGTTGAGCACACAAGAAGAAAGAGCAAGTAGGGAGCTCAAAGAGGTGTATGACAAATCAATAGAGAAAACCCCTACACAAATAGTGATTTTCATCACTAAAAACCATTGTAAATATCATTTCATATTTTTGTAGCTCCATTTTGTGCAAGCCAAGGAGTCCTTGAGCTTGAGGAGCCTTCGAAGTACCTACATATCAATTTTCGTATTTTTTAGACTCCGTTTAAGCCCTCAAATTGGCCCTGGAACCTAATTTTTAACTAGGCCGGACACTAGGTCTGAACAGGGCCAAAAGCTAGTCAAAAACTATAAAAGGAGCTAGAGAGCTCATTTTTGAGGTTAGATTGTAATTGAAACAAACTTGTAAGAGCTTTTTGAAAGTAATCCAAGGACTCCATTGCTTCTCACTCTTTGTCTTGCCGTGTGTGCGCGTGTGTGTGTATGTGTGTGCATGCTTGTGTGCTTCTCACTCACGCATTTGCGCCTCCACTTGCTCGAGGTCTTCATACCATCCTCACGTCTTCCCGGATTGACATTAAAGGAGGTGCTACTCATCATTGAGCTACACCAAATTTTGGCGCCGTTGCCGGGGATCGAGCTTTGAGGACGAGCGTGTGATGGTAAGACGTAGAGTTGACGCATTGGAGTTGTAGGTATTTTCTTCACTTTCATCTATTTTCTTGTTTTTCTTCACCACCTTCATCACCATCATCATCACCCCCATCTCCCACCTCCATCTCCTACCTCCATCTCCATCATCGCAAAAATTTCTATTTTTTGATCATATCACCATCTCCACCTCATTTCCCTCATTTCACTTGTGAGAGAGGGCGAGAGAGCGAAATTGTGTGTGCTGTTTTTGCATGTTTTCTGAGCTGTATTGCAGGTACAGGCTGTATCACCATCCCCAGCACGCTGCGCAGGTACGGAATTCGAAGTAACTGTCTGTGTGTCGCCGGGTTCTGTCAATCGCGACCGACAGAAAAGTTGATCTATTTGCTAAACAAAGTGCATATCCATGACCTACAGGCCTAGAGCTTCCCAAAAATGTGTTTAGTTTTTTGAAATTCCACAGATTTCTGTCAATCGCGATCGACACGTCAATTGCGATCGACAAACCACGACGGACAGTTGCCGACGGCTCTGTCAATCGCGACGGACACCTCGATCGCGACCGACAGGGTCAACGACCGACACAGTCAACGATCGACACGGTCAACGACCGATTGACCACGACCGACAGAGCTTACGCGTGACACGTGTCAATCGCGATCGAGCCATCAATCGCGATCGACTAGTCAATCGCGACTGACAGCCCACGACGGCTCTGTCAATCGCGACCGACACAGTCAACGACTGTTTGACCACGACCGACAGACCTCACGACCGACCTGTCAATCGCGATCGACGCATCAATCGCGACTGACAGAGTCAACGACCCTTTGACCACGACTGATTGACTTTTCGGAACCCCTGTCAATCGCGATCGACACGTCAATCGCGACTGACAGCCACGACGGACCTGTCAATCGCGATCGACACGTCAATCGCGACTGACCTATCAATCGCGACCGACAGACTTTGCAAACACGGTAGAAGGGCAAATTAGGTCAAATTTTTTGGGAAAAAATAGTGGTCTCAATTTTGGCTAAGTGTGGGGCAAACACTAGGGTATAGTATTGCATCGCGAGGCCGTGCCACAAGCAACTTGAGAATTCCTGTTAGCCTGTTTTGAATCCTGTTTTAACTCCAAAACCCTGAACGGTCATAACTTTTTCATACGAAATCCAATTTTTGAGCTCTAGGGCTTGTCAGAAAGCTCGTGGCATATACTACACACTCTCAACTGTTTTTTATAAGAATAATGCATTGATTTTCAGATAGGGTATTTTGAAGTTGACTATACCCAGGGGGAACAAAATTCAAGGATCCCTAGAATTATTTTCCAAAAAAATCATGGTGCAAATTGGTGAAATGTTACATGAATGAAAGTGATTGGTTCAGTCTTTTGATTTTAAGTCTTGAGCTAACAGTGGGCCTTTCACAGATCTATTGAGAGCATCGAAAGGCGTTCTAAGCAAGTGTAAGTGCAAGCTTGGGAACACGCGTCCTGAGCATACTAGGGCATCAACACAAGGAAAGGAACTCAAGGTTGGAATATTCTCAACTCCCTCTGTCATCTTCTAACTCAGGTTAAGTACGAATAGTGCTAGAAGCAAGTCAGGACAACGATAGGCAGGTATCAAGTTGAAGACTACCTAAAAACTCAAGTTCAAGCTAAAAACCTAATCTCTGTACCGTCGATAACATAAAGGGAAAGAACCGTGCGTGGAACGATCAACCTAAAAGTACGAAGAACATTCAAGTATTCCTGACGACGCGATATCAGACAAGATCATAAATATAATAACCCACTAAAACGAATCAAGTGACTGAGACCAATTGATCGGCAACGAGGTTGTACTCTGGGCAAAAATAGGGCTACTTAACTAGGCATATGAACCTCAGATCAGGACGACATCTAGTAAGGGAGAGACAAAGCCTTAGGTCTTTAGAGGCTAGTGTCAACCACACTGCTAGGTAGTGGGCCCAGCAGTTGAGCCACCACTCATACTACCCTAGCTCTGAGACCAGTGAATCGGAGATGTCTCAAGGTATGGAGAGACCTATAGGAAGTTCAGGAGTGCCATACTTGCACAGGGTAGAAGGCCCTTACAAAACACAGTTGGAATACCTTAGGACCAACCGATTAGGTGCCATCATCTATGAGGACGGCCTAGGAAGATCTGTAGTACAGATTAAGAATCCTGATCAATCCATTGGATTGGAGCATCCAGCTGTCAAGTTCGAAAACAGAGCATACTTGGACAAGGAAGGAACCATATACGTAGTCACCAATCACCCAGATAGGACGGAAGAATTTGGAAATGTAATCCCCGAAGCAGATGTAGGTGACCTGGAGCAAGGAAACATGGGTGCAGAGCCGGGAACCCCTCGAGGGAAATCTGTCCTTACGAGGATTATCACACCAGAGTGGATTCCCCAAGATAATAAGAGCATAGATCTTCTTCTGAACCGAGAGACTGAAGAAGTCTTTTGGAGATATAAATCTGATCGGCCATTTGATATAGGAACAATCATGATCTATGAGTTTAAGGATCCTGATAGCCCAGGTAGAGTGACCTACTTAGATCATGCTTCGGAGAGGATCTTTGTGGTGACAGAAAATGATAGGCATGCTTACACTTGGAAGGGTGAATTCATTTTCCCCCAACCAAGATCGAATGTATCCTATGGTCACCCTGGAGCTGGAACATCCCAAGCTCATGGAACTCAAAGAGACAGAGGTAGAGATAGACCAGAAGTAAGCTTTGCCAACCCCGTGGGCAGAGACAGAACGAGGACGGAGACGAATAGAGTAGAACCAGAGATACTTAGGGCTCACCGGAATCAGAGAAATGTGGATGGATTCCCTCTGCCGAGACCTAGAGAGCACACAAGAACTCTGAGACCGACCCAGCTAGTTAAGTCCATGAAGAATTACTTTGATGGCACAGGAGATCCCTATGATCATGTGGTGGAGTTCAAGCAAGTCTTGAGAGCTGAACAAGTGGAGGATCTATTCACGCAGTACAATGCCTTCGGTCTAACCCTTAGGAACACAGCACTTACATGGTTTCAGCCATTGGATGAGCGACAGTTCAGGAGCATAGACCAACTCCTAGAGGCTTTCATCGTAGAGTTCTCTAAGAGTGGCATAAGACACAATACCTCCTCACTGATTCACAGCTTCAAGCAAACCCCTCAAGAGACCGTGAGACTTGCAGGAAGAAGATTTAGGCAATATCTTGAAAGATGCCCTATTTCGGAGCTACCTACACCAGCTAAGCAAGGAGCCTTATTCTTAGATGGATTGCTGAGTACGAAATTGAGATCCTATGTGTATCTGAAGGACCCTAGGACTATAGAAGAGTGTGTACGCATGTGCATTGACATTGAAGATAACCTAGGGGAAGAACTACAGCTTTCCAAAATCTACAAAGATTCAGATAGTGCATCTAGTCACTCTTCCACACAATCTACATCAATTGAGGAACTCGCAGAGAAAGTGGCCCAAAAACTAAGCGTCTCTAGCAAACAAATTCCAAGGTTTGCCCCTGTGAAAAGGTGCTATACGTGTGGTGGTGACCACATGGCGAATGTCTGCCCCATTATGGCTCAGCCCCAAGTAAATCCTAGTAGCCAGTACTGCACCATAGAACGGAGATACACCAATCACACCGCACAAGATTGCCCATACAACAAGCAGACAGTTAGGCAACCCTACCCTCAGCCATACCCGCAGCAAGGAAGATACCAGAACCAGTACCCTCCACAGCCATATGGCGGGCCACAAAAAAATTATCAACCACAATACCAAAACCAACAAAGACCTCAGCCAGTGTTAGCTCAACAACCCCCTGCCCCAGCTAATGTGATTCCGGTAAAGTATGCTGTGGCAGAAGAAAACCTGAATAGAGCTATAATCCCTGTGACACCCTTGATTTCTGAAAGTGACCCGGGTGACCATAGCTTTGATTCTACACATGTTGATAGTCCCCAAGCGTACTACATGCAGTCTCCAGAACATGATGAGTCCTACTATAGTGAAGAGCCGAGTGAACCTCGTTGGGAGTCCAATCACACAAACGTCATGTATGCAAACCCCAACCCTAGGCCTCAACCTAGGCAGGTAAGACCTCCATTCCCAAGAGGACCGTGCTACAGATGCCAAGGAGATCACTTCATTCGTGATTGTCCTTTACCTCCACCTACACAACCCCAGTTAGTGACGATCCAAAGCTTTTGCCAAGATTGTGGAAAAGAGCACCTCTTACGGGATTGTCCAAAGAATCCCAGCAATATGCCAAAAATCACGCCCATAAACGTTATTGGGTTAGTTGTAGACTCCACAGGGAGTGTGACTTCCACTGCGCCAGTACAAGTGGTCACCAGAGCTCAAGCATTGCAGCAAAACCAAGCAGTGGATCAAGGAAAGAGCCCAGAAGTTAGTGAAACGGAGAGCATAACCAAGAAGAGAACTAGAGCCTGGAGAGATAGTCGGGAAAGGATGAAAAGACAATGGGCTAAAAAGATGAGTGAACTTCAGGAAAGCATAAGAGAAACCAAAGCCAAGATAACTGAACTCACATCTCAAACTCCCTCTCACACTACTCCACCACCACCACTCCCATCGCCAGCTGACCCGCCACCTTCCAATCCACCTCATAAAATTCCACCACCCCCTAGAGCAGGATCAGTATTAGCTGATCCCACTTCTGAAGATATAGACATGATGCTTAAAGCATATCAGGCCAGAATCCAAGAAGGGCCAAATGTAACGGATCATGACAAGTGCTACCCTAGAGCTGACCTAGAAATAGAAAGAACCAAGCTTTGCGTGAAAATGGTCGCATTGGCTCAGACTATGTTTGAAGCTAGTCGCCTTTTCAATTACTCGGGCTCAGCCAAGACGCAATTACACTTGGATGGACTTCTAGAGAAGTTAGAGGGCATAATTGCAAGATCTGCCAAGGAAGAAAAAAATCAAGAAAGAGATAAAGCAAGCAACAACATGACCCATCCCCCACCGGAAGCTTATGTGCCTAATTCCACTGAACCAGACTACCCCCCTTCACTGGAAAGAATGGAGAGGCTAATTGCACAATCGGAAAAGGAACCTGCCCCTCAAAGAAAGGAAAGGGCAAGAGAACGGATAAGCCAACCTCTTCAGGAAGCCCATGTGCCTCCTCAAGAAGCTTATCTTTCCCCCCAAAAGGCAGATAAGCCTCCCTCGAAAGCTCACGTACCTCCACAGGTTGCATACATTCCTTCTCAGGGAGCATATGAGCCTGTTCGGAAAAGTAATAGAATAAGTAATCCTCCCCAGGAAGCTTGTGCTCCAAACATCTATGAGAGCGAGGAAAGAGCCAACGATAGAATAAGCCCTCCTTCCCAGGTTGCTTATGTGCCTAATTCTACGGAGCCAGACACTTCTTCTTCTATGAATCGGTTTGCACCAGACTTCCTACGAGAAATTCAAGAAGATAAATGGGATAACGAAAGTGAAGTCGCCCCTCCCTTTGAACTTGTGGATGATGCACACGACCAATTCCCACAAGACATCCCATCTATTTACGGGGAACATGAGAGTACTCAGTCTCACGAGAGATTGGACTTCGAATCCAATTCCATACAAGAGCTACCCCATTTCACAGGCCCATGGGAAGCAAAGTCCACGTGTATGAGAGCACCCACAGTCATGGTAAGAAACGAAGATTCAGTCATACCTAGGAACACAGAGGTAGTGAAGAACACTAACGTGGAGTGCAATCTCAAGTTAGAAGAGCTACTCAAGGTTAGACCTGAATCGTGGAAACATGTAACCAAACAAGTACCTGAGATAGCAAAACTTCGTTCCCAGGTAGGATCACATAGGACAGTGCCAGAGATACCCTTGGATAAGATAGGAGATATGTGTGAAGGTGAAGAAGGGAACACCTATCTTCCCATTACCTACCAGGAGTACACGACCAAGGCAATTTTGGACTCAGGTGCAGGAGTTGCAATTGCCACCACTTCCCTATGGAAGCGTTGGGGCAAGCCAGCACTCAGGCCGACGAGAATGAAAATTACAGATGGCCGATGGTCATATTGAGAGACGCCTAGGATTGCTAGAAGGAATAACTCTCACCACCTGTGGTGTTGAGTTCGAGCACACATTTGCCATATGTGACTTCAGCAAAAATCATGCCTATGAGATGATCTTGGGACGACCTTTTATGCGACAGTTGCAAGTGGTACAGGATTGGGGAACCAATTCTTTGTACCTGCAACACTTAGGTGTTACAACCAAAGTCAATCTCAAGGATTACTCTCATAGAGATGTCCCTCCTATCCAATGGAACCCCATCCATAAAGCTAAAGATGATACGGAATCTGTGCATTCCATAGGATCAGGATCCTCATGGATGCATGAAGACACCCACTTATGGATGTGCAAAGTAGCAGTAGAAGAAGAGAAGAGAGAGAAGGCCAGAGATATAGGTGCAAACGAAACACATAGACCCATTCAAGACCCAGCCTATGCACCTGTAGTATTTCCTGACGAAGAATTCGAACCCCACGGCTGGGCAGAAATCCTAGCAACAATGGATGTAGCCATCAATGAAGAACAATGGACACCTCACTGTGATGAGGATGGCTATGACATTTCAGTTTTCTCCATAGAGCCAATCATGGGAGAGGCAGTTCTAGAAGAATGCGAACCTATCCCTGATGCATTGGAGGATGCAAGTGACTCCGATCTAGAGTCAATCATTATGGACCCACCATTTGCATCAGATGAAGAATACTTCCATGAAATAGAATTTCAACCCCAGAGGCATGGAGAGCTTACAAATGATGTAAGATTAGCAACACATGTGACCCCGAAGGAAGAAGGAAAGAAACGAAAGAAGAGAGAAATCTCACCAGGAGAGGGAGAATCTTTGTTTGAGGTCCCACAAAATTTTAAGAAGTATGAGATAGACGACAGGAGAGTCATGATAAGAATGCCTAAACGAGAGGCACAAGCAGGAGAGGCCTATGACAACAAAGAAACCACCAAGAAAATCGTAGTGGCCCTAGAAAAAGGAGAGGAGAGGTGCACGTACATAGGCCATGACCTAACAGACGAAGAAGAGCAAGAATTGATAGCCTTGCTAAGGGAATACAGAGATGTGTTCGCTTGGAGTTACAAGGATTTGAAAGGTGTTGACCCTGACATATGCTCACACACCATCCCCATGACCTCAGATGCTAAACCCTCTAAGCAAAAGCCCTACACATATAACGATAATTACGCTGCTAAGATCAAAGAAGAGATAGATAGACTGGTTGAAGCTGGATTTATCTATGAAATTGAGCACACTGAATGGGTATCCCCCATTGTGGTGGTGCCCAAGAAGAACGGAAAATTGCGTGTGTGCATTAACTTGAAAAAGGTTAATGCAGCCACGATTCGAGATAACTATCCGCTTCCCATCACAGAACATCTCTTAGAAAGAGTGGCAGGCAAGGAAGTGTACAGCTTCCTTGATGGATTTTCGGGTTACAATCAAGTAGCCATAGCTCCAGAGGATCAGCATAAGACAGCCTTTGCCACAGAGTGGGGCATATTTGCCTTTAGAGTAATGCCATTTGGGCTTACCAATGCACCAACAACCTTCCAGAGGCTGATGTGCCATGTATTTAAGGAGTTCCTGAGGAAGAACTTAGAAGTTTATGTTGATGATCTTTGTGCTCACTCCAACATTAGACAAACCCATATCCCTGAACTCAGGCAAATCTTTGACAAATGTCGAGAATATCAAGTCTGCCTGAACCCAGAAAAGTGCGTTTTCATGGTCAGGCTAGGCAAAATTCTAGGACACATAGTGTCAAAGAACGGCATATCTACTGACGAAGAGAAAGTGAGAGCCATCGCAGACCTACCTAGGCCAAAGAATGTCAAGGAAGTACAAGCTTTCATGGGGCATTGTGGTTATTACCGACGATTTATACACATGTATGCTGTCATAGCAAAGCCCATGTATGGACTTCTGACTAACTTTGAGTGGACGGATGAATGTGAGAATTCCTTCCAAGAGCTTAAACGACGCTTATGTTCAGCACCAATCTTGACCACACCAGATTGGAATAAGCAATTCCATGTTCATGTGGATGCATCCAATTATGCCATTGGATGTGTGCTTGCACAACCTACTGGTGAAGGTAATATGGATCTTCCAATTGCCTATGCCAGTAGACAGTTGAATGCAGCTGAACAAAATTATACCACTACAGAGAGAGAAGGCTTAGGCATGGTATATGCAGTCAAGAAATTTAGACATTTTTTGCTTGCAAATAAGTTTAAATTTTTTACTGATCACCAAGCATTGTTATATCTCGTGAACAAGCCATGCAATACATGAAGATTAATAAGATGGTTTCTCTTACTAATGGAATATGATTTCGAGGTTGTGGTGAGGAAAGGTAGGACTCATTTGAGAGCAGATCATCTCTCTAGGCTCACCTCCGGAGAAGCCCCACAGGGAGTATCAGACGATCTTCCTGATGCTTACTTGTTTAACTTGGAAGTCGTACCGCAGTGGGCTAAGTCATTGGTACCAGTATTGACGTACGGGCCTAATCATCCAGTGGTGAACACACGGAATAGGGAGGTTGTGAGAGCCCAAAAGTACCACATCATGGCAGGAAGCATGTACAAGCACACAGATCAAGGGATCTTGGCTTGTTGCGTAGAAGAGGATGAGTACGCTAAATGGTTGCAATTAGCACATGTAGGTGCGTTAGAGCAACACTACTCAAAGCAACGAACTTTACAGACTCTAAAGAGACTCGGAGTGCATTGGCCAACTATGGAAGCTGATGTCCAAAAGTTGTGCAAGGAATGCCCAATCTGTTGCACTAAACCACCTGTGGAACACACTACTCTTTATCAAGTATCCATTGTGCCAGATTGGAGCGAACCTCTAGTATCCTTCCTGAGGACAAACACATTCCCTCCAGACATGACTCTGGCTAGGAAAAGGAGTTTAGAACAAGAAGCCCTGGATTACTCACTCATTGGTGATAATCTATACAAACGCGGTAAAGATGGTTACTTGAGACTGTGTGTCCATGAGAGTGAATATCTTAAGATCTTGGAAACTGCTCACCAAGGTGTAGCAGGAGGACACTTTGGACCAGATCGGGTGATCAAGGCAGTATTATTTGCGGGCTTCTGGTGGCCTACCCTTCACATGGATGCACATACCTATGTGAAACGGTGTGATGTCTGTCAGAGAACTCAGTATCCTATACGAAAAGATGAGATGCCATTGAAACCTATGATGGGTGGACGTGCGTTCTCTAAGTGGGGAATAGACTTCATAGGTCCTATTAATCCCCCAGCTAAGGGTTCTCATGCAGAATACATCATTGTTGCGACAGACTATCTAACTAAGTGGGTAGAGGTAAAGGCTACGACAAAGAACGATGCTCAAACAACTGCTAAATTCTTGTTTGAGAATGTGTTCACAAGATATGGGCTACCTATAGAGCTTGTAAGTGATAGAGGCACTCATTTCTTGAACGAGGTGATTGAGAATCTACTCCAAGAATTCCTGGTAATACACAAGAAGTCTGCCCCCTATCACCCTCAAGCTAATGGACAAGCTGAAAGCACGAACAAGATTTTATGCAATGTACTGACAAAATTAGTAAACACTAAACGCTCTGATTGGGACAAACAGCTACACCATGCTGTTTGGGCATATCGAGTCGCCTACAAAACAGTACTCCAAGCCACCCCCTTTCAGATGGTATTTGGCCAAAACGCGGTGCTACCCTTGGACTTCTTGATACCTACATTGAAGGTAGCACAAGAGCACGAATGGACGGGTCATGAACTCTCTTCTAGACTTTTTGACCTTGAACGATTAGGAGAAACAAGACTGAGAGCAGCTGCAGGGATATATGCGGCAAAGAAACGACAGAAGGCATACTTTGATGCCCATGTGAAGGATAAGGGTTTGAAAGCGGGAGATCTAGTTTTAGTCTACACATTGAAACAACATGCAAGGAAGCTAGAAAAGAGAGGCTACGGACCCATGATCATTATCAGAATCTCAACAAGTGGAGCAGTGCAACTAGCCACATTAGAAGGCGATGTTCTCCCAAACTATATTAGCGGATGCAGAGTTAAGTTGTATCAGGAACCTCTCACAGAGGAAATGCTAAGTCGACTCAACATTGCTAAGAAACGCAAAGAGGAAGAAAAGCGAATTCGAGAAGAAGCTCAAGCAGAAGCCCTAGAGCGCATACGAAGAATGAAACTAAGAAGACAAGGTAGAGAGCATCCTAGGCAAGACGCATATGCAGATCAAGGATATGACGCGGCTATGTGTGAAGTTTCAGGTGTTAGCTCACATAGAATAACTGACCGACGTCCTTTCATAACCTTAGATATAGGACAAGGAAAGAGTGCAAGGACTGTAAGGGCCTTGATTGACTCAGGTGCAGCCACTAGTGCTGTTAAATTGTCTTACTGTCAAGAGTTGCAATTAACTGTCAATCCTGTGGAAGCATATCTCATAGGATTGGGAGGTGTGGAAACCCCTTACATAGGCGAGGTGGAACTTCCCCTCTATATTCATGATGAAGCAATGACAGTTAAAGTACTAGTATGTCAAGATGAGGATCTCACGGAACCCCTCGTCTTGGGTCAAGACTGGATCTATAACCAAGCAGTCAACCTAAACCTAAGAAGTGGACTTCTTCAGGTATGGGTGAACCAGACTAGAATTACGATTGAGTTAAATAATGGAGCACTCAAGGAACTAGAAAAGACACGGACTCCTGGTCCCTCCAGGGGTACACATGAAGTTGACCATGCTGTTCTTGTCCAAGGCTATGTGATGCAGAAGAATGAAGATCTCAAAAAAGGAGTCAGAACTAGAATGGAACTCCCTTCTTTTCCAAAGGCCAGAAGGAGGCAGCACCTAAGGGCAGATCAATCACTGAAGACCCTCCAGGCGAAAGGCCAAAAGGACGCGCAAAACAGAGCAACTCAACCGATGGAACAAATGTGGGTGCGGAAAGATGGGCTGCCGGCCGTAACTGAGCTGCAACAACGGTCTCGACTTCCTATTAGCAATCAACGACTTGATGCTAATAAGAAGACTCCTAAAACCTCAGTTGAGAAAATAAAATCTATTTGGGTACCCAAGAAGTCGATGAAGGCTGACCCACAATCAAGACAAATTTGGGTGCCTAAGGCTTGCTTGCGGGCTCAATTAACCCCACACAACTCACATCATACACGACAGGGTTCACTCGGTCAAGCAGTCGCTACCCACTCTTATCTGATACACTTGAAAACACAACCACCTAGAAGCACGCACAAACTCACTCATAAATGGGCCCCGAGGACACAACAACTCCCAGTAGAATTACTCATGCAACCCACCCGAACCTCCACACGACCAAGACCAAAAGCCATTCATGGTGTTTGGCAACCTAAGACTTGTAATAAACCCCCCGACCCTAATCTGTGAATTCATCTCCACTTACTAACTGCATTCGTCAGACAGCTCACCTTTACATCTAGCTCCTAGGACTCACCAGCCATTAACTACACACACTGTCATCGTGCACTTACTAACCACAGACTCATCGTGTACCTCATGTTAATGTTGTAACGGGGACAACAACGGGTTTAATCTGTCCATTACAATGTTAACACATGGTTCTATATTCTCACTGAACCCACAAGCAAGCAGTGCCATGGCAGAAGTCGGAGGTGCTAGTTCTCACGCCGGATCCAGCGCACAGATTGTGGATATAGAAACACTCCTCCTCGAACCACATCTCATAGAAAGACCGCAAGAACTTCAAGTTGTGCATGTCCTCCCAATTCAGGATCCTCCTCAAGCACACACCTCTCTGGTGGGCAAACACGCTCATTGGTTCAGTGATGTTGCTGGACCATTGGGTGATGGAACCTATTTTTGGGAAGCTGAATTGGAGTTTAATGGTAAATGGGGACGCTACCATTTTTTCACGCGTGAATTTGAGAGCTATTAGAATGCCGAAGTCATGCGTTCAGTATGGACCAAAGCTGGCTTGGACAGTTATTTCAGGGCCCACTTACCAAAGCCGGATTTCTTGCATTGTTCTTATCTTATCAGTACCATCACTCCGAGCAGGGCCAAGGGAGGCGACAGCACCTTTGTGTTACCCTCACTGTTGCCGGGCCATGAACTTAAAAGATTCAAGCTGACCCTCAATCTGGTACGAGAAGCATTGGGCATGTATGGCATGCACATCCCCACTGAAAAGGAAACAATGGTTCCAGGCAGAATGAAACATAAAGACCTCAATAAGCTGAAGGATATGGTAGCGATGACACCGACCATCGCTCTTCACCTACGGACCGTCATGCAGCATTTTGCTTTCCCTGCCCAGGAAAGGTTCACCATGCCACCAAAGAAAATATGGTTTAGCTTGTATCTGGCAGAGACAGAAAGCCTTCCCATCAATGTACCACACTGGATTATAGATCAGATTCACCTAGCCCATCAAAGGTGGAACAAGAAGCAAAAAAATGTGCTTCACGGTTGCTGTGCTCTAACCAAGATAATCTACCGATGCCTTGCCTATGACGTGCCTATTCAGCGAGCACTAATATGGCCCCGGGCCCAGGAATTCCAGAGAAGGCTATCAGCGGCAGGTCCCCCATCAAAGAAGATGAGGGGGGGAGTCCAATTACCCTGTGCTCAACCAAGGGGAGCCACCACTACACCAGAAATTACCCCTCCCCAGACACGACGCATTAGGCCATTCACCATCCGACTACCAAGACCAAGTACAGAGGGACCCAACCTAGTGTTTCCACCCGTCCCATCAGATTTGGAATTTCCACAGGGCTTTACCCTCAATGATCTCACTGATGAAGAAGTGGCTAGACTAATCTACGACTCTAATCTCGAGACGGAAACAGAGCAAGCTCAGGAACCACAACCCCGTACAACAACATCAGCCCCCGCCCGACCAGAAGTGGGGGAAGTAGAAGCAGATGAACAAGAGGAAGAAGCCTACGAAGAACAAGAGTATGATGAATTTTCCGAGCTGGCAAGTGCCCCCGCATATTCAGCTCAAATAAAAAGACTATATCGAACCATGCAGCTAGTTCAAGAACAACATAAAATGTCACTGGAAGCAGGCAAGAAACTCATGAACCAATTACTGGCAGAGGAAGGTGTGGATGACATGTTCATCGAGTCCATAAACCTACACGCCGATGCAGTAGGATTGGATGAGGCCATTCATGAGGCAATGACCTACATTCACCGATTTGAGAAGCAAGTTCCTGCCCGTCCCATGAGGTCCGGGAAACAAATTCATATCAACGTATCAGCACCAGGAGATACAACGCAAGTAGACGAACATCAGGAAGCACCACTGTCACCACCATCCCCACCCCTCACCACACAACTCACTCCACCACATGACCCTATCACCACCACGTCCACTACCACCACAATCGTCATGGGAATTCCACTCTCTCCGGGCATCCAATTCGGGGGAGTTACCATGCCCACTTTCACCACTCTTTTCACTAACGTCACATCCACTCCACCCACGATACCCATCTTCACGGTCACTCAAACATTTGACACCATGGAAACATCTCCCGCCACTGCACCGCTCCCTCCCCCCATGCCACCTTCATTTCCCATACCCCCTCCACCCACATCTCCCCTTGCATCCACATCATTCACAATTCCCTCTCCCGCCCCCGTTCCCCCTGCATCTTCACCCCTCCCTGCATCAATTAATGTAAATAGTATATTTCTAGCATTGAATCAATGTGTATATCAGCTTCAGAATGAGTACAGAGCTCTGGACGGCCAGTATCAACAACTAACAACTCATCATCAGAACTTACAAAGGCAATTTAAAATTCTTGAAGAAGAAAATGCAGATGTAAATCAACGTTATACAACGCTTGAGCAGGCTCACCAAACACTACTAGAGGCACCCCAACCATCGAAAGAATCAGGCGTCAAACAATTAGAAGCCTTGCTCGAAGTATACCAGGCTGATAACCTACGAGTCAGACGTAACTTGGCATTACTCAGGAAACATATGGCCACAGCATTGGAAGAGAACAAGAGACTACAAAAACAAAATGAAGAGAATCTGGAAGCGGCGATGGAAGGCTCTCCCCACGAGATAGATCCAGAGCAGTTCAAAGCAGTGCCCACGGAGACGATGAAAACCATTTTGGAAAGCTATGCAGATCTTCTGGAAGCCCATGATGACTTGGAAAGAGAACGTGACACACTCCAGAGCAGACTTAAGGAACAGGAAGAACAACCGAAGAGTGTCCCATCAACCTCTACCTCAGACGAAGTAAAGGCCTTAACTGAGCAGGTAGCAGAATTACAACAGAGGTTACTGACATACGAGAGGCAACCCTCTCCGGTAGTAGAACCAGCGCCAGAAGAGTTGGTCCCTATTGAGGTAGATGAGTCGTACGAAGAACCGTATGTTCCTATGCCGATGCCAGGCGGGCAACAAACCTCAGAGGGACTAGACACCTTGGAAGTGGAAGCACCCGAGTGGCTTCAGACACTGGAAAAGACAGCGAACACACACGAAGAACGGGTGGCCATTCAGATCCAATCACTAGCGAACCTAGAAGAAACTATCATAAAGTCAGAATATTTCAGAACCATGTCTCATCATAGATGGAATGGCACCAATAATGACCAATATGTGCCATACTGCATACTGTTGGCCGATTACAACGCTGAGATTCAACGATGATGCGGCAAGCCTCCCACATTCGCTACACAGTTTGGTCCAGATGATATACCGGAAAGTGCTAAGCGTGGGTCCATCCATCAACCCACCTGGAGGATCAGGCTTTTGGAAACATATCCTGAAATGGTCCGAACTTGGAATAATATGCCGTTGTTTATTAAATATAATCCTTGTTACATTCCAGTTCTTCGAAGACGCACCTGGCCTGAATTCACTATTGCCGTAAGAGATATCAAAGCCTGCGCAAAATGGTTAAATTACGTTTATCTAGCACCTCCACGAGGACCCCCCACGGTGAACTACATGATTTCTACAATCCGTCACTGGAGTGTTCGGCTACGCAATAATCCTGACGTGATGGCCCAGATGTGTATGAAAATATTTGAATTAATGCTGATCACTTTCAGGACGTTTAAGAACATTAAGGACCCTCACTTCTCAGGAGCAGGCTTCGTGACAGGAAATCAGGATCTGGTGTACGATATGAGTACCACCCCATCAATTGAAGTAATATATGCTTGGCACGCCAGAATCAAGTACCTCCCAGCCTGCTTTAAACAGACATTTGAGGAGATGTTCATCACAGGATTCTGGGAATATCACTCCGAAATCTTTATACCCAGACCATCACATCTCCTCCAATTATTTGCTGTGGAGAGAACTATTTACTCAGAACAATTGAGGGTGCCTCATCCAGATGTTCCCGGACTTGTGAATTGGGATGAATTGCTCACAGATCTAGCATGCGGCTTACGACTCGAAGAACACCACCTCGCCTCCGATGTAGTCCAATATTATGTTCAAAAATCCTCTAGACAAGGGTCTGTCAGGGGCGACAGACGCGAGAGTGGGGGGAGTGTTGGCAGCAGTCAGGGAACTGAAGGAGCCACAAGACGAAGAGAGTCAGAGCGAAGGGACAACACAAGCAGGCATGGCAGTCAAAGAAGATCTGGTAAGTAGGCCATCTAATTTTTCAAGACATCAAGGAGTTGAGCACACAAGAAGAAAGAGCAAGTAGGGAGCTCAAAGAGGTGTATGACAAATCAATAGAGAAAACCCCTACACAAATAGTGATTTTCATCACTAAAAACCATTGTAAATATCATTTCATATTTTTGTAGCTCCATTTTGTGCAAGCCAAGGAGTCCTTGAGCTTGAGGAGCCTTCGAAGTACCTACATATCAATTTTCGTATTTTTTAGACTCCGTTTAAGCCCTCAAATTGGCCCTGGAACCTAATTTTTAACTAGGCCGGACACTAGGTCTGAACAGGGCCAAAAGCTAGTCAAAAACTATAAAAGGAGCTAGAGAGCTCATTTTTGAGGTTAGATTGTAATTGAAACAAACTTGTAAGAGCTTTTTGAAAGTAATCCAAGGACTCCATTGCTTCTCACTCTTTGTCTTGCCGTGTGTGCGCGTGTGTGTGTATGTGTGTGCATGCTTGTGTGCTTCTCACTCACGCATTTGCGCCTCCACTTGCTCGAGGTCTTCATACCATCCTCACGTCTTCCCGGATTGACATTAAAGGAGGTGCTACTCATCATTGAGCTACAACGAGCAATTACAGATGTGGGTACCCAAGAAGCTCTTACATACACAACGGCCTATGCTTCCCACCATGCAAAAGGTCTCAACAAAGAAGCCAAGGAAAGCAAAGGGTAAGAACAAAACACAAAGAACAAACAAAGATAAACTCAACCCTTCTGCAAAAGTAAGCAGGCAATCATCAAGGATATGGGTTTGGAAGCCAAAAGCACCAACAACATCCACAGAACCAAAAGGCCAACCACACGGGATACCAAATCCTCACGTCTTCCCGGATTGACATTAAAGGAGGTGCTACTCATCATTGAGCTACAACGAGCAATTACAGATGTGGGTACCCAAGAAGCTCTTACATACACAACGGCCTATGCTTCCCACCATGCAAAAGGTCTCAACAAAGAAGCCAAGGAAAGCAAAGGGTAAGAACAAAACACAAAGAACAAACAAAGATAAACTCAACCCTTCTGCAAAAGTAAGCAGGCAATCATCAAGGATATGGGTTTGGAAGCCAAAAGCACCAACAACATCCACAGAACCAAAAGGCCAACCACACGGGATACCAAATTTTGGACAGCATCCAACGATGAAGTGGCCTGAGGTGATCTCTACAGTACCAAACCCTATTCCAAAATGGGTTCCAATCCGGAGGATTACATCATTTTGAGATCCAATAGACACCTCCAACCAAAGAATTCATCAAGTATGCAAGTAACATCAAAAGCCTCGACCAGCAGCAACCATGTGCCTTTGGCATAACCCAGTAGTTTGCACCATTCAGGTCATGCATTTCCAACGTATGCATCAATATAGGGCCACCTTACATGGCCGTGCATAGACACAATTGAGAAATCCCAGGCACATGAGACACAATTTTCACATGCAAAATATGTTGTTGATACTAACCTCTTTCTTCTTGTTTGATGCCATCGTGTTCCAAAAAAAAAAAAAAAAAAAAAAAAGAAAGGGGCAAAGAAGAGGACTGTGCTTGAAAAAGCTCATCAGCGAACTTTCAGCAAGGACATCCATCAACAAAAAGGACAAGCCGATGGTCAAACACCATGATGGAACTACAACACGAAGAGATGAAGATCAACGGACCCTTCACCATGGTAAGACGTGTATGTTTCAACAACACTATAACCATGATAGATTAGGAAACCTCTTCATCAGCATACCCTTGAGCACTTAGCTCAAGACCCAATCTCTTGCACCATACTTCTTGCAATGCATTTTCCAAGTACGCATATGTAGGGCCACATTACAAGGCCATGCACAAGGCACATATTTTGTTCAACCCATGCACTAATGCACTTACCCACCATTCATTATGGGTTACAAGTACTTGGCATGAAAACTATGAAAAGCCATCTTTGGAAGAATGAGCGGACATCACGGTGACCACTACAAGAACAAGCGAGCCATCGACCACTGAGAGTTGCTCATAATCAACATTGAACACCTCCTTTGAGCAACTAGTAGTTTTGGAAAACTCACAAATGCACCATCCAAATGGAATACAAGGCAGAAGTACGTACAAAGGAACTACAAACTGCAAGAGATAACAGTGGCAAAGTGAAGAACCAGACAAACGACCAGGATACATTGGGAAGAGGGATCGCCCCTGTTGGACGCAAAGGACGCTACCTCTCAACGTACTACATGGACCGACCACTACAACAAGGGTCTGTCAGGGACGACAGACTCAAGAGGGGGGGGAGTGTTGAAGCTCAAGATCAAGGACAAAGAATGGAAGTGCATCAAGGAAGTGGACACACAAGAAGAAGGAGCAAGTAGGGAACTCCAAGAAGCACCTGTCAAATTTTCAGATGAAATCCCTATAAAAATAGTGATTATTATCACTAAAAACCATTGTAAATACCATTTTCCATTTTTGTAACTCCATTTTGTTCAAGCCGAGGAGTCCTCGAGCTTGAGGAGTATTAGAACTACCATCCTACCAATTTTCATAATTTTTAGACTCCGTTTGAGCCCCCAAATAAGCCCTGGAACCTATTTTTTAACTAGGCCGGACACTAGGTCTGGACAGGGCCAAAACCACTCAAAAACTATAAAAAGGGCTGGAGAGCTCATTTTTGAGGTTAGCTTGTTGTAGATTTCAGCTTTGTAAGAGAGCTCTTGTATAATCGAAGATCTTCCATTGTTCCACTCATTGCTCTTACTTTGTGTGCGTGTGTGTGTATGTGTGTGCATGCTTGTGTGCTCTCACTCACGCACTTGTGCCATCACTTGCTCACGGTCTTCATACCGGTCCTCACGTCTCCACGGATTGACATTTATGAGGTGTATCTCCTCACGTTGGTACTCACCATTGTGCTAGAGTGACACCACTCCTGAAGATCTAGACATGATGCTTAAAGCATATCAGGCCAGAATCCAAGAAGGGCCCAATGTAACAGATCATGAGAAATGTTACCCTCGAGCTGATCTAGAATTTGAACGCACTAAGTTGTGTGCCAAGATGGTGGAATTGGCTCAAGCCATGTTTGAGGTCGCCTTTTCACCTGCTCTAGCCCCACTAGGACACCATTGCATTTTGATGGTCTGTTAGACAGATTGGAGACGTTAATCGCACAATCAGAAAAGGAACCCGCCTCTCAACACAGGGACAAGGCAAGTGAAAGAGTAGGTCTTCCTGCCCAGGAAGCCTATGAGCCTGAAGCCTATGTGCCTGAAGCCTATGTGCCTAACTCTACGGAGCCGGACACATCTTCTTCTATGAATCGATTCACTCCGGAATTCCTACGAGAGATTCAAGAAGACAAATGGGCTAAAGAAAGTGAAGTCCCGCCTCCCATTGAACTTGTGAATGATGCACATGACCAATTCCCACAAGACATCCCATCCATTTATGAGGAGCAGGAGAGCACCCACCCTCAGGAAAGATTAGATTTTTATGGATGTGTAAAGTAGCAGTAGAAGAAGAGAAAAGAGAAAACGCCAGAGAGATAGGTGCACAAGAAACCCATAGATCCATTCAAGACCCAGCCTATGCACCTGTAGTTTTTCCTGACGAGGAATTTGAACCCCATGGCTAGGCAGAAATCTTAGCAACAATGGATGTAGCCATCAATGAAGAACAATGGACACCTCACTCTGATGAGGATGGCTATGACATTTCAGTTTTCTCCATAGAGCCAATCATGGGAGAAGTAGTGTTAGAAGAATGCGAACCTAGCCCTGATGCCTTTGAGGATGCAAACGACTCCGACCTAGAGTCAATAATTATGGACCCACCCTTTGCATCAGATGAAGAATACTTCTATGAAGTGGAATTTCAATCCCAGAGGCACGGAGAGCTTACAAATGACGTCAGATTAGCTACACATGTCACCCCGAAGGAAGAAGGAAAGAAAAGAAAGAAGAGAGCAGTCACACCAGAAGAGGAAGAATCTTTGTTTGAGGTCCCTGAAAATTTTAAGAAATATGAGATAGATGACAGGAGAGTCATGATCAGAATGCCTAAACGGGAGGCACAATCAGGAGAGGCCTATGATAACAAAGAAACCACCAAAAAAATAGTGGTTGCCCTAGATGAGGGAGAGGAGAGATGCACATACATAGGTCATGACCTGACGAAAGACGAAGAGCATGAACTGATAGCCTTGCTAAGAGAATACAGAGATGTATTCGCTTGGAGTTATAAGGATTTGAAGGGTGTTGATCCAGACATATGCTCACATACTATCCCTATGACCTCAGACGCCAAACCCTCTAAGCAAAAGCCATATACATATAATGATAATTATGTTGCCAAGATCAAAGAGGAGATAGATAGATTAGTCGAGGTTGGATTCATCTATGAAATTGAGCACACAGAGTGGGTATCCCCCATCGTAGTGGTGCCCAAGAAAAATGGAAAACTGCGTGTATGCATTAACTTGAAGAAGGTTAATGCAGCCACAATTCGAGATAACTATCCGCTTCTCATCACAGAACATCTCTTAGAAAGAGTAGCAGGCAAGGAAGTGTACAACTTCCTTGATGGATTTTCGGGCTACAATCAAGTAGCCATAGCTCCAGAAGATCAGCATAAGACAGCCTTTGCCACTGAATGGGGCATATTTGCCTTTAGAGTAATGCCATTCGGGCTTACCAATGCTCCCGCAACCTTACAGAGATTGATGTGCCATGTGTTTAAAGAGTTCCTGAGAAAGAATTTGGAAGTCTATGTTGATGATCTCTATGCTCATTCCAACATTAGACAAACACATATACCTGAACTCAGGCAAATCTTTGACAAATGTAGAGAATATCAAGTCTGCCTGAACCCAGAAAAGTGCGTTTTCATGGTCAGGCAATGCAAGATTTTAGGACACATAGTGTCAAAGAACGGCATCTCCACTGACAAAGAGAAGGTGAGGGCTATTGCAAAACTACCTAGGCCCAAGAATGTCAAGGAAGTGCAAGCTTTCATGGGGCATTGTGGTTATTACCGACGTTTCATTCACATGTATGCCATCATTGCCAAGCCTCTATACGGACTTCTGACAAACTTTGAGTGGACTGAGGAGTGTGAGAACTCTTTCAATGAGCTCAAACGACGATTATGCTCAGCACCAATCTTGACTACACCAGATTGGAATAAGCCCTCCATGTGCATGTGGATGCATCCAATTATGCCATTGGATGTGTGCTTGCACAACCTACTGGTGAAGGTAATATGGATCTTCCCATTGCCTATGCGAGTAGACAGTTGAATGCAGCTGAGCAAAACTATACCACTACCGAACGAGAGGGGTTGGGCATGGTGTATGCGGTTAAAATGTTTAGACATTATTTGCTTGCAAATAAGTTTAAATTTTTTACTGATCATCAAACTCTACTATACTTGGTAAACAAGCCATGCAACACAGGTAGATTGGTGAGATGGTTCGTCTTACTAATGGAATATGACTTTGAGGTAGTGGTGAGAAAAGGCAAGACTCATTTGAGAGCAGATCATCTCTCTAGGCTCACATCCGGAGAAGCCCCACAAGGAGTATCGGATGATCTTCCTGATGCCTACTTGTTTAATTTGGAAGTAATACCTCAGTGGGCTAAGCCATTAGTGCCAGTATTGACATACGGGCCTAACCACCCAGTAATAAACACTCAAGATAGAGAGGTAGTCAAAGCCCAAAAGTATCACATCATGGTAGGAAGTATGTACAAGCACACGAATCACAGGATCTTGGCGTGTTGTGTAGAAGAGGACGAGTACGCCAAATGGTTGCAATTAGCACATGTAGGTGCATTAGAGCAACACTACTCGAAGCAATGAACCTTGCAGACACTAAGGAGACTCGGAGTGCATTGGCCGACTATGGAGGCTGATGTCCAAAAGTTGTGCAAGGAATGCCCAATCTGCTGCACTAAACCACCGGTGTAACATGCCACTCTGTATCAAGTGTCCATAGTGCCAGATTGGAGTGAACCACTAGTATCCTTCTTAAGGACGAAAACATTCCCTCCAGACATGACTCTAGCTAGGCAAAGGAGTTTAGAACAAGAAGCCCAAGATTATTCACTCATTGGTGATAATCTATACAAGCGTGATAAAGATGGTTATCTGAGACTATGTGTCCATGGGAGTGAATATCTCAAAATCTTGGATACTGCTCACCAAGGTGTAGCAGGGGGACACTTCGGACCAGATCGGGTAATCAAGGCAATACTATTTGCAGGCTTTTGGTGGCCAACCCTTCACATGGATGCACATACCTATGTGAAACGGTGTGATGTTTGTCAGAGAACTCAGTACCCTATACGCAAAGATGAGATGCCACTGAAGCCTATGATGGGTGGACGTGCATTCTCTAAGTGGGGAATAGACTTTGTAGGTCCTATTAATCTCCCAGCTAAGGGTTCACATGCTGAATACATCATCGTGGCCACATACTATCTAACCAAGTGGGTAGAAGTGAAAGCTACTACAAAAAATGATGCCCAAACAACAGCAAAGTTCTTATTTGAAAATGTATTCACGAGGTATGGATTGCCAATAGAGTTGGTGAGTGATAGAGGCACACACTTCTTGAATGAAGTCATAGAAAACCTTCTCCAAGAATTCTTGGTGATACATAAGAAATCGGCCCCCTATCATCCACAAGCTAATGGCCAGGCTGAGAGCACTAATAAGATCTTATGCAATGTGCTGACTAAGCTAGTGAACAATAAATGCTCTGATTGGGACAAACAGCTACACCATGCTGTTTGGGCATACCGAGTCGCCTACAAAACGGTAGTCCAAGCCACCCCCTTTCAAATGGTATTTGGCCAAAACGCTGTGCTACCTTTGGACTTCTTAATACCTACACTGAAAGTAGCACAAGAGCATGAATGGATGGGTCATGAACTCTCCTCTAGACTGTTTGACCTTGAACGATTAGGAGAGACAAGGCTCAAAGCAGCTGCAGGGATATATGCAGCTAAGAAACGACAGAAGGCATACTTTGATGCCCATGTTAAGGATAAAGGCTTGAAAGCAGCAGATCTGGTACTCGTCTACACTTTGAAACAACATGCGAGGAAACTGGAGAAAAGAGGTTACGGACCCTTTATCATTAATAGAATCTCAACAAGTGGTGCAGTGCAGCTAGCCACCTTAGAAGGTGATGTTCTCCCAAGCTACATTAGCGGATGTAGAGTCAAGTTGTATCAGGAACCTCTCACAGAGGAAATGCTAAGTCGACTCAATACTGCTAAGAAACGCAAAGAAGAAGAGAAACGAATTAAAAAAGAAGCACAGGTAGAAGCTTTAGAACGCATCCGACGAATGAAATTGAAGAGACAAGGCAGAGAACCGCCTATGCCTGACACTCAAGAATCTGTAGGCTATCCTATGGCCATGTGCGAGGCTTCAGGTGGGCATTCCCATAGAATAATCGACCGACGACCTTTTATAACCTTAGATATAGGACAAGGAAAGGGTGCAAAGACTGTAAGAGCCTTGATTGACTCAGGTGCAGCCACTAGTGCTGTCAAATTGTCTTACTGTCAAGAATTGAAATTAGCTGTCAACCCTATAGAAGCATATCTCATAGGATTGGGTGGTGTGGAAACCCCTTGCATGGGCGAGGTGGATCTTGTTATCTCCATTCAAGACGAAGTGATGACAATCAAAGTATTAGTGTGTCAAGATGAGGACCTCACTGAGCCTCTTGTCTTGGGTCAAGACTGGATCTATGACCAAGAAGTCAACTTGAACCTAAGAAGTGGACTTCTTCAGGTGTGGGTGAATCAGAGTAGAATTACAGTTGAGTTAGATAATGGAGCACTTAAGGAACTAGAAAAGGCACAGACTCCTAGTCCTTCCAGGGATGCACATGAAGTGGACCATGCTGTTCTTGTCCAAAGCTATGTGATGCAGAGGAATGGAGATCTCAATAAAGGAGTCAAGACCTCGACGGAACTCCCTTCTTTTCCAAAGGTCAGAGGGAGACAGCAACCAGTGGCAGATCAATTACAAAACACTACTTATACTGGAGGCCAGAAAAAGGAGCAAAGCAGATTGTTTCAGCCGACAAAACAAGTATGGAGGCAAAAAGGTGAACATCCTGTTCCGACCAGGCCAACCCCACGGTCAAAACCTCTTATTAGTAGGCAACAACACGACACTAATAAGACATCTTTCATGAAGTCTTCGCAGAAAGTAAAGTCTATTTGGGTACCCAAGAAGTCAATGAAGGCCAACCCACAATCACGACAAATCTGGGTACCTAAGGCTTGCTTGCGGGCTCAAATAGCTACACCAAGGCCACAACCAGTACAACATGTTTCACTCACTCGAACATCTGAGGCCCAGTCTTACACATCACGCACGGACACATATTCTTCCATGAGCACAAGTAGAATCACTTGTAAATGGGCCCCTAAAAAGCCTCATCTTCAAGCAGATACCCCTATCAAACTCTTCAAATTCTCCACAAAATCAAGATCGAAGCCCATCCACTGCATTTGGCAACCTAAATCTTGTAATAAACCCCCGGACCCCAGTTGTAAATCCATGTCCACCTACTAACTACGTCACTCTCACACTACATCATTCCACTTAGTTCTTAGGTCCACCCAATTCCTAACTACACACACAAGCACCGAGCACTTATTAACCTACTAATCTCTCCCAACCCTCATGTTAATGTTGTAATGGGGACAAAAATGGTTCTATCTTGTCCTTTACAATGTTAACACATGTTTCTATATTCTCACAGAATCAGGAGGCAAGAAGTAACATGGCAGAAGCGACAGGTCCGAGCTCACAAGTAGGAATACTTACTGCAGGAATTGATGTGGACAGTCTACCTGTTGATGTGCCACCAACGGAACGACCTGTGGAGCTGCAACACCTTCAGCAGATCCCGGTACCGGATCCACCCACAGGGATCACAGAAAGAGTCCATGCCAATTCTCATTGGTTCAATGGCATGCCAGGTCCATTAGGTGAGGCCAAGTATATATGGGAGTCTAAGTGCGAGTATGACAGATCATGGGTTAGATTCCAATTTTTCTCAAAGGAGTTTGAGACTCTACAGAACACACAGGATCTCCAGACCATATGGCAATGTGCAGGGCTAGCAGAGTACTTTGAAGCACCACTACCTAAACCGGATCTCCTCGGATGCTATTATTTGGTCTCCACATTACAAGATAATGAAGAAAAGGACAAACCAGGATCATTTGTTCTTCCTTCCTTGTTGGGTAACAACGAGTTAAAGAGGTTTGAACTCACCGTGGAGTTGGTGAGCGCTGCCTTGAATATGCATGGTACACATGTACCTTCTGAGAAGGATGCTCTCATTCCTACTAACATGAAGGATAGGAAACTACTGAAGCTTAAAGATGTGGCTGCACTCACACCAAACGTATCTATCCCTCTCCATATGTGCATGCAACATTTTGCTTTCCCCGGCCAAGACCGCTTCACACAACCCCACAAAAGAATATGGTTTGCTCTTTACTTGGCGGAGACAGGTGCGTTACCCATTAAGCTCCCTGTATGGATTGTGGACCAGTTGTATGAAGCAAACAAAAGGGCATCAAGGAAACTTGTGGTGAATGGTTGCTGCGCAATCACACACATTATATACAGATGCTTAGCCTATGATGTAACCATCGAGCGTGCTCTAACTTGGGCACAACTACAAATGTTTAAGAGGCTCAAGACTGCCACACATCAATCCAAGCGCATGAGGGGTGCGATCCCTTGTGTCCAGACACGTGAAATTCTGTCCACTCCTGAAGTATCGCCACGAGAAGAAGCCACTGTACCTCCCTTTACCATTAGAATACCCAGGTCTGGATCTAAAACTACGACACAAGCTACCCCTTGCGCTCCTCCGGCTCCATCTGAATTTGAATTTGCGGCAACTGGAGATGCTGAAGGAATGGATCCACATGATTTCGAAGCATTCTTACAAAGTACACAACTCTCGGATGTAGAGTTTTATTCAGATGTAGAAGAACAGGGCACCTCTTCTCAAAGAAGAAGGAAATCCACAGAAGGCCGCCATGTACATTGGGGTGACGATCAGCAAGGGCAACAACAAGGACATCTAGAAGAAGAAGGAGCAGACGAAGAGGAGACCACTGAAGCCCCCGCATATACAGCAGAACTCCGAAGGCTGTATCAAATTATGGAACGAGTGCAATCGCAACAACTGCTCACCGAACAGAGCAGTCGAGTACTCATGGCTCAACTTTTAGAAGAAGCAGGAGTTGACTCGGAATACAGTGAAGGTCTCTTATTACTAGCAGAAACATATGGGGTAGTAGAAGCAGTGCGGACCGCCATTAGGAGGTCTCCAGTTCAATATGATCCCCGAAGATTCCAAACATGACCACGGTCAGGTAAGGATATCCAGATCCCCATTACAACGGTAGAAGGGCCAGTTATTACATCCGAACCCATCGAGACAACCTCACAAGCAACAGAAACCGCTAGCCAAGAGCACCCCGTCACCCATGAGGAATCAACAGAGCCACTACCACCCACACCCCCACCATCGCCTCCTAGAACAGAAACAGTGGAAATCACCTCGACCACTGAACCCACCGAACAAACCTTCATCTTCCGTACTCCCATCTCTAGTTCAACTCTATTCTCCACCCGTGATAACCCTATCTATGAGACAACCATCACCACTACACAATCCACCGAATCGCTCACAGAGCCTGCCCTCGGACAACCATCCCCCATGCTCTCAGCCATAGGTCATCCCGATTCTAGATCCATATTCATGGGTTTCCTTACTACCACACCACTCTTCATGCCCTCCTCAACTCTACAACCTCTACCCCCAACCTCCATCTCTCCACTTCTCCAATCCCTCCATAACTTCCTTGCTAGCACTTTTCAACCCAGGTCTCAACCATTCCCTTCTCACCTATTCACCACTGTCACACATACACCACCTACCATTCCAATGTACATGGTAGACCCCACAATCGCACCCACTCTTGAAAGTATGGACATTTCACCACCCACGGCACCTCCCCCTCCCCCCACGCTTCCACCTCCTCCTATTCCCCCTCCACCAATTTCACCCACACACACGTCTTCCATAGACACATCATTCACTCTTCCCCTTCCCCAATTCCCCTCCCATGCATCTTCCATTGTAAACACCACCCCCTCATCTATAGGCAATGCATTGGAAACCATGCTAGCTTGTATATCAAAGTTAAGGACAGATTACAATCAACTCCATCAACAGAATGAACGCCTACAAGAGCACTCAGAGATACTAAAACATCGCCTTGCTACACTCGAAGAGGAAAATGCTTGTCTCCAAAGACAATTCCACACTCTCCAAGAGGCTCATAGCATATTGGAGGTACATTTACAGAACACAAATCAAGAAGCAATACAAGTGGTAGAAGGTCATCTACGGACATAGCTAGAATGCAATTCAAAGCTTCAGCGAAATATGGCCTTACTCAAGCGACATCTTGCTGCCGCTCATGAAGAGAATCGACGCCTGCAATTACAAAATCAGGACAACCTAGAAGCAGCTATCGAAAGCACACCTGGGGCACCCATGAGCCCATCAAAATTTCAAGTCGTGACCCCCGATAATATCAAGATAATCTTGGAAGACTATGCCACCCTACTTGAAGCCCATGACCAGTTGTCAGAGGAACTGGGTCAACTGAAGCAGACACACCAAACAGAAACAACAGCTGCCGCTCAAACTACCTCCTTTGTGGCTTCACTTCTCATAGACTCAGAGGCCTTAAAAGATCTCCAGAAACAGGTCAGCGAACTACAAGCACGTCTACTACAATATGAGTGACCACCTTCTCCACCTGAGGCTCCCACCGATGAGGAAACAGTACAAATTCCGGTGGAACAAACGTTTGAAGAAGAATATGACCCACAACCATTCCCAGGAGGTCAACAAACAGAAGAAGGCCAGGATACATTCGAAGCACCACGACCCCCTTGGCTACGTCAAGTGGAGGAAATCGGGAGTTCACATGAAGAGCGAACCTTTGTGCAAAATCAGGCTATGAGAGTCATCGAAGAGACTGTATTACAATCCAATTACTTTAAAAACCTGTCACCGAGACGCCTTATCCTCTCATCCGAACTCCAATACAGGCCTTACTATATCATTTTGGCAGATTATAATGCAGAAATACAGAGAGTCACAGGGAAGATACCTTCCTTCGCAACCCAATTTCAACCCGAAGATCTTCCTCTCGAGGTGCAAAAAGGCAAGATCCGTCAACCAACATGGCGGCACAAACTTCTTGAAACCTATCCTGAAATGCTCCGCACCTGGAACAATGCGCCATTACATCTCCTCTATAATCCATGCTATGGCCCTATTCCATGACATCGCTCATGGAAAGCATTCAACATAAAGGTCCAGAATAATGCACAATGCAAGGAATGGCTCAATTATCCATACATTGCGCCACCACAAGGACCACCTCGGTAGTGTACATGCTGGGAACAATTCGACATTGGATGCCGCGATTGAAGCCCATGCCAGATGTGGTGGCCCAAATGATGCTTAAGATTCTGGATATGATGCAGGTAGTCCTCAAAACCTTTAGAAATGCAGCAGCACCACAGGTACGTCTCCCGGGGTTTACCAATGGAATTTACGATCTGGTGTATGACATGAGCACCACCCCCGGTATTCGAGTGGCTTACGCCTGGCATGCACGCATCAAATACCTCCCTACATGTTATAAACAGACATTTGAAGAAATGTTCAGATTGGGTTTCTGGGAGTATTACTCGGAGGTCTTCGCACCGAAGCCCACACACCTGCTCCATCTTTTTGCTTGTGAACAAGCCATGTACTCCGAGTACTACACCACACCGCAACTAGAGGTCCCCGGCGCAATAAACTGGGATGCATTGGAAGCTGATCTAGCAAGAGGCTTACGGATAGGAGAACACGAACTTGCCACGAATGTCATCCAATACTATATTGACCACCCGATAGAACAGAGGTCTGTCAGGGGCGACAGACGCTAGGAAGGGGGGAGTGTCTGCATACAGGTCATATGAAGAGCATACAGGTACAATAGAGCAGTCATGCATAATACGGCAACATGGCCTAATCATTTTTTTCCAAGGACCATTCACAACTCAAGTGATATTAATCACTACACAAACATTGTAAATTCCGTTTTTGGTAGAATAGACTCCATTTTGTTCAAGCCGAGGATTCCTTGAGCTTGAGGAGTATTAGAATTAGCTACATATCAGTTTTCATAATTTTTAGACTTCGTTCGAGCCCTCAAATAGGCTCTAGAACCTAATTTTTAACTAGGCCGGACACTAGGTCTGGACAAGGCCAAAGCTAGTGAGAAAACTATAAAAAGAGCTAGAGAGCTCATTTTTGGGGTTAGATTGTTTGTGAATTGAGCTCTTGTAAGAGACTTTTTGACTAATGCAAAGAACTCCATTGTTCCTCTCCTTGTTCTTGCCTTCTGTGCGCGTGTGTGTGTATGTGTGTGCATGCTTGTGTGCTTCTCACTCACACACTTGTGCCTTCACTTGCTCATAGTCTTCATACTAGTCCTCACGTCTCCACGGATTGACAATTATGAGGTGGATCTTCTCACGTTGGTACTCACCATTGTGCTAGAGTGACACTCAATATCAGTTCTCTCATCAATAATTACATAATGTAAATCTACATTTGAAATGGAGTGATCTTCATCATCACCTGAAACCTGTAAGGGCTAAGAAGTTGCCTCATCAGGACCACTAATAGACTGTCCACCTATAAAAAGAGGCAACAAAGTATCATACATGTCTTTGGACCTAACGGATGTCTTGATAGTACATGAAAATAATGGTTCAATAGCATCTTCCAAAAAAGAGACATCACGGCTAACTAGAATGCATTTTCTCTATGGATAATATAGAAGATAGCCTTTGTTTTCATAACTATACCCAATAAAAATACATTTCACTACTTTATCATCCTATTTTCTACGATGTTGTTCAGGCACTAATGCATATGCGAAACAACAAAAAGCACACAGGTGAGCAACATATGGCTTACAACCATGTGAAGCCTCATATCGAGTGATATACTAAAATGCTTTAGGGGGACACCTATTAAGTACATATGTTGCACACGTAAGAGCCTCAAGCCAGAAACTATGTGGTAAAGCCTCACTCTTGACCATACACCTTGCCATCTCCATGAGTGATTTGTTCTTCCGTTTAGTAGCTCCATTCTTTTGAGCTATATATAGCATTGTTCACTGACATTTTATCCCACGTTTAGTCAGAAACACATTAAAGTCAGAAGACATATATCCCCCCCCCCCCCCCCCCCGATCAGAACAGAGGGTGTCCATTTTACATGCTAGTAGATTTTATGCCAAAACCAAAAATGGTTTGAAGCACATAAACACTTTGGACTTTGCTTTGAATGGATATACCTATGCATGCCTCATAAAATCATCAATGAAGGTCACGAAGTAAAGATAGTTTCCAAAAGAGGATGTTTGCATACGACCACAAACATTGCTGTGAACAAGTTGCAATTTTTTCGTAGCTCAAGCAGAACCATATTTTGGGAACAAGGATTGCTGCATTTTGCCCAAAATATAGCCTTCACATACATGTTTACGAGGTGCCTCAAGTTTGACCAAAGAGGACACCATTTCAAATTTTTGTAGGCATAGAAAACTAGCAAAATTCAAATGACCGAACCATGCATGCCAAAGCTTTGCATCTAAGATAACTTGAGAATTATGTACTGCACATGTCGAATCATTCACAAATTTTTCATAGTCTATGAGCTTCTGCAAGCCATGACATAAAATGCAAGAAGCAATCATCACATCGTCATTTGACAAATCATGAATTTTGCACCTATCATCAATAAATTTCAAAACCAAGACAATCTTAGCTAAATTTGAAACTGATAACAGATTCTTCCTGATCCCTAGTGCAAATAAAGCATCCAAAAATGTGAAGGAACTACCATCAACAGTAGTGAGAATGATATTACCAACTCCCATAATAGGATAAGAGGATTTGTTGGTGCATGTGACAGTATTCCCTATAGGGCTAGGCTCGAGTGACGTAAAGAAATTGTGCTACAAGGTAATATGTTTGTTTGCCCCACTATCAAAGTACCAAAAACTTGAGTCTAGTACAGACATACACTGCTCATGAGAAAATTTTAAGAGCTGCAAACAGTAGTAAATGCCCATTCTTCATTCTGCACAAGATTAACAGACTTTGTTTTTGATGTAGAGGCCTCTACAATAACCATTCTAGCCTCTTTCTTCTTTGCCTCTCTAGCAACCAATTTTGGATAGCCCTTAATGACATGGTCATTTGTTTTTCAATATTTGCAAAACAATTTTTGCTTTTATGATTTCTTCTTATCTTTGTTTTCATTCTTTGATTATGGAGAACTAGTAGATTTATGCTTACTAGTAGAAGAGCTCCATTTTCATTTGCCCTTTTGACTAGCTAGGAAACCTTGATCTGCAACATGCATAATGGACCTGTGAGAGTGGCCAACTAAGAAGTAGCCAAACTCAGTTGTGCCACAATTCGATAGGGAGTAAACCTCTAGACTTTGAATTTTATAGCTTTTTTGACAGCCTTCAAGTTGTAGAATAATACTAATTCGCCAATGGTGAACATCGATGTTTTGAGGAGACAGTAATGGGTTCTAGGTTTTCAAATTTGCATCTCCTACATCAGTAGAAAGCTTTCAAAACGAGTTTCATCCAAGGTGTGGAGGTCATCAAGCCTGTTATAAATTGACTCTTCCGGTAAGATTTTGGTTGCTACAGTAACAAGTGTTGGAGCAAGTCTATGACAAGACTAAGTATTGGCTTCAGTCTCACAAGGTCATAAGAGAATCTTTAAAGTGAAGACAATGTATGAGTTCACTTGTGAAGTATCTCTTGTAATTTTTGAATTCTTTACTTGATATAAAAGTAAAAGGAGTCTAAAGTCGTTGAGTCCACATGATAGAAAAAGGAAAGAGAAGCCACGAATTTGTGATTGAAGGTAGTTGAAGAATCAAATCAATTACAAAAAGATTGGAGAGTGATTTTAGGTGAGATTCAAATTCAAATTTGGGCTCCAAATATCACTATAAATACATGACCTTCTAGTCCCATTTTTTAGACCTCCATGAGCTAAGCTTTATGCCATATCAAAATGCGAGTTCAAGGCACACATATGTGTCAGAAAGTCCATTGTACTTTACAAGCAATATACTTTCATTTTTATGATCATTTGGGTTCATATCTTCATGTTTTTCTGAGTATATTGTTCATTGCCATATCTCTTAGTTTTCTCACTCACATTGCAGAGATGATTTCTCTAAGCTTGGTGCATCATTTTGAATGATTTAAGTTTATAAAATTTTCCCCTTAAGTCTACTACAATCTCAAAAAATTGCATTGCAATTAGTGATTTCAATCTTGAGATATGTTTATTTGAAGTCGACTATATCTCTTCATTCTCCACTTCTGTTTCAACACTACATCAAAACAATCATTTTTGTAGAGCTAGTTCTCAGTGTGTGCTTCATTATTTTCCATGCTTCCATGATTGATAAAATTTTCATACTGTCTAGTATATGCCTACAAAAGTTCCTAAGCATTGCATCTTGTAATCTCTAGATATTAACATTTTTTGCCTCACATGTTTGAGTACTGCTACAGCCCGTGAAAATCAGGGTGATGCTACAAATTATTAAACACTTTCCTCTTTATGTAGTCCATCATTTTTTATGAAATCACTTATGCTTCTTAGCTTACTGCGTAGGAAATGTCAAAGCACCTGATGGAAACATCAACCTCCTCACTAAGGTACTCTATGTCCCTACCATTACAAGAATTTGATAAGTGTAAGGCAGATAGTAGAGAAAGGGTTTCAAGTCAGGTTCACAAAAGCAAGAGCATTTGTTGAAGATCCAAGTCAAGGAATCAGGAGAATTGCAAAAGGTGAAAAGATAGGTAGATTGTTCACATTTTAATTAGAAGACACTAGAAACATTGCTCTGTTTAATTATGGTAATTAGACACTCACAGAATTGGAAGTATGGCATAAGACGTTAGCACATATTGGTGAAAGATCAGTAAAGTAAATATGTAGAGACTAAAGTGTACTTGGATTCCCTAACTTGTCAAAACAACACATGATTTATAAGTGTGGTGCATGTCAATTGGGAAAGTCTCACAGGTTACCATTCATGAAGAAAGGATATATGCATGGAGATCTCTTGGATTTGGTTCATACACATGTATGGGGACCTAGCAAGGATGCTTCAATATTTAGATCAAGGTATTATGTCTCTTTATTGATGATTGTAGTAGGTGGACTATATTATACTTTATGAAACACAAAGATGAAGTCTTTTCATGCTTCAAAAGATATTTAGCTCTTGTGGAGAATCAAGCAAGTAAGACATTAAAAAGTCCAAGGTGAGATGGAGGGGGAGAGTACTTCTCCCATGAGTTTGACTCCTTTCTTCAAGAGACAGGAATCAAAAGAGAGATCACTACAAGGTTCACTCCTGAGCAAAATGAAGTTGTAGAAAGAAGGAAAATGACAATTGTTGAAGCTGCAAGGTCTATGCTAAATGAGCACTCACCTAATTACTTATGGGCTGAGGCTGTATCCACAGCCACTTATTTGATTAACTGGCTACCTTCAAAATCACTTGATGGCATGACACAATATGAGGCTTGGAATGGAAGAAGACGAAGCTTGGATCATTGTAAGATTTTTGGATGTATTTCTTATGCTCATGTTCCTTCACATGTTAGATGGAAGATGGATCCCAAAGCAGAAAGGTGTGTATTCATTGGATATGACAACAATCAAAAGAGCTATAGATTATACAACCCAACAACCAAAGGATTCTTGGTGAGTAGAGATGTAGTATCTGATGAGAATAGTTCTTGGTATGAAGATTCATGTAGAAAGCTCAACTTACCTTCTGATATTGAAGAAGATTTTCCAAAACTTGTTAAGGATAATCTTCCTAGAATTGAAGAGGAGCACACCTCTAAAGATAATGAAGCAACTTAGTATGAAAAACTCAAAATGTGGAAGTCTAAAGGTAAAGCTAAAATACAAGAACTTGGACAAGAGGCAAAATTATCACATCATGGCCTGAGAAGGTCCATGTAGGAGAAAAGAAAACCAGAAAGGTATGGGTTCGATACTTCTCTAGTTACTAAACATTCAATCTATCTAATACAGGACATAAATCAAGAGGAACCCTCAACATTTGAGGAAGCAAAGAAAAAATCGGAATGGAGGCATGAAATGGAAGAAGAAATTAAAGTTCTTGAGGAGAATAAAACTTGGGAGTTGGTTCCCAAGTCTCCATTAATGAATGTGATAGGCTCAAGATGGATCTAGAAATTGAAGAAGAACTTAGATGGCTCCATTAAAGGGTATAAGGCAAGGTTTGTGGTGAAAGGCTTTGCACAAATTTAGGGAATTGATTATGCGGAGACCTTCCCTCCTATGGAAAAGATGCCTAAAATTAGGGTTTTTCTTAGTATTGCCTCTTCCAAGAATTGGAAGATACTTCAATTGGATGTAAAAAATGCATTTTTTTAATGGACGGATAACAAAAGACGTATATATGGCACAACCACGTGGTTTTGAGAATCACATATATCTTGATTATGTGTGTAAACTTAATAAAGCTTTATATGGACTCAAACAAGCCCCAAGAGCTTGGAATAATCGGCTTGTCTCATTCCTGCAGGACAAAGGATTTCAACCTAGTAAGGCAGATCCAACACTATTCATAAAAAGGAGTAATTCTTAAGTCATCTATTTTTGTGTTTATGTAGATGACATTATACTTACAGGAACTGATTCAGATGGCATGAAGAGAATCAAAGAAGAGATGAGAGAGGAATTCAAGATAAGTGTTTTGGTATCACTTACATACTTCCTAGGATTGGAAGTTGTCTACAAAGATCATGGTTTGTTTCTCACTCAAAGAAAGTACATTAAGGACATGTTGGCAAAATTCAAGATGCAAGATTGCAGGTTTGCAGGTACTCCAATAGAGGTTAACCATAAATTGAGCTCACATGAAGGTGACCTAATAGAAGATGTGATAGGTTATCAAAGCATTGTGGGTAGCTTGAACTATGCCACATTGACAAGGGTTGATATATGTTATACTATAGGTTTGCTAAGTCAATTTGTGCAAAAACCCAGGAAGCCTCACATGGAGGCTGCCAAGAGGATACTCAGATATCTGAAAGGGACCATGAATGAATGGTTATATTACCCTTATATATCTGAGTTAAGTCTGAACTTGTTCTCTGATGCAGATTGGAACTCAAAGAGGAAATCCACTAAAGCATGGTGCGTGCCTGGTCAATGCACAATGTCAAAATCAAATTCATGTAACTATAGGATCCATCGAGCTAGTCTGTCGATACGACCCTAATTTTGAACTAATCTAATGAGGGCACCGTGATCCATATGGAAAGAAAATTCTCAACCTAATAAATAATGATGGTACTTCTTAATGGATTAGTCAACAAAAACATCCAATGGTAGCTCCCAATTGGATGATTGTCGGATACGAGCCTATGCCAATAAAATCTTCAAGCAACCAAAAGTGAGATGGCACTTTGTTCACCATTGAAAGTCTTTCAAAGGGAGATTAATTACTTTTTTAGTGGAATAGTGAGATGTGCTAGCCACCTCATGTGATGACCATACCACTGAATTTGCTCGAGAAAAAAAGAGCTTTCTTAGCATTTCATGGGGCCGGAGCATCCAATAAAGCTTTAACATTGTTTGGATCAACCAGGATATCGTGTGCCGAGATGATGTGACCCAAAAATTTCCCACACTGAATAAGTACATAGACTTTGCCAGATTCAAGTGCAATCTATATTCTCTGCACTTGAGGAAGCATAACCATAAATCATATAGGTGATCCACTCACCGACTATAGATCACAAAATAATCTAAGAAAACTCTAATAAATGTGAAGCAATAGGGGGAGAAAATATCCTACATGCAACATTGGAACATACTTAGAGCATTGTAGAGACCAAACCACATTATTGGGCATTCATAAACTCCCGAAGATGTAATAAAAGTTGTTTTCAAGATGTCTATAGCCACCATGCACACCTAGTTGTAACGTCTATAATTGTCTAAGCATGATTAAATCTCATGTCTAGACACATAATCGAGCATACTATCAAGAAAAGCAAGGCTAAAGACATCGAGTACGATAGCTTTATTAAGTTTCTGGTAATCGACAAAGATACAAAGCCTTTTTGTTTTTTTTTTAGGAACAATGACAATGGTTGATATCAACTCTACATGTTGTATTGGGATAATAAAGCCAAATTTATAGAGTGAATCAAGTTCCTCTTTGATTAACTATGTAGAATGCAAGTTCATACAGTAACGTGGATGACTAATTGGTTTAACATCGAGTTAGAGAACTATCTATCGGATTTTGAGGTCTATACAAGGACTCAAACAACACACAAAAGAAGAAGAATCTTGGAGCATAATACACAATAGTGAATGAATTACCAAGAGGATGTACAAAGATATATGACCCGTTAGGGTATACATGTATATACAAGTGGGGGGAAAAACCTCTTGAAGAGGGAAAAAGTGCCTCGGTGGTCCTAGTGTGTTCACACACATCACTACCTAAATATATCAACAAATCCCTCCTGGGAGTGATGCAAAGAAAAAGCAGCTGGCACTAATGTATAAGGAAGTGCCAAGATATGTGGAATCAATCCACAAAAGGAAGTAAGCCCAAAGCATTATAGAAATCTTCAAACTTCTCCCTAGGAAGAGCCTTTGTGAAAAGGTCTCCAATTTTCTCATCTGTAGGCACATATGCAAAATCAATCTATCCAATAGAGAACCTCTTCTTGACATAATGATGATGCACCTCAATGTTCTTAGTGCGAGCATGGAACACAAGGTTCCTTGCAACTTCCAATGCACTTTGACTGTTAGTGAAGATGGTGGTGGTAGAAGACGAACAAACACCCAAATATGCCATAAGGCATCTAAGCCACACACATTCAATAATTATTGTGAAAGCTACCCTATACTTAGCTTCACAACTAAAGGTTCTCATAGTAGGCTGCTTCTTGCTCAACCAAGATATGCATGAACTACCAAGCATGAAGCAAAAACCACTAGTGGACATACGTGTGTCATAGCAACCAGCCTAATCAGAGTAAAAAAAAGTATTAAAATCTCGCATTAGCGATCCCCTCTTCAGATAAAACAACCCAAGAAGTCAGGTACAACTCAAGTAGTGAAATATGCACTTAACTGCCTACCAATCCCCTCCATCAAAACTGAGCCTCTTGAGTGATCTACTTGTATGATTCTCCACATGTGCTAGATACTTTTTGAAGCAATCAAACACTACATTCTTGCTTTTGATGAGGTATAGAATAGCCCATCTACTATGGTCATCAGTAAATGAGACATAATATCTTGATCTTGCCAATGAAGGTTCTTGACTTGGTCCCCATACATCTGTATGTACTAAGTCCAATAAGTTTTTGTGGATGTAGCTTTTGTGGTTGAATGATTGTCTTTGTGCCTTCCCCATCTGACATGCATCACACTTGTTGATCATGTGTTGCTTTGATATGTTTGGCAATCCAAGAACACTTTGATCCCTGCATATATCCTTCAAGGTTCTTTCATTCACATGAGAAAGTCTCTTATGCCACACTTCAAGCTCACTTAGGATTTTAGACCCAAAATTGAATAGAGCTATGTTCTTGGTTTCTCCTACTTAAAAAGTAAATAGCCTAACATGCTTTTCACCTCTGGCTATCTTCTTGAAGCCCTGTTATGGATCTTCCACAAAAGCTCCTTGTTGGGTGAATCTAACTTGCAAGGCTCTTTCAATTATTTGGCCTACACTCATTAGGTTTATACTGATAGTGAGTACATAGAGAACCATACTCTGAATTTTTGTCTTGTCATTGCAAGCTTTGACATTACCAATCTTCTCCATATTGTGCTTTGTGTCATCCTATTGAGAACCTTACCTTCACCTTCCAACATGTCTCTATCCCATTGTAGCAGTAGGGACTTGATGACAAAGAAGTGGGAAAGGGATTCCCTTTTTAATTTGTCAATCCAAGAACAAGCCAACCCGATTGGTGCTTAGAGACTAGTGCTTCACAAACCACACATCAATCATGCTCAAAGGATGCAAGTGAACATGATAAAACAAGATAGAAGTATAAAAAGTTGACTTTCTGAATAACACAACTTTTTGTAGACATGTAAGCTTGAAACTTCAAATGATCATAACTCCCTCATATGAGCACCAAAGCAAGTGATTCAAGTGCCTTTTCCATGCCATTTTTCATGTACGTTTCAAATGGGGCACTCCAATTAAGATTATTAGAGTGTAAAGGCAAGAAAGAGAGATTCATGTTCGGAAAACTTCACTAAAGTGATTACAAAAGATTAATATGATAGAGATTACTCCTAAAGGACTTCATGATCAAGTAGAACCAACATCCACAGTTTCACAATCAACCAAGTAACACAACCAAAGGAGCATTTCTTCTCATTACTGTAAGAGATACAAGGACAAATGGCTTGAAATCCTTCACATTTGTGGCTTTTATACCCTTTTGGAGAAAATCGTGATTTCTTGCTTGGAGAGAGTCGTGATTTCTTTACGATGTTCTTTTCTACACAAAAGGAAAGATTTCTTTTTTCTATTTGGGGTTGGATGCTCCTAGGCCACTACAAGAAGACTCTTCCTGAGTGTTACAAAATTTGGAGCTATTATATACATGAAAATTTGGTAAAATAGTATTGGAGGTATTTTGTCAACATTTCCTCCCCCTCCTAGATCCTTTGATGTCCTCATCAAAAATTTGGAAATTTGTATATGTCCAAAGGTTCTGGTTGTTAGAATATGCAAGTCCACATCATCTCTTCAAAGTATTATTATTGGTTGAACTCTTTTGTTAGAGGAGCCGACAAACCAGGACGGATGAACCCAGATAAATGCATTAAATGTGAAAGTAACTGGACGGCCGCCGAACAAGGACAAGAGTACGAGGACAGGGAACTTAAATGAAAAAGAGAATCTTTCAGGGAACGCGCAGAAAAAACTGCAGAAGAACGCACCCTTGTAAAAAAATCTTCTATTTAAAGCAATGAAAGAAAAGAGCAGGAGCCCCCCCGTTCTCGGTCCCTGTTTTGAGTCACTGTTTTTTTGAGGGAAAGTTAGCGTGCTGTCTAGTTAAGTGTCGCTAAGATTATTACTACGTCTTGTGTGCGCGTATATATATTGTTGAAGGGATAAGTTCCGCTTGAGCCGTTGCGTCTGTAGTTCTACTAGTCGTAGTATACTCACCTGAATACGGAAGATGAATCAGCCGCAGTGTGTGGCGAAATCTGTTCGGTGATGGTTAAGTAGGATTCTGAGTACCATCAGTGTGTTATGTTAACTGTTAGTTCTTCTGTGAAGTAAGTGGTGCGAAGAGTAACCTCAACTAATTGTCTGTAGATTCTTTGTAAGTCGCTGAATTCGTTATCGTATATTATAATTGTTGTTTACCTCAACTACGGGAAGATTAGTAACCGTGTGATTAGAATAGCGCTGAGTTGTGGTGGATGGGTTATTACGAGGAGATTAACTGTTCGAATTCGCGTGACCTTAATGTATAAGGTCTAGTTGGCAAACCTACCTACCCTGAAGAAGTACGAATCAGATGGTTTTGAAATGCCTTTTGTATGAGGAGTACGTATCGGCCAGCTAACCTCAGTCCTAGGGTTCTAATACCAATACGCTGAACAGACTTCCATTGTTCAGGGACGGATACTGAGCTAAGGACGGAATGACCGTAAGATTGTGTGTTAACTTGGGAAATTAGTACAGGGCCTCTGTTTAACAGACCCCTACCACTCCCAAGAACCCACGCGGCTAAGAAAACGAATCACAGTTAGAAGATTTAAACACAAATTGAACGAAAAACATTGGAATAGGGAGTAACGTAACACTCAACCCAGAAATAGTGTAACAATTGGCGCCGTCTGTGGGAAGGTGGCAACTACGGTAAAGGTAGCATTTGATTACGAGTTACTTGTGAGAAAGTGGCATTAAAAGTGCTAAGCGGTTTGTAAGAAGCAAACATCCAGTAACATCTGATTTACTGACAGTAGCAACAGACCCAGATTGTTGCAAACTGCTCAAATAGTATCACTGGGCAATGATACATGCCGGTTACTCGGTCGGGTGAAACGCATCCTAGGACCCAGACGACGGAAACAAAAAAAACAACTCTAGGAGAAGAAGTTAGAACACGACCTGACTCAGTGGACGAACTAGTTAAGGACGCTAGAATTACTTCCGGTCATATTCCGGTAGAACGATCAGCGCCTTTGGTACATGCTGGTGTCACCTCGACCCAGCCTAACCAAAGTATAGTAATTCCAGAATCTATCAAGACGCCGCTGGAGATTAGACAAACTCTAGGAAAAGAAATCAATACAAGCAAAAAAACGCTACAGCCTGGTAGACTGTTAGCGCATTCCGGTGATATTCCGGTAATAGAAACACCAACTAGTGGTCAAGGATTAGCATTTTTTGCAGAATCCTCGGCCAGACCCGCGTGTCTGGAAGAAAGATTTCGGATATTAGACATCCAGAAAGAGGGAGACCTATTCGAAGCTGAGGTCCGAAGTATCCTGCGCAAAAACAAGACACCGGAAGGCACGCCATCCGGCGACTCAGATTCCGACAGTTCAACTGAGCAACCTCAAAATACAGAAGAAGGACCAGAGACACCCACGATGGACGGACAGCAACAACAACAACAGTTAGGTCAACCGAGGCCGCCCCCAACAGGAGTAACCTACACGAAATTCGGTGGGTTCCCAGGAGATGACCCAGACGCCCATGTACGAACTTTTGAGATAAGTTATGCAGTACTTAACCACCCACCAGATCAGGCGTACAAGGCCATTGTTTTTCAAGCTACTCTAGTCAATGAAGCGGCTAGATGGCTTACGGAATACGACATTAATCATTTTGGCACCTATGATGCAGTACGAGATGCCTTTCTACAACGATTCAGACTTAAGAAGAATCCCGCTGAAATCTTTGAGTATCTACAGAGCAACCGACAGAAGGCGAATCAGACTGTCCAGGAATACGCTACTCTCTTCAGAACACATCTGCGGCAGATACCACAAGCACATGCTAATTTACCTGACGATGTCATCTCTCAATGGTTTATCAATGGACTAACCCCACAACTGAAGCAGATTATGATCATCAGATGTGTTGGAACAATGACACTGGATGCAGTCATTGCAATGGCCCTACAGTTGGAATCCAAGGTTGGTGGATTTTCCGAAGATTTGGAGTGCTTAAGGACAAACAAAAATATGACGGAGGATATAACCAGGCAAGTATACTGCACTACGTGCAAAAATTCAGGGCACACAAGTGCTAACTGTGCGCTAAATCAAACATTCTGCGCTATCTGCAACACTGCCGGACACTCCATCGGAAATTGTGTCTACAATGCCAGAATACAGGGAACAGCAACAGTCAATGCTGTTATTCAAGAACATGAACAGGCCGTGAATCACTATGTACCTCCGCAACTAAGAAACAACCAACCACAGGGATATCGGAACTACCGAGGACAAAGGAATAACAATTATAACGCCAACCGATGGCAGAACGGACCTCCCGCAGAAAACCCCAATTTACCACCGCCACACTGTCATTTTTGTGGTGAATTCAGACACATTAGGAGATATTGCAAGGACGCAACTGAGTATGATCAGAGGAAAAAGGAGCGGCAAAACCCAATGGCCAACATGGTACAAATTACGCCAGCAGAAACGCAAGCTGCTACAGTTCAGACCAGATCAGGTAAACAGCTACAGACAGCAGCAGAAGTATTCGAACCAGGGATACGAGAACAACATAAGATGTATAACAAGGCCAGTCACTGGACCGCAACAGAATCACCAGTGTTCCCAGAACCTATTCCGGTGACTCAAGCGGCATCAAAGGAAGGAACGCAACAAAAGGGAACAACAGCAGAGTTACCATCAGCAGTAGAAACAACAGCAGAAACTTCTACACCAGCGGAAACCTCAAGTCCAAAGGAGCAAGACAACCAATCTCAACAAGCTTGGGAAATTTTATCCAAGGCATCTATCACTTTACCTCTCGGTCAACTTCTAGCGTTAGTACCTGGGATTGGACAACAGTTTCAGCAGCAGTTTAGTCCGGTGCCTTCTTGTATTCCGGCGACAGCAGCAGTTCAACCGGAATCCAATTCTACGATCGATCATTCAGTTTCCTTGATTACAGTATGGTACCAGAATCACAAAATTACACAGGTCTTGATTGATGGAGGCTCTGGTGTAAACATTGCAACTACAGCCTTATGCAATAGGTTAGGATGGACCGAAATCGAACCAGTGCAATTTTTTGTCAGAATGGCAGACCAATCTAGAGTTCATCCTGTAGGACTTGTGCGAAATGTACCCATCACTTTACAAGGTACGACCTTCAAAATGAATTTTGTTATACTAGATCTGCCGCAATCCACTTTGGATTACAACCTTCTTTTCGGTCGACCTTGGCTGAAGCATGCGAAGGTAATACAAGACTGGTCTGCCCAAGAGCTTACGTTCAAAAATGCCAACCGTAGATATGTAGTAAAATTAGATACCATACAACCCTGCGAACTGCACGCCAGACCATATTTTGCCGAACCTGTCCACATGTTAGATGGATTATCAGATGATGAAGAAGAAGAATTTCTGAAGAGTAATGCTGATTTGATGACCGTAGGGACTGTTGATCTACAGTCTGTTATAGACAATTGGAACACCTCGGTATGTACAATCACACCTATTACTAAGCATGAAGGTAGTATCCCCACAGATGATGATGAATTACAATCACTGTTCAAGTCAACAGATGATGTACAGAAACCACAACAATTTTATGTCCCAGAAGATCAGATAACCACGTACGATCTAGGAGATGAAGAGCATCCACGACCTGTAAAGATAAGGCAGAACTTACCGGAAATCTTTCAGGCTAAATTGATTCAGCTCCTTCGCGAATTCTCAGACGTCTTTGCATGGGATTACAAAGATATGAAAGGATTAGATCCGCGCATATATCAGCACAGGGTCATGCTAAAGACTGAAGCTAAACCAAATAGGCAGCCCAGCTATCGGATGAATCCCAATTATGCATCACAGGTAAAAGCCGAACTAGATAGATTATTAAAAGTAGGATTCATCGTACCAGTAGAACATGCTGAATGGATTTCACCGATTGTGATTGTGCCAAAGAAAAATAAGCAACTACGAATCTGTGTAGACTACCGGAAATTGAACGCAGCAACAGTACCAGATCCTTTCCCGATCCCCTTTTTGGATACCATGCTGGATAGGGTAGCAGGCCATGAAATGTATTCATTCTTAGACGGATAGAGCGGTTACAATCAGGTTAGAATGGCTGAAGAAGATATACCAAAAACTGCTTTCATCACCAATTGGGGTGTCTTCGCCTGCACCGTAATGTGGTTCGGATTAAGAAATGCACCAAGCACATTTCAGCGATGTATGCAGGAGATATTTTCTCCTTATCTCACTTCATTCATGCAAGTATATCTTGACGACTTCTCAATCTTTGGGGAGATGATAGCACATTTAAATCATTTACGATGTTGTTTTCAGAAGTGTAGAGAATATAGACTCTGTCTTAACCCAACAAATCCGTGTTTGCGGTTTCATGTGGCAAACTACTTGGGCATATTGTATCTGCTCAAGGTATCCGAGTAGATCCAGATAAGATTTCAGCAATATTAGAAGCCCCGGTACCCGCAACTCCAAAAGAAGTAATGCGCTTTATGGGTCAAATACGATGGCATGGCAGACACTTACGGTGGCTTGCTCACCTCGCAGTACCACTGAACAAGCTAATCACAAAAACCCCCCGACAGTTTGAATGGACTGAAGAATGTCAAACTACATTTGATCGGCTCAAATATCTCCTAACGCAAGCCCCAATTTTGCAACCACCAGACTGGGACAATCCGTTCCATGTTTTTGTTGACGCCTCAGATATTGCAATTGGCAGTATTCTGATGCAGCAAACAGATAAGTGGTTTCGCCCTGTTTATTACGCCAGTAGAAGGCTTGCACCAGCAGAAAAGAATTACTCCACTACTGAAAGAGAATGTCTAGGATTGATTTACTCAATCAAAAAGTTCAGACATTATCTACTAGGCCGGAAGTTTACCTTTCATGTGGACCATGCTGCCCTCGTGTATCTAGTAAGACAACAACATCTAGGCGGACGATTAGCCCGATGGGTGCTACTTTTACAAGAATTCGACTATGACATCATTCACCGACCCGGAAAAGCACATGTCCTAGCAGATTTCTTATCTCGCCTGGATTCTGGTAAAGCTCCGATAGGCATAGATGACACGACTCCTGCGATTTATAATGCTGAACCACTATCCGATGAAACGACCAACCCACCAGCACCATCTACATACTATGATCAGATTCTAACTTTTCTCACTGAAGGATGCTTCCCAGCTGAGACGACCAAGGCAGTTCGAAGGAAATTGACAGTCTTTAGCCGTCGATTCCGGCTAGTAGCAGGAGAACTATATTATACAGATCATACAGGAATCTTACTTCGCTGTATTCCACCTCATGAGGTTAATTCAGTTATCACCTTGGCACACTCAATTCCTTCCGGTGGCCATTTTGCAGTAGACTTAACTCACCGGAAAATTCTGCAAGGAGGTCTCTGGTGGCCAACGATGTACAGAGATGTCGCACAGTTTGTTAAACAATGTGATACTTGTCAAAGAACGGGTCAGCCCTTGCAAAGGCATCTTTTTCCTTTGCAACCCATCTTACCACTCGAACCATTTCAGAAATGGGGACTAGATTTTATCGGTCCAATCACACCTCCAGCCGTCTTCACTAACAACAGATACATACTGACCTGTACAGACTATGCAACCAGATGGGCAGAAGCCTGGGCTTTACGATCTGCTACAGCGGTTACGGTAGCAAAATGCCTACTCACGGAGGTCTTCCCACGATTCGGATTACCCCTGGAAATTGTCTCAGATCAAGGCACTCATTTCGTAAACAATCTAATGAAGGCCCTTACACAATCATTCGAGGTCACACATAAATTTAGCTCTCCTTATTATCCACGTGCTAATGGATTGGCCGAAAGTACAAACAAATCACTGTTGAATATCCTCCGGAAATTGATCAGGGAAGCACCGGAAAGATGGGATCAACTACTACCTGCAGTATTATGGGCATACCGGACTACATATAAGGTAACGACAGGCTTGACACCTTTCAAACTAGCTTATGGCTTAGAAGCAATAGCACCTATGGAAATAGTCATCCCAAGTCTGCGTGTAGCAATCACTCAGAAGATGCTATCGGAATATTCACTGACAGCACGAATGGACGCACTCAGAGAACTTGATGAACACCGATGGCTCAGTTTCTTAACTATGCACGAAGTACAACTAAGGCAAGCCAAGACACATGATCGACATTTGAAGACTCCAATCTTTTCGGTAGGCCAGCTTGTACTCTTCTATAACGCAAAATCGGATAGAGCAGCAGGAAAATTCAAACTACGATGGTTCGGCCCCTTCAAAATCTCAGAACAAGTCGGTCCGGCAAGTTTTCGGTTGACTACGTTGACCGGATATCCACTTCCCAAGGTAATCAATGGGTCGAAACTGCGGCCGTATCAGTCCACTACTAGTACGCATTAAAATATTCGGTGATGAACTATGTTGTGTATAAAATTTTTGCGTTTTTTCTTTTTATAGTCGTGTTTTGTACGAGTCTTTATGTTACCAGCCGCCCCTCCCTATCGGTCACTCAAGCACGCACGCCAGCATGCAAACCGTCTCTTTCAGGCACTGCACAATGATACCCACCCCCCACCGTGCTCTCCTTAACCCCCTCGGTTGAGCCCACAACGCTATTGTATTCTCGAGAGTATACCTATTATCCCTGTCTCCTGTGTTGCCTGTAACTGTGCTCGCAAACACCATGGAAGCGCTAGCCAACTACGCTGCTTTCCGTGATGGTATCCCAACAGACGTCGGCGAATACCTGCGCTGCAGAGGATTGGCCAACTTCGCTGAGTTGCCCTGGCACTCAGTGGAAGCCCACCCCTTCTCCACGCAGATCATCCACGCCATCGCCCAATTCCCCATCACCGAGCGACAGTGGGTCTTCCCTTCCCTCCCCGCTAGAACCGTCATCACCTTCCAAGCCTTCTCTGCAACCTACTGCCTTACCCCGCAAGGACGCGAAAATGGCCCTAGCATCCCTGTAGCTCGCATGACCAAACTCTTCCCCCGCTCCTCATCAAACGAATATGCCATCCTCTGCCGCCCAGAACCCGAACGATCCGCCTTACAGTTCCTAGTTGCAATTCTCAACCTGCAAAAACGAACCTACGGCATCTCTCGCCCCTTCTATTCCGCCCTGGATTTAGCCTCCCGCGAACCTGTCAACTTTGCCTCTTATTTCTTCCAACGCATTCATAAGGAATCTGTAGCGATAGTAAAACAACTCCAGAAAGGCACCTCTCCGCGCTCTCGCCTCCCCCACATCATTTCCTTCCTCTTCCCAACCCTGCTCGCCGCACAACCCCCACCCACAGGCCCAGCATTTCGGCACGAAGAATCAACACAACCGCTCGATGAAACTGAAGAAGACGACGAAGAAATCAATCAACTCTTCCGAAGTAAGCGAATCCGGATCAGCTCTTCAGAAAGCGAAGTCCAAGGATCCGACGGAAAGAAACAAGACACCGCAGAGGACAAACAAGAAGAAACATACCACGACACCGCCACTTCAATACACAACGACACCTCGACGGAGCAGCAAGACCAGCAACAACAAGCAGAGACAGAGATAGTGCCCACCGAAAAGGAATCCGAGCATCAATAGGACGCACTGGAATTCGCCACAAAAGCACTGGATGAACTTATCGCGGCCATCACTCACACAGAAGCCGAACAACAGACCGTTGCAAAGGTAATCACGACTGACTCTGTCTTGCCCACCCCACCTGTCAACCCCGATCTCCCACCAGAATCATCCCGCCGACCCGGTCCTGAACCTACACCCTCCTCATCTTCTTCCCCTAACTACTCTCCGCCACACTCCCCGAACCTCCTCACCGATACCTCCTCTCAGCCTCGTCAACCACCACCACCCAACGTATTTTCAGAACTAGCATCCATGGGGCACTTCCTCATGCAATTATCACACCAACTGCCCATACAATTTAAGGAAGCCACGGACAATATGAAGGCAGAATACCAACATAAGGTTGACGTCCTGGAAGCGGATATCACCCCCCTCCAAGAAGAATCCGCAGCCGTAAAAGTCGAGAACCATCACCTACACACCCAATTAGCCGCCCTCCAAGGCCAACTCACCGCACACCAAGCAGTACTACAACAACGCGATGATGCCCTGGCGCAACTGGCTGCCAAAGACCAACTGCTCAACGAAGCCAACGCAGAAATTCGAGAATTGAAGCTCGAACTCCAAGAAAAAGACAATATCAACTCCTCCCTCGAAGCTATGATCGAAGCACTGAAGGCTCAACTGCAGGAAAGTGTTCAGAAGAACCTGGATCAACAGCAAGAAACCAAGCAAGTCCAAGAATAGTTACGGCGAGCCGAAGAATGCGCAGCTGAGGTAAACGTTATACTAAAGCGCCAACTGATACGGGAAGGCCAATACCTAAAGGATATCGACAGGGCGCGCAAAGAACGAGATGCGTATCGGAAAACCCTCGATTTCCAACACCAGCACGTTGAACGCCTAGACAACCAAGTGCGACACCAAAAGGAATGTATTACAGAGCTGAAGACCCAACTGACTGAACTAAGAACTTCCAGGGATGCCGCCCTATCCAATGATTTCTATCTACAGGAAGCTTTTGTGCAGACCCAGGCCGAAAATGTGCTCACCGAAGCAATCGCGCTTAGCTCTGTTCGAATAGATGCGCAGGTTTTAGAGCCCGACACGCTAAAACAACTATTAGAAACCCTTAAGAAAAAGATAGCTCGCACATTTAGATCGGCTAGGAGTATGTATCTCGAAGGTCTCATAGAAGAATAAGTATATTCGCCCATCCTAATTCTTAATGTAACGATGGATTTGTAATGAGTATGACAAACAACTTTGGTTTTCTGACATAATCGCACATGCAAGGCCTTGTCCAGTTTCCCAACAATCTATGGAGTAACACACGGAATAATGATTTTTATTCTGATACAAACATATCAAATGAGGGAAGAGTCATGTCCTACTGACATACAATCAGTGTAACAAATGGCCGTCCCAGCACCGGTGTTTATAAAATAAGTATACAGAGCACAACATTCTTCATTAGTATTCTTCAAAGATCTAGCACCAATTAGCAACTTCCAGCATATTCTTCTCAGCAATCCTTCAACAGCATGTCGGAATCTGACTTATCCCGATGGCGACTCAGAAAGCGCACCAAAACACAGACCCACGTGGTAACGACAACAGATACCACCCTACAAGATGAAACAGATGACGCAGTAACTTCTGCCTCAGGAAAAACACAGCATAAATTCTCCACCGAATTCAAAATCAACCTCGACATCAATTTGAAAAAGAATGAGGACTGGTTACGAAAGATAGGGCTCCTTCAGTTTGCCCAATTACCATGGGAGCAGTGGATTGCTAATGACAATGCAGAAGACCAGTTACATGGCATGAGACAAACAAACGGCCTCATTCTAAATTAGGTACGCTTTTCACCCCAGCTAGTCTCAGCCGTATTTAAACTACCACTCTATGATGACGCCCGCTATCTGAAATGTTCAAATGAGGATCTGAGGAAGGAATTTGGCGACTGTGAAGGCCCCCGACGGTATTTCCTGTTGAAACATGCCCCCTACCCCCGACGAGAACAATTTCAATGGTATTTAGAAAAGCTCTGTTTACTAGTGAAATTCGACTTAATGTCGAAAGAAAATTTTTCCCCCCTACTACATGCCGAAGACGGAGGTTTGGTTAGCTGGACACATTGGCTGTATAACCGCCTCTACGCACAAATCATTGTCGGGGATAAGAGAAGATCCCACACCAACAGCAGACTAGCAGCCTATTTAGCTGCTATATTCAATTTTGTCCAATCAGTAAAAGATAAGCAGCTACACTGGTCCCCCCTTTTTTATTCCGGAGAACTTAATCGCATCGATACAGAACATCACACCAAGCCTGAGAAGGCAGCTCAACCCTCCACCTCGTCTGCACCTTTCTTCCACACAGGTAACAGCGCACAAAACCCGACCGTAGGGACGCCATTTCGGCTGTCCATTAAACGCCGAAGGGCAGACAACTTGCCAACTCCCAGTCCAGAACAACTACCGGCCGATCTCCAATCCGATTTTGTCATACGGATGCAAAACAAACTACAAGAGGTTTCTCAATATTTGCGGCAACAAGAACAGACACTTCAGCACAAAAACGAATTACTATTCGCCACGATGACTAAGTCCAATTCATTACTGACACAGAAGCAAAAAGAATTGGATGACAAAGAAGCTTTAATATCGGTGTTACAGAGTCACAACCGGTAACTAATAGCAGAATTGATCACCGTAAAAAAGTGTGCTCAAGACTTGAATCAGTGGCAGCAAAATATCCAAACACAAGTTCAAGCCGAAATGTCCAGTTTTTCCACCATGAATGCTAACTTGCAAGCCGAAAATCAAATTTTGCAGTCAAGGATACAAGTTTTGCAGGAGCTCGAAAGGCAGCTATTGAAAGACGAAGGCGTAGAACTAAATGCCACATTAATGACAAATCTGGACATCGACGCAGTAAAACAGCAATTGAATAATCGTGTTCAAAAAAGCTGGACACTTTTTCGCAGGCGATGGCTGGCTATACTTGTTCCGCCGCTTGAACAATTTCGGTCAGAAAGGATTGGGGAGTCAAACCCTGGAATAGACATACAGGCAGTACAAAAGGATGATAAAGACAGTAATGCACTTGTGGGTTCGAGTCCACCGTGCGTGCCAGTGTTAGAGGAGCCGACAAACCAGGACGGATGAACCCAGATAAATGCATTAAATGTGAAAGTAACTGGACGGCCGCCGAACAAGGACAAGAGTACGAGGACAGGGAACTTAAATGAAAAAGAGAATCTTTCAGGGAACGCGCAGAAAAAACTGCAGAAGAACGCACCCTTGTAAAAAAATCTTCTATTTAAAGCAATGAAAGAAAAGAGCAGGAGCCCCCCCCGTTCTCGGTCCCTGTTTTGAGTCACTGTTTTTTTGAGGGAAAGTTAGCGTGCTGTCTGGTTAAGTGTCGCTAAGATTATTACTACGTCTTGTGTGCGCGTATATATATTGTTGCAGGGATAAGTTCCGCTTGAGCCGTTGCGTCTGTAGTTCTACTAGTCGTAGTATACTCACCTGAATACGGAAGATGAATCAGCCGTAGTGTGTGGCGAAATCTGTTCGGTGATGGTTAAGTAGGATTCTGAGTACCATCAGTGTGTTATGTTAACTGTTAGTTCTTCTGTGAAGTAAGTGGTGCGAAGAGTAACCTCAACTAATTGTCTATAGATTCTTTGTAAGTCGCTGAATTCGTTATTGTATATTATAATTGTTGTTTACCTCAACTACGGGAAGATTAGTAACCGTGTGATTAGAATAGCGCTGAGTTGTGGTGGATGGGTTATTACGAGGAGATTAACTGTTCGAATTCGCGTGACCTTAATGTATAAGGTCTAGTTGGCAAACCTACCTACCCTGAAGAAGTACGAATCAGATGGTTTTGAAATGCCTTTTGTATGAGGAGTATGTATCAGCCAGCTAACCTCAGTCCTAGGGTTCTAATACCAATACGCTGAACAGACTTCCATTGTTCAGGGACGGATACTGAGCTAAGGACGGAATGACCGTAAGATTGTGTGTTAACTTGGGAAATTAGTACAGGGCCTCTGTTTAACAGACCCCTACCACTCCCAAGAACCCACGCGGCTAAGAAAACGAATCACAGTTAGAAGATTTAAACACAAATTGAACGAAAAACATTTGAATAGGGAGTAACGTAACACTCAACCCAGAAATAGTGTAACACTTTATTAAGGTTCATTATATTCTTAGAGTGATTTATTATGTTTTCCACATCAGCCATAGTCGTGAATAAATTATATTTGAAGTCAATGCCAAGTTGGAAAAGTGTTCCTATGATTTAAGAAAAAATTCAGGATAGCAGAACATCTTTTCTGAAGGCAATCTTGCACGGATCATATCTCGCTAACCGTGCATCCTTTTAGGTTGATTCAAAAAGTGAAATGTTTTCCATAATATTAGGTATCAACGCACCAAAAATCTCTGAGAAATTCATCTCCAAACTTAAGTTATGCTGGCTGCAAGTTGGTAGGTAGAGAATTGGCAGATTGCTGAAAATGGCTAGTAGGCCAAGTTTGGAAGCTTGTATCTTGAGCTATGTGCGTAATCTCAAAATGGCTTCTTCAGCAAAGTTGTTCCCCATATTTTGGAGAATCTCCATCTAAAACAGTTTCACCAAACTCCCACGCATTAGAGAGTTATGCCTATTTAAACAGAGGCTTCTGAGCATTTTCGACAGACAGACAGAGGGCTGGAGTTGAGAGACAAACGACTCATTTCTTGTGGTTGTGGAATGCATCCTAGGGACAGAAGTGGAGTGGTGTATACCACACACTCTTGAACATTATACATTGGCTTCATTTGTATCATTGAGCTCATTTGATAGTGTTATCAGCTTTGTTCTTTTCAAGTAGTTTTGAGCTTGAATTCGCTTCTACTACTTAACTTTGTATTCTTGTTGATTTAAGGATTGCTCACTTATTTGTCTCTCATATCTCATCTCATATATTATTTGAGAGTGTGTTTAAACTCAGCTACTCATTTTTGTCATGGTATTAGAGCACCTAGGTTAGAAGTGCCTAGTGTGAGCATATTTGAGTAAAGGGAAGAGTCTCGATTCAACTTGCTGCAGTTGAAGATGGCACCAAGTCTCCACAGCCTACACTTAGAAGGAGTTGAGAAGCGCAATGGCAACAACTATGCTACATGGAAGGTAAAGATGGAGTCCTTACTTTTCTTTCAAGATTGTTGGGATTTAATTTCGATGGACAGACCGACTGGAAGTGAAGAAGAATTGTCCAAATGGGATAACAAGGCCATGTTTGCAGTTCATAAGATAAGGTTGAGTGTCAAAGATGACATTCTCAGCCATCTCCTTGATGTGAAGACTCCCAAGAAGGAATGGGAGACATTGAAGAATATCTACGAGTCTAGGAGCACCACGAGGCAAGTGGCATTGAGGGTTGAACTTACCAATTGTACGAGGAAGCAAGGAGAGGATGCTTCAAGCTTCATCAAGAGAGTCAAGGATCTACATCAACAACTAGTGGCTGTTGGAGATAAGATGTCTGACAACGAGCTCTCTACAATCATCATCCATGGATTGGGAGATGGATATGAAGGCTTAGTTCAAGGCCTCATCATCTTGAGGGAGAAGCCATCTCTTGAGGAGATGGAACAAATTTTCAGAGATAAAGATCAAAGGCAGGCTGCAATGAAGTCAATACATGATGGAGGAAAGGCATCAACATCAAATGACAAAGCACTCTTCTCATCAAGGGGAAGAGGAAGATTCAACACACAAAGAGGAAGAGGGTGGCATCAGCCCACTCACAACCAAGATCGACAAGATCATGAAGGTAATCAATCTTTCCAAGAAAGAGGACATCCTTCCTCAAGAGGTAGAGGAAGAGGAGAAGATAGAGGTAGATATTACTCTATCCAATGTTACAATTGCTCTAGGTATGGCCATTTTGCTAAAGATTGAAGGAGTAATCAAGATAATGGGAGAGGAAGATCAGCCCACTACACGGATGGAGAAGGTGGAAATGTGTCCACTCATTTTGAAGACGATTCTTCACTTGTATCATTAGAAGAGATAGCAGCCCATACACATGATCCCAAAGAGGAACCATGGTGGATCGATAGCGGAGCAAAATCTCAAATGACTTCTCATGCTCAATACTTTTCTAATATTGATGATTCTCATAATGGTACTATCTTTATAGCAGATAGTACTCCGAATTCCATTGCAGGGAAATGTGACATACCCATTCGATTGGGAACGGGAGAGAAAAAGACACTCGACAATGTTCTCTTGGTACCATCGCTTACCAAGAATCTACTTTCAGTTGGAGCTATGACTGAGAAGGGACTCAAAATAGAGTTTGAAGGCCAACAATGCCTCATTAAAGATACAAAAAATTCCTACAAAGTGGTTGCTAGAGGAAGAAAGCAAGGAAAGCTTTTCAAGTTAGAAGGAGAAGTCTCAGCATTTTCAGCAATGGGAAATGACAAAACAGCCCCCGTTATGCCTACCAAGTTATGGCACAAGAGGTATGGTCACTTGAACTTCAATAGTATGTGTATGCTGAAGGAGAAAGGCATGGTCATTGGAATTCGAGCCTTACAAAGGATTGGAAAGGTGTGTGAAGCATGCTACCTTGGAAAGCATGCTAGGAGTAAGTTCTCAAAGAGCAGCTCAAGGGCACGTGATATACTTGATGTGGTGCATGCTAATGTATGTGATTCAGCCCACACTCCCTCACTTGGAGGGAATATTTATTTTGTTACCTTCACGGATGATTTCTCTAGATATACTTGGGTTTATTTTATGAAGTCCAAGGCTGATGTATTTCAGATTTTCAAACACTTTCATGCTATGGTGGAAAAGATGACAGGATGAAGACTAAAGACTCTACAGTCTGACAATGGAGGAGAATTCTTGTCGAAGGATTTCAACCATTATCTACTTGAGAATGGCATTCAAAGGCAACTTACTTGCAGCTACACTCCACAACAAAATGGATTGGCAGAGAGGAAGAATAGGACATTATTTGAAGCAGCAAGATGCATGCTCAAAGACAACTGTCTGAGCAACATCTTTTGGGCTGAAGCAATCAACACTTCATGCTATTTGATGAATAGGTCTCCTACCGAAGTCTTGAAGGGCATTACCCCCTATGAAGTTCTTCAGAATATCAAGCCTAAGGTACATCATTTAAGAGTTTTTGGTTGCCTCGCATTTTCTCACATTCCAGATGAAAAGAGGAAGAAGCTGGATGACAAGTCAAGGAAATGCATCTTTGTTGGATATAGTGATGTAAGCAAAGCTTACAAACTTTATGTATCACGGGATGTGATTTTTGATGAGAATGCAAGCTTCGGTTCAACATCAATTTCAGATTTGGATTAAAGCTCTTCAACAACAGTTAAAGTTGAAGTTCCCTCTTCTACACATGAGGAAACCATTGAAGAATTAGACGAAGAAGATGGAGATCACCGTGCAACTCTTAGAAGGTCTTCAAGGATCAGAACACAACCTCAAAGACTTACATATCAACGAGGTAATTCCTCAAGTTTTGAGCAAAGTAATGTTGCTTTGCTTAGCTCTATTTTACTTTCCTCAAAAAAAATGGCAAGAAGCTATGGAGAAAGAGATGGTTGCTTTTCATCAAAATGGGACATGGGAGTTATGTCCATTACCTCCCAACAAGAAAGCAATCGGATGCAAATGGATCTACAAGCTGAAATTCAACAAGGAAGGGAAGATAGATAGACACAAAGCAAGGTTAGTAGCTAAAGGATATTCTCAACAATATGGATTGGATTATGATGAAACATATGCTCCTGTAGCAAAGATGAGTTCAATTAGGTTATTACTTTCCCTTGCCTCCATATTCAAGTGGAAGTTGAAGCAAATGGATGTCAACAATGCCTTCCTCAATGGCATACTTGAGGAAGAAGTCTACATGCAACAACCGGAAGGATACATTGTCAAAGGTAAAGAGCACATGGTATGCAAACTTCTCAAAAGTTTGTATGGTTTGAAGCAAGCTCCCCGAGCTTGGTATGCAAGGATTATGAGCATCTTTGCTCTCAAGGCTTTCAAAGAAGCAATGCTGATCATAGTTTGTATTATAAAGTCATGGGAAAAGATATTGTTATTGTTCTTCTATATGTGGATGATCTCATGTTGGCAGGAAGCAATGACGCAATGATTGAAGATGTTCAAAGAAAACTCTCTAAAGAGTTTGAAATGAAAGATCTTGGTGACTTACACTACATTCTTGGCATCGAAGTCTCTCGATTAGAGAAGGGAGATATATTTCTCTCTCAACAAAAGTACCTTTTTTCCATTCTTGATAGGTTTGAGATGTCTCACTCTAAGCCAGTCTCTACACCTATGGAGTCAACTCTCAAACTCACGAAGGATGAGAATGGTGTTCCATATGATGAAACACTATATAGACAACTCATAGGATCTCTCCTCTATTTGACCATCACAAGACCTGATATTTGTTTTGCAGTGAACTCTGTCCAAATATCTACAAGCTCCCAAAGTATCTCATTGGAATTCAGCCAAGAGGATACCAAGATATTTGAAAGGTACTTCTTCCCTTGGCATTCTCTATGGAGGAGATACATTGAATCTTCATGGATTTAGTGATTCAGATTCTGCAGCAAATTTGGTTGATCGAAAGAGCATAAGTGGAAATGCCTTCTTCCTAGGCAATGGAGCTATTTCATGGAGTTCCAAAAAGCAAAGTACGATCAGCTTATCCTCTACAGAAGTTGAATACAAAGCTCTCACAACCTCAACTTGTGAAGCTATTTGGCTAAGAAGATACTTGGATGAGATTGGTTTCGGAGAAAACCAACCTACCACCATTCATTATGATAATGTCTCAGCTGAATCTTTGCAAAGAATCCAGTCATGCATCAACGAACCAAGCACATTGAAGTAAGGGAGCACTTCATCAGGGAGAAGATACAAAGTTGTGATATCATCTTACACCATTGCAACACAAAGGAAAATGTGGCTGACCTCTTCACTAAAGCTCTCGACAAGGAGTTGTTCATCCAGCATAGATCATCAGTTGGCATGATGGAGCTCCCCTTAAGGGAAGGAAGTCATGAGTAAGGGAAGGCTCATCATGCATCTTCAACAAATAAGAGAAGGCTCATCTTCATATGCCTTCAACAAGGATTTTATTTCATGTTCTTATCATTTTGAAGATGTTGGACTTGAGGGAAGGTGTTGGAATATGCAAGTCCACATCATCTCTTCAAAGTATTATTATTGGTTGAACTCTTTATTAAGGTTCATTATATTCTTAGAGTGATTTATTATGTTTTCCACATCAGCCATAGTCGTGAATAAAGTATATTTCAAGTCAATGCCAAGTTGGAAAAGTGTGCCTATGATTTAGGAAAAATTTCACGATAGCAACACACCTTTTCTGAAGGCCATCTTGCATGGATCATATCTCGCTAACCGTGTATCCTTTTTGGTTGATTCAAAAGCTGAAATGTTCCCCATAATATTAGGTATCAGATCACCAAAAATCTCCCAAAAAATTCGTCTCCAAACGCAAGTTATGCTGGCAGCAAGTTGGTAGGTAGAGAATTGGCAGATTGCTAAAAACGGCCAATAGGCCAACTTTGGAAGCTTGTATCTTGAGCTACGTGTGTCATCTCAAAATGGATTATTCAGCAAAGTTGTTCCCCATATTTCAGAGAATGTCCATCTAAAAGAGTTTCACCAAACTCCCACACATTAGAGAGTTATGCCTATTTAAACAGAGGCTTCTGAGCATTTTTGACAGACAGATAGAGGGCTGGAGTTGAGAGACAAACGACTCATTTCTTGTGGTTGTGGAGTGCATCCTAAGGACTGAAGTGGAGTGGCGTATACCACACACTCTTGACCATTATATATTGGCTTCATTTGAATCATTGAGCTCATTTGATAGTGTTATCAGCCTTGTTCTTTTCAAGTAGTTTTGAGCTTGAATTAGCTTCTACCACTGAACTTTGTATTCTTGTTGATTTCAGGATTGCTCACTTATTAGTCTCTCATATCTCATCTCATATATTCTTTGAGAGTGTGTTTAAACTCAGCTCATCATTTTTCTTAGTGGTTTTTCTTACTCTATTGTATATCCTACTACAACTAGCATTTATCTCTATTTGTACATTTCCTAGAGATATCTGTGTTGCTCTTGATCTTCCATGTAAATGTTGTTGACTACCTCTATTAACGCTTTCCTCCAATTTACAGCCACGTCTAGTGCATCTACTGTATTCCAGTCCTGATATTCTAGATAGGTAACTTCATATGCGAGGATGCATGCCTCGGGACCTAGAGAGAGTCTTCCAAAAATCTCTGAGTCTGTCTCAAAAACCCCTGTAGAGAAGGCATCCTCGAAGGTTTGTAGGTAAATGCTTTGCATAAACATTACCTAACATAGTATGCCATGAGACACTGTGTGTCTGGCATTTCACTAAGATAAAAAAGAAGTGTATTGGTGCCTGAATGGAAGCCCAAAATTTTTAGGGTTCTAATGTTGATCTCTAAAAAGCTCTCCAGACAGGTCTTTATCATAGTTAGTATGCGGGTTTGTACAATGATGGTGTAATCCTGTACATCTCTCATATCTTCCAAAAAAGTTTCTATTACTTGTAGCATGTAAGACTTGGTTGGCCAACTGCGTGGAGGTCTTGTTAGCTTAGCAGAATTTAGCCACGAGCTTGGTATCTGTCCACTCCTCTAGTGTTCCCAAAATGTTGGCCAATCCCTTCGGCAAACACATGGACAATAGGCGGGGTTGAGTTTAAGGCTCATGGTGACACTCAAGCACAATGGCAAGTACCAACGTGAGGAGCTTCACCTCATAATTGTCAATCCGTAGAGACGTGAGGACCAGTATGAAGACCAAGAGCAAGTGAAGTGCACAAGTGCGTGAGTGAAAGCACACAAGCATGCACACACATACACACACATGCACAAGGTAAGAGCAAAGAGTGGAACAATGGAAGAACTTCAAGCTGAAATATACAACAAGCTAACCCCAAAAATGAGCTCTCTAGCCCTTTTTATAGTTTTTTGAGTGGTTTTGGACCTGTCCAGACCTAGTGTCCGGCCTAGTTAGAAAATAGGTTCCAAGGTTTATTTGGGGACTCAAACAGAATCTAAAAATTATGAAAGTTGGTAGGATGATACTTCTAATACTCCTCAAGCTCGAGGACTCCTTAGCTTGAACAAAATGGAGTTTTAAAAATGGAAAATAGTATTTACAATGGTTTTTAGTGACAAAAGTCACTATATTTATAGGGATTTCTTATGAAAATTTGACATGTGCTTCTTGCAGCTCCCTACTTGCTCCTCTTTCTTGTGTATCCACTTCTTTGATGTGCTTCCATGATTTGTCCTTGACCTTGAGCGTCAACACCCCCCCCCTCTTGAGTCTGTTGTCCCTGACATACCCTTGTTGTAGGGGTTGTTCCATGTAGTACGTTGAGAGGTAGTGTCCTTCATGTATCAGCAGGAGCGGTCCATCTTCCCAATGTAGCCTGGTCGATTGTCGGGTTCGTCAGTTTTCCACTACTAGCCTATTCCTGAGTTGTGTCCAATGTATGTAATTCTTCCTTGGATCTGAGCTAGAGGGTATACTTCTTGGCTTTCAAAGGTTGGTAGTTGCTCAAAAGAGGTTGTCGATGTTGATCATGAGCAGCTATCAACTATGAATTGCTTCCTAGGTACTGATGTTGTACCATGGATGTCCTTGAACTTTTGAAACATCAGGCCAAGTACTTGTGATCCCTCATGATTGATGGATAAGTGTATTAGTGCATGGGTTGGAAAAAATAGGTGCCTTGTGCATGGCCTTGTAATATAGCCCTATGCATGCATACTTGGGAAATGCATTGGAAAAGTTATGGTGCAAGAAGTTGGGTCTTGAGCTAGCTGCTCAAGGGTATGCTGACAAAGAGGTTTCCTAATCGACCATGGTTATGTTGTTGTTGAAGCATACAATTCTTACCATGGTGAAAGTTCCATCGATCTTCAAGTCTTCTTGTTGTACTTCCATCATGGTGATTGACCATCAGCTTGTCTTTGTTAATGGATGTCCTTGTTGATGGTTCACAGTGGGGATTCTTCAAATGCACAATCACGTTCTTTCTCTTGTCTTCTTCGTCTCCCTTCCTTTTTTTGAAACAATGGAATAAAACAAGAAGAAAGGTGTTAGGATCAATAAAATGTTTTACATATGTCAGATGTGTATCATGTGCCTGGGATTCTCAATTGTGTCTATGCACGGCCGTGTAAGGAGGCCCTATATTAATGCATACTTTGGAAATGCATGACCTAAATGGTGCAAAAGACAAGATTATGCCAAAGGCACATGGTTGTGGCTAGTTGAGGCTTTTGATGTTACTTGTGGACTTGATGCAATCTTTGTTTGGAGGTGTCGATTGAACCTTGCAATGATGTAATCCTCCTTATAGGGATCCATTTCAGAATAGTGTTTGGCCCTATAGACATAGGCTCTATCCTCTGTATCTTTGGGTGGTTGCTGAATTTTGGTATCCAACGTGGTTGGCTCTTTGGCTCTATGGAAGCTAGTGGTACTTTTGGCTTCCACACCTATACCCTTTTTGGTTGTCTTTCCATTATCGGTGAGGAGATTAATTTATCTTCTTTTGGTCTCATTCCATGGTTTGGACTCATGCTTCTCCATGGTGTTTTTGCTGAGATTCTTCTCGTGAGGGAGATCATATGGTTTTGTGCATGTAAGAGTGCCTTGGGTACCCACATTTGTAATCGCCCTTGTTGAGCTGCAACTAAGTTCTTTGGCACCCAAATTTGTACGTTAGTATGGTCGGCCTTCATCGATTGCTTTGGTACCCAAATTTGTCAAAGACCGTGGGATTGAGCTGGTCCTCATTTCTTGGTGCTTCTTTTAGCATGGTTGGCTTGCCTCACTGGGAAGGGTTTGGCAAAGCTTGTGGTTGTTCTCCTTTTTGTACCCAAATCTGCTTCATGCCTTGAGCTTCTTTTTTCTTGAATTCTGTCTCTCTAGTTGATATAGTAGATGTCTTTTTTGCTTGCCTCTTTGGTCGAGTTACACTTGCATTAGTAAGTGAAGAAGAAGAGAGGTTTGTTGGCCTTTGAGCTTGTGCTTCCATAATTGAGTCCTTTTGCTTTGTAGGGTTTTTGACACACACAACATTTTCGTTACGAAGATGAGTTTCGGAAGAACTAAGGGAATGTGTGACCTCTGGATTTGTGAGCATACAGCTGTATTATTCTAATGTGATGCATTTCTCTTGTACCCAAACTTGAAGAAGTTGACTTCTTAGGTTTAAGTTGACTGCATGGTCATAAATCCAATCTTGACCCAAGACAATTGGCTCTGTAAGGTCTTCATCGTGACACACTAGTATTTTGACTTTTATTGGAACATCGTGAAGGTAGATGGGAAGTTCCACCTCGCCCAAACAAAGGGTTTCCACACCTCCCAAACCTATGAGATAGGCCTCTATGGGCTTGATGTTCAATTGCAGGTCTTGGTAGTATGAAAGTCTAACTACACTAGTTGCTGCACCTGAGTCAATTAACGCTCTCAGAGTCCTTACATTCTTCCCTTGTCCTATCATGATGTTCACAAAGGGACGTCGATCAATTATCTGAGAAG